>CM034148.1:31077407-32277407 GCA_019776745.2 Taxus chinensis
AAGGATTCACTTTCAATTAGTCCTTATTTTTTTATTAAAGTATATTGTGAAGTAAACTTTATAATCATAATACAGAGTTTTTTGCTCCTATAATGAAGAAAGTTGGTTTTGCAACCTTGAGAGATTTTCTGTTGATTATGAAACTCTCTATTTTGATTAAATATAATTGGTCTATTTAATCGGGCATGTTATATAAGAGTAGATATTATTTATGTCTCTATTTTTTATTATTGTGTCTTTTTATAAGTTTTTATTGATCTAATAAGTTGAGTGTACCAAATACCTTTATATGTATTATTATAACATTACTAAATATTTCACTTAAAATAGTCTTATGATTGAATAAGAATATTGGAAATTATATTATTAGATACAATGTTTATCATGGGAATAATGGTAATGATCATTAATTAATTATGGAGCAAAATGTATATGGTTGTGAATGATAATATAATATATATAACTTCATAATATGAAGGTATGATGATAGTAAATGTGATTAATAAAGTTATAAACTCCTAGTTGAGAATAAAAAGGGGCATAGTTAACTTAAATTGATTATTCTTAATCGTTATTTCCTCATGAAATAATAATTCAACCATTGTAAGTAAATGGTATTATCACCTTTATTAAATAGACTAGTAGTTAATGAACTAAACTATCATTTGACTTGGGCAACCTATAACTAAAATGAGATGAATTTATAAAAGGGTAACTAATAGTTTAATCCATAACATGAATAAGTTATTAAGGCCTCTTGAAACATATCGAATGACTTAGAGAATTCTTACAAAAGACCCCTCGGTTATAACTTAAATAAATAATGGAATAACTTAAGTCTCGTAGAACATGTTGCTCAATGAAATTTTATTGCAATTAGACAACTTTAATTATGATGTAGATTCCAGGATATAATCTCTTGTCATCATGCAAACATCTAGACATAGTGCTAACCAAGGGTAGTTACGGAAAAGGGAAAGAGGACGTAATGGTTGTAACCCATTACGTGGTATCTCCCTATTCCATAAAGACTTTGAGTGGGTTATAGTTATTTTACTTACGGAGATGGTCTTGTAAAGAACACACCTCCTCTTTCTTAACATGTTCACTTTCTTAAACAAAAAAGATATAGATAACTCTGTAGAGATATGTGTTTGGTGGCAGAAGACTATGTCCCTAAGACTTATGTGCGGTCTTGGGATAAGTTGTTTATGCACAGCTGGAAACTTTGGCCAAAATAATGCAAGTAGCTGACTGCATTGTCTGTTCACCATATCCTTATTTGATATATATGTCAGATACCATACTACGAAGTTAAGTAAATGATTTTCGTGGTAGACATTTATGGATGGAAACATAGTTTTCTCAACCTAGAAAAAGGTAAACTTGAACATACTAAATATTGTATGATTGCTTGCATAGAGTGGATTGAAGGGAGATATAGATGCACCATTCTCACATGCACAAGGTTTATACACAGAAGAGTTATCAGATTGATCAAACTTAACTAAATAACTAGTTGTTTAAAAATTGTTAACTGGTTTGTTCTGAGTTAACTCTATTGTATACTCTGTGAATGGATTGTGGAAGTCAAATTTGAAAAAAAAATACTTCAACTTTGGGAAAATAATGTGGTGTTACAACTTGGATACTTTTATCAATATAATCACACCATACTATAAAATCGAAATTCATTCTACAAACGTGCACACTAATTAATAATCACACCAAAACAAAATCTTACCTCTAACCTTGAGCATCTTCCTCTAGTCCCCAAGTGCGAAAATTGGAACACTTCTTGAGCTTGACTGACTACAGTATATGACCACGAGCCCTAATAATCGTCCCCAGATCATGATCAGTATCCGACATCGTTTATAAATGAAGCAACTTCAAACAAAGACAAGAAAATAAATCTAATCAATCCAAGGCTTGGAGTATCCACCCCAATAAGGTAGCAACAAATTATATTTATCCATTTTTATTTCCCCTTCATAGTCAACGACTCCAAGAAGTGAAACTTGTGCATGAGATCCAAAGCAAGAATATTAAAAGACCATGCTCAAATGGTTCTATGTGAAGGTGTCCATGTTATACCATTTTCTTGTAGACGAACAACATGATGCGTCGATCCATCGGTTCATCTAGGGGTGCTATCAGTCATTGTTGTTATTGCTCCTCGCCGACGTCATTTAAATATAATCACTCCCCCGCACTGATAGAGGGGAGAGGGGCCAAAATGTGAGCATGGTCCAATAGTTGACATGAGTCTTAATCACACAATACCCAATAGTTGCTATAGTACCACTTCATAGTTGTCATAATACTATCTAGCAATTATTTCTTTACATAATAATTATGTAGAGTAGCCAATCACATCGTGACATGTAAGACCTCTCACCCATATACAAGTATTAAAAATTCAATGATCAATCATTATCACCCATGTTCAAGTTTTGGTTTCCACCATGGTTGTAGTGTAATCCAAATTTACTATTTTAAATAAATTCAAAATATGGCTTTCCGTACAATTAAACATTCCAAAAAAATAAATATAAGTTAAGACTAATGTAAATTACATATTGGTAAAAAAATCGCGACCCCACATGATTTTGTGGACCCCTTAACTTAAGGTGTGCCACTACTAACCACTCTCCCCTATACTCAATGTGTATATATTCATCACCATTCCATTTTTTCTCTCATTCTCTGGAATAATGTTTTTGCATTGTTCTTATCTCCATAACATATTGAAGCTTTAGTTGCATAATTTTGCTCATTCTCTGCAATTTTCGCCATCGATGCCTTGATCGGACAACTATTGTGACCTATTGCATTAGTTGAAGTGTGTTCATGTTGACAAGAGACAATACTGTGATCGAGACAGTTTGAAGACGCCTCAATTCAATTTGTAGATGTTACGTGGATGAACCGAATTTGACGGAGGTCATTAATACGGTTCAGGAGATGGGCGGTCGAGATCTAGGCGAGGTGTCTGACACAGTTAGAGAGGGGGCATGCTTGTATTCCAATGACAAAGGAGAAGAGAATACTTTGTGGGCTTGGGTTTTGGACCACGTTTCACCAATGGTCCCATGCACAAACTCTGCCGGGAATGCTTATTTTATCCACAGTTAGAGAGGGGGCATGCTTGTAACAGGGAAAACGCCTTTTAGGCATACATATAGAAGAGTATGAGAACCAATGACAAAGGAGAAGAGAATACTTTGTGGGCTTGGGTTTTGGACCACGTTGCACAAACTCTGCCGGGAATGCTTATTTTATCCACGTTTTGTCATATATAGCTTGACTTTCCCGAGAACACTTAAATTGCGATGCATATGTCACAATGCTTTCCTAATGCAGTTAAAAATAGACATATTTTACCCTGGTAAATATGAAATCAAGCGAATTGGTAAAGCAGATGGCTGGAAGATTAGTAGCTTTTGAAATTGAAGTTACTAAAGATTTTTAGAAATAACCACAGAGGTTACTTGTATTGAACATAAAAGTGTGGTACAGAAAGCCTCTACATAAAAGTCTGGTACAGAAAGACTTTATTCGCCTCTCTGGTATTGAAATTAACTTGTTAACAAGGGATTCTTGCAGACATCCATACAAGTCTTGAATCGCCATGTTTATATTTAGCTATAACTATCAAAACATCAAATAAATTAACAACCTGGAGATGAGTTAGGATCTTTCTCCAATGAAAGTGAAGAATTAGAAATGATCATGCTGGTTGAAATGGTTGAGGCGGATGACCGAATGGAAGTGGTCGTTGGCATATATGAAGACACTAGAGGACTCCACAACAGTGCCAACTCCTCTGAACTGGTACGAGGATCGGGACTCTTTGATATTTCAGAGAACAAACCCCCGTGAATGGGAGAGTATGCTGCTTTTGGCAGTGAGCTTGGGAGATCTGGTATGGGCACTTCAAAGTTTAAGAGCTGCAGCACTTGCCTCATTCTGGGTCTTGTAAAAGGATCTGGATGAGAGCACCACAATCCTGTCACAATCAACGTCTCCATTTCTGCCCTGTCGAATTCCCCTTTCAAATTCTTGTCTACTGCATCGAATATCCTGCCTTGACCATACAAATCCCATACCCACTCCACAAGGCGCGCATTGGGTTTTTCCTGGCTCAAATCAAGAGCCCGCCTTCCACAAGCAATTTCCAGAGCAACCGCGCCGAAACCGAACACGTCTGATTCTGCGCTGGATATTCCTGACACTGCGCACTCCGGGGCCAGATATCCCAGAGTTCCTGCAATCGTGGAGGTTTGAGACCATTGATCATGTTTCACCAGGCGTGCCAATCCGAAGTCCCCCAGTTTAGCATTGAATTCAGAATCGAGCATAACGTTGCTGGATTTTATATCTCTGTGAACCACACATTCATCCCACAACTCATGAAGATAGAACAGGGCAGACGCTATTTGAGACACAATCCTGTACCTACGCCTCCAATCTAGCTCTCCTCTCCTATTGCCGAAAAGGAGTTTGTCCAGACTTCCGTTAGGCATGTATTCATAAACCAGCAAAAGTTGGCCCTCCCCATGGCACCATCCCAACAGCTGAACCAAATTCCGATGCTTGAGACGGGTAATTGTAGTTATTTCTGCAAGATATTCCCTTCTCCCTTTCATTGATCCTGCAGATATGCGCTTCACTGCAACTACTTCATCCGACTTCCCCAAAATGCATCTATACACGCCTCCGGAGCCTCCTTGTCCCAGCTTTTCTTTTTCGCTGAAATTATCTGTGCCTGCACAGAGATCGGTGAAATTAAATTTGCGGGGAACATGATCCAATACCATATCATCATCTGACTGCTCTTCTTCTTGCATCATGTTAGATGATTGTGGCACTGGTTTTCTTCTTGTATGACAAGGGAGGACAAAGTACAATACAAGAATGACTGCAATTACCGTCACACACGCAGAGATAATCATGATGACTGCTTTTGGTGGTTTCCTTTTCCCAGGCGGCTCCAAAATTACACTAGAGAAGCTCCAAGAAATGAGTCGATGAATCTCACTTGACTTATAAGCTGCAGCTGAAAACCCAACCACAATATTTTGAGGGAGATACTCTGCCAGCTTTATATCAAATGACAGGTGCTTTTTTCTTTGGCCATTAGAGCCTTTGGAAAGAGAAACTTCCAACATATGGGTTTTCCCGTGGTAATCTATCCAAGCATCCCATATTTTACCATCATTCAGATCCTGGTCCAGAGGAATACTTGTTACAGATGTTATGTTATTAACATCAATCCCAACGTGATTGTCATCTGCATCCCACTCACTTTTATCAGTATCGAATTCAACGGCCACAACATGGTTGATTTTGTTGCCGTTAAGTATGGGATTATAAAGGCCGAGCCATCTCCCAATTCCTCTGAATGCGACATGGTACCCGGATTCTTCCGACGCCATGAGAAAAGCGAGTCCATTGCCACCCAAGTCATTATTATTATTACCTGGATTCCACTCCATTTGGAACCGAAAACGTGTGGTGAAATTGGCCACAGCATTAGCTGAAGCGTCCCACAACGGAATTGTATCCTTGTAAACAGCTCTCCCGATGCTTCCGTCTCTAAATAGACCCTCACTGCTGTTTGTAAGTTCCACCGTGTCTCCAGAAACAATATGCGCATCTCCATCAAGATGAATACGATCTGCAGTGGAGGCATTCAATTCAAACCTCACATATTTGGCTTCAACCAATATCAGATAATGTAATAATACCACGTAAACAATATCTGCTGTGAAGCAAATGACAGCCATTCAAATATATTATGGAAGCAATTCCGGCGAGGATTGCATATAAGATAGCTCGTTCCTAGGTCCCTCTGAGGTGCAGTTTCCTACGGAATATTGTGATTTGCCAAGAAGCAAGTAGGAAAAATCCAAGAAGCACAACCCGTCACCAAATTTGCACGTACGGGTTACGTGTGAAAATAATGCTGGGCTTGCTATAATTGACTCCACCCCATCCCATCCGTTTTCCGGGATTTTACACCCTTCAGGTCTTGCGCACACGCATATGACTAGACTATGGTCACAGGTCTGAGATAGATGTTAAATGTGACGGCCGTTTAGACGTTTTTCATGATTTTACTAAAATACTTGCAAATAGATAAAAACAACTCGTGTGACCGTTATTTTCTATCTAGCTAATATATGCATATATAATAAAAACAGTTCAATAAAAAATATAGATTTGTCTTTTTATGGTGAGAGGGTTCTTTAATGGCAGGTAAGGTTGTAATGAAGTGCATTGTTCAATTTTATTTTAGGCATTAAATTTGACATTTATTTGACCATCATGTGATAGTTCACTCATTAATTTTATTTCTATCGAAGTGTCACTTAAATAATTTTTATTTTTTTAAAAAGAAGTCAATAAAAAAATAGCAATATCTATCATAACTAGATAGGTGCCTCAAGATTGATATCTCTAGGCGTATTTTATATAGATGCATTTAAGATACTTATACTAGTATATATTTTATTAGTAGTGTATAAATAACACTATTTTGTATTTTCATGGGGTATTATTAGAAAATACCCTAACCCAAGAATTGTTTGGCATGTATAGGTGTTCGTCAAATTTAATCATTGGTTTTTGCATATGAAGTGCAACGTCCACAATTTTATTACAACAAGTTGTATTATGTAGCACAGTTTTATTAGATACAAATTCAAAAATATAATCAGATTTGTCAACTACTTGTACAAATTCAGAGAACCATACAAAACTCACACTAAAGTTTGCAAAGTTTGCAACAAAACAAGCAAGGCATATTCTGTAGCACAATTTTATCAGACACAAATTCAAATATATAATCACATTTGTATGAAGTCGTAAAATTGTACAAAATCCATAGTACTACACCTTGCAACAAAACATTGTACAAACGCGTTAAAGGACATCTGCCAAGTTACTAAGGACCAATACTTGTGAGGGTAGATAGAAATTAAGGAACTAGTACATATCACTTTCCCACTTAAATTTTGAAAAAAAGGTACCCAGTAAAATAAGTCACATTAAGTCATATCAAACAAATTAGTTAATCAAATGATGAAAAATGGTTGGGAAAAAATATATGATTTAATTCTCAAGTAATGGTTCACTTTAAATTTCTTTGTATACGAACTTGCCAACAAAAATATAAAGTCTTTTTTCCACATATTTTAAATATTAAAAATGAAATATATATAATCAAGTGAGAAAAACCTATTAAAGTTTTTTTCAATTATATGATATTTAGTTGGTCATGTGCACCTTAACCTTAATGTGCACAAACAGTGGCTTATCTTTGTTATGGAGGACTTCAAACATGCTAAGATGTGTTTTTACCCACCATGTGTGTACCCTATGAGCTGTCATGGTTTAAATTAGATTAGAACAGTCATTTACTTGTTTTTTGCACTTTTAACTATTAAAAATGTCCGTACATTTAAAATATGACTTTGATTTTTTCTTTGGATGCATCATTATACAAATCAATTAAATAGCAAGAAATATTATGGGGTTATAATAAAAAAGTGGTCATTATAATTTTTTTTTTATTATTGTCAAATAGTTTTTTGAAAGGGACTATACCCTTGAGTACAAGAGAGGGCCTAGGAACCAGAATAGGAATGAAAATCAGAGAAAAAAGGATCAGAATCCAAGTATGACAATGAATCCCAAAGTAGCCAAAAAACAGCTACCCAAACAAGACAAAAGAACAAAAACTCTACACAAAAGCAGCAAAGAAACCACAAAAAAAACAAACAAGAGCAGTTAAAGCCCCTACAACTACTTCTTGGAAGATTTTTTGATGCTAGTTTTGATGTTCTTCCAGGATCTAAACATTCCCAAAGTTGTCATGTGGGCAACGTCAGTCTTATCCAGCTGATCAATGGTCCTTTTTCTTTCCTTATCATTGCCCCAAAGTGTTGCCGGAACTCCGCTGAGATTGGAGACACTTCTGACATGTTGCTCAATGAACTCCTCAATTGCACTAAAAATGGCCATATTGTAATCATGACGAGTTTTGGCCTTCCCTAAACGGGAGTCTAAGGAGTTCAGCTTCTTGTAGATATCTTCAATCTGGCTGCTATCAATATCCACCTCCTCCTCCTTCCTCTTTCCTTTCCATTTTTCCAAGTTCTTAACCTCATCCTTCAACAGCTTCATTTCAACTTCTAAGGCATCCATCCTTTTTGTAGAGCTCTCCATATGCACATCTCGAGGACTCGCACTGCTAATATTCAGGAGTTCATGTGTAATTTCAATTTCATGAGTGCCCTTCCCCGTAGCAAGAGTATCAAGGTTAAGCCTTCTAGATTCCCTGGTGAACGGTTTGGCCGAGGTGGAAGCGAAGTGGGGGGTGGGAGCAGCATTAGGGGGAATGGAAGATGAATCCTGGATGGCCGGCAGGGGGGTGACAATAGTCATGGCAGGGGCAGAGAGTGGAGAAATGGGGCTAGCAGCAGTAGAACTCGACACATGGGGAACAGAGCTAGGACAGGAACGGAGACCAGGATACCTAAGAAGACAAAATTTATGCAGTAGAAAAATAAGACCTTGGTGTAAAGGAACCACCTGGGTATGCTTTTGAAACTCCAAAATGGAGCACTCAAGAGAGTTCAGCGAATAATGGGGGAAACAAACCAAGCAATTCCTACAGAAGTGGTTGAGAAAGATAAGGTGCTTAACAGGTACGGTGACAAACCTCCCTTCTAAAGAAATGAATCATAGATCATCATGTGAGTAACCTCATCATAAGGTGGAGGGATAGAGCTAACAAGTAGGCCTGCGGTAATATAGATCAGCTTCTCAGATCCCTCCACAAATCTCCTCTCTTCAACATCTCTGTCTACCCTTTTGTTAAAAAAAATGGTAGCCCTCCATGCTAAGACCGGTTTGCTTCAGCAATAACCTCCTCGTTGACCAAGATCTTCTGCCCCCCATATTCCACATTCCGCTTCTTCTAATCCTTTACAAAACGCACTGAGATTCTTTGATCATGTCCCTGAACCTTCTCCATGAAGTTGGTGATGCCACCCTTGCTGAGTATATTCCATAACTCAACATTATCCTTCCAATCCGAGTTCGCACTAGGCTCAATTTGGCAAGGGGGATCCCCCATCTTCACTATACTTAACTATTTGCAAAAAATTCCGAAATCCTTGAGAGAACTGAAGCTAGTCTGATTTTTACTGTTATAATCCGCATAATGTTGAAAATGAGAGCCATTGTTATTACCACGAACATTCGTGTGCCTGCTGATCTGAGCCTACGAAAATCCACATGTGGGAATAACGGCCTTTTTGCTAGCCCACTCCTTATCATCTATTACATTATTACTATCTTCGGTATCTGTGGAGCCTTGTATACAAATTTTAGCAAGCACAGTGCTGCCTGCATGCACGATTTTCATATCAAAGTAACTCCACTTGGACTTCCCCATATACTTCACACTATCTTGATAATTTGACAGGATTTGCATAATCATATTTTTTAAGTCAACACATGTGGGAGTTTTATTGATACTGATCCATAACCAGTAATCATATCTCAACTCAAGAAATTGCGTGTGTATAGAAATCCGCATGAATGCTATTTTGAAGCTGCTTAGGGATGCTATTATTATCCCAAACAATGTGATTAACATTAATTCCATAATTAGCCAGTGCATTTGCCAATTTATTACCCTCCTAGTAAGTATGCATGATCTTGATGTTATTGAATGTTTAACAAATACTTCTGGACTCAGATAAAATCCTTGATGCTCCAACTTAGAGATGAGAACTGTTTAAGGAGATTAATGATATTCATGGAGTCCCCTTCAATAATAAGGTTCTAGATATTTTTAGTCTGGGTAATTCTTAGGCCCCATAAAGTAGATAATGCTTCAGCAAAATGATTGGTTTGAATTCCCATTTTCCCAGCATACGTAGCAATCAGACTACCTTTATGATCCTGTATCACTCCTCCCCCTGCTGTATTCCCAGGGTTCCCCTTAGAGGCCCCATCAAAGTTCAACTTAAACCAATTAAAATTAGGAAGATGCCATTTAATCAAAGATCTATCAATGTTATTCCTGGGATTGCTATGACTATTTACAATTCCAATATGCCAATTGGATAAGATATATTCTTCATTCTCTGGATATCTCTTGTTCTTGGGGGGTTTAAATCTAGCAATGTTCTCTTTGATACCATTAGAGATTTTACCAATATTAAGTTTATAGTTTTGCTTCTTTTTCTAAAGATAATATCATTTCTATCCTTCCATATCCTCCAGATTAAATGAGGGATAGCTAGCTTCCAGATCCTGTTGACAACACAATGCCTAAAGGGTGGGTTCCATTGAGTCCATAGCTGATTTAGATCCTTTGGCACCACCCAAAGAGCTTCAAATTTAGAGAGGGAAAAACTCCATATTCTGGTAGCATACTCACAATGTATGAACACAATGACTGATATCCTCAGAATATTTCCTACAAAGATGACACCTATTAGGCATTATAAATCCTCTTCTCATCAGGTTGTCAGTGGTAAGAATCCTGCTTCTGATAGCCATTAACACTAATATGGCTATCTTTTCCATTAAAACAATAAACCCTCTCTTTTCCATTAAAACTAATAACCTTTTGTGTTTTTTATGTAATATGGTCCATATCTTCATATAAAGTGCATGTCAAATGTGTTTCCAATGTCGTGTTTTCCAATTTTTTCTCCTTCTTGACGGTTTTCTTCAATATTTTCATCTTGTATTTGCATTGCATCCCAATATTTGTTTTTCCACAAACTTGATTCAAAATGTCTTCTATATTATCCCAATGTTTCTTGCACATTTTCCATAGTTTAAATGATCATACACATCTTTATATTTTGAAATAAATGTTTTCACATCAAATTTTGATCACAACTCTTCTTTGTATTCTTTCATTAGCTCCTCATTATTTCTCTCTTTCATATGCATGGGTTATTGAAATTTATTCTTCTAATTTTGAATCATCAACATCATCAACAATATATGGAGATTTTTGATCGATTTTTGAATGTGGAATGCAAGGAGCCAATTTATGTGTGCCACTTATATTCCATTACAAATTTGAGGCACTATTTCCATCTATGTTTTACACGTAAAATTCCTTTACACAACAATTGTTTGGCTATGTTGCAAAAACCATATTATCTTCATAGTTTCTTTGAGTTGATTTGAAAACTTGGGATTTGAAATGTGAAAATAAGGAAAATAGTGATATTTCCATGTCCTACAATTTTTTTAGTTACTATAAACAGTCACAAATGAAACAATTTACGTACTCCATTTTTGATCTAAACTTAATATAATTTTTACAATTTCTAATAATACATAGACAAGGGATCTTACGCTCTATAAATTCACATAATGAAAAAATGTGGAAAAACATTGAAATTTAGTTAATTGCCTACTAACAAATGTAATATTTACAATCGCTATGAAATGGGTGTATAAAATGAAATTCTTAAAAATAAAATAACAATGTTTTACCTCTTTTAATTTTCTGTAACTCTATTTTTCCCCCATTTGTATATGTGTTCCTTGTTTTGGTGTTGTCACCTTCAAAATGAGCATACAAATTTCCATTTTATTGCATTAAATACAAACGTTAATAGAGTTTGTGTGGATGTGAGCAATTTAAGGTAATATACCTACTCTAACACCCCCCCTCAAATGCAGCTATGGGCCAATAATAGAAGTGGCATACTCTTATAGTGGTGGAGTCTTTACATTACTACGGTTTAATGAGGAACTCATGTATAATGTTTAGGGAAGAACAGGGATACCGCAATTAGGTACCCATTTGACCAGTACATAACAAAGTGTAATTGTTATTGTAAAGACCCAATCCAAGGCATCCCAAGAAGCTCGGCTTATAAACATATTCGTTTAATGTACGAAAACTAAAATTGGTGTGCATTGTGGTTTTAATCCACTTAAATTTGATCATACATATATTTAATTGAAATAGCTGACACTCGGGTTTCAATATTGACAATTAGCTTAATATAAGGACTACTGTAGCAATGGAGTTACTTTTGACTCAAGTATTATATAAAATTATTAAAAATAATTCGATGATATTGCTGGAAATAGATGTGCCATGGTCCAAGATATAAATATCTTACAAAGCAATTAATACACAGGACACATGAATCAAAGCAGTATCACCATCCATCGTTAATCAAATATAGACTAAGGCATTGAACTCTATACCTGAAGAATTAGGAATTACATCAACACCACTTACTCCCATACTACTGAATGGGTTAATGGACCCTAAAAATATGTGTAAGTTTCCCAAGAGGTCAACTATGCTAGAACATTTTGTTACTAGAATGGCACTGGACTTGACCAGAATAGATGCCCCACGAAGTGCGAGTGATCACTAATTCCAAAAGTGTCGAATGCTCGCATTTATTCTTGAAAATGCTCTGTATTTTTTCGTGCAAGAGAGATACACTACACCTGCTAAAGAAACATGCTCGAAACAAGAAGGATCACACTTCAGAAGGTATAGTGAGTGGATCAATAGGCTTCAATGTGTGAGAGGATCACACGTCATCATGCGAAGAATCACACTTCATATATGTACATTAGGCCATGACTCTCTTACACTACGAGTGATGAGCTATCCACTGCACATCAACACAGATGCATGAAGTTTTAAGATGCCTGGAATTACGACTCGATGCAAAATACATAATGGGTGCATTACCAACTTTTGGCCTCCCATTCCATTTAATATTTGAATTTTAGGCTGATCAAGTCTGAAAGCTTACGTCTCAGTGGTTGCTGAAAGGAACTGAGGGAAGCAAGCCAAGAACACATGATGCTAATCAATCACCATGATCAATAAAATAAAATTAATTCGACCAGAATAAATTTACATAAGGACCTTTGCAATCAATGTGAAAAACAATATCATAGTATCTATTAGGGAACTCAATGCAATTACATGACGAGAATGGGCCTTGACTTAACATGTGGAATAGAGGAATAACAATACCCTGTAAGATTTCATGTCAATGACTCCGCTAGATCAGAGCCATAGAATGGAGCAAGCGAGAAGTGAATGCAGTAGTATGCATCTTAAAGAACTAGTCATGCACCATGAGCATTTAGGAGAGATACTACAACATCAAGGTATCTAGTCAATAGGCATAGATCAAGGAAAGAACTATACAGTAACAAGCCTCAGATAATATCTCCTAAGCATCTAAAGTAAGATCAAAATCAAATACTGGCACATCACATGTAAGTGGGTACAGGATAAATAGAATAAAGGTAGACTAGGAGCATTACCTATGGTTGAACATGAGTATGAAGGTAAATACCTTGTAACACCCACCCCAAGTTTTTCTGCAGGAGTGCCAAAAAAGAAGTGGCTTATTGTCCATGAGTGATTGTAGTCTCAGAGAATTAGGCTCTTGATGAGTGCACTCTATGTACAATAGCTAGGAATTTTAAAAGGGACACCACTTGAAGGTACCCACAAACTTCAGAGAACAATCATATCAGTCTCAGAGAGTCCAAGATCCAGGTACCAACGGCAACTCCCAAAGATTTAGGACGTCGGGCTAGCCAAAATTGCATACAATAATTGATTAGAAGACTCCTCCATTGTGTGGTACTATGGTCTGAATCCACTAGCTTCAAGTCACAAAACTCAAAAACAACTGACACTGGGTTTCACCATGAATAGCTCCATACAAGGAGATTGTGCAACAAAGTGACACTCGAAACCGTGTTACCGATCAAAAAACACCAAACTTTTTAATCCGATGCAACTGCTATTTATTTTAGGTGTACCACTAATCCAAGAACAAAAAGCCCTCATATGAGCACACCATATGTCCAAGGACATAAGGAATCCAATGGGTGTCATGATCCAAGAAAAGCCATTTTTGGGTAAAAAGCGCAACAGGACACAATTGCCCGAAGAAGATCTTGAGATCAATACCACACCCTCCCATACTACAGAATCCCATGGGTATTTTTCTTCACCACATGAATCCTGTAGGTAGATCGTTGTGCAAAATCAACTACTCGAACACTACAAAAAACCCAGAAAAACGATTGGGCTCCACTAGAATAGCTCCCCCAGCTTAGAGTCGATCTTAGGGTTTTCCAACATGCCAGATCCAATAGAAGCCTCCATTGTGCATAAAAATACACGCAGTCCAAAATATCTCAACCAAATCAAGAGAGATATAGATGTATAATACAATGATATTTCTTTATTTATTTACAAAATAAAACTTACAGATGGATTTCAACAACAATCTCCTAGCTCTGATACCATGAAAGGAACAATAATCATATCATACCAAGTCAAGAACACATATGCTAATCAAACACCATGACCAATAAGATGAAAGCAATTCGCCAGAATAACTTTACATAAAACCTTTGAAAACAAATGAGCAATAATATCATATATTATTATGGAACTCAATGCAATACATTGAGAATGAGCCTTGCTTAAATAGGCAAAGAATAACAATATAAGAACTAGTCAAGGTTGTGATCAAGCCATAAACCATGGAAAGAGCTAGTCATCAAAGAACTAGTCAAGTCCATAGATTAATGAGAGAACTGGACATCAAGGATCTAGTCAATATTATATATTTAGGAAAGAACTATACCTAACAACAAGATAATATCTCCTAATATCTAAATAAGATAAAAGAAATATCCACACACATAAGTGGGTGAGGATAAATACAATAAAGGTAAATAAAGTACCTAGGTGAATGTGAGCTAAGGTAAATACCTTCTCTAACAATGAATTTCAAAAGGAGGGATGAGCAGGAGTGTTCAACTATAAAAAAAAGGTCAAGTTCACCATTTTCAAGGTTGATGTTGAAGGTTGTTGATAGAGGTTAGAGGTGGTCAGTAACAAATGAAGGCTGAGAGTTAAAGTTGAGTGGGGAAGAGAGAATAAAGAAAAAATGGAACCAATATATGGTAGGTCCTTAGGAAGTACACCAAGTTTTTATAGCTTCAAGAGATTATGTAAACTTTATAGGTGAGAGATTTAAGCTGTACATGTCATAAAGGATTTGCAATCAATAGAAAATGTGCAGATTATTTATGTAATTCATTATGTAACACTAAGGTGACATGGTTAGGATTTTTATCATATAAACCTCTTACTATATAGTCATTTCATTCATCGCTAGTATCAGAGAAAGGATACAACTTTGATAGTGAGGTGAATTCAAAATGGGACATGAGGAAAATGACAAATGTTTTGTTATCGAATGTGAGAGAAAGTGACTAGAGAACACAAGCATGTATATAATCCTTAAATACAATAGTTTAAGGAGTTTTAAAAAATATTATGCGTATAAGAAAATATGTCACCTAGAATAGGTGAAGTAGATCTAGTGGTAATGTGAATGCTAGAAAACATCATGAAGGAAATTAAGGGTGTAAGGACAAAACTGGAAGATGTGTAACAAGACCATCAAAGAGGTCTTGTGGCTCATGACATCTAGAGTAATGAAAAATAATAAGAGATGGTGCATAGGAGAAATGTGTAAGAAATAAATAGAGGACTCAAAGAAGAGTTAATTGACCAAAAATATGAATCCCATGTGGAATGGGTAAGTGATGTGCAAAAGGAGAGAAGAATCAATGAAGGGTCGATGACAAAATAAACAAAATTGCATGGAGAATTCACACGTAGTGCAAAAAAGATAAAGAGTTGAGAAAGGAGTCTCTTTGTTGAAATATGCTAATACATAGTACTGGATGAATGTTGTTATGCATACGGAGAGAGTGAGCATCAAGTAGTTGAATGTTTTGGAGCAAGTTGTGGAGATAATTGGAGGAGTGGAGGTGAGCGTGCAAAAAATGCAAAAGTAGAAAATCAAGGTGTGAGAATGTGAATAACGCCCAAGGGATGGATTAGTATTAAGGATTGTATTGGTGGAGATGCGAGAAGAGAAGAAAAAAATATTTTGACAATGTGCAAGACCAAGGGAAAGTGTTTCTTGGTGGTGGTGGACAATGGAAGCAAAAATAACTTAATGGAAGAGGCAATGGTACTAAATTTTGGATTATAGTGCAGGAGATATCCCAACCCATATAAAGTGACATAGCTGGTGGAAGGTAAAGAGGGCATCATGCGATATCAATATAAGGTAGAGATCAAGATCATGAGATTCATTGATCAGGTGATATGCAATATCATACTGATGGATTCTTGTCATGTCTTATTGGGAGGCCATGAAAGTATGATAGATAAATTTTCTAAGATGGTACAAAAAATATTGTGAGAGTGTGAAAGGATGGTAAGACCTTCCATTTGTTACCATGGAGAGAAGAATACATAGAGCACCAAATCTACATGAGAGTGCACAAAGAAAGTGTAGGCTGAATGAGAAAAATACAGAAAGACATTGCATATAAGCTCACAAAGAAGTAAATCTCAAGAGCTAAGTGATGGATAAAGGGATAACATGTGATCACCTAAAAATTCCCAACATATATGAGGAAAACACAAGAAGGGAAATGTCGAAGAATATGTTTTAGCCTGATACCACACAAAAATATTTCACCAAAGGAAAAGTATTATAATGAGGAGAATCTAGTTATTACAGACCCCGAGAACACAAAGGATGATTTGATGTTATAGCTAAGAGTGATAGAGAAATAATGTCTACAAATATGTAGATCCCATAGATTGGAGAAGGAGAAAGTGATTGTGCAGTTAAGTGATGTAGGGAGCACATAGAAAAAAGAGAAATTGAAAGAAATTATGAGTACAAAATTGAGTGGGGAAAATTAGTACATAGACAAGGGCATGCACAATGATGAAAATGCATTTCTGAAGGGATAGAAAGGATTGGATGTTTCCCCAATGGTAATAAGAGAAGAGCACTGAGTAAGGAATACTGTGAAAGTGTGTTAAGGAGAGTTCATGAGAGGAAATATAGATCAATGAAGATATCAAGGGAAGAAAGGTAGAAGAGTTTCTAAGGGATGGTCACTGCAACAATTAGAAGGAACTGAAAAATGGGTTTGAGGTTTTCCTAAAGAAAAAAATGAAGTGTAGCTAATGAAGGATGTTGTAACAATGTAAAATGAGCATAATACATAGGGAGAGATTAAGGAGAGAGGTAACCATGTTAATCCCAAAGGAGAATACAATGAGAAGGACATTAAGAAGAGTGTGCATAGTGAAAAAAATATGCCTAAGAAAGGAAGGAGCGGAAGAAGGCCCATAGCTATAGAGGAGGAATGTACGGAGAAAAAGAAAAATCACGGTTGGGAAAGGAGGAATAGAGAAGATTGCATAAAGGATTGAGTGCATCATATAAGTGAAAATGGATGGAAATCCATGAAGAGAAAAGGAGAATGAAATTGTAGATGAGAAAATTGAGGCTTGTAATTATGCAAGGTCATACCGAGATATGAGTCAAATAGTTGGGTGGAGGCATATGGATTATGACCCGACCATGGTTAATAAAAAGAAGGATAATATAAAATATCATAAAGGCATAATGGGCATGAAGGTAAATAACACACAAAAAATAATATGCACAAAGGATTCTGGCCCTGATGAGAAAAGGGTGAAAGAAGAAAGAAGATGGGAAAATTCATAGGAGGTGGTTGGTCTATATTATATCCAAGCCTACCAAGGTGTAGAAGACATAAAAATGATATTCTAGTAGGAATTTGACAAGAAGATAAAAAATGAGGAGATGCGAAAAATAACCGATAAGGAATATCTGAGGGCGTGAAAGCATGGAGTGTAGAGATAAAAATGGGTGCAAAGAATGGACACACATAATAGGGAATCCTATTGATGATATGGGCACATAAGAAGACAATTCATGAAGACTTAAGGCAGAGGTGAATGGACTAAGGTGAGAAAGGACTTGTAGGAACACAAGGATTAAATATTTGGCAAAGATAGTTGAACTATAGTGGGTTGAAGCTCAAAAGGGTGCGTGAGACACTATGGAAGGGCCAAATTTAGGTTGTAACAAAGGATTAGAAGAGAAGAAGGAAGAATCTCATGGTATGGAAATATGCTCATTGGATATAGAATTTAGGACTATTAGATCTAAAGTTTCCAAGGGTGGTATTACTATTCAATCAAAATACTTGAGCTAAAGGTCAATTTTTAAGTAACTTAGGTGTATGATACATGGGAATATAAGGTCTATAGAAACATGCCCAAATTTTTGGCGAATTATGGGTGTGCGTAAGGATGGAAAGCACAAGGAACAAAACAAGGAAACATTATGTAGAAGACTAATGATAGTGCACAAAGGATTTTTGCAATATTTTGTAAGAAAGAGCATGAAATACACATGGATTGTATAGGAGAGGGAAAAAATTATACACATAGGTTTGATGATGCTCAAGAGTAGAGAAAGATATGTAAGAATTTTGATTGAGAAATAATAACTAGGAAATGTACAGAATAATGGTGTGGAGTGATTTTGCAAAGGTGTTTTATAGTGCAGGATGAATAGTGACTACATAATAGTGTTGTGACACAACTTAGATATGTAGTGGACCATACGAACATTTTGCAAAATTTTATAAGATGTGAAGCTTACATGGAAGTTAAGTGCGGAAATTATGTAATGGTATTTTGATGCACGAAGTGACACACAATTTTTTAAAGAAGGCTAGGAAGCTTGGTAGTGCACAAAGTATTTGAAAACGATCTTAACATCCCATTACACTTCCATAGCCCAGGCTTCAGGCTATATTTTCACTCGTATAGTGGGACCACGGCCTACCCTATACAATCCCTGGGAGAAAATTACAATTATGGTGTAACCACCCATATCGGGACTCAAACTTGGGTGGTTTCTCTAATACCAAATGTAATGAATTGTTACATAAAAACCTTAAGGCATTAGTGAATTTGGACACCAAGATCATAATAATAGCTTCTCTAGTTTCAAGTTCCTGCATATGATGAGCTGAGACGATAATCTCTTCATCCACTTGTAGGATATGCATAATGGAATCATTCCTTATATTTTCATTTCTTTTTGCATTCAGGAACTCAAATTCCCCATATCCATTATCTTCACATCTAAAATAAGAACTCATGAATCCATGACTATGCCTTTTTCTATATGATCCTCCACCTCTAATAGATTTTCCTCTACCTCTTTATACACCATCATTACACTAAGATGCACTAGCTTCACCTTATTACATAGATTATCGTGTATCATTGCATACTTTTCCAAGTATTTGCATGAATATTCTCTTGCTTTGAGCTTCTTATCATTATCGGCATGAAAATTTATCCTCTAGCTTTAATGCACGTTGATATGATACTTTGATGGAATGCATTCAAATCATACCAAACTCATCTTGAATGGAAACATGCAATCTATTCATATATCATGAAATATTCGATGTCATACTCAACATGACCCACTATGATAATTATTCTATATATAATTCCTCAATGTAATCTTTTACATTCATTTTTTGATGCAGATTCTTGATGATTTATGTTAATTACCTTTATAAACAACTCATCTTCTATATTTTGATCAATCCATTGTATTTATGTCCATATATTTTCCAAGTATGTTGCTGAACATTACCATTACAACCTTGAAATTGTGGCATAATTACTAATTAATATAGTTCTACCTAGTTATCTTTATTCTATGGTATTTTGTGTGTATTTATTCTTATTATTACAATAAGTTGTTTGAATGATGATATGTGTGATGTCACTCTTGGTTGTAAGCAATTTTTCATATGCAAAAATTTGTATGTAGCGAAGAAACCATCCGCAGAAACTCCTCTTTAGACAAAGGAAATGTCTGCAGTAACCCGACTACAACCAAAGGAGATCATCTACAACAAAGAGCCCGTGTTATGAAGATATTTTGAAAGGAATGATGAAATAAACTCAAGTTTGATCATACCATTGAAGAAGTAGTTACAACTTGAACATGTAGAATTGGGAGATAACTCAACCTCTAATCTGGTCATTCATTATAAACTAGTGAAGAAATGATTGATTGAGTTAACACATGGTTGAAGGAATTGTTAGATTTTTTGAACATTTGTTATGTGAAAACCTGTTAAGTTCTATTGCATGTGTTGAATCTCTCGTTGTTCTGTTGAATATATTTCACTTAGATTTTTAAAACTCCTTGTTGAAATCTTCTTCTTCTAATTTCTTGTTGTAAGATGAGAAGTATAAAAGAAAGGGTTAGTGTTGGTAAAAGAGGTTTGTTCATAGTTTGATTATCTGAGAAATTAATAGAGGAGATTTCTTTGTTCCTTGATGTAATTTTCATGCAAATTCAATAAAGAAATTATTTATGTTTATTAGTCTCTAGTTGCATGATTTAGGAGGGATTAGCACCCAAGTGAGGGCCCACTTGCAATCTACTAAACCCCTCCATTTTTTTCTTGTTTCATTGCATGTATGCTTACCTAGGAACTATTTACTTTCTATATATACATTCTAAATTTATAGTTTTGTCTTAGTGCTAGCATTTAGAAACCATTCATTTCCAGTTATAAGTTTTTTTTACATTTCAATAATTGTTGTGATAATTATTTATTTCCAACATCCTAGATCTATTGTAATTATGTATACAACATTGGCAATGTTTCAAGTTTACATCCCCTGGTTTGATAATTAAATGACTGTGATTCAATGAATAACATATTAATTTCTGCAAGTTGATTTGCACCACCATTTTTAGTATTGTTGTCAAGGATATTGCCAAGTTATAGGAAGTTTTGTGAGGTTTTTGCATATTTGAATTTCTTATAGCAATTTAGGTTGTATAAATTCCACCTCCAAAACCCCCCCACTGAAGAATGATGATTGAGATGATTCGATTGATGTATGCACTATCCAAGAGATGCCCACGATAGATTCCTACCCAATCCCCAAATAGCATATATGGCTTCTGATTATGAAGAAGACACATCTTCCTTTGTAGAATTTTGCTAGAAGACAATCCCCCTCTAAGTGGGATTTATGAGGTTGTTCCTGAACAACCTATCATGACAGAGGAGGTTAATCAAAATTTTGAAGAAGGGACAACTACATTTGAGTTACCTATCTCCAATAACAATCATATTTATGTAATGAAGAACATCTCTCCATCATCTCTTATTAATTTCCATGTATCTATAACTGAAGACCCAAAAACTTTATTTTTTGAGTTTGATGTTTTTTGCATGAGTTATGATTACAAAACTGATGCACGCAAGTTGAATTATTTCCCTCCTACACTCAAGGACATAGCCTTGAAATGGTTTATGGGTTTAGGAAGAAATGTTGTTAATACCTGGTAGTAGATGGACAATTTTCTGACTGAGTACCAAGACTCTTGCAGGACAAGTAGCAGAGGAGGGGATGAACTCTTCAAGATGGCATAGAAGGAAGATGAGCCACTAGAAGATTACCTAGAAATATTCCTACTTTACGTTCATAAGTCAAGAAACACAAGGTTACCTCATGAGCCTCTCAAGTTAATTTTCTTAAAAGGACTCAGTGAGGAGGTTATGGATGGTTTGGACCTAATAGGAGTTGGAGATACCTCAAAAGATACTTTTGATGAGATTTTTGAAGCTTGGAGTAATTATTATAGAGAAACTATGAAGAGAAAAAGGAGTGTTAGATAAAAGGGTAGATCAAATACAAAAGGAATTGGGGACATATCTAAATCAGAGATTGTAAACATGTCCAAGAACATGAAACATGAAATAGTTAATAACATGGCCACCCAGCTTGATGCTCTTCATGAAAAGAAGAAGAGAGAGGATGAAGAGGCAACACTTATATGGTAGCCAAGTCCTGGTTCAAGGTCCCAAATAAGGGAGTTTCTAGGTTGCCTAAAGCTTTGTATAAAAGAGATTTCAAATAATAACTCTCTAACATCATCACCCTCCTAGCCAGGATAATGGGGCTTCCTACAAGCAATGAGTTCCACTTTTGGATGTTCTTGTACATAAATATCATATGTGAAGGAAAGAATAATTTGGACTAGGAGAAATGATTTGTGTCAATTTGAGTGAGTAATTGGCTAATGTACAAGGGACCAATGCCTTCTACATGACCTCTTATTTGATGTACACTATTAGGGAATATAGGGAATGGTTAGGTCTATCTCAAGAATATAATAAAAATAATTCCCCAGTATATGAGTACTACTCAAAATTAACCCTGAAGAATAACAATCATCATTTTAGGAGGGTCAATGACGCCTTCACAGTGTACATTGTTAGGCTCTTAGAAGGTGATACAACTACAATATTATCTGATGAGGCCAAGAAACCTATTTCAACCTATGAAAGTTATTACATTCATTTCAAGAAGTTCTCCTATATAAGGTTGGCATGATTTGAAGATTCCCCCTACAAGCTCCGCATGTTTTGAAGTGACAATATTTCCCTAGTAGAAATTTGTACGCAACTTGATAAGTTACACAGAACTTGAAAAGATAAGAAGATTACCGGTGTTCAATTCCCTATCAATCTGGGAAACTTACTTGTAAGACTTCCTTGGATGCTCAAAATATTGAAAGAATAGTTTTTGCTTTCAATTTTCATTTCTTTCAGAAAAGATCTTGTTTCATCTCAATAAATTCATCATCAGTAATGTCATGATGGTCCTTTTATCACCTCCCTGATGTAGAAGACTACTAGGTAGATTACTCAAATGATTATGAAGCAATAATGAGGTATTATGGTTAGCTCTCTTTGCAAAAAATCAAGGATTTTGGAATCTAAAAAGTACGAGAAGACCTGCAAGATGATGATGATGATCTACTCTCTTTTGAGTACAACAAGACTATAAGGAATACTCCTCTTGACACCACTAACTAATTCAAGAAGGAAAAATATAATTTGCAAGATATCATTAATCTATTCCTCTTCAGAACTAAGGTTTTGTTCAATAGGAAAATGAAAATGTATAAAGTAGGAAGGTTGTGGTCTCCCTCCCAATATTTTTTTGCATCTTGTGGAGAAGCTTTGGCTTCAACATCTAAAGCCCACACTCAATCAACACCTTCTCCTATTGAATCCTCAACTCTAGTATATACTAAGAAAGGAAATTCTAAAATGGATGAGGAGGAAGAACACGTAATTGAGGAATAAAATAAGCAATTTCCCTCTCCAAGGAAATTAGAAGCAGTATCAAAGATTGAGTAGATTGTTGATCTCTGTGGTGATGAGGAGGAAGAAACAAAAGAGCGTGAAGAAAGAAATCTCAAAGGGAGAAACATAGAAAAGGAGATGACAAGAAAGAATATCTCATATCAGAAGCTGAGATAGTGGTCATCCTAGAGCCACATGTTAAAGAAACTCCTGCCAAGGAAATGCTTGTGTCTAGTATTGGAACATCTGTCATGGAAGTGTTAGCTGCATAGAATTTGGGTTCAATGAGTACACTTACATTAGGACCTCTGGTCCCTGCCCCTTCTAGTATTTATTTTACTTGGGTCCAACCACTCATTGATAGTAAGAAAAAGAATGCCTCTTCCTAGATAGTTTCCCCCAAGTTTGATGTTGTAGCTTCCTTATTGGGCACAACTCCTGCCCCATCTACTAAGAAGGCCAAAATAACATCTAGGATAGTGTCTGATTCTAGAGGTCAGTAGTTCTTAGAGATCACCAAACCCATGGTTGAAAAAGAGGAGAATAATTTGGCCTTGAATGGCTTGGAATTGAGTAAGATACCTTTGGGCAAGTCCACTCCTAAAAGTGAAATTCACAACTTGAAGGAGACAATATCAAAGGTGATAGAAAGAGTGGAAAAAGGAAAACAAACACATGAATAGTTGGAAGAATAGGTGCAAATTATTTTTGACTTCATCAGGTCCATGTTGGCAAGTGATAAAGTGTTGAGCCCATATCCTCTCACTTCAATGCCACCTCCTATTGTAATGACTAATGAGGAAGTACATAGCATCAAAAAAATCCACAAATATGCCTCTTATGGTAAAGTAACAGAATCTATGGTGGAGGATAGGTTAATGTCTGGCCTAAATTTCATATAATCGACATACAAGGCTTATGATAACATTTTCTTAGTTCAAAAAAGCTCACTTCAACTACTGCAACCCTAGAGAAGGAACTAAAAATGTGAATAGAATGCATACAGGACTTGAAACTAATGAGTACTACTGATGAATGGATTCTAATTTCCACTGGAATTTTTTATGACCCAAAGAATAACCTATCCAAGAAATGGGTCTATAGTGTGGATTGGAAAAAAGGGGTCCTAGAAGAGGCGATTGTTGAATTAAATAACTCTTGTCAAAAGGAAGAAGCTTTTAAAACCTGTGTTGGATGGTTTTTGAGATATTAGTTGTCAATTCCTCAAAGAAAAATCTGTCGAAAGGAATGGAATGCATGATATCAAGGTAGAATTCAAATCACTTATCAAAGAATAATTTTTCAAAGTCTATAGTATCACCAAGGAAAAGATTAAAGAAATTTGTGCCTTACAAGCCACACTCATTGAGGCAAATAAAGGTTTCTCACAAAATTCAGATTTTCGGGAGGAAATGGAAAATTTCCTGAATAGCTAGACAAACGCTACTGCAAATACTACTATTCCTAGGGGCATGGAGATTTTTGGAGCACTGGTCAAATTCAAAAATCGAATACTCAAGATGAAGAATGTAGGGACATCTTCCTCAAATGTCCCCTCAACTAGTGCATTAACTTATTTTTTAATTTTTCTTACATTTCAAGTTGGCACTATTGTGATAATGTAATTTGTAATTAAGAACAACTTAAAATACTTTTGATTAAAGTATTTATGATCAATTAAAAGAAAGGAATTTCAAAAGACTCAGTTTTTAACTACCCAAAAGGCTATTAAAGGATTCATATTTCATTATGGAGAGGGTTAGATCTTGATGTTTTGAGATGTAAAAATATAGAGCTAGTGAATATCAATACAAAGTAAGTTCCTCTATCCCTTTTACTATGTTATCTCTATTTCTTATCTTTGTCTAATGAATGTGGATTTTATATATTTGAATATTAAAATTTATATTCTTCTAGTTGATGTTGTGCTTAGAACTTTGTGTCTATTGCATATATCTCATGTATTTAGATATATCTAGATCTAGGTGTTCTTTAAAATTCATACATGTATAAGTAGGATGCTATTTTGTAATTTATTCATCTGAAAGTGCTGCCATCTTTATTCCAGAGGTCATTTATTCTTCTACATCCTTTTCTTATGTATTGAGAAATTATTAAATATGGATACATTTAATACATCAAGATTCTCATTTAGATATTGGTAGTTTGTATATTTGTAAATAAATAGGTTTTTATTTTGTTTGGTGAATAAGGGAGCCTCTCCCATAAAAAGGAGGGACTGATGTCCCCTGAACTATTGATTTCCATTAAGATTCAAATTTATCAACCAACTATTTTTTGGCACCCACCTTGGGGAAAATTTTGTGTGTCCCAATAAAACAATCTTCAAATAGATTAGAAATGGAAACACACTGGTGGAAAGGAGATACACGCAAGGTCAAAGAGTACAAGGTGTTGAAGATCTTGATTTTTAGTTGTTGGAACAAGAAGGATTTCACCTAACTCCAGAAAGAAGGGCTAGAGAGAGATCCATAAGTACTCTTCCTACAAAGGATTGAACTTCTATGTTTTCAACCAATAACATCCAAACTCAACTAAGTTTCATTGCTCGATCCCTAGTGTTAGTTGAAGTTGCATTCCCCTTGCAAACCATTTTTCCTAGAATGGTTGTTGTGCCTTTTCTTTGGGGAAAATGAGTTGGGCCTTTGGCTCTTCCCAAACCTTTGTATGATCTGCCGAAGGGGAATAGGAAGAATTTTCCCAAATTCCAAGGAGATGGAAAAGTACATCTAGATGAGCATATTTATACCTTTATTGTGGCCTGTGGAGTGCTTGGAGTTGAGCATGAAGATGTCTCTATCAGAATTTTTGTGGAGACACTACAAGATAACACTACATATTGGTTTTATTACCTCCCAGCTGGTGTCATTGCAAACTAGAATAATATGAAAACTCAGTTTGAAAATAGTTTCAAACATGTAGAAGATGTGCATACCCTTTTGGCTTAACTTTCTCAAATAAAAAATGAGCTTTATGAGGCCATGCGAGAGTGTAAGGTTCATTATTATTTACCTAATATTTTAATTATGCATTATATAATTAATTTTATTAATTAAATAATGTTGTTATATGGTTTTACTAACCATATTTGTTTTATGTAAACATGAGGGATGTTGTTATATTGTTTTAACAATATAATTGTTATTATTCATTTGTTGCTTCTGGGATGTATTATGGAAGCTGGTGTATTTTTGGTTATCCCTGTGCAACCTCTCTTTTGTCTACACATGACTGTACAATACCTTAAGTATTGCAGTTCATCCATTGTAACTTGGTTGATTTCACAATAATATATTTTACAGGCTTCCATCCCTATTTTTTGAAACTACATTTGGTACCAGAGCGAATTGAAGCTCCTAGAAAGGTTGGAGAAGGTTGCAGAAGAAGGAGAATTCATGGAGAAGAAATCTGCAACAAAAGGAGAGCCAATGATGCCTCTTACAACTTCCCAGAACCCCCTGTAAACCCACAACCTCTTGTTTGGTTCCAGGTGTTTGGAACGTAATTTTTTTTTTGCACTGGTGCACCTAGCACCAGGCAAAATTTGCTGCAGGTATTAAAAATAAATAATTTTTTTAATTCCTCAATAGGGGTTTTGTCTCTAAATTAGAGAACCATTTAGTCTCTATTGTATTTGGAGGCTGCTTTGCTTGTTTTGGGGGTCTATTGAACTATTCATCAAGCCCCCACTGAGTCTTGTCTTGCACAGACCGAGTTATATTTCTTGGCAAGTTGATCACGTTGCAGACCAGGCCACTGCCTCCTCGTCTTAGAATTAGAACCTGCAACACAAAATAGCGGCGTCCAATTTATTGAAAATACATTTCAATTAAAAAAATAGCACAAAGCCAAAGCTGTGTGCATTTCCACAGTTCCCTCATACCTACATAAGTCAAATCACATTGAAATTAATGGCGGCCAAAGTAATGGATCGATCGATGGATAGATTAAGGGAGTAAAGGTGTTTTAAAAAAAAATAACAGTGGCGGTTTCAACATATTAACCTCTACCTCCCTCGCAATCATGACTTGCAGTGATCCTACTCATCTCCACCATTGACCTGCAACCACAAACAGAGCACAAGAAAATACAGTGGTTGTGTACTCTCCTCTACGTTGGACCTGCAACCAAAATGAAGCACATGAAACAAAAACAACAAATAGGAATGGAGGCAGCCAATAAAAAAATGCAAAGGAGAGAAATATAAGTCTTAGATCCGTTTTTTATGAGCCCTAAAAATACAGGTATCTCCTCATCCACGTCACCCTCCACGTGGACTCCAACTATGCTAGGTCGCATCTTCTTTTAAAAGGTTAGTCGTTTTTAGTACATTATAAATACAATTTGCTTCATTTCTTTACCAAGCGCTCATAAGAGCCAAGGTGGATAGCCTAAATGCCTTAAAAGTGGGAGGTGCATGGTTCAAATCCCACCCCCAACTTGACATTTTGAATTTGGCGGAACCACTAAAGTTAGTGGAAAAATTCAAATTTAGTTATAACTAACTAAATTTAGTGGAGAAATCCCTAATTTAGGGTTAATTTTTTTTCTCCCATTCAGCCTGTTTTTTCATTCTGGACATTTTCTTCTAAAGGAGTCCTATCTAGAAATTGCATTTTCAGCTATATTGTTTGCAATTTTTTGGAATAGTAGGTCATTTTGGGAAGCGTTAACGGGTAAATCTGTCAAGAAGTCCGAGTATCAAGGGGACAAACAACAGAAGAAGAAATGTCCTATCTACAAAAGAGGACATAACTTACAAGATTGTTGGTATAATACTTATAAGAAAGGTTCATCAAGCAACTCTGGACCTCCATAACAATCTAACAAGGGACATTCTAACTACAATCAAGGGTAGAAAAAGGGGAACTGGAAAAGAAGACCCCATCAGTAAGGAAATATTGCTGAGCGACAAGAACAGTCAGACAATGAAGACTACTTGTTCATTGCTTGATCAAGTGAACCATCCATGTCATCTAGTGATGTTTGGTATGTTGATTCGGGGGCCACTCGACACATGACCAGACATAAAGACTAGTTTATTTCAATGAGGGACACGCCATCGAAAAATCATGTTTCATTGGGAGATGATTCTTCATATACAGTTTAGGGAATTGGGAACATTTCTCTATCCTTTGGTTCATGCAACTGTAGACTTTCAAATGTCTTATATGTCCTTGGGTTGACAAAGAATCTACTTTTAGTCAGTCAACTCCTTGATCATAATCTAAAAACTGGCTTTGATCGTCATTCTGGAAAGAAAACGTGTTTTATTGGAGATAAATCACAAGGCTCGAAAATAGTTACAAAATCCTCTAATGTGGGACGCATGTTCCAACTTGATTTTTTTCACAGAGATGATCAAGAACTTATGTCTAAGAACTCTACCTCAGCATAGCTGTGGCATTGGTGACTTGGTCATGTAAGTTTTAAGTATCTCGAGACACTTCGCTAGTGTAATATGGTACATGGGCTACCATCTCTTCAGAAGGATACGTAAAAGTGTCCTCATTTCCTAGCAGGAAAACAACACAGAGCTTCATTTTAGAAGAGTACATATGGAGCTCATGGTCAGCTTGATCTGGTTCATACCGATCTTTGTGGTCTAATGCAACCAAGTCATTCTGGATTTCAATACTTCATGCTATGTGTTGATGACTATTCAAGGAAAATGTGGATTTTTCGTCTTCGCAAGAAAGTGAAGCTTTTGAAACTTTCAAGAAGTTCAAAGTAGCAGTTGAGAATGAAACTAGTCATCACATCATAACTCTCTACTCAGATCGAGGGGGGAAATTCACCAGTAATGAGTTCAAAGACTACCTACAAACTCACAAGATTCGTCAAAAAATTCCTCCTCCACACACACTGCAGCAGAATGATGTTGTTGAGAGAAGAAATCATACTATCATGGAAATGGTGCGATACATGATAGATGAATCTGAACTTGCAAAGACATTCTAGGAAGAAGTAGTAAAGATAACAGTGTATTTGTTAAACAGAGTGCCCACAATTGCTCTTAATGGAGTAACACCACAAGAAGCATGGTCAAAGTGGAAACCATCTATTACACACCTTAAAGTATTTAGGTGTAACGTAATCATGCACATACCCAAGACAAATAGAAAGAAATTGGACATGAAGTCACAAAAACTCATCTTCATTGGGTACATTGAAGAGACTCTTGGGTAAATATTAATGGATCCTAAGACTAGAAAAGTATACACCAGCAGAGATGTTGAGTTTTTCGAGAAGAAGGAAGTAGAGAATCCTCCTCTAGACTCACCAGATGTATATTTTTCACCAGTTGTAAAAACTGAAGATTATGTTCCCTCAGAAGATGAAAGTGACGATGGGGATGATGGTGTTGATCAGATAGAACCACAACCCACAGGAACAGTTCAACATTTTCCCAAGTGGTGTACTAGCACATTACGAGATGCAAGAATGGATGCTCCACTGGATACATCCACCCCTGGACCATGAACTCATAATAAAGCAAGAGAAGAAGTTAACTTTAATTGGATGAGTAGAGTTATTGAATCTGATGAGCCCTCTACAGTCCAAGAAGCCCTAGAGTAAAAATATTGGAAATATGCCATAGATTCTAAATATTAATCAGTGATGAAGAATAACACTTGGCAACTTGTCGATCTTCCACCAGGAAAAAACCCCATTGGATACAAATGGATATTTTAAGTACAAAGTAGATGGGATAGTAGATAAGTATAAAGCAAGACTTGTAGCAAAGGGGTACGCATAAAAAGAAGGCATTGACTACGAGGAGACATTTTCTCCCACAGTTAAGATCAAAATGATCAGGATGATCTTTGCTCTAGCTACACATTTTCACTGGAAAGTCCATCACATGGACGTAAAAAGTGTTTTCCTAAATAGAGATCTACAAGAAGAAGTCTACATGACTCAACCTGAGGGATATGTAGTACCTGGTCAAGAAACAAAGGTATGCAAGACTTAGGAAATATCTGTATGGCCTTAAACATGCACCCCGGGCATGGTACATCAAGATTGATGAGCATCTTGTACAACATGGATTTGTTAGAAATCCATATGATCCCAATCTTTACCTCAAAAATAAAGGGGGGGAAGATTGTGATTGTCATTGTCTATATTGATTATCTAGTCATCATTGGTAGTTTCAGTGAGGAAGATCAATGCAATGAATAAATATCTTAATCTATCATTTGACATGACTGATCTCGGGCTAATCCACTATTGTATTGGATTGGAAGTATGGCAGAATGAGAATCACATTTTTGTTTCTCAGATGAAATATACCAAGATATGACTTGAGAAATTTAGCATGATGGATTGCACACCAATTTATACACATATGGAGAATAAATCACAGTTATCTCGTTCAGATCCATCTCCTCAGGTAAGTGCCACTCTCTATCGGCAGCTGATTGGGAGTTTCATTTACCTTACCTACACTAGACTAGATATCAGTTTTTCTGTGAGCTATCTATCTAGGTTCATGTAGGAACCCAAAGTTTGTCATTGGAAAGTAACAAGGCACATTTTGATAAATATCTTAAAGGATCAGTGAATCTTGGTCTAGAATATAAGAATGAATGACAACTTCTTCTTGATTGGATATTCAGATTCAGATCATGTAGGTAACATTGATGATAGAAAATCCACTCCTGGTTTTGTAATCTTTATGGGATCTAGACCAATATCATGAGGAAGCAAGAAACAACACTTCATTTCTCACTCTTCCACATGGAAGCTGAGTATCGTTCTGTAGGAGAAGCTTGTCTGTGAAGTGATTTGGCTACATCGCATACTGGAAGGACTTGGAATACCAAATGACAAACCAACCACAATGTATGTTGACAATGAATGTGTTCTCAAACTTGTTCGCAATCTAGTTTTGCATGAGAGCAAAAAGCACATTGAGGTATAAGTTCATTTCATATGCAAGCATGTGTTGAAGCACAACATCCAACTTCAATTTTGTCCAATAGCTAAACAATGGGCATATATCTTCATGAAGTCACTTGCACGTGACAAGTTCAAGTTGTTCAGAGAGTTCCTCTCGTCATCTCTTGAGACAATGCACAATTAATGGGGGGAATGTTAGGTTAATTAATTATTTGCATAGTATTATAATTATGCATTATTTAATTAATTATATTAATTAAATAATGTTGTTATATGGTTTTATAAACCATATTTGGTCTTATGTCCATATCTATTAGGGATTATTTGTTGCATAGTTGCGACTTAGTCAATTTGTTTGTTATTAATTTAATTGTTGCTTCCCAGATGTATTATGAAATCTTTTGTATTTTTGGTTTTACCTATGCAACCTCTCTTTTTTCTGCACATGACTATACAATACCTATAAGTATTGCAGTCCATCTATTGTAACATCAGTAGATTTGATATTAGTAAATTTAATCAGTCTTTCTGTCCCTATGTTTCTCAATTTACAATATTTGATCTAGTTCATGGAAAAAGCTGACACATGCGTAGTGAATACAAATACCAGTAAGTCCTGTAGATCCAGATTCAAAAGTGATCTTGTTATATGAATCCCCAGGCGCCATCTTGGTAGTGTGGTGACACATGATATTATCAGGCATAGACTAGTTGAGTCACATTCCTAGTGATGCCCAGGTGTTTAGCACATAATGTGATATGGACATGATGATATTGTTTCACTATCGAGTGAGGATCATAGTATAGGGATTGTGTAACCACCTAGGATGGGAAGGCAATCTTCATCTAAGACCTCAATACATGATGGAGAGTAGTGATAATGAGTAACTGTATGAATGAATGATGATTACCCTCTACATAGGTTATTATTATGGTTGTTTCAAATTTATATATATATATATATACAAGAATGTATGTATGTCATGTATGTATGAAATGTATATGTATACACACACACCACAGCTAAGTTGGCAGATTGAGAGCACCTCCTCTCAGAGAGTTCTGGTCAATACAACATGTGATGTGTATCAAGTATGACATATAGAAGATTTGTAAGTAGAGGCTAGATGAACTGTAGATGATTTTGATGTAGATATCTGATGTATGTATGCTTGATGTGATGTACGTGTTATGTAGGTTTTGGAGTCAATGTATGTTATGTAGATAAGGATGTTGATGATTATAGAAAATGATTATGATGAAGTGGTGGCAGATATGAATAGTGAAACATGATTGGTTGTCATGACATGAGTAAAATTTAATGACTAAGTCGAAGGAGGTGGATCATAGTTGCAATGAGTTATCCAATCCTGTTTGTATGTCACTATAGTAATATAAGATAAAAGCAGTAGAATCCCATATCCCTACCACTGCCACACATAAGGTAGAGTAACAATGAAAATCCTATGAACACTAAGAGAAGGATATGACCCAAGGCCATTGGTAATTCAAAAATCATTGCATTTTTTATAAATCTATCTTAATCCTATTTGAAAGAGGTTGATCTTGAATCCTAAAGAAATCTACATTCATTCATAGTTTTCATTGTCTTTCCATCTCAGGTTCCTATGATATAATTGATCATATAAAAAATACCAAGATTCTAATCTACATTAGCTGAGTATTTATCATGACTCATGGTTATGTTTTCATGAACTCAGGTTGTATACAATCTATTATGCAAGTTGAAACATGGCCAATCATTTCCACCTGACTTCTAATAGTCTTGTTACAAATTATTGTAAGTTCTCCACCCCCAAATAATCTGATGGCCTCCACACCTACTACGACTGAAAAAATGGTTCCATTTCTAAGACACCAACAATTCTAGGATGATTATCAAGCTCATAGATACTGTAGATATATGGATAGACTTGGGAAGCATAAGACATATGTGATACAAAAGATGAAGTGATGCCCTTGATATGACATCTCAGTTGAAAGATTCTTTTTCAACATATTCTATAGAGATATTCATGAGAATTCCTCTTGGTGCAAGAATTCCAGAGTATGGTTGGGTGGATTTTGTTGTTCTTCCATGAGTTAGAGATTCAAATTTACCATTTCTAGTACGCAGATATTGCACCGTCATATGGTATGTTCCATGAGTATGAATTTGATGTTGATAAGTTGCATGAGAAATACAGATGGATTGGTCACAGTTCTCATTCCAGTAAATGGAAGTCAATGTGTAATTTTTTTTCTAAGAGATAGGTTGAATATATGTGTGAAGAATTCTTTCTATTTGGATCATAATAGGACAAATTCTGTTATGAGAACATTGGCCATGGTAACTATATGGTCAAAATGTTGGTAGATGGAAGTTAAGGCTATAGCTCCAGGGATTGATTCATGATAGTAATGGAGTAGTCAAGTATTGTAATTAAAAGGATAGCTAATCTTAGTCTAGCACTGAAGAGCTGAAGTGGAAGCTAACTTCTGAGCTAAAGAGTAAATATCATCCAAGGTCTGAGAAGGATTATAAGAAATGAAAAGAGAAGAATGGAAATGATGCAAAGCTGAATATAAGGCCCTTCACAATAGATATGGATAGTAGGAAGATAATTATGGAGGATTAAGAATATTTTTACTAGAGGATAATATCGAACTTATAAGTAAAGTAGGTCAGAGAGATATGTTGAAGGAAGAGGAATTTGAATCCTTCACAAGGGAGCATTATAGGAACCAAGGTCTAGGATTCGAATTGAATTGAACAAGATGCTTTTGCAAAGTGAGACGTGTGACCCAGGAAGAGGAACACCAGATCTAACGCTTTAGCTAAATAGAGGAAATATAAAAATAAATCCTGACCCAGATTTTTCCTAGAGACATATTGAAAATTGAAATTGAGGATATTCGATTATTAGTATAGGAGTAACATTTAGTGAAGGAGTGGTAGGTGTTGAACCTGATGATCAACCATAATGGAAAACATGGTATTTCTGTGAACTCAAGAAAGCATAACAATATGAGGAAATGAATTATTTATTAAAATATCAGGTAGTAATCCCATAGAAGATGATAGTATCCCATATTATAAGTGTATATATCTATCCCTGGAGGTAGATAGATGAATTAGATTACTTGGGATTGTCAATAATGACATAGAATAATCCACAATGTATACATAGCTGTTGGAGCTCAGATTGGTCTAGCCCCATTTGCCATCTATTTTCACAATCTAATATTGCGTGTTGAGAATAGATTTTAAATCTCGGTGTAGAAGAAGTTACAAGAGAAGTAGATTCCATTTGAATTACCTCGAGTCCTTCATTAAGAATCCATTGGGCTAAGAGGAAATCCTATGAAAGAAGTCTCTGAAGATAGTAACAATAATTAGCATCTAATTTCTTCAAAATATACGGGCTTTGTTAGTTTTCCAGTGTCTAAATATTTAGAACAAGAAAACTCTAGAATCTAGCATTTCCAGTACAAGTATATGGAGTTGAATAATTCATAACCCATGGTCGAAACACACTTAGAATTCAAGATATAATTTGAGTTTTATTTGCAACTGTGAAAATTCAGCCAAGATACCTGTTGGTACTAGGAATCACAATCGTGATCATTAATCTGAATCCATGATACAAGCCTGTAACTATATGATGAAACTACTGACGGGTGAAAATTATTCCTCTCAAAGTTATGACATGCGATGAGGATTAAAAGGCAGTCACTGAAGACAATTAATGTGAAATAATCAGGTGAACTGTATGGCAAGATCCTTAGAATTCATTTTTTTCAAGATAGTTGGAAGATCGCAAAATTTGGTCTTGTAGCATCCACTCAAATCTGATTGGTTATTTTGGTGCTTACGTGGCTTCTTCTAATTGAATGAAACATGGCAGTGTTTTTTTTCTCAACTAAAGATGTTGAATGAAATAAAATATAGACAAGGAGATATTGTCATAACCCATGATATGAGATTCTGCCAGGATTTCATGATTAAAGAAAATTTTAAATGGCAAGGAAAAAGTCTTGCCTTGACCCCGTAAGAGGACACGTGGCAAAGCTAATGGGGGAGATGCGGGCCTTCAAGGGTAAGTTGGATGTTTTTATCTTTTGGAAAAATGGAGTAGAATTCTAAAATGGAAGCATGCCCCCACCAAATCATTTTGAAGCCTTAAGGTTTTTTAAGTTGCGCCATAATGACACGTGGTGAGCCCATGCTCATCCAAGGTCTCAACTTTTGGGGAAAATCTCAAGATGTGCCATTGTGACACATAGCAGTTGAAAAGTCAAAGGGGTGGGGAAGCGAACCATTAGAGGTAACTTGGATTTTTGCCTCTTGTCATCAAAAGGATTAAAATCTCAAAATGGCTCGCAAGCCTGACAAGAAGGAGGTCAAAGTTGGCGTTGAAAATTTCAAAAGATGGGGAGGCAGGCCATTGGGGGCAACTAGGATTTTTTTCCCCTTGATTTTCAAATGACTAAAATCATCAAAATGACCTACGAGCCTAATAGAGAAAAGTCAAAACTTGCTCCAGTCAATGGTGGAGGTGCAGGCCTTCGGAGGAAAATTGGAAACTTTTCCTTTTGTGGAAAAAGGAGTTAAAAGTGAAAAGGGAAGCATGGTTATGATGGGACCCACATTGGGACATGCGTCAGGCACATTTTTCATTGGCGGAGCTATGGGGAAAACTTGGAAAATTTTCCCTTTTCCAAAAAAGAGGTGAAATAGTAGAATTTGGCCGGAGTTCCTTTGGGACCCACCTTGGGACACATGTCAGGCTCATTTCTTAAGGGCAAAGGTGCGGAGCAGAATGTGAAAATTTTAAATTTTTCCAAAATTTGTAAAAGGAAAAAGGGAACTTGCAGGTCCACTCTAAAATGGATCTCCCACGTGGATGGTCTAAATTCAAAATAGAAATCAATGGCAATTGTGTCTCTGTATTTTATTTTTCTACCATTTTCACTCTAGAGCTCCTAGGGATGCGTATTCTTATGTTTTTTTTATCATTTCTTAGAGTCTCCTGCATGCCAAATGAAGAGGAGCATTTATCTGGTATCATGGTTTTGTGGGCAAGGTATATAAACGTATCTCACCATTATTATGTAATCTGACTAGCAGATTGTTGGTCGTCAAAAAGGACTTCAAGGAGAACAACTTTCAGGTGAAAAATTCCCTCCTCTTTAGTGGGAGAGGTTCCCTTATTCAAAAGCAAAACTTATTTACATATATACAAAACATAGTTTTACTGCAGAACTTGGTTATCATGAAAGCGTTTTGAGAAAATAGATCATCAATCACAAAAGTACAGAGGAATGAAGACGTGGAAATGAGCAGAAAAGCATTCTCTAGAATTATAGATGACAAAATAATTTCTTATGCGTTCCCGAATATAATGAATTGGAATAAGACCATTTGTTCTTGAATTAATGAGATACAATTTGAAAAGACACACAGTTCTATAAATAACATCTACAAGAATACAAAGCTTCTTACATAACACAGACAAATGACCTAACAACATTCAATAGATAACCATGAATAAGAGAATCAGATGGACAAAGAAAGAAGATCCTTTTGTATTAATTGCTTTATTATCTCATACACTTTCAAAAATAAGCCACGTTCCCTCCCTCAAAATGGCAAAGAGAGACCACTATATATTTTTACAAATTAGTTACCCTTGGTAACTACCTTTTTAATTAATGTTTAGTTAAAGCAATTCCAAATGCAACACCCCAACTAATTATAATGAATCCGAAGAGGAAATAAAGAATGGAGAAAATTCAGGCGGAGAAGACAAGTGTTCAAGATTGAGAAGGACCCACTGATTTGAGGATTTGCTATCTAAACCTTTTTAACGCCTCTACTATGTCTCTGCCACGTGGAATTGATGTGTTGGCAGTGGACTGGGTCAAGAATCTGAGACACTTCTCCATATCTTTATCAAATTTAACGTGTGTATGATAATCCTTGCTTCTTCAATAACAGATTGGAGAGAGCAGATTTCCTTCATCTTTTCCTTGGTGATAGAATCCTCTTTGAACAAATTATCTTTGACAAAAGTTCTGAATTGAGATTTGATTTCTTGCAAGGAGAGGGGCACACAAGAGGTCTCATCATGGAGGTGGCAATGTATATCCTTGAAAGTAGATACCACCAAAGTCTTGAAGGCCTCACCCTTCTGCCAGTTATTTTTCAATTATCCCAAAGCTTCCTGCAACACCTTGATTTTCCATTCCACAATGTATACCCATGAATTTGACAAATTATCTTTTGCATCATCAAAGACCTTGCTTGCCACTAAAATATTTTCATCAGCTTGCCCCATAAGACAAAGGTCTACTATACAGCTGCTCCAGAGTTTGAGTTCTTTATCTATATTTCCAATGGTGGAGGATAGTTTCTGTTGTAGATTATTTACCTTCTCATTGAGTTTGAAGGCTTCACTAATGAAATTCAACCCTGCAATGAGCATATCATCCACCATGGCCTCCATATCCCTTCCATAGATGGAATATCTATGTATATCTTTGATACTCTAGAATTTTTCTTGGCTGAGGATCACAGGTGGTGGAAGAGTAGTCAGTGGGGTGGGGTCTAAAACCTTATCTTTGGACAACAATGACTTGATGAAACTTGCAAGAACCCAGCCTAATTTTCTAGCTGCTCTATAGTTTGTTGCCCCTTTTCCACTCTCCTAATGACCCTGGTGACTGTCTCTTGAAGATTGTGAATCTCACCTTCAGGGGTGGACTCTCCCATGGGGATCCTCGAGAGCTCTAGATCAGACGCTTGCAAATCCTGCTCTGGCTTGTCAACTTTGGGCTTGGATATCTCTAGGAATTATTGGCCCTGAGCATCAGATACTATTCTAGAGGTGGTCTTGGAATTTTTAGCAGGAGTAGGAGGGGTAGTGCCTAATAAGGCCGCCACAACATCAAAATTGGGTCCTGAGATTCAAGAGGAAGACTTTCTCTTCATACTATCAACGAAAGGTTGTACCCATGCAAAAGAGGAGGAGGAAGAAGAAGATGGGGCTAAAGAACTGAGGGAAAGAGAACTCATTACACTCAAAGTGTGTACTACTGTTGCCTCTAGTTGAGATATGAGTGGAGCACTCGGGGCTTCTGGTACAATGGATTCAATGATGTCGGAAGCTCAGTGCTTTGAACTTCCTTCTCTTTATCCATTGAGGCTTCTGGAGCACTTACGGAGATTGGAACTTCACTCTCTTTGCTTTCAATGATAACAATAATGTTCTCTGGTCCTAAGGGAAATTCTGAATGCTTCATTGGGGGATCTTCTTCAATGGGATCCTTCTTGACCTCCTCAATTTTCTTTTGATATACTTGGGTGGATGAGGAAGGATTGGAGGATGTGGGCCTTTTAGTTGATAAGGCAGGAGGAGTCTGTACAGGTGATTCCGAAATAGGTGTCTGTTTGTCATTTCTTGGTGTTGAAGTATCCTTGGAGGAGGACTCACTTGAATGCCTTCTAAGCTCACAAACTCTCTTATCAAACTAGATTTTGGTTCTTACTAGGACAGGAGCTAAGATTTCAGCCAGATCATCCTTCTCCTTTTTGAACCAATCCAAATCCTCCAAGGGAGTGTGTTTGATCAAGGTTTCATATTCATATGAAAACAGGTCAGAATTTTCATCTTGAATCCCTTCTAGAACTTGGTACAAGTTAAGTTCTTGAATCAATTGAAGAGAAAATCTGCCATAATGTCTCCTCCTTACCTCAAAATCATCAGCACAGTCAGCCCAATAGTCTTCTATTTCTGCCCTATGATGATAATTGATCCTGAGGTTCTGTTCAATAAATTTCTTCAAGTGAAAACAAGTTCTTGGCCTGAAGAAATGGACAGTGATGGGAGCTAGGGATCTCTTTATGTTTTGTGCATCTAGAGTCGTCTTGTAGGTGTAGTTTCCCAAAGATATGGGGAAGTGCAGACCAATGATTATATTATCCCTGCAGGTTCTATGTAACTTGTCCAATTGCCTACATATCTCGATTAGGGCCATTTTATCATTGCAGAACATAGGGAGCTTGAGAGGGGTGCTCTCATAGCCAGCTATCCTGATATAGGAGAATTTTCTGAATTGGATGAAGTAGGCATCGTACTTCACTATTAGGCTCATGGCATCATCAGAGAACCTCCTTGTAGTGTCACTCTCTAGAAGTCCCTACAATGTACATGGTGAAAGCATCATTCACCCTCCTAAAGTTGCGATTGCTAGTGTCTAGGGTGAATTGAGGGCAGTAAGCATATATAGGATCACCTTTATGAGCATCAATGTATGTGAATTCAAACCATTTCCTTGATGCTGCTAGGGTATACATCAGATAAGAAGTAATGTAGAACTTCTTGGTTTGTTGTACATTAGACAAATGCTCTACCAAGTTCATGCTAATGATTTCTACCCAGTTGATATTCTAAGTACGTTCACACACCATGTTGATAAGTGGGAACATCCAAAAATTGAACTCGTTGGTAGAGGGTAAGCCCATGACCCGAGCTAATAGGATTATAAAATATGACAGCTCCTCATTGAAATCAAAATGAAACAAAGCTTTGGATAGACGGGACGCCCCCTTTTTAAGGTTTTTAAGCCAAGACTTCGCCACCCTTGCCTTGTATATTTCACTGTCCTGGTCGAAGAGGGCCTGTGCCTGGTTCTTAGAGATTACTATAGAATTTTCCATTTCAGGGATCCTTAAGGCAGTGCCAATGGTAGCAACATCGAGCTTGGCAATGAGCTCCACATGCACATTTGTTAGTTCGCTCGAGTCGGGATTGAAATGAGCACCGCAGGCGAGTACCATGTCTGCACATTGCACTAAGATCGGGAAGCCAATGGAAAATGCTAAGCCACTATTGTGAATCATTTGTGCCATAGGAGTGGGGTTCGAGTCTGTCATCCTAGTTCAGAAATCTCCAAAATGCAGGTGATGACCTTCACTGTCCCTGATATCGGGAATGACAGACTCGAGTGGTGAAACTTGCTCTTGACCTTGGAATTTAATCGTCATGTTGATAGCGATTTGAAAAACAAAGTCACAGTCTGAACTCTTGATGAAATTGTATGGGGAATGGGTACGTGCACAGAAATTTTGATTGCAAGGGTATGAGTAATTGATAACAAGAAAGCAGTGTGTAAAAAAATGCGTAGGGGAAGAGCTTATTAAATAGCCATTTAAGAGAGAGAAAGATAATAAATGTGCATTAAATACACACCTACCAACTTAAAAAACAAGATATTTGGGAAGAGCGGGAAAAATTAGCCTAGGTGACCTTTGGTTCATTTGGGACACGTGGGACATGAAAGACCGATTCGGCCGATGCGGGTGACGTGGGGAAAGAATGCTAATTTTTTTTCGGGATATGAGGGACAATAATACACAAAGTACACAATGAAGTTGATGTGGGAAAAAGGTGGACAACAATCCTGAGCAAACTTAAGACATTTGGAACAAAAAGTTCCGATGGGCCCGTGAGAAAACAGATTTTCGGGTAAAGCGGCCGATTGGCGAACAGGAAGCCCGAATGAACTTGGGACACATGGGACAAAAATGTCCGACAGACCCACAAATTATACAAAATGACTAGAAAAATGTAGATTTTTTCCAACTTCTTGATTTTTTCCCTTTACCAGAACAACAGAAAAGGCGTTAACTCAAAAATTTCAACTTTGAACTTCTCAAAAGAGGGGAAATTTTGAGAGGACAACAGTTGGCTCCTTCTGGGGATGACTTGGCTAAAATCCAAAGGAATGAGACAGGGTAATAATTCTCAAAAAATCTAGGGGAAGCAGATTAGTGCCTTATCCATTGGGCCACAGAGTCAAAAGTAAACCAATACAAAAGACAAAACCCCAAACAAACAACACACCAAAACAAGAAAAATAAGGGGAAACACACACATGCTATACATAATACACAAAGGATTTCCTAATCACCTATGACTTGAACAATTTTAGGTACTACCCACTATAAGGAAGTGGGAGGGAAGAACCATCCATATAATCAAGGTAAAAAGAATTCTCACGAGCAAAGTGCCTGATCTTAAAAGGTCCAAGCCAAAGAGAATCAAACTTGCCATGGCTGCCACGAGGTTCATGCCTTTTATCCCACAACAAAACAATGTCCCCCACTTTGAAATCCCTGGACCTGTCCTTTTTATCAAACAAATCCTTTACTTTCTGTTGGTGAGTAGATATTCTATCAGCAACCTTCAACATGTCCTCATTCAATTTGTAAAGGTACATGATCTTTTTATCCAAAGAATCATTGAAATTGGTGTCTTCAATGGCCTTCATTAAATGCAAGGCTGGTAGTTCCACTGTTACTGGAAATTGGGCTTCCACTCCATATACTACCTAAAAAGGAGACATCCCAATGGCTCTTTTAGGTGTGATCCTATCTATCCAAAGAGCATCATAGAGTTTCTTGTGCAAGTTCCTTTGAGATTCATTAACTAATTTCCTTATTATAGCCACCATATTTTTGTTTGTTGATTCTGCTTGTCCATTCCCTTGAGGATAATAATCTGAGGAGTGAGCCAGGGAGATGCCATATCCATAACAAAAATCCATCATTTCAGTTGAAGAAAAATTTGAAGCATTATCTGTCACAATCTTTTTTGGCACACCAAACCTTACCAAGATGTTTTCTTTGATAAAACTGCATACTAATTCTGATGTGGTAATCTTCACTGGAATGGCTTCTACCCACTTAGTAAAATAATCTGTGGTAGTTAATACGTGGGTGTGACCAACACTAGAAGAGGGATTAAGTGTTCCAATGAAATATAAACCCCATTGTTGAAAAGGCTCTTCGATCACAACTAGTTTAAGGGGCAAAGAAGCCAACTTGGGTCTACCCACAAAGGTCTGACAAACTTCACATTTATCAATCCACTTTGATGCGTCTTTGAACAAGGTAGGCCAGTCGTATCCTGCACGAAGAATCTTATGAGTAGTGACAGTTGATGAGTAGTGCCCTCCACATGCTTGATTATGAAAAGCCGAAAGTAGCTTCCTCTACTGTTCTTTGTCCACACATTTTAGAAATCTCCCATCTAACCCACACTTAAACAAGGCATTTTCCCACAATACATATTGGGCTGATATTAAATTAATAGCTCTCTTCTCTTTGGCAGTAAAATGAGAGGGACATTATCTGTATGTGATAAAGTGTGTGATATCAGCATACCATTCATCAATTGAGCCAAGAAACAGAATGGTAGGAAGACCAACTTTATCCTCAGGTAACTCATGTCTAGCTCCCTCAGCGATGAGTTCACACAAGCCTTTTCCACGGACGAGCTTGGTTGGTCTGATGTCAATATTATATTCTTGAACCTTGGCCACCCGATTCCCTCTCTTGGATCCAAACTCTTGTTGTGTTAGAATGGACTTGATGGTCATGTCAGGTACAAATACTGTGGAGTGAGAGTTAAGAATGTAAAAACAAAACTGCTTGACAACTTTAACCACTGCGAAAGCATGTTTCTCCATTATGGTGTATTTTAACTCACAATTTTTTATAATGTAGCTCATAAATGCAATTGAGATTTCGTGATCATTAGAATCTTCTTGAGATAAAACAACAGCCAGAGTGTTATTTGTGGCATAACAATAGATAATAAAATCTTTGCTGAAATCTGGACATGCTAAAACAGGAGTTTTAGTAATAGTCTTTTTAATACCTTCAAAGGCCTCTTTTCCTTTAGGAGACCAGCCAAACGTCTATTTTCCCTTCATCATTTGAGAGATATTCAAGGTTAGCTCTACGAAATCAGGGATGAATCTTCTTAGAAAGTTAATCTTACTAAAGAAAGAATGCACTCCCTTCTTGCTGGTTAGAAGGGGAATCTGCTGAATAGCTTGAACTCGCTCAGGATCAATTTTGATACCGTCTTTAGAGACAACATACCCTAACAATTTTCCCTCTGTGACACAAAAAATGGATTTCTTAGGATTTGAAGAGATCCCATGTTCTCTACATTTCAAAATAACTGTTTCTAGATGCTGAAAAATGATCTGCCCTTGCTTTGGAAAATACGGTCAAGTCATCAAGGTACACGACAATACACTTCCCTTTTAAACTTCCAAAGACCAAGTCCATAGCTCTCTAGAAAGTGGCACTGGCATTAATGAGCCCAAAAGGCATCCTTTTGTAGGCAAAGGTACCCCAAGGGGTAGTGAAGGCCGTTTTTTGTTGATTTGCAGTATTAACTTCTAACTGATTATATCTTGAGAAGCCATCAAGCGTAGAAAACATTTTACATCCCGTTATAACTTGTAAGACTTGATGGGAAAAGGATAGTTGTCCTTTAAAGAAGCTTGATTCATATTTCTGAAGTCAACACAGATACGAATCTCACCATTTTTCTTTCTAATAGGCAAAATGTTGGCAATCCATGTTGAATGGTGGATAGGAAAAATGATTTTGGCTTTTAATAACTTCTGTATTTCTTGAAAGATGATGTCAGCTATCTTAGGATTGTATTGCCTTTGTTTTTTTCTGAAAGGCTTAACCCCAGGTTTGAGAGGGATGAAATGATGCATCTTCTTTGGATGAAAAGCTTTTAAATCCTCATAGGAATAAGCAAGAACATCTTTATACTTCCTTAAAAGATTAATTACTTTCTTATTTTATTCTGGCGTGCAACATTTTCCAATGTTCACGAGTTTAGGGTCACTAGAACTCTCAATATTAGTTTTATCATACGCAGTTGATTGTTGTGATTTAGTGGAAGCTTTAAACTTCACATACCTGTCATGCTTGTCAAACAATTATTCTAAACTCACCAGTCCCTTTGGAATCTTGTTCCCTTTGAGTTTGATACATCCATCTTGATCTGTCTTTTCTTCTTTGACATATTCTTTATTGGAAGGCACACTTTCACAAGGCAAATTATCACTTCCTTCAAAGTATAACTGTTCAAAGTTATCCCTAAGTTCTAAGAAAGAAAGAAAATGCTGATCATCATTGAAAATTCGCCAGTTACTTGCATTATCAGGTACACTGGGCCTATGGATCATCTTGATGGTAAACCTATCTTGAGAGAAGTCAGTATGAGGTATCAAAAATGACCTTGAGACTGCTAGTGAATCAGCCCTAGTGTTCTCCTCCCTAGGCACTACTTCGATAGAGAAGGCGTCAAGAAATTCGATAGAGTCCCAAACTTGATTCCTATAATGTTTCAACCTTCTATTTTTTACCTAGAAAATATTTCTAACTTGCTTGACAACCAGCTCCTCGTCTCTGCGAGCTAGAAGATTCTTCACACCCTTTTCTTTTGCCACATGAAGCCCAAGAATGAGAACTTCATACTCTGTGATATTATTAGTATTTTCAAATTGTAACTTAAATGAGAAAGGATAAACCTTTCCCTCGAGAGACACCAATACTATGCCAGCTCCAGAACCAGCTGAGGAACAAATTCCATCAAAATCTAATATCCAAACACCATTAGGATCCTCAAGTGATATTTTGGGAAGTTAGATTTCCTCTGGAGACATAATCATATAGTTGCCATGCCCCATATCCTCATAAAGTATTTGTGCTTTGGGATCATCTGTTTTTTGTACAATATACTCAGACTGTTTCTTAGGCAACAACTTCTTCATTTTCCCATTAATAGGTATGAAGGCATGTGACCAATCCATTTGAATTTCTCCTCCCACATCCTTACAGAAGTTCCTACTTAGTAGCATCCCATATGAAGGAGGAATGTCTGCTACTAGGATAGTAGCCAAAACGTTATTTTCAAGCAAGGTAGCAAAAGCTACTTGTGCATCTTTAATTCTTCCGACTAGGGGCACTTCCTTACTCTCCATATAATAAGAAGACCAGTAAGTGCATGTGAGAGTTAGGACTAAGGCATGGGCTACTTTAGCAGGCATTACATTTTCTGATGCCCCTGAGTCTTTGACGTAGTTGCTGAGTCTATGGTCAGCTATAAAGAGGGTCATAGAATGGTTTGATCTTGTCATTGGGCGAGGTGATAGCGGCTACCAAATTGGGTTGTGGTGTGGAATATGGAGTGGGTAAAAGGCCTTTAGAGGTAGTTTTGGAATGAGAATTAACAAAGTGAACCATTTTAGCAAAATCTTTGGGATGGGTTTGATAATACTCAGCCTCTGAGATTTGAATCTTGGTCTTTTTCAGGTGATCAATGATATCGAAAGACCCAGAAGTGGATGAACTGTCATCGCTTGGGAATTTAGGCTTATCAATTTTAGGAATTGAAGAAGAAGAAGCTTTAGTAGTAGGATTGGCAGGACTCACCTTTGGTGTGGATGTAATGGGGATAGGAGATCCTCTTTTTACAATTACAGGGATAGTCGTCAGATGCTCCTTGGATCTTTTGGTAGGCTACATCACTTTATCCTTTTTGTTTGTCTGCTCTCGAGTCATGACAGTGTATGATTCACTATTCATGTCTGTTACTACTTCGTCATAATCATCTTCTTCATCAAAACCTTTAGTAGTGAAGAAATTAACTCGAGATCCCTCAAGTTCCTCTGCTTCTTCATCAATCCCTTTAAAAAATTATTCACAATCTTCACTAACCTCTTCATCCTCCAGCTCTTCAACTTCATAGGTTGCGTTAACAGGGACTTTAATAGGTGGTCCTTCAAGTGCTAGCCTTGTCTGAGAAGAAGAAAAACAATTTATGGGCTGAAAATTCCTCCTTGGAACATCTGTATATGGGGCATGTTGGGCCAATTGTTTCTTAATGGCGATGAGATCATTTGCAAGTTTTTGTACTAACGGATTAGTATTAGGCCCAAGAGTGGAAGAGGAGGAAGAAGAAGACCTAGATTTAGAAGGATATCTTCTCAACTTCCCTGACATGATTAAATCAGCTTCGACACTAACAGTAAGGGTTTGATCTTCAACCAATATTGCAAGATTATCTCTTCTCAATGCATAACTAACTTCAGGCAATTGGACATTCAGAAAGAAGAATTTTTGGATTTGATCTATAGGTTGAGTTTCTGGTGGGATTTTTTTAATCAACTTGTTGAATCGAGCCAAAAATTATCTCATGGGTTCTTGTGATTCCTTCTTTATTTGAGAAATTTGGGCTAGTAAATCATGCACGTCTTCCACCGGTTTGAAATGATTCTCAAACCTTGCTCTCATTGTGTTCTAGCTAGTGATAGCTCCGGCTAGAAGGTGATAGAACCAATCGGCTAAATTATCTTGTAAAGTCTCAACAAAAAGCCTTACTAAGACATCTTCATGTTCAACTCCCAGAACTCCACATGCAACTATGAAGGCCGCGATATGCTCATTAGGATGTACCTTACCATCACCTCTGAATTTGGGAAAGTTCTTCCAGTTACCTCTGGGTAACTCATGCAAAGGCTGAGGAAGGGCGAGAGGCCCAACATGATGGCCCCAAGGTAATGGTACTGCCATTCTTGGAAAGATGGCTTAAGGGGGACTGAAACACCAGTAGGAATCAGAGCTCGGAGATTAGGACTGAGTTTCTCTAAAGGAATACCACCCGCAGGGGTTCTATTTTTGATAGGGGGAGTGCTTGTTGAACGAGCTCTTCTATTTCTTCTTGCTAAAGGAAAAGGAAAACCCTACTATTCTGAAATTTGAAACTGAGAATCTTCAATACTAAGGGCCCTTCTCCTGCGAGTGAAATGTGGAGTCGTCAGATCAAAGGATGATTAGTAAATGATTATGGGATTGGAATACATCAAGAAACGAGTCCCCAGTAGAGTCGCTAAAAACTTTTGGTCGTCGAAAAGGACTTCAAAGAGAACAACAGTCAGGGGACAAGAAGTCCCTCCTCTTTAGTGGGAGAGGTTCCCTTATTCAAAAGAAAAACTTATTTACATATATACAAAGCATAGTTTTACTGTGGAACTTGGTTATCATGAAAGTGTTTTGAGAAAATAGATCATCAATCACAAAATTACAGAGGAATGAAGATGTGGAAATGAGCAAAAAAGCATTCTCCATAATTATAGATGACAAAATAATTCCTTATGCGTGCCAGAATATAATGAATTGGAATAAGATGATTTGTTCTTGAATTAATGAGATGCAATTTGAAAAGACACACAGTTCTATAAATAACATCTACAAGAATACAAAGCTTCTTGCATAATGTAGACAAATGACCTAACAACATTCAACAGATAACTGTGAATACGAGAAGTGTATGGAAAAAGAAAGAAGATCATTTTGTATTAATTGCTTTACTATCTCATACACTTTCAAAAATAAGCCACGTTCCCTCCCTCAAAATGGCGAAGAGAGACCACTATATAGTTTTACAAATCAGTTACCCTTGGTAACTACCTTTTTAATTAATTTTTAGTTAAAGGGCTGCCAAACGCAACACCCCAACTAATTACAATGAATCCGAAATGAGGAAAGAAATAAGGGATAAAATTTAGGTGGAGAAGACAAGTGTTCAAGATTGAGAAGGACCCATTGATTTGAGGATCCGTTGCCTAAACCTTTTTGACACCTCTGCTATGTCTCTACCACGTGGAACTGATGTGTTGGCAATGGACTGGGTCCATAATCTAAGACACTTCTTCATCTCTTTATCGAATTCAACGTGTGTATGATAATCCTTACTTGCTTCTTCAATAGAAAATTGGAGAGAGCATATTTCCTTCATCTTTTCCTTGGTGATAGAATCCTCTTTGAACAGATTATCTTTGACAAAAGTTTTGAATTGAGCTTTGATTTATTGCAAGGAGAGGGGCACACCAGAGGTATCGTCATGGAGGTGGTAATGTATATACTTGAAAGCAGATACCACCAAAGTCTTGAAGGCCTCACCCTTCTGCCAGCTATTTTTCAATTCTCCCAAAGCTTCCTCCAACACCTTGATTTTCCATTCCACACTGTATATCCATGACTTTGACAAATTATCTTTTACATCATCAAAGACCTTGCTTGCCACTAAAATATTTTCATCATCCTGCCCCATAAGGTGAAGGTATACTATACAACTACTCCAGAGTTTGAGTTCTTTATCTATATTTCCAATGGTGGAGGATAGTTTCTGTTGCAAATTATTTACCTTCTCATTGAGTTTTAAGGCTTCACTAATGAAATTCAACCCTGTAACGAGCATATCATCCACCATGGCCTCCATAGCCCTTCCATAGATGGAATATCTATGTATATATTTAATACTCTAGAATTCATCTTGGCTGAGGATCACAGGTGGTGGAAGAGTAGTCAGTGGGGTGGGGTCTAAAACCTTATCTTTGGACAGCAGTGACTTGATGAAACTTGCAAGAACTTGAGCCTGCTCTTCCAGCTGCTCTATAGTTTTTTTCCATTTTTCCACTCTCCCAATGACCCTGGTAACTGTCTCTTGAATATTGTGAATCTCACCTTTAGGGGTGGACTCTCCCATAGGGATCCTTGAGAGCTATAGATGAGACACTCTCAAATCCTGCTCTAGCTTGTCAACCTTGGGCTTGGCTATCTCTAGGAATTGCTAGCTCTGAGCATCAGATACTATTCTAGACATGGTCTTGGCCTTCTTGGTAGGAGTAGGAGGGGTAGTGCCTAATAAGGCCACCACAACATCAAAATTGGGTCCCGAGATTTGAGAGGAAGACTTTCTCTTCCTACTATCAACGAAAGGTTGTACCCATGCAAAAGAGGAGGAAGAAGAAGAAGGCGGGGCTAGAGGAGAGAGAGAAAGAGAACTCATTGTACTCAAAGTGTGTACTACTGTTACCTCTAGTTGAGATATGAGTGGAGCACTCGGGGCTTCAGGTACAATGGCGTCAATGGTGCTCGGAAGCTCAGTGCTTTGAACATCCTTCTCTTTATCCATTGGGGCTTCTGGAGCGCTTACGGAGACTGACACTTCACTCTCTTCCCTTTCAATGAGAACAATAATGTTCTCTGGTCCTAAGGGAAATTCTGAATGCTTCATTGGGGGATCTTCTTCAACGGGATCCTTCTTGACCTCCTCAATTTTCTTCTGATATACTTGGGTGTATGAGGAAGGAGTGGAGGATGTGGGCCCTTTAGTTTATGAGGCAGGAGGATTCTGTACAGGTGCTTCTGAACTGGGTGTCTGTGCCTCCTTTCTTGGTGTTGAAGTATCCTTGGAGGAGGACTCACCTGAATTCCTTCTAAGCTCACAAACTCTCTTGTCAAACTAGATTTTGGTTCTTACTAGGACAGGTGCTAATATTTTAGCCAGATCATCCTTCTCCTTTTTCAACCAATCCAAATCCTCCAAGGGAGTGTGTTTGATCAAGGTGTCATATTCATATGAAAATAGGTCAGAATTATCATCCTGAAGCCCTTCCGAAACTTGGTACAAGTTAAGTTCTTGAATCAATTGAAGAGAAAATCTATCATAATGTCTCCTCCTTGCCTCAAAATCATCAGCACAGTCAGCCCAATACTCTTCTGTTTCTACCCTATGATGATAGTTGATTCTGAGGTTCTGTTCAATAAATTTCTTCAAGTCAAAACAAGTTCTTGGCCTAAAGAAATGGACAGTGATGGGAGCTAGGGCTCTCTCTATGTTTTGTGCATCTAGAGCCATCTTTTAGGTGTAGTTTCCAAAATATATGGGGAAGTGTAGACCAGTGATTTTATTATCCCTGCAGGTTCTGTGTAACTTGTCCAATTTCCTGCATATCTCGATCAGGGCCATTTTATCATTGCAGAACATAGGGAGCTTGAGAGGGGTGCTCTCATAGCCGGCTAGCCTGATATAGGAGAATTTTCTGAATTAGATGAAGTAGGCACCGTACTTTTCTATTAGGCTCATGGCATCATCAGAGAACCTCCTTGTAGTGTCGCTCTCTAGAATTCTTACAATGTACATGGTGAAAGAATCATTCACCCTCCTGAAGTTGCGATTGCTAGTGTCCAGGGTGAATTGAGGGTAGTAAGCATATATAGGATCGCCTTTATGAGCATCAATGTATGTGAATTCAAATCATTGCCTTGATGCTGCTAGGGTATACATCAGATAAGAAGTCATGTAGAACTTCTTGGTTTGTTGTACATTGGACAGCTGCTCTGCCAAGTTCATGCTAATGATTTCTTCCCGGTTGATATTATGAGTACCTTCACACACCATGTTGATAAGTGGGCACATCCAGAAATGGAACTAGTTGGTAGAGGGTAAGCCCATGACCTGAGCTAATAGGATTATAAAATATGACAGCTTGTCATTGAAATCAGCACAAAACAGAGCTTTGGATAGACGGGAAGCCCCCTTTTTAGGGTTTTTAACCCAAGACTTTGCCACCCTTGCCTTGTATTTTTCACTTTCCTGGTCAAAGAGGACCTGTGCCTGGTTCTGAGAGATTACTATAGAATTTTCCATTTCAGGGATCCTTAGGGCAGTGCCAATGGCAGAAGCATCGAGCTTGGCAATGAGCTCCACATGCACATTTGTTAGTTCGCTCGAGTCAGGATTGAAATGAGCACAGCAGGAAAGTACCATGTCTGCACATTGCACTGAGATCAGGAAGCCAGTGGAAAATGCCAAGCCACTATCGTGAATCATTTTTTCCATAGGATAGGGTTTCGAGTGTGTCATCCTAGTACAGAAATCTCCAAAATCTAGGTGACAAACTTCACTGTCCCCGATATCGGGAACGGCAGACTCGAGCAGTGAAACTTACTCCTGACCTTGGAATTTGATCTTCATGTCGATAGCAATTCGAAAAACAAATTCGCAGTCTAAACTCTTGATGAAATTGCAGGGGGAATGGGTACGCGCACAGAAATTCCAATTACGAGGGTATGAGCAATTGATAACAAGAAAGCAGTGTGTAAAAAAATGCATAGGGGAAGAGCTTATTAAATATATATTTAGGAGAGAGAAAGATAATAAATGTGCATTAAATACACACTTACCAACTTAAAAAACAAGATATTCAGGAAGTGCAGGAAAAATTATCCCTGATGACCTTTGGTTCATTTGGGACACATGGGACGCAAAAGAGTGATTCAGCCGATGTGGGTGATGCGGGGAAAGAATGTACAAATTTTTTCGGGATATGAGGGACAAAAGTATGTAAAGTACGTGATGCGGCTGATGCAGGTGAAAGGTGGACAACGAGCCTAAGAAAACTTGAGAAATTTGGAACAAAAAGTTCCGACAGGCCCGCGAGAAAACAAATTTTCAGGTAAAGCGGATGATCGGCGAACAGGAATCCCGAATGAACTTGGGACACATGGGACAAAAATGTCTGACAGACTCACAAATTGCACAAAATGACTAGAAAAATGTAGATTTTTTCCAACTTCTTGATTTTTTCCCTTTACCAGAACAACGAAAAAGGAGTTAACTCAAAAATTTCAACTTTGAACTTCTCAAAAGAGGGGAAATTTTGAGAGGACAACACGGATTTGGCCTGATTTTTATTTCCTTAGCACGCAAAAGACATGTTGATATCGAGGTTTGGTGAGAAAAATCCAAGGACATCTTCTACCATTAAGGTGAGATCTGACATTTTGGCTTGATCTGATCTTCCATTTATTCTTCCTGAGCATGCAAGGAACCAAATTTGATAGATTAGGGGTGCAAGTGGTTGGAAAATAGAAGGAAGAGTGATTTTCTAGAGGAAGGAGTTGAGTGCGGGTGATTTTTGAAGAGATCTACCCCCCTGAGCACCTGATGATTTTTTATAGATTTGATTATGGGAATCATGATCATGATCATGGAAAGCACTGGTGGCACTCAATGCCTAGATTTATGGGGGGAAAGACTCTGTTGTAAATGTTATAAATGGCACAAATTTATCATGCAAATGGTTGGAGTGTGAGGGGTCGGGACTAATTTTTCTAATAGAAAAAAGGCTTGATAGAGCCCATCCTTTTTGAGAAGTTGTTTGAGAAGTCTGTATATATATTTTGTATTGAATTTGATCGTGTTAAGGTGGTTGCGAGTGTACAACCATTGACAAGATCTGAGATTTTTCTAGAAACTTTACCCTGCTGATAAATTTAATCAAACACGAGTTATTATGTGTGGATCTTATGCAAAATGTGTTTGTTTTACTTTTGAATGTCTGCAGATATTTTTTCTGGTTCCTGTTACAACCTTGTATAAAAATTTGTCTCAATCATACAGGTCTCAATCCTTGTTATAGTTTAGTGGTATCTACAATTTCATTTCTCAGAAGATCTTTCATCTAGGAGTGAAATAAATGATTTAAAATCACTGTTCTCTCATCTGTTGACAGAGATTGTCTATAATCCTCTGGGTGTACCTCAGGCGTGATTGGGCTCAGATCCTGATGTTTTGATGGGTATTCCAACTTAAGCCTTCATGTTAGAATCTCATAGATTGTGTGAAAAAGTGCTAATTTGGGCCTCCATTAAAGCACATATTCTTGTTAAAGGAACACCCTAACTACTCTGAAAGCATTCTATTGTTTGAACTTTCCATCTTTATAAAAGTTCTCAAAGACTTGGTATAATCAACTTTATCCTACTTCACCTCCCACCAAAATTCATTCAAAAACAATTAATCATACCCATACTACCCCTGTTTTTCATGTATGTATACAAATGCATAATGTTTACCACAAAAATATGCAGAAACAATCAGGTTTTCATTGTCTTTAGTGGCTTGAACCTTACCTAGAAGATATCTCCATTATCTAGAGTGACAACTCGTGAGAGCTAGGTTTTGTTGCATTGATCATATTTTTTTCAAGGTATTATTAATGATTTCACAAGGAAGTACATTTCCATCTCCTCCATAAAAAACAGGCTACAAAAGGGTCCTCTCTCCCTGGTTAAAAGGCATAACCATAAAGTAGTGAGGATAGGTAAAATCCTCTTGCCGGTGCTACCCATTTCTCCACATCTGAGTGACAAAGAGCAAGCTGCATTTCATCCCCGACTACAAAATGACACATTACATGCTCTGCTTGCCTCTAAGTTTCCTGCTAGACCTATGATGTTGCTCAGCCTCTAAGGGAGAATCAATTTGGGTACCAACAAATAGGATTATAGAGAGATTTAAGGAGTTAGCTCAAACAATATAATCTTTAAATATAGGGGCTATAATTCCTATATATATGTAGCCAGTCTTTGATGGATAATTGAGAAGAACGAATAAATTTTTCCTCTATCAATATGTTGCTGCTCTTTCATCTGGTATGAGAGCTGGATTATTGTGAATGTAAGATGGAGTATTGATTATCAAGGGGAAATTCTATATCGCTCTTATTTCCCTGAGCTATGATATTTAGGTTTGTTGAAAGTATCTGCATTTTGATTCTATTTTGTGTGATAGTTAGACTATTTATATCCATTGTTCTCTAAGTGGTCAATCAGTTTTGCCGCTACAATCACTTTCAAATACATGTAAGAAATCAATTCTCGTCAATGTTTGCGGTCTGTTAAATTGGCACATATAGCTTTGACATTATATGAGAGGTGTTTAACAGCTAGGGTCAGACTTTTTTGTCTCATCAAAATATTTTGGGAGTCGACTTGTATCTCTTGAACATAGATCTAACGAGCTCTCCCGCTCGACTCCAAGGCAACGTCTCTCGAATGCAAAAATAAAACTTGGGGCTCCCTTAGGTATTTGAAGTCCTTTGGTAATCATTTCTACATCTGCACCAACTCATATTGGTTCTAGTTTATAATTTCATACATATGGTTCGAATCGGATTTACACACGCTACATGATAGTACTGTCATTCTTCACCAACATCAACTTGCATATCTAATAGAGATTCTTCTCCAAATTATTTACACATATTTGATTTGGTGTTTTTGCATCAAACTCTGTGATATACATCAATTTTTTTTATCTGCATATTCATTCTGCCCTTGTACACTTTGACCATTTGTTCCCAGTCACGTGTCTCCCGGTATGTTCCAAGTCACATGTTGTTATATTTTGAGTCATTTTCTCTCGGTCACCAATATATTAAGTATTATTGTGTTTTAAATCATTTTAATCAGAAATCTTGTTATTTTCTATTTAAAAGTAGATTGACATCCATTTTATGTAGAAATATTGGGTCAATGTTGTCAAGATTCGATAAATGATTTTACTGTTAAGATTCCTTTGTACTAATTCATAGTGATATTGTTTTGCATGTATGGTGTTAGGTCATTATAAATTTTGAGTTGTTAACATTTTCATCAAAGTATTTACGAGTCTTTAATGTCATTATCAAAAAATTTAGTGTCGTCAAGTCATAGAAAAAAATAAAGTGTCATGTCTTTCCAAAGTTATTAGTTGTGTCACGCAATGTTATATATGTCATTTTTCTAAAACCAAGAGTCAAAGTTGTCAGAATTTTTTTAATAAAAAATATTGCCTCACGGATGCCTCACGGACCCATTTTTGGGGTAACCAATGTCCGATTGTAATCGAGCTTCATAATCTAAATTTTATGAGTTAGCATCTTCATACTAGAGGTCAGAGGCAATAGAGGATGGAGGATGATCAACGCCTCTCATCAATCAACAACGATGGGGACACACTCATATTTGGTGGTAATATTTTGTATTATTTTCAAGTGTTTTCTTTGAGTGGTGCATGCAGAAATAAAACATGCTATACATTCCTTGCCAAAAATTGAAAAGAGGAGGATGTGCATTTTGGAACCTAAGAACAGTTGTATAGGAGGGCAGATAAACTGGAGTGATCCTCTAACTATAGAGATTCTTCAACTATTGTACTTCTAGCATCGATCGGCAGGTGAAATCTAACATTCACTTGAAGTGAAAGAGGGAACTATTGAGTTTGCGTATGTAGGTGAATTGTTGGAAGTGCGATCATCCAGTAAGGGATTCACTATGGTGAAGAGGGTTTGTCACGTGTAGAAAAATCCAGATAGCAAGATCCAAGCCGGTAATATGCAGACCTAAAACTATATAGAGGCATACGATTCTATTTCCATTTTTTGAGATATTCTTTCTTCCCATGTTCACACTAACGGGGGGAATGTTAATAAATGAATTATTTATTATGAACATTAGATGGTAATATATTTGTGAGTATTCATATATATGTGTGTTTGTTACGTGAGTAAAAAATGTGTTAGATAAACGTAATATTGTTATAAACAACATTATGTAAATAGGATTATAGAGAGACTCAAGGAGTTAGCTAGAATAATATAATCCTTAAATATAGGATCTACAATTCATATATATATGTAACTAGTCTTGGATGGATAATTGAGAAGAACAAATCAATTTTTCCTCTGTCAATTTGTTACTGCTCTTTCAATTTTTGGTCAATTGTATTTTGAAGAAAGTGAAGTTATTCATTGTGAATCTGTCTCATCTTCAGTGTTTGAAGGAGTGGAGGAAGAGTCTGATAAGAATGGTTGCATTAAATTGAAGGGTAATAAGATACATAGAGGACTTGTAATCTTGGAATATTTATTCAAAAAACATGATAGATATATTAAATACAAGGTATCACATGAGGCCCATCAATCATCTAAATATGAAAAAAGTCAATATAGGGAGTGAAGAAAATCCTAAATTAGTTAATATTGGAAAATGTTGTTCTAAGGATGAAAACAAAAGGATGATTTTATTGTTAAGATAATATATTGATTTATTATTTTATTCGTATGATGAGCTAAAATATTTCAAACTAAGGGAGATGCAACATTATATTTCTTTGAAACTAGGAATCGAGCCATTCCACCAAAATCAAAGGCAATATAACCCAAAAATTTCAGATACAATTCACCAAGAGATTTAGAAGCTACTAAATACCAGTATAATGTTTTGTATTTATCATTTTTCTTGGATAACCAATATTTTTCTCGTAAGGAAAAAGAGTGGAGAAATCCAGATTTGTGTGGATTTCAGAAATTTAAATGAAGCCTCCCTTAAGGATAATTATCCACTCCCTATGATGGATCAAAAATTGCAAGTTATCATTGGTTCAGAGATGTTGTCCATGTTTGATGGATTCTCAGTCTATAACTAGATTGAAGTGGATGTTCAAGATCAACATAAGACAACCTTTATTACTCCCTAGGACACTTTTGCCTATAGGAGGATGTCATTTGATCTGATCAATATTGGTGCAAATTTTTAGAGGGCAATGGATCTGGCATTTGGTAATTTGATAGTAAAGTGTATTGTGATTTACCTCGATCATTTGACCATATTTTCTATAAAAAAAGAGGATCATTTTCAGCATCTTGAAATTTTCCTTCAAAAATGTAGGAATCATGGAATTTCTTTGAATCTAAAGAAATCCATTTTTAGTGCCACAGAAGGAAAATTGCTCAGGTATATTATTTCCAAAGAGGTCATCAAAATTGATTCAGAAAGAGTCTAGGATATTCAGAAGATTCCCCTCCCAACAAGTAGGAAAGGAGTTCACTCTTTCTTTGGAAAAATAAATTTTATAAGAAGATTTATCCTTGATTTTACATAATTAACTAAGAGCATAGCTCATATGATGAAAGAAAATTAATCCTTTTGCTAGACATCTAAAGGAAAGGGTGCTTTCAAAAATATCAAGAAAGATATTGCTAGAACCCTCGTTCTTATTTGTCCTGAATTTGAGAAGGATTTCATAATCTATTGCTATACCACCAAGAACACTTTGACATCTATTTTGATGTAGAAAAATCCTCAAGGCTGTGAACTTCCTATAGCTTTCATGAGTTATGTTTTGAAGGATCATGAATTAAAATATACACAAATGGATAAATATGATTTTTTTGTAGTGAAGGAAGATAAGAAATTCCACTTCTTTATCCTCAATTCTCACTCACTTGTCTTTGTGCCCTATACAATTATCAAATCAATCCTCACACAACAAGAGTTTGGATCAAAAGGAGGAAATTGGTTTAAAGAATTCCAAGAGTATGATTTGGATATCAAGCCACCTAAGTTGGTTCGAGGTAAAGGTCTCTGTGAATTGATTGCTAATAGTGTTGGGAGCAAGACATCCCAGGAAGAAGATGATAGTATCCCAATTTTCCTTTTCTTGAGTTCAATAGATGAATGGTATGATGGAATTGCTCAATTTTTGACTTATGAGGAGTGCTAAACACACTTGAATGATAAAGAAAAGAGATTTGTTAAATTGTAATCTGCATAATACACACTTTGGGACAATTCATTGTTCAAGAGAGGAATTGATGGAAGATTTTTTAGATGTGTAGATAGAGAACAATAGAAAATATTAATGAGATATTTTCATGATCAGGCTTGTGGAGGCCACTTTTCATCCATTGTAACAGCTCACAAGATCCTTCGTGCATGTTACTATCGGCCAATGTTATTCAAGGATGCAACAAAGTGGGTCACAAAATGTGAGGCAAGTCAAACCTTTGTCGGCAGACCCAAATTGGCTACATTACCTCTCAAACCAGTGGTAATTGAGGAGCCATTCCAACAATGGGGATTGGATTTCATAGGTGCTCTCAATCCTAATTCTAGTGTGGGATATACACATGTTTTGATATCCATTAACTACTTCACCAAGTGGGTAGAAGCAGTTCCATTCAAGAGAAACACTTATGAAGTAGTATGCAATTTCATTAAGGAACCTATTCTAATCAGGTTTGGAGTCCCAACCAAAATTGTTACTGATAATGTCCAAAATTTCTCTTCTTATGATTTTATTGACTTTTGCTACGGTTATGAAATCTTCCTAGCACACTCTTCTGATTACTATCAACAAGGGAATGGGAAAGTGGAGTCAACTAATAAAAACTTGGTGACAATCATCAGAAAGCTTGTGGATGAAACATTGAGGAATTGGCATAAAAGGCTCTATCATGATATTTGGGAAGACATAATCACACCAAAAAGAGGAATTGGGATGTCCCCATTTCAATTTTTTTATGGAACATAAGATAAACTACTAGTAACATTAGAATTTACAGCCTTGCAGTCGATGAAAGCCATCAAGGATGAAAATTTCACTAGTGCCTTGGAGAAAAGAATTATGTACTTGAAAAAGTTAGACGAGGATAGGTTGCAAGTGGTGGATAGGATCTCTGCACATTAACAAAAGGTGAAACAACTATTTGACAAGAAATCCAAACCCAGAGACTTCCAAGTTGGATATATTTTCCTAGTTTGGGACAAGAGGTGAGAACCTCGAGGAAGCTATGGTAAGTTTGATTCTCTCTGTCTTGGTCCTTTTAAAATTAGACACTTTGGTGGTGAGAATTCATTCTATCTAAGATATATGGATGGAACCTCACTTCCATTTTTATATAGTGGTCAAAATTTGAAGTTGTTCCAGTCCTAGATGATTAGGTTGTCTCTTGTACAGTCCTATAAAGATGTCTTGTATAGTTCTTATTTTTGCCTTGTGTTTTTTTTCCCTTGTTTTAGCTGTTTTATGTATTGCCTTGTTCTGGTCTCTATTTCCCAATTAATTTAGCACTGATCATTCAACCAAATATTTTTTTCGTCCTTGTGTCAAGTTATCCCAATCCCCAGAAAGTGACAGTTATTGTCACTAGCCTGAAAATGTGTGCATTTTCACCAAATTTTCATTTTTTTTTGGCTAAGATCTCTCTTTTAAGGTCTTTATTTTCCCTTTGTGAGGTATGAAGGAAAGGAAAGTACCCCAATAGTTAGCCAATTTTAAAAGTTTTTAGTTTGGTACTTTTTCTTTATAGTGTGGCTATTTTGGGTTTTGATGTTCCACATGTCCCTTGTGCATTCTAACTGCCATTTCCTCGCATCCTTGCAAGACCCGAGAGCCTTATTGACCCACAACCTATTGCTCAATTTTTTTCTAAGTCCATTTTGTTTTGTAGAAATTTTGGCCCTTTATGTCCCGTGTGTCCCAAGTTCATCTAGACTCCTTGTTCCCCACAAACCTGCCTTCTCCATGTTAAGATAATTTTATTTGTATTGTGGGTGTTTCAGCTTGGCAGAGAACTTGTGTCCTATTGTCCCAAAGGCCTTCTTTGAATCTTTTTTCTGATTTACCTGATTATTACTAAGTAATGTTATATTGTGAGGCCTTCGGCTTTCCCTTTCCCAAGTGTCCCTTGAGCATTCCAACCTATATTTCTCTTCAAACCCGCCTTTGCCACATTGATCTAATTTTCCTTGTAATGTGGAGGTGTCAACTCTTGGTGTCCTAAATGTCCCACAGGCATTTTTTATTCTTCCTCTACCATATCTGCATTCCAAAGGCCAAATCTAATGACTAGTGTCACAAGAATTCCTATTTTTATACTTTACTTGTATTATTGTAATAAGTGCGCTTGTGCACATGAAGTTGATTACTATCTATTGAGTTCATGTACAGAGGATTGTGCATACCTTTAGTGTGGGATGACCAGGTGTAAGTGTGTGAAAAAGAGATTAGTTGGTGTTGGGACTTATAGGAAAGTTGGTACATATGTACTCATGAAAGTATAAAGGTAAGATGTTGTTTGAAAGGTACATGCAAGCAAAGGAAAAAAGTGTCAGAGGTGATAAGAATGATGGTGCTCATGAATAATTTCTCAGATTAGAAACCACACAAGGACAAGGCCACACATTTTAAGGTGAGGTAGGCAGCAGTAGGATGGACTACTTGGTAAAAGGTACAAAGTAAGATGTATTACGGCACAAAAAAGTGTGAGCAAGGATGTTCTTGGCCTAGAAAGTAGGAGTGCGCTAGAAGGTTATGATTGTGGTACATGGAAGAAAGTAGAGAAAAATGCAGAAAAGGTAAAAAGGATAGTTAAAGTTGAATTATGGTGGTAGTTGAGGAGAAATAAATGTGGGAAAAATTTGGGAATCTATAAAAGGGGTGTTGAAGAGATTTGATTTTTACCTTTCCTTGTGAAGAATTTGATCATTGAAGAGTGTAAAGCTGTGTAAATTTGTGTGAAATCATGAAAAAGTTTGAAAAATAGAAGCAAACCAATTTGAAAAATGTACATGGCCTAGTAGTGGAGCTCCTTCAGGTGTAAGTTTAAAGCTTAAGAAAAGGTGTGGAGGTTTGATTTTAGAAGAATAGGATTTGTGAGTTAGGTTTTGTGAGCTAGGGTTTGCATAAAAATAGGAACACAATTTTTTTTGACAATAATCATTATTTGGGAGCAAGGAGGGTGAATAGAGAAAAGTGTTTGGCATGAATGGTTGAGCACCTAGGGCAGTAATATTTCAATTTGTGAAGTAAGTGTTGTGTAGAAGTAAAAATGAAACCTAGAAAGGAATCTATGGTAGCATCTACGGGAAAAGAAAAGGATGTTGAGGTAGAAGAATTGTTGGAAGAAAGATACTCTGAAATGCAATATCCAAAGGGTGTTCTTATGGTACATATTTGGGAATCCCACATCAAAAAATGTAAATTCAGTGTTTATAACCATTTCTTGAACTCAAACGAGCGCAAGATAGAGAATGAATTGATACCGAAGACAAATGAAAGGACCACTGATGGGAAGCCAATTTATGATGACAATGGTATGAGGATTTGGAGAGTGCAGGAGTCCTTCAACTTTCTGATCTTCCTTACTTTGGCAAGCCCGAGCGTTTGTATCATTGGATAATGCCATGAGTCCATAAGGAATTATTTTATTTTATAGGTAGAAGGATGTGTAGTACTGTGCAGATGATTGGAAGAGTCATTAGATTGCAGAGATCAGGTGCAGAGATAGAGCTATATTTGGATGATGATTGTGTAAATGCCACTTCCACTTCCTTGAAGTACTAGAGAAGGGATCACGTAATGGATATTGATAAACTTACTGACCCAGTTTTGAGATTTTAAGAGCATAATATTACAAAGTTGGGAGCACGGGAGAGATGGACACATGTGAATAAAAATATGGCTCCACATTGCACAAAAGATGGCCAAAGGGACCATTTACAACATTGTTGCCTTTATTACAGAAGGGATCATAGAGGAAGCACGTGCAAATGATAGGATAACTTAGGGAGATATCCTCATTTCAATTGTCTTCTCAGAAATTGGAGTTCCAGATGGCCCAAATGAAAAGATGTGGAAGTAACCTTAGAAAATAAATCCCTCGCAAAGAGATTCATAGAGTACACGTGTGACGAAATAACCAATTCTTATAAGTTATGGGTGGACATGTGGTATAGGTGAATCTGTGAAGCATTCAAACATGAGTGGTGCATACCAAGTCAATTTCCCTTAATTTTGGAGGGGATTTTTTTTTTTGGAGTACCATCATTTCTTCTTAGGAAGATTTTACTTAAAGACCGGTGCAAATATCCCTTGGTGTAAGTTTACATATATGTTTATAACAATATACTTCCATGTGTCCTTGAATAGATATTCAGATGCACGTAAGATAATGTTTGGTGCTAATAATGTGGATTGTGTTTACCATATGCTATGCAAAACATATGTAAACCCTGGATAGAAAACATATATAGAAACTATGATATCAGATGATATCAATATTAACTCCACAACCTTGGAAATAGGTAATGAGGAAGCAATATATATATATATATATATATATATATATATATACTTGAATCCCAAGTTAGTCAATGGAAAGTATATTGAGGATGAACTAAAAATACCAAAACAACCTAAAGGAAATAAAACAGTTGAGATAAAGCAAATGTGCGAGGCTACACCTCCCCAGTAGGAAGAATAGAATAATTGAGGAGGAAGAGGTAGAAGAAGAGGATGATTCCATGCCTGGACATGGTCATAGGAGGTGCCTACAAAAGTTGCTCACATAAAAAATCAAATAATCGAGTCTACATGAACTTCAATAGTAAAGAAAGAGTCACCAAAAGTTACCCCACCCAAACCAATCTCAAAGAAGAAGAAGAGGAAAATTTTGGTACATAAATGTGACAATGATGAATAAAGAATAACATAGGAGGTTATGCGCAATGTAGGGACTCTAATCATCCATGGTGTAGAGGAATAAGAAGCCAAGGATGATAATATACAACTTAATGTAGAGGTGCATGAGGCACACAGAGGAAATCCCGAGGAAGAAGAGAAAGGAAAGGGAGATGAAGAGATGATAAGGGATGAAGGAGTTTTAGGTGGCGATGAAACTAGTGCACAAACCTGTACTAAGCAGCTCATACCAACAAGAAGGTGAACTGGTGTAAGGTGGAAGAGTTACAAGGTCGTGTGCATACCATAGGTAAGGTATATTAATGATCAATCCAAGGTGTTACACACAAGATTTCAATGTTTAGTATCAACAAAGATCCTATATGGATTGGAAGTGATCAACCCTGAAGGTATGTCTATTCACATGAGAAAGATGCTCTCATGGAGTATGCAAACTCACATGGATGAGCCTAAATTTGAGATCACTAAATAATTATTTTCTAAGCACAAAATGAAGAAGGAACCAAGGGAAATTTTGATGGTGAAGCCGACAGAACTTACTGATGAGTAAGCTAGAAATGCTTTAAACAAGATGGTCATGGAGGTATCATGTAGAAATATAGAAAAAGGGACTACTATACAAGTATTTGTTGAAGATAAAAAAGGATAAGGCACAAGAGTTTCATTGACTTATAGAGGAACTCGAGAAGGAGTACAAGTGTGCCAAGTATTTCCTTGATATGGATGTCCATATTTTGAATGAGATCATGACAGTGCACCCGGATTTTGAGGAAAAAACAAAGGAAGAGTACCCCTCAACACTATATAATTTAGAATTCTGGTCCAAATGTTTTTTCAAGAGAATTTGAATGTGCAGGGGACGTTACACAAATATTTAGCTATTGTGAAGGAAAAAAATAAATATCTTATAGTGCTAAAGATATTGGAATATGAGGTGTTATACCAAATAATGAGGGATACGTTGACAAAGTCAAGATGGGATTTTGATAATTGTCAAAACCTTGACCCCATACTCAAGGCACACACCACTCAGGAATGCTACGCCCTTAACCTATTGCTTGTATTAGGATATGAGTAGCCGACTTGTGGCTTACCATATCATTTAATTATATCATTTATACTTTCTCATTCGTAATAGGTCAGCCTTGGTGATGGCCATAGCTTATGAATTGTATATATATGGGATTATAGGTAGTATTTCAGGATTTTTTGAGCATTTGAGTCTTATTAAATATGGTTTGGAGGTTGCCCCCTCGAAGTGGCGTAGGTATTCTAATTGCATATTGAGATAATTATTCTGAAATATTGTTTTATTTGGTGTTCTATTATTGCTCTTAATCTGAATTATACAAGTAATTTCATTACAAGTGGTATCAGAGCTGCGATCTGGGCCAAAATTATGGCAAAAACCCTAATTTTTTGTTTCCACCACATATTGCGAATCAGAGCGAATTTGTGGGCTATATTTTTACCAGAGTTGCGAAGAATTCCAAGTAAGGTTCCCTAAAAATTTCAGACTTTTTAAATTTATTTTGCAAAAGGTCTTACAAATTTAGGGTTTTTCATAAAATCACTTCCTAGGGTGCAAATTGTGGAAAATTTTCAATTTCTTTACATTTTCAGAAAGATCTCAAAAAAATAGTATTAGTATCTTCTTTGTGTTTTTTTCTGTTCGGTCGAAATTGTATCGAAACCCTAAACCCTAAGGTTTGACATCATGATGGGGCCTTCCACAAGAGCAAAAAAGAAACCGGTTACTCCAGGTAAAACCCCAGATAAATATGGGGTAGTGATTGAAGAGATGGAGTTAGAAGGGGTAAATACAGATTCCTAAGCACTAGGGTTTACCTCAGTTGATCATAAGGTGAGTCAACTTGAGTATGAGTTACGAAATGTACAATCTCAGATGGCGTCTAAAGGAGACATAGCCCAAATCAATCATCGGTTGGATGATATCATGCAACATGTAAAAGGTAACCAGTATGGCCCAAATCAGGCCCGTATCAACCAAGGAGGACCTTCAGTTCAAAATCATGGACAAACTAACCATATTGTATCACTTTTCTAGTCCCATTAGAATCAAACTTATTCACAACCACAGAACATGATGCCGAAAGTGGATATGTGCAAATTTGATGGTAAGGATCTTCTGAATTGGATAAATCAAATGGAGAACTTCTTTGAGTTACATCAAACACCATCAGGACAAAAGGTGACATTGGCATCCATATATCTTGAACCTGACCAATTTTTTTGGTATCATTGGTTACATGCTCAGAGGCAGAAGAATGGTCTAGGTGTCACTTGGACAGTTTTTACCAAGGAGTTGTGATTGAACTATAGTTCTAGTGTTTCAGAGATTTAATTTAGTCAATTAGAAAAGTTACGGAAAATAAGATCAGTCAAAGATTATGTGCATCAATTTCAAAACCTATCCTTAAGGGTGGAGAATATTCCAGAAGAGAATCTGAATGACCTGTTTCTTAGGGGTCTTAAGGACCACATCGAGCACGAGGTACGTATGTTCAATCCAATCAAGCTTTCTGATTCTATTATCATGGAACGTCATGCAGAGGAAAAAGTTCTTTGTAGTAGGAGGCCACCTTTCATTAACACCAGAGACTATAGTATCTCTTCCCCTTCATTTTCTAGGCCAATTAGACTGACTCCTCAACAAATGGAAGAAAAGAGAGCAAAAGGATTATGTTTTAACTGTGATAGCAAATATGGACTGGGACATAAATGTGCTGAGAAGATGTTCTATATTGACAGAGGTAATGAGGATGATGAGGAATTATAAGAGAGGCTGAGGAACCAGTAGAAGATGAAGTAGAGGATCACCAACCTACAATTTCTTGCCATGCATTGTTAGGTATTTGTAAACACCAAATTTGTGTCTTACAACACCCTGTACCCTGCATCTCATTTCGCAACCTAACCTCACCACCTAAACCTTGCACAATTATTTATTAATTACCTTATAATTAATAAATCCACATCTCCAAACCTGCCACCTCATTTTGCCACCTCACCATGACCTAGCCCTAACCCTAAACTAACCTAATTAAGACCTATAAATTGGTCTACATCCACACCCATGACTAATTACCCCTCACCCGCACCAAAACCAACCTAATAATGACTTGAACAAGCCCACAACTAATCCCTCGGGAGAAAAGGAGGGAAAGTTGGCTGTTTTACTAAAAATAGCCCACTTTGACTTAACCGGCATTAGTTCCTACTCGACCGCCGTCGGTTACGTAACCGCCATCGGTTCCCTATAAATGGCCTCCCCCAGCCAAAAACAAAGGATCAGAATTCATTTGAAAGATCCGGAATTCACTTGGTAGGACAGAGACGAGTGAAGAAAAGAGAAGCGTTTGTAGACAAGGACATCGAGCCCAAGACTACAACGGAATAACTAGAGCACAGCGACACTCATCCAAGCATTGGGAGAGAATATAGCTCGTCTTTGATTATCAGATCATCCCACCTGAGCCCTGCCTTCGTCATCACAGTCCTTGGACCTGTATCTTCATCAGGAACTAGTAAGTAGTGTCTTGTACGACGTTCTTTTAATAACATTTCTTAAACTTCTGAATCACAGTAATTATAAGTCTACTCCTAGATCTACTACCTAGTAACACCCTACATCTAACTGTCATTCCTCTACCCTTACATTGCCCCAAGAACAGCCTCCATACTCTCTGAATCTTCTCCATCACCCCATTGCTTATCCCTAATCATTTACCAGCCTTATAAACACCATAGCCACCTTATAGCCAACCTTCATTAAAAGCCCCTAAATCACTGCCCCTACCGATATCGGTTATCAGCAACCGGTACCGGTGTATAACCGCAGTCAGTTGTACAGTGACTGGCATCGGTCACTATGACTCAAACCAAAACCAGCCTTTCCTCTATTGCTTTTAACAAGGTAATTCAATTGTAATTTAGCAATAACTTCTTTGTTAGAATTTGTGTTAATTCGTATTAAGAGGGGAACTGACCACCTTCGAAAGGAAGTCTAATATTTCCTGGGCCCAAGGCAGTTCCCTCATTTATTGTCTAACTAAAATCTGGTGGTCTTGTATTCTTACTTGCAGGTAGTCCTTCCTAGACAAAAAGGAGTTCTTCGCAATCGATCTGATCTCTTTCTACGGTACGCGCGCACCCTCCCAACATTCAACAGGTATTCCTCCTAGCCCTAACCCTTATCTGTTTCTCAAGAGAATGAAAGGATAGAAGCAACTCTATTCTAAGAACTGAAACATTCTGTGTGAAACATTTTGGCACGCCCGGTGGGACCCTTTCTTGGGTTTCTTTCTTTCTTGCTTGCTTCCAATAGGGAGCACACTTGCTATTTTCTTCTTCTAAATATTCACAAGATATTTTGTTATTTTGGTAAAAGAATTTGTCTTTCTTCTTCATCTTTGCTTTAGTGGAAGTCATCTCCTTTGCTTCATCGAATATAGTTTTCGATTTGGGTTTTAAAACATGTGCATCACATGTTTTCTTGTTGTTTTTAATTCTAGTGAACGTAGATTAAGTAACAGGTCGTACACATGGGGGTGATATCCACGGTATTGACAAGAAATTAATCTTACTTTCACTGCACAACACATACCAAATCACATCATAATCAACACAACAGCTCAAACATCCCCCCTTTTTCCGCGGTATTCCTCCGCCCGATTGAGGTAACCTTATAAGCCAAAACAAACTTGACATTTCCCTTAAGTCTTTTGTTTAGGATTGACATCATCTTGTGTCTAAGGCATAAGCCCATAATAATTAAAACTAATCCTAGGGTTAGTATCTCGATTTGCATGTGCATCTTGCTTGTTTTTAGTTCTGTTTCTCTGTCATACACTGTTTCAGTGATCACTTCAGAACAGTTTGGTAGGTATACTAAGCATTGTTAACCCCAAATCAGCAGATTCTTACAGATTCTTACACCGGTCCTATTATATCGACATCGGTTAACTGACCGATGTTGGCTACATTCTAACCGACATCGGTTATCAAACCGATACCAGTTACTGTCTTTCACAGTTCCCGACAAACCAACAACCTACCAATTCCAACATTTTGTGGTTGTTTCTATCCCTGATAGATTGAATCCCTGTTGTGTACTCTTGTCCATGGTTGTTATCACTCGGAAACAAGCTGCAGCCATGGTTTCACATGCCTGTTCCATGCCTTTGCCTGAATCACCCCCTTCACATCCTATGGGGAATCCTACGGACACCAGTGAGGTTCCCAAAATCCCTGTAGGAGATAAGGAATTTGTGAAATTTTTGGATGCTAATCCTAGCGCTGTACAGTACTATTTGTCTCATACCCCTGACCGTACACCCGACGGTCAACTTCTCGTGGGTATGCCTATTAGTATAGCTGCTCATTTAGCTCCTTCTCCACCTAATACCTCCGCCTTACCTTCTTCATCCTTAGCACCATCTCTTAACTCAGTGGCTCTGGAGGTTCATACGACACAGATTGGCTTTCCTTTGGTTAATCTGGGGCCCCACATATCATTACCACCGACTGCTCCTACCTCGTCTCTCTCGCAGACTTCCCCTCTCATAACTTGCTCTCTGCCACCTATCCACACGAGCTTTCCTTCTCAAGCTCCGCCCACCTTTTCATTTCCACACACTTATCCGGTGGCTTCAACACCTTATATAGGACATCCCTATTCGGTCACCTCAACATATTCGTCCTCAATACCTTATCAACATTTAACCCCACCATTTTCTAGTGGTGGCTCTTGGCCCAATCCTCCTCTGTTTACAACAACCACACCATCATCTCATCCAACCACTGATTTCATCAAACAAATGATGGACAAGATGCAAAATTTGGAGGATTCTATTTCAGGAAGCCGTAGCACCCTGACATACGAGCAAGTTTGTCGGGAGCCTATTCATCCTTCTGTCCCCCTTCATTCATATCCTCCTCAATGGGAATTACCAAAATTTACTCGTTTTAATAGTAAGGAGGATCCTCAACAACACTTGCAATCATTTAGACATGCCTGCTATCTGATTGCTCATGACGATGCCTTACTACTCCGCACCTTTCCCATGTCCTTATCAGGACCCACCTTGGAGTGGTACAGTGCTTTAACCTAGCACTCAATCTTCTCTTTTAACCAATTAGCCCAATCTTTCTTGGATCATTTCTCCATTAATATTGCTAAGAAAGTATCTATCACCGACCTCTATGCCATCCGACAATTTGAAGACGAATCTATCACAGATTTCGTTGGATGATGGTGGGGCCTCATCAACCAACTTACTTATGCCTTGCCTCAGGCCGAACTCATCGAACTCTTCACGCGGGCTTGCGCTAAGCACATTTCTCCTACCCTCCAAATTCAAACTTTCCGCACCTTTGATGAGGCCTTTACTATGGCTCGGAAACTAGAAATTTGAGCCTTAGAGGAAGAGAAATTTTGGTTGCGCAACAAAAACCCTAATTTCCGAACCCAAGACTCCTCCAGCAAACCCAACACCACCAATTCTCATGCATCGACTGCTTCGAAATCAAAAGGATCTGTACACACGGTGATGGTCAAATCCCAAGCACCGTCTAATACCCTGCCAAAAACCACCTATAAGTATAAAGACAAACCCATCAATTACACTCCCTTGGGAGAAACTTATGGTGTCATCTTGGAAAAATTGCTCAAAGCAGGAGCTATCACCTTGCCTCCTGTTAAACCTCACTCCGGGTTTGATTCCACCCATGCTATACCTTCTTGGTACAAAGAAAATGACTTCTGTAACTTCCACCGCATGAAGGGACACAGTCACGAAAACTGTAAGATGTTGAAAAATATAGTGCAGGAAATGGTTGATGCAGGGGATATAACCCTCGATAATCCTAATGCCCCTGCTAACAAAAATTTGAAAATCTTCAACAAACCATTCCCAAACCACTCATCTAACAGTAACATAAACCAAGATATCTTAGCCGAGGAGAGTGTTCATGAAATCCATGCGGTTTTCGACTCCCAACCAAAAGCTTCTATCGAGGAAATTCTGAATCAAGCCTCGTTACTAATGCAGAGATCTGCACTCGCTTCACCACCATCAAGACAAGATGATAACCTTGCCGTTCCTTTACCCATAAAGGAATTAATTTCCCAGAGTTCTCTTCTCACGAATGAGTCTTCTTACACCACATCCCTGTAAGATTGTGAGCGGATGTTATCCAACTTATTTATTTCCCAAACATCTCCTTCCGTCACTCTTGCTATAAAAGAAGAAGGCTCGCCACTGTTTCTATCATCTTTAGAAGAGAAACCTCTCCAACCGACATCACCAAATTCTTTAATCATGACGGATCCCCTCAAACATGCCCTCCTACCTATTAGTTCTTCATCGCCTAAATATTTTCAGCGACCGGTTGACCTCTTAACACCCATTGATACAGCAACTCATTTACCCCCTGTATCACACCCACAGTGGACCGGAATCACAACCCACCTCTCTTCCATATCAAAGTTCCTATTCACACGTGAAGATTGTCATCCCTCAGAAGATAGACGAGTCCTATGGGAGCGTTTGAGTACACCATGCTCTACTCAAATGCAGATGACCGATCCAGACACCTCTACCATATACCCGAGGTGTTTACAAAAGCTCAAAATGCCTATGTCCTCATCTTCACCCCCCTCATCCCTACTGAATACCTCATCCACCTCTTTTAACCTGACCAAACCTTCCCCTACGCTTGGGACTTCACTAATACCCAGCCTAACACACCCACCTAAATGGTTAGATTTATCCAAAAATAAAGCCGTCCATCCACCTAAGAGACAAACCCAATCTCCTCAAGTCCAATCTATGCCTCTGTCACAACTAAAACCCTCACCGTCACACCTACCTTCTATATTGGGACCTCACCCCTCCACCTTGCCTCAATACATCATACCTCCTGCGTTTTCTTTAAAACGACCTGCATCTTCTACACCCATACAGAGATCCATGGGTGTATCAACACCGTCACCCCAAGTATCCTGTCCACCTATCAACCCTAAACAAACTCCATCATCAAAGGATTTGTTTGCTGTCACTCCTCTTTCTCCGTGGTTGTTTCCCACCACCACGTCATCTGTGGCCTCATCATCTAACCAGCTAAACATAACTTCTGCACCGAAGAAGCCATGTTTAGTTAAATCCAATTATCAAAACCCCTTGTCTAAACCACCACCCATATGAACTGACCATACCCAAACATTACCAAAACCCACCCAATCAATAGCCTCATCTTCCTCTGACTTTGACCCGCTCAAAGGATCTTACGCCAAGATCCTTGATATGTTGGTGGAGAATGCGACCATTTCCCTACCCCCACTTAGACCCTATGATCCATCTAAACCTCGACCTATAGGTTATGATGAGTCTAAAATCTGTGCTTACCACCGCACACCAGGACATGATGTAGAGGGATGCAAAGCTTTGAGAGCCATACTTCGTCATTCACCTCTCTCGGATAGAAAGGTTAAGAAGGACAACTTACGAAGGGAGAAACCTTTAGCTTCAATCCCCTCTCCTATACCACCTGTCCCCGCCTCACCAAGATCTATCATTATTACAACCCCACCTCTCAAAGACAATGACTTATCCCTACCGTCTTCCTCCTCTCATGTTCACGAGATCAACATGATTAGTGTTGCTACTCGAGGGCAGAAAAACAATGAAAAAGCTAAAGAAAGCACACCTACGGCCTCTCTTTCTCCGTCCACTATCCGATCACACCACCACCTAAAGTGGTTATTCGTGGACCTGCCTACCCCATCTCTGATGGAGTTTCCCACCGAACCATGATCAAACAACTTCACCAATCACCTGTAAAAATGACACTGTATGATCTCATTCAAACCTCTGAATCTCATCACCAAGCTCTCGTTGAAATCCTTCAAGGGATAGAGGTCTTACCTAACGAAACCTTACCCGTTACCACCATCTTAACACCCAACCACATTGCTTCTCTCACCAAACAATCTACCACTTCCGTCCCTGTACAGCAAACCACTGCTGTCAGTTTCTCCGAAGACGAAATTGTTGACTTTGGTGCAGAAGATCCTGACCCCGCTCTTTTCATCTCAGCTTACATCTGGGACATCTGGGTACGTCATGTTATGATTGACGGAGGTGCTAGCCTAAACATCATCTCTTCCAAAGCCTTCCAACAAATGAATATCCCTTCTAGCTACATGTGTGCCAACCCCACCATGTTGCGTTCATTCAATGATGCTATTACTTCTACCTTAGGCACTGTGATCCTTAACATTCGTGTAGGGCCACGTACTTTACCTGAACTCTTCTATGTCCTTGAGGGAGAATTCCAATACAACATGTTGTTAGGTCGCCCTTGGATCCGGGCTATGGGATGCGTTCCCTCCACCTTACATAGATGCATAAAATTAAAGTATGAGGGGAAATCCTACACCGTTAAAGCTGACGCTCCCCCTTCAAAACCTGTAATATGTTATATCGCCCTAATGATGTGCTTGTACCAGTCAAGACACCCATTCATCCAACCCAACCATCTACTTCGACCACACCTCAACCATCCATCTCAATCGCACCTACACCTTCAACCAATGAAACCACCGCAAATACCACTTCCTTTCCCGCGGACAACATCCCCACCTCAGATCCCTTAGTAGATGTTTTTCAACACCTTACGCTGGGGGAGTATCACCTATATAACGTTAGCACTTTCCATACCCCACAGGAGTATGGACAGTTACATGCGCATCCTACCTACGACCGTCGTGTGGGGGAAGTAATCTCCTACGGACCACCTAATTGTCGCACCAACCTAACGTACGGGGGTGTCGATACATCCTTTGTCACCCTTGAACCTCCCCTTGGTGGGTTCCCTTCCAATCTGATTTTCAATATCTAACTAATCGTCATTTCACCCTCACCTTCCTGACGCGCTGTGCTTGGAAGGGCTTTGGTTTCAGTTTTTATGAACAAGGCCGACATACGATCATTCCTATAACTACACGCAAACACAAAGATCATTGTGGTCTTGGATTCTCTGAACCACCTACACCAAAAACACCGCATATCCGTTGTATCTAGGAAGACGATGAAGTCACCCCTTCTGAACCATCATCACCCATTTTTCCATCGTCACCCACAGAGTCGATAGACCCTGAATCTATCCCTCCTAAATTTTTTTTTTCATAAACGCTATCTTCTTGGGTCCTCTCACTTATCAACGTGATAATGAAGACCCATCTTCTCTTCCCCTTCTGTATCCAGACATGATCGAAGAGGACTCACCTTCAATTAATGTTGTTGAGTGCCAAGATGACGACTCCATCCTCACTTACCTTGGTGCGGACGACTCTTATATTCAACGTGCCTTACCATCTGAAACTCAAACCATGTTGAATGAGTCGACTATAGAAATCAACATCCACACAGAGGACGATCCTCACATTGTGAAGATCGGACAATCTCTTAATGCATCAGAAAAAACAGCCTTCACTACCTTCCTCCGTGCCCGCAACCAAGCTTTCGCTTGGTCCTACGCTGACATGCCAGGAATTGATCCTGACATTGTTGTCCATAACATTACCCTGAAACCCGATTCCAAACCAGTTAAACAGAAACTAAGAAAAATGCATCCACGCATTGCCCTCTTGGTCAAAGAAGAGCTTCAACGACTCCTTTCTGTTTCCTTCATCTTACCTATTGACTATCCTCAATGGATTTCTAACATCGTACCTGTTACTAAAGCAACGGGGGGACTTCGGATATGTATGGATTTCCAGGACCTTAACCTCGCTTTCCCGAAGGATGACTTCCCCCTACCAAGTATTGATCAACTTGTTGATCTCACTGCGGGCCATGAGATGCTTTCTCTCATGGATGGCTTCTCGAGATATAATCAAATTTTGATAGCCCCGACCGATCAACATAAAATCGCCTTCATAACTCCTTGGGGAACCTTCTGCTATCGTGTCATGCAGTTCGGCCTTAAGAATGCTGGTGCGACCTATCAGCGGGCTATGAATTACATTTTTCATGACATTATGCACACTATTCTTGAGGATTATGTCGATGATCTTCTTGGCAAATCTAAACATCGCAGTGAACATCTCAATGTTTTAACCATTATTTTCGATCACCTGTTACAATATTGTGTTCGTCTTCAACCAAAGAAATGTGTCTTTGGTGTCCTTTCGGGAAAACTCCTTGGTTTTATTGTCTCTTTGCGTGGCATCGAGGTCGATCCAGCTAAAGTCAAAGCTATCCTAGAAATTCCCCCACCTACTAACCTCAAACAATTACGTAGTTTACAGGGAAAACTCCAATCTATCTAGTGTTTCATCTCACAACTCTCGGATCGATGTCAACCTTTCCATCATCTCCTTAAAAAGGACATTGTCTTTCAATGGAGCGAAGAGTGCCACCAGGCCTTTGAGGCTCTTAAAGCCTATCTCTTGCAGCCACCTGTGCTTATCCCACCTCAGGATGATCGCCCTTTTTACCTTTACCTTTCTGCCACCGACCATGTTGTAGGAGCCATGCTAGCCCATCGTAACTCCGAGCATCGAGAACAAGCCATTTATTACATAATCCGTACTCTTGTGGATTACGAGACTAGGTATACACATGTAGAAAAATTGTGCCTCGCCCTATCATTCGTGGCCACCAAACTCTGACATTACCTCCTGAATCACAAAACTTTTGTCATCACCAACGTGGACCCCATCCATTATATGTACGCCAAACCTCATCTAAACCAACGCATCGCCCGATGGCTTATGCTCCTTGCCGACCTCGACCTTGAATTTTTACACCAGAAATCAGTCAAAGGACAAACTATCGCAGACCAACTCGTGGAAGCCCCTTTACCTGGGGAACAATTTACCAATTTTACTTTCCCTGACGAACTCATTGCCACTCTTTCACTCAGTGAGGAGTCGTATCCAATGACTCTCTTCTTCGATGGATCCAAATGCCAGCGCGGCAGAGGGGCCGGCGTTGTTCTCATTCCTCTTGATGTTGAGCCTATGCCTCTTTCATTCTGGCTTGATTTCCCCTGCACTAATAATACAGCGGAATACGAGGCCCTTGTTTTGGGTCTCCAGGTTGCGTTACACTTAGGTGTAAAATCTATTAACATTTTCGGTGACTCTCAATTGGTAGTCAATCAAGTTGTGGGCATCTACCAATGTAAAAATGAGGAACTTCAAAAGTACAAAAATTACGTGGATTCACTTTTGACCTTATTTACTCATTATTCTATCCAAACCATTCCTCGCTCAACTAATAAATTTGCGGATACTATGGCTTGCTTAGCCTCACAAATTCCTACCTCACCAACTGACTCTGACATATTTGTCTTGGTCCAACAACTCTTTGCCCCATCTTACTCAGCCCCAGATGTTTGTATGATAAATAATGTGTCTGCTAATTCGCAGGATACCTGGTATCACCAATTTCACGACTACCTTACAACCTTTGTTCTCCCACCTGACCTTACTAGTAATGGCAAACGTACTTTTCTTAAAATTGTTTCTTGTTATGTCGTCATGGGGGGACTCCTCTATAAACGTGGCTTTGATGGCATCCTCCTTCGATGTCTAACTGGCGTGGAGGTCACCTATACCATCCAACAAGTCCATGACGGTATTTGTGGTGGACATTTTAGTGGCCTTGCCGTGGCCAAACGGATCCTTCGCCTAGGCTATTATTGGCCTACTCTTAATAACGACTGCTACGAATATGTTAAGCGTTGTGTTATGTGTCAACAACATGCCAACCTTCAACATACTCCTAGCCATCTGCTACAGGTCGCACGAGATCTTTGGCCTTTCTCACAATGGGGTTTAGACCTTATTGGTGAGATTCACCCACCCTCTTCGCAACGTCACCGTTGGATAATCACAACAACCGAATATTACACTAAATGGGTGGAGGCCATTCCACTCATTTCAACCAAAAAAGAAAAAATTGTAGAGTTCATCAACCATCACATTATCTGTCGTTTTGGTGTTCCTCATCGCCTGATAACAGATAATGGAAAATCTTTCAAAAATAAGTTGCTACAAGACCTTTGTGACAACTTTGGTATCAAACTTAGCTTCTCATCACCTTACTATCCACAAGCAAATGGTCAGGCCGAATCTTCTAACAAAACCCTGACCAAAATTCTCATGAAATTCGTTAACGATTCTAGAAAAAATTGGCCTGATCACATCCCCTTTTCCCTTTGGGCTTATCGTACCAGCATTCGTACCTCCACTAATGCCACCCCATTTTCTTTGGTATATGGTACCGAGGCTGTCTTGCCTCTCGAAATACAAATACCCTCCCTAAGAATATCTCTTCAGGATATTCTCACCAATGATGATTTCCGCCAAGAGCGGTTAGCCCAATTGGAGCTTCTTGACGAGCGTCGTCTTATAGCTCTTGACCACCTTCAAATCTATCAAAAGTGCATCAAGCGTGCTTATGATAAGCGACTTCATGAGCGTACCTTTAAGGTTGGTGATCTTGTCCTCAAAGAGAATCAACATGTAACCAAACTAGAAAAAAGAAAACGTGGAAAATTTTCTCCAAATTGGATTGGGCCTTACATTATCACTCACACTTATGGATCAGGCACTTATCGTTTAGCTTCGCTTAATGGTAAACCTGAGCCTGAACCCCTTAATGCCTTGCATCTTCGACCATTCTACTGTTGAATTTAGTGTTATATCACTTCTTATCTACCTTGCGCTCGTCCCTTGAGCTCATTTACCACCTCATACACTTTGTTTCATGCATCTCAAAATAGAATCAAGCTCACACGGTTTGGTCATCATCTCCTCTTAAAGATGCCTTCCCCTTTTTAGTCTAGTCCATGACTTAAAAGTATCAAAATAACACGTTCTCAATTATACGCTTATGGGATATTCTTGAGTCAAACTTCCTACAAAACTAGATGCTTCATGCCAAATGGACATCTAGACCTCTAAGTTATACATAGATTGCTCCCTTGAAGGATAGCTACGTGTAAAGCCACATTTTCTGTTATAAATAGACTGCTCCCCCGAAGGACAGCTATACACAAAAGCCGCATCTGCTACTATAAATAGACTGCTCCCTTGAAGGACAGCTATACAAAGTCAGCCTTTATCAGAAGCTTCTCACATTGCTCAGCTTCGTGAAGAGCTCAAGAACAACAAAATACATATCCCATGTAGACTTCCTGCATCGATCAGTCTATATCCAGAAAAGTAAAAAGTAGTATTCCAAAGCACTTTTGAGTCATGGACTTGTCTATTTAGGTTTGGTTCTCTTTCGTCAGAATAATCACCTTATAACAAGTTCTCTGCACCCCAGCTATACCAGCCACCTCACCTCACCATTCGTCAAAGAAACAAAACTCAAGGGACGTGACGTATATCCGATATATTGTGATTATACAACTCTTTTCACCTATCGACTTCTCACCTATGCAAGGTACCTAGGGATTCAAGCTCATCCTACATTAATATGTGGTTTGTTTAGCTCTTCTCAACTACGGGACACTTTTGCCTCTTTTACTCAAATCTAGGATTATGTGTTGACCTTAATCAGGACACGGTTCCCTACTACTTGGGTAAGCTAACTTTCTGCTTCACCTATAACTACACCAACATCGCCAATCCCTTACCAACACCAACAACATTACCCTACCAATATCAATATTTTTACCAACCAACAAATTTCCTAACCACAACCAAATTGCCTGAATTCACCTCTCCCTGGTCCTAAGGGAGAACTACATCGGTCTGAGGCCCCTCCTTGCTTTGTGCAATGGGCTATGTAGGCAGCACTTAGGAGACATGGGGTCTCCCAAGGTTAGCTCGACCATCCCCTACCATAACCTATCATGTGTGGTAAAAATAAATCTTTTTGTGTATTTCTATTTGATCACATTCATCTTTATCCTTTTTTAAAAACAAAACATTCAAAACACAACCATTCTTATTATTATCGTAACTCAAATCAACATACATATTCAGTTTTATTTAGATGTTAAACAAATACATCTTCTCTATCATCGACGCGCAGGTCGGCATCCTTATTTATTCTTATACCTCTATGAAATTCACTTAGACCCTTGCACCTCATCCCGAACCAGGTGATGATCATGATCATCGACGCCGCTCGCCTGGCCTCTCCATCCTCAAAGGTGCCACTGCTATTGGTTCCTCCCACTGATCTGCCAATCTCTCCTGTAACATATGAATACGCCCTCTCGCGTGGAGGAATCTCGCCTCTAGTCTCTCCACTCATGACTCCGCAACCGCTAACAATCCCGTTGTCTCATTCACCCGCATTTGAAGCTGGTGCACTAAACCCTGCAGGTGATCTCTCTCTGCTGTAATCACAGCTATGTTAGGCTGATCGGCCCTCTCACGTGAACCTCGCAGCTCTGCTACCCACCATAATCTATAAGCCTCTGTCGCTCCTGCATCCATTACCCTGCGATCGGCTGCTATCTCTTCTGGTCCTTCTGGAGGTGTCGGCCGGGGAGGTGAGAATGCTGCCTCGACGTCAATCCTCATGTATGGTCTATAAGCCATGGGTATATCCTAAACAAATCCAAATTGTCGCCACACGCGATCTAGAGGAATCCTCTCGTACTCACCTGGCCTGTGCCCCGCGATCCACCTCAATCGCTCTACACCCCTCAAATCCTCAGCTATGTTCTCTATCACCATATAGTTTCCGTAAGGCCTCCAATGGATATCCGCAATCGTCACCATCTCCCACACCTGCCTATAATACTCGATGTCATCTGTCACGGCCTGGGATCTCGCCTCTTGTTCTGTCTGGACCCATCGTCTGAATCCCAACCTCTGCACTCCTGTCTCTCTTTCCTGGATTGGTCGGCCTATTGGTCACACACACACAATGTGCTCATAGGCCCAACAATGTAATAAGTATGCACAATCCAGTGTCATCCTGTGATTTCACCTGCAGGCCCATAAACCCCTGTATAGCTCCGCCAGATATGCGGGTGCCCATGCGAAATTCACGCTCCTTTTTATCATTTCCCAAATAATACACATCAATGCTTTTGGAAATCTTCCCCCATCTACCCTCGGTAATGCATAATACCACAACGCTATTATTAATACTACTGCCAACCTTGTTGCCTCAGGGTGTGTTGCATACATTATACCATAAGTGAATGTCAAACCTCGCTGTGTCAAATCTCGTGTAGCTGGACCAAATACTGATGTTATTGCTCCCGCTCCACACTCGGCCCTGCCTGATACACTGGTCTTCCTGTAATTGGGAGCCTCAAAATTCTAAACACATCTTCCAACATCACTGTCATCTCCCCTGTTGGCAGATAGAAGGTATTCTTTTCTGGATTCCACCTCTCAATCAACACCTGCAACATAGCATGATTGCGTGTGATTCGTGAATAATAGCGGATTCCACTTAACCGGTTTATTAATGACCATTCAGCTGGTGTTACATCCGCTCGGACTCGTGACAACAAAGCTGGCACACTATCATTCATCCTCAACCCTGCCTCTGCCTGCATACATCAAATCAACAAACAAACCATTCAATAAATCAAATCCCCAAGTGTTTTTTCTCACATTCTGGAATTTCATACAGTAACCGATATCGGTTATAGATAACCGATACCGGTTGCCTAACCGATGCCGGTTATCTCTAAACGATACCGGTCACTGTCAATCTTATACAGCCTGCTTAAAAACATCCCCTACGATAATTATTTGCTCGTTTTACACGAAACCCCTGCTTACCTACCCCATAACACTCACCCCATCCCAAACCCTTACCTATCACCTTTTCTTTCTCGTCTCTATCCACTTACCTTCTCTCATCCTATTCATAAAACATGCAAGAATTAAATTACAACCAAACAGTTTACCTCTTGGGATGCAGCAGCTTGAGGTGGAACCTGTCTTCCCTCTCGTCTCTGCCCACTGGATGCTTCTCCTTGTTCAGCCATGTTCACCACCCTCTTCAATATAACTTTCCTTTCTACCTTCTTAATCTCAGCCCACAATCACTTTACCTGTCTCTTTCCTCCTTATCACTCAATTCTCCCATGCAATTACCTATATCAGTCGTCAAACAGCGTCGCATTCTTGTATTTAACTTATTGCATGCCTCTAAAAATAAGAACTCAAGTTGTCTCCCAAGCTTTTCTATTTTTAGAAAAGCTTGTTTTAGCATAACCGATATCGGTTACCTAACCGGTATCGGTCATATATCTACCGCCATCGGTTAGCTAACCGATATCGGTCATATGTCTCCCTTTGCTTAAACCTAGGCTTTTTCTTCATTTTTTGCAAATTTTTGGTGGCGCCCGCCTCTTTTTCCTGCATAACGACATCATTATCAATATTTGTCATCAGAATCCCATCAACACATATACATATCATCACAATTTCAACATCATCTATCTACATTAAATTTCAAAAAACCATTGACAAAATACATGCGACATTTTAATATATACATCAAACCCATCAGTATACACACCATGTGGACAAAACACATAAGACATTTTTATACACACCATGTGGAGCAAAATCATCATCTACATATATCAATGTCAAAATATACAACTTGCCCTGCATGGGGCCTCTGTGATCTCAAGAATACAAAGCTGGCATGCAGGCCGCTGTCTCTGTCAAAATCTCGACTCAGCTCGCAGGCCGGTCTCTCATGTCAAAAATATACTCAGCTCGCAGGCCGGTATCAACTATACAACATGTACTCAGCTCGCAGGCCGGTATATACAACAAAAATGAATAAATAAATCATATATGGGCACGTAGGCCTCTATATACATACCTGGTTCACAGACCGGTCTCTATATCCAATATCAAAAACCCATTTCCACTACTAGGATGTATCAGCTCTCTCCACCACCCTCGGCCCGTCTCCCTGCTGGTCCCTATGCTGGCTCTCGCCTCCTCCTTGTAACAAACCCACCAGCTTTGGCTGCGGCCCCCTGTGATCTCTGGCTCTGGGATGTATCGGCTCTGTGTGCCACATATGGCTGATAGTCAGTCCCGGTACCATCGAGTACATCCTGATAATACTGGGCCTCCGCTCTCGCCTCCATATAGTGAGCCCGTGCCACCATGGCTGCTGGGGCTGGTCCCTCGACTCCTACTAGTAGTGGCCCCTATCTTGCCGGTACACCCTGTGCCTTTGGGGGTGCCTGTACCTATACCTGTACCTGTGCATGTGCATGCGGTGGTGCCTGTGCCTATGGCTATGCATGTGGCTGTGCCGGTGCTTGCGGCTGTGCCTGAGCCTGTACCTGGGCTAACTGCCCCTATAGCACCCCAATCTGTGCCTGTGCAGCAGTAAGTTGCCCCTATAATAACTGCACCTGTCTTAAGAGCCGGTCCCTCTCTGCTATAATAGCTGCCAAATCTAGTTGTGCGGGCTGTGCTCTCCTGGTTGCTCTCTCCCCTGCCCACCAAACCAAAAAGGCCCCTGTCACTTCGGCATCATCCACTGTATCGTCAGCCGGTCTCTCTGCTACCCCAGTCAGGGTCAACTGGCTGCGGTGCAGGCAGTGGGGCCTCTACATCATCCCTTCGGTACTGTGGGAAGGGAGGTGGCTCATCATGTCGCAAGCCCAACTGCCATCGTACCCTCTCTAGGGGTATCCGTTCATACTCCCCGGGCCTCCGTCCAGCTATCCAGAAACTATACTGGATCCAGCACATCTGTGCTCGGGCTCCTCCTTGGGGCTGATGGCCTCTGTAGGGCCTCCATATAATGTCCAGTGTGGTCAAGCCCTCTAACATATGACGGTAGTAGGCCACATCCCATCCTGCAAGCACTGCTCGTGGCTGGCCCATGACCCCCAACCACCTCTGAAATCCATATCTATATACTATCTATGGCCCTGGTTGCTAGGGCAGCCCTACTGGTCATATATAGATGATGTGCTCGTATGCCCAATAGTGTAACAAAAATGTCGAGAAAATACCGAATCGCCTCATACGGCGATAACCCCACAACTCTCTGTATAGCTGCACCAGATACACTGGTGCCCAGGCATAGCATGTATGCTCCTCTACCATCTCGTGAAAAACTCCCATCAAAGCCCGTGGGAAGCGTCCTCCCTCTGAGTCCGGGAGGGCGAAGTAGGTGATACCTATCATCATCAACACAACAAGCCGTGTCTCCTGTCGGTGCGCGCGATACATATTGCCATAGGCAATGCTCACACTATGATAGGTCAACAATGGGGCTGCATCCCCGAATACATGTAGGATGTTGTCCATCACTGTCTCTGCATCCACCTGGAACACTGCCTCACCTACGATTGGTAGTCTCAGGATGTGATACACATCCTCTAAGGTAATCATCATCTCTCCACAGCCTAGGGAGATGGAAGACATTGGGTTCCAGATCCCATCTCTCGATGAGGGCGACCATCAGGCTGTGGTCCCTATCCACAGCCCTATACCGCTAGACTCCGCCGAGTCCAACCTCTCGCATGATGCCCCACTACGCTGTGGACACATGTGGCCGCATCCACCTCAATAGAGGGGGCATCCGATCCCGCATCGTGAGCGGATGGCGTGCTTGCAAAAACAACCCACTTCATCAGGCCTACCCTTTACAATAACACCTACCTTAACTCTCTATACCCACTTACCCACCCAAACACAACCCGACTCTACAACACACGTCTACACCCACCTATCTTACCCTATACTATCTATGATATCCCCTTTACTTATCTCACACCCCTACCAACCACCCCGATCTACTGTAGCTATTTACCTATACCCCCACCAATTTAACACCTCCTACTTCATACATAACACATAACCTATCCTACCTGAACCAGTCCCCAACAACCCATCCTCCCCCCACCCCAATCATCTTTCCTATCACCTCTCCTTCCTGCTCCTTCACCCCTAAAAAAAAAAAAAGTACCGATGCCGGTCGACATGTGACCGACGCTGGTCTACCAGCAAGTAAATTTTTCCAAACATTCGGTGACCGATGCCGGTCACCTAGTGACCGACATCAGTCATTGTCCCATTCCGGGGCCGAGCCCAAAACGGCCCGTAATTTTTGTTTACCTATTTCTCCCCTTTTACCCACAAGAAAACCCTACAAACCTACCCACCCTGCCATTTTGGCCTAACTAGCCTACCTACCCACTCCATTTTACAAATTACCTCCATTCATTCATTATTTTATTAAATTTTGGATTCCTAACCAAAACCAAAATCTAGGTTAAACACATTAAATTCACATAGGTAGGAGTTTAGAGCCTACTAGTATGACTACACGTCATCGTGGTGGGATAGGTGGCGGTGGTCCAGCTCCTCCAACACCTCCTTCTCCTCCTGGCTGTTGCATGGCTCCAAATCTCCTCAGCTGGGTCCTCCACCAATCAAACTCTGCCTCCTGATCATTGGGGTCTACCAACCACTCACTCCTCCACTCAAATAATGCCACCTCAGCCCACAAACTCAAAAAAATCACTTCACACCTCAGACAACTATATTTGGGTGCTCAAATTCACAAAGTGACAATGACAGGCCGTATTTTTATTTTTATAGGTTTTGACCTATAACCGATACCAGTTATTTTGGACCCTAGAATACCGATATCAGTTACACATAACCAATATCAGCTACCTACTTCCTTCACCTAACTCCCGCCCTTCTCCACCAATCTCCACTTTTTCCCGCATCACCTACCCTTGACTATTACTGACTAACCTTATTTTGACTTCAATCAGCCTGACCCACGGCCGCAACCACCCAATCTGGCCCGACCCAAGGCCGCAACCAACCAATCAGGCCCGACCCAAGGCCGCAACCAACCAATCAGGCCTGACCCAAGGCCGCCACCAACCAATCCGGCCTGACCCAAGGCCCTAACCAACCAATCAGGTCCGAACCAAGGCTGCAACCAACCAATCTGGCCCAACCCAAGGCCACAACCAACCAATCAGGCCCGCCCTAAGGCTGCCCTCACTAATCAATTGGCCCGACCCAAGGCCGCACCAATTAAGTACCTCGACCAAGACCCACAAATTATGATTTTATCCACCCATCATGTAGCTTTTTGTCCAATCAAGCTCACATTTTTGTGTTTTAGCATGATTAGGATACTTGAATTGATCATCTGACCAACTTTGCCTAGACCAAGACCGTGACGTTTATCTCAACCAAACCAACCATTTGGTATTGCCGAACATGCCTAAACGTATCTTGTACCTTACCTGTTATATCCCCTGGAGCTACTTCCTATGCCTTGGATACCAGGATTATATCACCCTTGTTTGGATAAACTATCGACCTTTGCCTATGAATTGCTTGTTTGCTCTTCAAATCATGTACCCTGGTTGCACTACTGCATTTCAACGTGCGTCTGCTTCCTTGAACTTACCCCACCATCTTACCATCATCTCAACACCATTCACCCTTTATCAACCCTATCCCTGATTTCACGTCGCCTCCCTCTGTGATAGATTTGAGGGGGATTACCTATACCCTTAATGGGAGTAAACCACTTCTTATTAATTGTCAGTGCAGCTTTACAAGACAAGCTACATGACAACAAGGGGCTAATGTAGACACCAAATTTTGTGTCTTACGACACCCCTGTACCCCCGCATCTCATTTCGCAACCTAACCTCACCACCTAAACCTTGCACAATTATTTATTAATTACCTTATAATTAATAAAATCCACATCTCCAAACCTGCCATCTCATTTCACCACCTCACCATGACCTAGCCCTAACCCTAAACTAACCTAATTAAGACCTATAACTTGATCTACATCCACACCAATGACTAATTACCCCCTCACCTGCACCAAAACCAACCTAATAATGACTTGACCAAGCCCACAACTAATCCCTCGGGAGAAAAGGAGGGAAAGTTGGCTATTTTACTAAAAATAGCCCACTTTGACTTAACCGACATCGGTTCCTACTCGACCACCGTCGGTTACGTAACTGCCATTGGTTCCCTGTAAATGGGCTCCCCAAGCCAAAAACAAATGATCGAAATTCATTTGAAAGATCCAGAATTCACTTGGCAGGACAAAGATAAGTGAAGAAAAGAGAAGTGTTTACAGATAAGGACATCAAGCCCAAGACTACAACGGAATAACTAGAGCACATCGATACTCATCCAAGCATTGGGAGAGAAGATAGCTCGTGTTTGATTATCAGATCATCGCACCTGAGCCCTACCTTCGTCATCACAGTCCTTGGACCTATATATTCATCAGGAACTAGTAAGTAGTGTCTTGTACATTCTTTTAATAACATTTCTTGAACTTCTGAATCATAGTAATTATAAGTCTACTCCTAGATCTACTACCCGGTAACACCCTACATCTAACTTCCAATCCTCTACCCTTACATTGCCCCAAGAACAACCTCCATACTCTCTAAGTCTTCTCCATCACCCCATTGCTTATCCCTAATCATTTACCAACCGTATAAACACCATAGCCACCTTATAGCAAAACTTCATTAAAAGCCCCTAAATCACTACCTCTACCGATATCGGTTATCAGCAACCAGTACCGGTGTATAACCGTAATCATTTGTACAGTGACCGGCATCGGTCACTGTGACTCAAACCAAAACCAGCCTTTCCTCTATTGCTTTTAACAAGGTAATTCAATTGTAATTTGGCAATAACTTATTTGTTAGAATTTGTGTTAATTTGTATTAAGAGGGGAACTGACCACCTTTGAAAGGAAGTCTAATATTTCCTAGGCCCAAGGAAATTCCCTCATTTATTGTCTAACTAAAATCTGGTGGTCTTGTATTCTTACTTACAGGTAGTCGTTCCTAGACAAAAAGGAGTTCTTCGCAATCGATTTGATCTCTTTCTACGGTACACGCACACCCTCCCAACATTCAACAGGTATTCCTCCTAGCCCTAACCCTTATCTGTTTCTCAAGAGAATGAAAGGATAGAAGCAACTCTATTCTAAGAACTAAAACATTCTATGCAAAACAGTATTAGTACTCCTCAAACACTCAAGGTTATTGGCTATCTCAAAAAATAGAAGGTGACAGTGTTGATTGACTCGGGGAGTACTCATAACTTCATAAATAGTAAGTTAGCTGCCCACCTCAATTGTTTTATTTACCCATCTCCAGAAATGCAAGTTATGATTGCAAATGGTGGGACAATCAAGTGCACAGGAAAGTTCCATAGTATCAATCTTTCCATGGGATACTACATGTTAGACTCACCTATGTTTGCTATTTCTATGGGAGGGGCAGATATTGTTTTGGGGGTCTAATGGCTCACAACCTTAGGTACCATGGAGATGAATTTCCAAGAATTATTCATGCGAATTCATTCAGATGGAAGGATAATAAAATTAAATGGGATGGTAGCTAAGTCTCCATAGATTATTAGCTCTCATCAGATGCAGAAGGTTCTCAAAAAAGGAGTGGAAGGCTTTATAGCAAAGCTATTTTCCATAGAAGTACAAAATATAGAGTCCTTAATGCCACCCGATCTTCAGAAGATTATGGATGCTCACTCATCTATTTTTGATGCAATTCCAAAGGGACTACCACCAGTTAGGGATCATGATCATGTCATTCAGTTGATTCCAGGGATCCAAACACCTAACATCAGACCATATAGATACCCTTATTCCCAGAAAAGTGAGATCGAGAAAATGGTGGAGGAAATGTTGAAGGCAGGTATCATCAGGCATAGCCAGAGTGTATATTCTTCACTAGTGGTCATGGTACGTAAGAAGGATGAAACATGGAGGATGTGTCCAGATTACCGAGAACTCAAAAAGTACACCATTAAAGATAAGTTTCCTATTCCAGTAATTGATGATTTACTTGATGAATTGCATGGTGCTGTTTATTTCACAAAATTAGATCTTTGTTCGGGGTACCATCAAATTAGGATAAAAGAGTAAGTTGTTCATAAAACGGCTTTTAGGACTCATGAGGGCCATTATGAGTTTTTGGTAATGCCTTTTGGTCTTACAAATGCACCTCAACCTTTCAAAGCTTGATGAACACTATTTTTAGGCCGTTTTTAAGGAAATTTGTATTAGTTTTCTTTGATGACATATTGATTTACAGTAAGACATGGGAATAACACTTACAACATGTAAATAACGTGTTAGAAGTTTTGGAGAAACATACTTTGTATGCAAAGCCATCCAAATGTTATTTTGGTGTATAAGAGGTAGAGTACTTGGGTCATATTGTATCCCATGAAGGCGTCAAAGTTGATCCTCAAAAGATCAAAGCTATGGTGGAATGGCCAAGGCCCAAAAATCTCAAAAATCTTCGTGGGTTCCTAGGACTAATAGGGTACTACAGAAGTATTTGTGTGGAGATATGGTAGAATAGCAACCACTACTCACTTCATTGCTAAAGAAGGATGCCTTGCATTGGACAGATGTAACCACTAAATCCTTTGAGTAGTTGAAGGAATCCATATGTGCAACACCCCAATTTTTGCTACTGCCAACTTCTCAAAAACCTTCATTGTTGAATGTGACGGTTCATGATCAGGATTGGGAGCAAGTTCTAATTCAAGAAGGAAGACCAATTATATTTAAGAGTCACAAATTCAAAGGAAAATGTCTTCTCAAAATTTTATATGAGAAAGAAATGATAGCTATTCTTCATGTGGTCAAGCAATGGAGGCCCTATCTCATGGGTAGACACTTAAAGGTAAAATCTTATCATGATAGTCTCAAATATTTTTTCGAGAAAAGGTTATCATCTGAGGAAAAACAAAAGTGGGTAAAAAAAATGTTCAGGTTATGATTTTGAAATCATATACAAAAAGGGTACAGAAAATGTAGTAGCTGATGCATTGTCTAGAAGGGATACATCCACATATGCCTTACTATGTGAAATGTCCATATTGAATGCCAATTGGGTGGATGAAGCAAGATTGGAATGGGAACATGACAAGGATACACAATCTCTAATATAGAATATCAAGCAAGGATATATGACATCTAACAAATTTGAGAAGAAATTTAATGACCTATGGTACAAGAACAGGTTATACTTGAGTAAAGATTCTGAGTTGAAGCATAATATTCTTGCAAAGCTACATGCCTCACATGTTAGAGGACACTCTAGGTTTTTGAAGACATATCATAGAATAAAAATAGAATTCTTTTGGGAAGGAATAAATGGTGATGTCCAAAAGTTTGTATCAGAGTGTTTAGTGTGCCAACAGAACAAAGGGGAAACAATTAAGACACCTAAATCTATTGCGACCCTTACCAATTCCTAGCTAGAGATGGGAGGAGGTCTCCATGGATTTCATCACCGGATTGCCTTGTTCCGAGGGTCAGAATGTTAATTTCATGATTGTGGATAGGATAAAAAAATATGCCCATTTTTGTGCCCTATCACATCCATTTGTAGCCAGTACAGTCGCAGCTATTTTTTTGGAGACAGTTCAAAGGATACATGGAACCCCAAGGATAATTGTAAGTGATCGTGATCCTATTTTCACAAGTAATTTTTGGACAGAATTATTTTCATGTTTGGGTACTCAGCTAGCTCACATTTCATCTTATCATCCTCAAACTGATGGGCAAATAGAAGTGGTCAAAAAATTCTTAGAGGGGTATTTACGTTGTTTTGTATCAGATAAGTAGGAAAGGTGGATTAAATGGCTACCACTGGCAGAATGGTGGTATAACACATCTTTTCATACCTCTTCTCAAATGACCCCATTTTTAGCATTATATTGTTACCATCCACCTTCTATCACTTCCTCCTTGAGGGTACAAACTAAGGTCAGAGATGTTGAGGAACACATTCAACATCAACAATAGGTTTTGGCTAGTTTGTAGGAGAATTTATCATTAGCACAAAACAGGATGAAACAACGAGCAGATCAACACAGTAGTGAAAGACATTTTGAAATTAGTGACTGGGTTTTTTGTATGTCTCTAGCCTTATAAACAGATGTCCCTAAAGCAATAGAAAAAGGAAAACAAACTTGCTCCTAAATATTATGGCCCTTATCAGGTTCTACAGAAAATTGGTAGTGTTGCTTATAAACTAGAGTTGCCTCCATCTTCACACATACACCTAGTATTCCATGTTTCATGCCTGAAGAAGGTTATTGGACAGAAATTTGAATCCCAGACAGAGTTACTAGAACTTGACGAGGAAGGAAGAATCATTTTGGAGCCAGAGAAGATTCTACAAACATGTACTAAGAGGCTGAGAACTAGAGACATTAAGGAATATCTGATCAAGTGGAATAATATGAGCATAGAAGATGCCACCTGGGAGGATGAAGGTTTTCTACACCAACATCTAGGATTATTCAATGTTGAGGACAACATTGGTTTGAAGGGGAAGGGCATGCTACACCCTTAACCTATTGCTTGTATTAGGATATGAGTAGCCAACTTGTGGCTTACCATATCATTTTATTATATCATTTATCCTTTGTCATGCTTAATAGGTCAGCCTTGGTGATGGCCATAGCATATGAATAGTATATATAGGGGATTATAGGTAGTATTTCAGGATTTTTTGAGCATTTGAGTCTTATTATATGGTTTGGAGGTTGCCCCCTCGAAGTGGTGAATCTATTCTTATTGCATATTGAGATCATTATTCTGAAATATTGTGTTATTTGGTGTTCTATCGTTGCTCTTAATCTGAATTATACAAGTAATTTCATTACAGGGAAGAATTGGAGCTAGGGTGTGCATAAGTAGCTAAGAAGGAGATAAATCTTGGATGTGAAGAAATTTTGGATGAGATTGCAAAAAATGGTATGTACTAAAGATAGTCAAGGACACCTATGAGGTAAGGCTCAAGGAGTTGGGATCCATAGTCGCACGAAGGATGGATGGTTTGGAGGGATTGATCTCAAGTTTACCAGAATTTATCGAGGAACTGAAGCAGAAGGGAGAGGACATGAACCCTAAATATATGATGGAGGTAGTTGGATTGGTACTGGATATGAATATTAAGGGGCTGGTAGAATGGGATAAGATGGAGATCATCCTGAATGAGGAGTTCCCTAAACTACTACAACTAACTAAGGAGTAGAGATCAATGCACATTGGGATATTCTTTCATTCTTTAGGAATATCCCTATTATTCTTTATACATCCTTTATTCATTCATGATAGAATATTCTTTGATTCAATATTGTAAAGGATGGATAATATCCCTAGTGTGGGGTAATGTTGGTTGGATAAATTGACTAAGTACCAAAGAGGTGTATAGGATTACGCATAGGAACACATGCATGCAGAGGAATATTGATAGCACGTAGAAGTGTGCACATATATTTTGAATAGGGTAGCACATGGGACTGCGCACACATAGGAAATAAAGTAGGGAATTAGCCATTTTTCTAGATTAGGCTAAAAATAGACTTGGAGTACCAACCAAGAAAGTGGGAAAAGCACATGTAGAACATATGTAGAGGAGGTTAATAATAGGATTAAATAAATTCTTATATTTAGGATTAATCTATTATTAGAAGAAGTTGAAAAAGCACGCAAGCTTTGTATGCATGACTATTTTTAGGAATGTAAAGCATGTTGTCTATTTTTGAGAGCATGCATATTATTAGGATAGTGCATGGGTGGTGAAGGGAAATTCCTGACACCTATATATATCTGATGTATGTCATTGTTCTAGTTAGTCAGTAGTCATGTATGCATATAGTGTTATGTTTCTTGATTCAGCGTGATGGTTGTGTGTGTTGTCGTAAAACTTATGTAATGACTAAGAATCAAATTCCTATTATGTAATTAATTTTGTTTATCAATCTATACATTTTGTTGGATATTGATTGTTCATGGTGTGAACATGTATAAATTATAAATGATATATAAATGAGGTTAGAACACTAAAGAAATCTCAAAGATTTACTAACTCAACTATGATCCATCAAGATAAGAGATAAACAAGAGCTACTCCTATGCATGCATTATAGATTTGAAAAAACATCAAATTAAACATGTTTATACTATTCTCTACTATTTGAATGCTATAAAAGATGAACCTATGAAGATCCTAGAAATCAAATTTTATTGTTTGATGCTCAAGGTTTTGAGAGTGAAGGTTCACCATTAATGGCCACAAGACCATATGGTTCCCTTCATTTACCCAAGCTTGAGTCAGAATATGCAATGGAAGATAATAACTCAATAAAAATGGAAGAAATAATAAAATCCTATTTTCCTATAGTTTATGTTAGAGGAGAAGTGTTCTTAGAAATGAGGAGGAGGATGGATCTATTTATAGTTTTCCAATTTCAAGAAAGGGATGGTTTGGATGCATGTGGGATAAAAGGTAAGTCCAAAAAGCACTTTTAACAAGTCGAAGAAATATTTGAATAGGTTTAGAGTCTAATTAATCTTGTGGGATTAATTAGGGGTCCCAAGTAGGATTAGGTAGCTTTCTAGGAGCATCCAGAGGAGGTTTTAATAGATTTTGGAAGTGTTGGAAGTGGGAGTTAGCTAATGAGAAGATCAATTAGTCGACTGTATGATAAGAAGGTTTAATCAATGTCTAATTGTCAACCAAGAGGAATTGAAGGGGGAAATAACCTAATTGACTAAGTGTTGTTAATTTTCAAGGAACAAAATAGTTAGTACAATGTTAGGAATAATATTTCTTTGATCAAATAATAGGTGTCTACATTTTCCCCTCTTTGGGGTGGCATAAGCTACGTCACTTAAAAGATAGTAGAAAAGTACAAACAAGTCAAAATTTTGATAGGGGTAGAATAAAAATTAATATAATTAAGGATTCCCAGTCGAGTGTCGATGGGGTGAGGAAAGAGGTCGATCGACGATCGAAAATAAGAAGGAAATAGATAGAATAATGTGGAGGGACTGGATGCCCCAAGTAAAATAGTAGAATGGGGAAGAAGGAAGAAAGGGGATATAAAATAAAAATAACAAGAAAGGGATATTGAGATATCATTAATCCAGTACCATGCAAAACAATATTTATTTCATCATATTTCTATAAATCTTCATCATTGGTCCTTATTAAAATATAAGCATACGAAATAAGTGTAGAATGAAACGAAAAGCCATAGTATGAATAATTGTCCATTGCTGAAATTCCAAATCCATGCAACATAAAAAATGCAATGCAATACTAGAAGTAAACAAGTAGATCTAACATGGAAACAAGTAAAAACACACATGCTTAAACCAACAACGTTCAAGATAGTTGCACAAATGTTTTGTTATCGAGCTTCAGTTCCCAAATGTTCGTGATAAACAAAAAGGGTTAAAATTGGTGCCTGAAGCAAGGATACATGTGAGAGGAAATGATGGATGAAATAGGGTCTAATGAGAAATAATTATGCGCTACGAAACTTTATCAGGCAACTCATTGTGCCCTAGAGTACAGATGAAGCAAACAGTCTAGCTTTGTAGATGGTTATAGAACTAGATGATCCGAGAGCCTATTGGTTCTAAAACACGTGAAAATGCAAGAAATATATGAGTTAAATACAATGTGTTTGACACATATTTTAGCTATGTATGAACTTGTTACCAAATTTGTTAACTTTTTAAGTTAAATTACATTTTTTTTGGATTTTTAGTAATTTTTTGAATTTTTTTAGAAAATATGGTTTTTTCTAATTTTTTAGAGTTTTTGATTTTTTTTGGAATTTTTGATCAATCAAAAGAATTAATGGATTAGAAGATCACCTAAAAGCATGAAAAATTCCCTACAGAGAAGAAACAAGTGTTAGGTAGTAAAACTATGCCCCAATGAGAAGAAACAAGTGTCAGGTAACAAAAATATGCCCTGGCGAGAAGAAAACATGTCAAAAATAATTATTCAATAAAAATAATCATCATGATAGTCAATAGAGGAATTTAGAATGATCATAATGGTCAAAACATGCCCTTGGCTAGCACGACAAGGTAAAATGCAACGCGACGAGGTCAAAATGACCCTATATACCCTCCCCTGGTGGGTAAATCATCGTGAATAGTACATTTGTTGTTGAACCCCTACTAAATTTTATCGTGAGGTGATTTGAGCTGAGAGAAAAATGGCGAGAGTTTAGAGCTATAGGATGCATGTAGACGTAGTCTGGGAGTATGCACAGGATGAGGACGATGGACCCTTATGAATTCACTATCCTTTCTGTCAATTTCATCATTTAATCACATTTATTAGAGTAATTAGGGTAAGTGAATATGTGTGTGTGCACCTTAGGGGTTCACAAGTGTCACTGGGAATGTGCATGTGTTGAAAATTCATGTGCATGCATGCACATACATTGAAAAACATGTGCGCACAGGTGTAGGTGTTAAAAGGGGTGCGCAAACATTTGGGAAGGGAAAAACATATGCGAGTAGGTGCATGTGTTAAATTGTGTGTGCATGTGCATGTCGGGTGGGGTAGAAAGGTTTGTAGGTGCACGTGTCATGAAGGACATGTATGCACTGAAAATATGGCGCACACATTTTGGGCACACAGGTGTCAAAAAGGTTACACAGTCATCCTTAGGGTGTGCTTGTGCCGAGAAAGTGTTTTTAGCCAACACTTAGAAGAAAAAAAGGAAAAGTGTAGAAGAAAATATGAGTTAGTACTTAGAAGAATGTTAGGGATAAAAGATAAGAAGAGAAAGTCTTAATAAGTGTTGTGTTATCTTACAGAGATGGTGACAACTTTACAGATGAGAGAGAGACACAACCGTCTAGCCACCCTAGAGGTGAGATTATCTCGAAGAGATAGACAGGTCTTATATATCTTGTTAGAGGTCATAGGACTAGCCTACATGGCATGGATGCCATATATCACCCTAGACCATGGCCTACTCACAGCCTTAGCTGAAAGATGGCATAGCGAGAGCCACTATTTCTGGCTCTCGACTTGGGAGATGACCACGTTAGAGGATGTATGGTGCATATTGTGTGTGTTTATCTAGGGGCAGTTGATAGAGTATATTAGTGATAGAGATCATATCACTGCTTCCTGATCGAGCTATTTTTTCATGATGAGATACCTCACTGAGGTATGATGGTACATATGCACCTGTGTATTACATATCTAGGAATATCTCGAGTGGTAGTCTATCTTATGACATTTGTCAGTGGCATCTTGCTTACTGACAAGACAGGGACATCATTTTAACTTGGCCTCATTAGTGTGATATGACGATTGATTTGAGGTAAGAGATATTGTCAGGGCTAGTTTATGTTGGCACACTTATATTAGGATTTTCATTTGATCACATATTATAGTCATAATATCGTAGGTCCAACTACTTTGTTATATATATGAGCCTAGGACCATATAGTTTTCGGTCACCTTGTAGGAACGTTACGCGTTCAGGCTCTTGATGAGCCACTATTGATTGGATGGATCCCAGATGGTGATGATATCCAGGGACATATTGGGGACACATACAACTATTCCCTATTTTTTATGATATCTAATAGCACATGATAGTATGGAGGCCATACCGGCAGTATCTGTGGGCAGAGGATGCACATGAGCTGATTATATGTATAATTGAGCACTTTTTGATTTGAAACTGGGGATATATCATAGATTTTTATAGAGTAGACCAATGTCAATGGTAGTTTGGAATCATACAAGATGTCCTAGGGCTAGTAATGTTTTATAAACGCTGAGCTTGAGAGACATTTGATATGGGGCCACAGATCTAGGTAGCTAAGGCCTAAGCTAGTTTTGATCAAATGGTACCACAAGTATGGGCTCCATTGAGACAGATCAAGGATCCTAGAGTGACAGCGGCATATGCACCTTGGCATTATATAGTTTTACCTCACTGTCTCACTATTCCGTAAGCCACATGGGATGTAGGGGTTAGGCCACCAATAGAGCAATTGAGTGGAAATGATGAAAATGAATTAGGTGACGATGGATCCGATGGACAGGGCCTTGATGGTAGTGGTTGACAGGGGCCTCCACTAGGATATGGGAAGATAAAAAGACAAAGATAGATCCCCATAGCTCCCCAGATACAAATTCCATGATTAGGCATACCAGTTGGGATTCAGACACCACTATAGTAGGCACCTCCTAAGAGATTAGTGTCATAGGGTCCTCTGTAGGAAGGTGCATAGCAGGGGCCAATTAGTATCCCACCACATAGTTCAAGATGTGGTAGTGGAGATGGATGAGATGGGGGAAATGGAGCTAGGTTCCTTTAGTAGATTCAACAAATGGCAGCTCAAATACTGCAGGTTACATGCTTACTATAGCAGTCCATGACATAGGTATAACAGTTGATTGCAGATAGAGACTAGCCAAGGAACAAGTCTGGGCTATTACTACAGAGAGGGATAATATTAAATTTGAGTGGATAATGGGATAGGTAGAGATTTCTAGAATTTTTGCAGAGGTGGCCTCATTTCAACAAACTAATGGAGTTGCGATGACACTATGTATGCACATAGATTTAGCGGTAGCCAATGGGAGGGCTTCTTACTATAAATCATTGTATTACGAGGTTGTCGTAGAGGGCAAGAGAGTGCCTAGTTTCAATAAAAATTTGATGTTTGTGAGATCATAGAGACCATCAGCATTAGCTAAATCAATTGAGTAGCCAACAGGGTCATAAGTAGGGTAGAAGGGTACATAGGTGATGTGACCCCCACCGTCGTGGAGGCCAGCTAGTCCACACAAGGGATTGAGTTAGTCATGACTCATTTTTGATGTATACACACATGTATGTACGTTTGATTTATGTCTCTTATGAAGGCTCCTTTTTTATCAATGTACATGTATTATTTTGACTAAGCCTCATGATGAAGGTACATTTTTAACTCATGTCAATGATGGCATACTTTGTATCTAGATGTATGTATCAAGACACATTGTATATGGACATTTGATTTTGAAAGGTTATATGATGATGATGATTATGGACCTATTCATGATGTGTTTATGATTATATCACATGGTTCTTGATTTATGAGATAACATTGTAGATGATATCACATGTTTTGATAAGATGGTTAATTTTCTATCTATCAACTTGTGTGTATGAGATAGTAGTAGATGATATCATGTTGTTTTGCATGTGATACTTATGATTATCCTCATTTTTTATTATGGTCTATGTTTGGGGGGACAGAAGGTGGATCCTCTTGCCCCTCTTGGTGATATTATATGATGTTATCTTAGCATACATGTTTTATTTTCATGTTCATGAGGATGTAGCTTAGCTCTTATTAATATGTGATCTATAGATGTGCTGAAATATGGTAGATGATAGATGATAGATGATGTAATGCCCCTCCTTAGGACACTGAAAAACACACCAAGAATGACTAAATTTTTTGGGTAGAATTTTTTATTTTTTTAGTGAACTAAAATGATACCAATGTTTGCTTCACCTATCCCTATTAATAGTTAATTTATATTAATGTAATTTACCCAAGTAAATTATTTACTAGTCCGAACTCGAAATTAATTACTTACTTCTATTTTAAGTTTACTAGGGCCATTAATCATAAGTCTTCACCCCTCTTATTATTTAATTAAATCTTCACACTCCCCTTTTAATTTATTTCCCATTCCCATTAAAATATCATGACTTAAAGAAAGGTAGGATTTAAGGAGAGCCCTAGGATCAATTCTAATCTTGACCATTAATTTCAAACTTGCCCTAAAGTTGCCCTAATCATCTCTATCTTTTCTTTTCCATATCATTTTCTCTTATGTTGTTTTCTTTGTTTATTCTTGTGCAGGTGGAGGAGCTATGGAGGAGGATTCATCCTTAATGCATTTTTTTATGAGGATCCAAGCAACAAAACCGTTTTGTGATGCATGTATTCACTTAGATAACTGGATTGGTCATGGATTTTGTAAGAGAGGTGGAATTTTTGAAGTGATGCAGCCCGTGCATGAAGGGAGGTGACTATGGTGGTTGGTTTTGTGCATAGTGATGGGGAGAGGGAGTGTGGTGGATGGTGGTGGAGGGTTGGGAGCGTGGAAGCATGGAGGAGTGGGGAGAGTATGGTGCATGGGGGTGTGTGGTGGTGGAGGGTGCATAGACCAACATAGGAAGGAGGGGGGCAGTGGTAGTGGTGGTGGCGCAAGGTGTGGGAAAGAGGTGGCGGTAGGGGGATGCACATAGAGTGGGGACATGTCGTTCCAGGTGGGAGGAGAATGGGGAGGGCTTGGCCCCTCCCCTCATTGTTTTTTGTGTGTATATATATATATATATATGTGTGTGTGTGTGTGTGTGTGTGTGTGTGTGTGTGTGTGTGTGTGTGTGTGTGTGTGTGTGTATAAAGTAAAATATTATATATATGTATAAAATATATTATATTTTGAAAAATTAACACAACTCAACTTACCTCTGGTAAGTTATATAATTAAGTCACAGTTATGTACATTTTGGCATCTTATACTATGACTGTAAAATAAATTATGTGATATAGTATATATCAAACATTTTAATAAAATATTCACAACATTGAACAATGATTCTCCTTGTATGAAAAAAATGTAGTTGTATTTTATTCACTAAATTTCAAAAAGATTAAAGATAAATGCATTTCAAGACTGGTATTTCTATTACATGCAATCATGTTATACCATTATACAAGAAGTAAACATATATCAAGGATAACAAAATAAACTGAATTTATTTCATTGTATAATACTACCAACATATGCAAGAAAATATCTATTTTAAGGATGATGATATAACCACTTAAAATAAATCCTCAAAATCCATGTAACACTAACTTTCCTTCAAATGTAATACCTAAATGAGTATTGCAGATTTTTACAAGAGGGAGATTTCCAACAAGGAAAAAATCACATTTTCTTTTAGTGCTAGTAACATCACCATATTTTTATTTTGTAAAAATAATATATATCCCATAAACAAACTCTCCTTCCAAAATGGAGCTATAACAAATCCATATTAAAATAATATCCCATTACAAGATTTCATTTGAAGGGAATCATCTATTTTACAATATTTCCTTTACAAGGAGCTTAAGTTCACAATTTACATCATGATTCCAAACCACTTAAATACATAAGAAATCAACATAACAAGTTTTCCTTCCAAGATTGAAGGAATATTACAGCTACAAAATTGACACTAATATACAAGTGATTCCAAGTCCCAAAGGGATTACTCCACAAGATAAAGATATTTCCAAATGGCCACATTCATGAGATTTCAATGAGAGTAGTATCCACTAGTATGGGAAAAAATAATGAAGAACCATGGTGACAAGAAACTTTCAACTTCTTCCACATTTGAGCTACAATATTGGATGTTTTTCCAAAAGACCAACACCAAGAGAAGGCTTGTTTAACCACCCAACCTTTAGGCATCATCACATGCCTTTCCAAGGTTGGAAGACATGCTAGCCTCCCCCAAGCCAATGGGAACGAGGAGTAGGTATCAAAAAATTTTCACAAGAGTGAGGGTGAATAAAACAATATTACATCCACATGAATACAAGACAAATATAAAATACAAGGCTCCAAATTTCACAAAGATGAAAAAGAGGAGAAACCATGTTCTACCTCTAAGATGGGGAACAGAAGAAAGGAGATCTCCAAATGCCAAAATTTATAATCAACATTAGTTGCACAAAAACTAATGATCTCCACACCCTCCTTATTTCTCTAAATTCATTAAAACCCTCCTTATTTCTCCATCCTTTTCACCTACATCCTTCTTAGGAAGGATTTTCAAACCCCAAAGGGGTTTCCTCACCAAGAATGGGGAAGGAGGTTCAAGCCAATATGAACCACCTTCCCCACCTCAAACCATTTGAGGGGAGTAACTAAAATCCTACAAGGCTTTCCCATCAAGCCATGAGGATTGAAATGGGAAAAAATCCCTCTCTCTTCCCCCACAAAAATCCAAAACTCCATCATGCCATATGATGGAGGGAGCAAACTAAAATCAAGTAAACATAACAACATAAAATCCACATGCAACAAGCAACACACATTTCCAAGTAAAACAATCGTAATATCTAGCATGATATGAACACATACAAGAAAATGAGATCAATGAAGCCTACCTCCAAAAATCTCTCCAACATTCTAATCTCTTCCACTTCTTGACCCAAGCAAACTCTAGCTCCAAAATCCACAAGCCTCCAAGCAAAAGCTCCCCAAAAAAAATTTCCCTTCTTTTCTCATGAGGGTGAATTTGAAGAGGAGCCAAGAAAAAATCCTCACAAATGAGGGGGTGACATTTGTCACCCCTCTCTACCCTCAAGGTCAAAAGATGCTCAAAGATAAAAGAGATAAAGGATAAAATGGCTTTTAGTCGTCTTCTCCCAAACTCCCACAAAATGATACGACAAAACAATCTTGTGAAACTTTTAACAAAGCACACTTATCCATACCACGTTACATGGATGTGACAAAAAGGGAGGAAAAAATGGGATGTAAAACTCCCTCTAAGCCTTAGTAATTAAGCCCCCCTACCTATTAGGTAGGGTCCAAGGGCCCATTTTCATGCTAAGGGAACTCCCAAACTAAAAAGGGGGTCCCTAAAAAATGCCTAAAATAACCCAATTTCGTGTTTGGGAACACTTGGGCACAAGGGTAGAGGGTGTGAGGCCCACCCAAGGGTCTCACATGTGACCCTAATCCCCTTTGATTAAGTACATCATTAATTACAAATTTAAAACTTAATGTAAGTGGGGGCCATTAATTTCCTAAAACAAGTTTACAACAGTAAACTATACACCCTAAGCAAGATTAATAATACAAGACATATTACATTACAAATGAGGGTCACTTATGGTGCCCAAAACAATAAAATATAATACTAAGGCCTCATGCAATAAACACAGCTAGGACTTAGCCTCGTGGGCTACTTGTGAAAAATTATGTAAGTGGCCTTGAATACCACGTTCTCCTGTGATGTGTCACCTGCAGAATCATTACACACATTAAACACACATGTCTCGATAAAATGTGAATCGAACTACTAAATAAGATATCAATGAATTCTAGACTAACATATCATCATCTCTTGGAATCGAAAATGCGACAACGTGCACAATTATAAACAATTCACCGTAAGTTAGACATAATGATAAAGTTACATATATCCATAGAATCCCAACAATGCAATCTAAACTGAGTATCCATCAATTATAATTACGGTCCAAAACAGCATCATATCAATTAGCTATCCATGACATCATAAGATAATGATGACAACATTGTAATAAAGCTTAATTGGTGCTATATGCCTAAATCTCCATACATGTCTAATAAGATCAAATCTCCTAATGTAATGTCCAAAATATATCAAATCCCTATGCCAAAACTTGTTTAAGAGTAAGAGAGAGCAACAAGTAACTGAGGTTATAAAAAACGTCAGCACTACATACCGCTCTACTAAAAGTAGACTTCTTCCTGTAAGCCATTGAAAGAGATAGGGATATATAGCCCTCAAAGGTGTTGCATCCTCCTCAGATAGTTGTTGTCTCATGGTATCAGTCCCACTGTACTCTAACGTAGTCCATGTATCAACCTCAAAGGGCCAACCTCTTGTGCTCCAGTATGCGTACGGGCTCCAGTTCTTCACTATCCTCTATCCTCTACCTGTAATACTCGACCAATCCAAAACATGAGAAACATCTGGTACATATCTACGTAGTACAGAAATATGAAAAACATTGTGGTCCCGTGAAAGTCATAGTGGTAAAGCTAGGTGGTAGGCAACTAGACCGATGACCTATAAAATATCAAAAGGGCCCACAAAAAAGGTGATAGCTTAGAACCCTTTCCACAATGAATTGGGCTCTTATGTGGACAAACTCTCAATAAGACTTTATCACCCACTGAGAAGTGACAATCAATCCTCTGGGTGTCTGCATACGACTTCTGGCATGCTCTAGCCTACTCAAGTCATTGTCTAATCAGAACAACCTATTGCTCTAAATCTTGAACTTCATCTTATCCCCGAATGATCTTGTCATCTAGTCTTTCCTAACTCAAAGGTTTCCTACAAGGTTGTCCATACAAATCCTGGTAAGGAGCCATACTAATGGAACTGTGATAGCTGTTGTTGTATGCAAATTCAACTAAATGAATATAATCTTGACACTTTTTCTACTAGTCCAATGTTCTCTGCTACTTGTGAAAAATTGTGTAACTGCCCTGAATCCCATGTTCTCTTGTGACCTGTCACCTACACACTCATTGCACACATTAAACACACTTGTTCGATAAAATGTGAATAAACTACTCAATAAGAAATCAATGAATTGTATACTAGCATATCTTCATTCTAGAATTGAAAATTTGACAACATGCATAATTATAAACAATTCACCATGAGTTATACATAGTGATAAAGTGACATACATCCATAAAATCCAACAATGAAATCTAAAGTAAGTATCCATCAATTATAAATACGGTCCAAACAACATCATATCAATTAGCGTCTATGACATCATAAGATAAGATGACAACATAGTAATCAAGCTAAATTGGCACTATACGCCTAAATCTCCATACATGTCTAATAAGATCTAATATCCTAATATAATATCCAAATATATCAAATCCCTATCAAAACATGCCTAAGAGTAAAGAGAACAACAAATAACTGAGGCTATAAAAAATGTGGGCACTACATCCCCCTCTACTAAAATTAGAGTTCCTCCTGGAAGTCTTTGAAAGAGATAGGGATATTTGGCCCTCAAAGGTGTAGCATTCTCCCAGGTAGCTGGTGTCTTATCATATCTGTTGCACTACACTCTAACCTAGTCAGAGTCTCAACCCCGAAGGGCCAACCTCTGGTGCTCCAGTATGCATATGGGCTCCAGTCTCCACTGCCCTCCATCCTTTACCTGTAATGTCGACCAATCAAAAACATGAGAAACATCTGGTACATATCTATATAGTACAGAAACATGAAATACATCATGGTCCCGTGCAAGGCATGGTGGAAAAGCTAGGTGATAGGCAACTGGACTGATGACCTCTAAAATATCAAAAGGCTCCACAAAACTAGGTGATAGCTTAGAATCAATTCCATAGTGGATTGGGATCTTATGAGGATGCACTCTCAAGAAGACTTTGTCACCAACTGAGAAGTGATGATCAATCCTCTTGGTGTCCGTATACGCCTTCTGGCGTGCTCTATCCTACTCAAGACACTGTCTAATTAAAACAACCTACTTCTCTAAGTCATGTAGGTAAGTTGGTCCAAGAATAATCCTATCATCTAGTCTATCCTAACTCAGAGGTGTCCTACAAGGTCGTCCATACAAATCCTGGTAAGGAGCCATACTAATGGAACTGTGATAGATGTTGTTGTATGCAAATTCAACTAAATGAATATAATCTTGACACTTTTTCTGCTAGCCCATCACATACATCCTCAACATGTCCTCTAGTACCTGATTAACTCTCTCTCTCTGTCCATCTATCTCTAGATGATATGCTGAGCTGAAATTAATCTGAGTACCAAGAGCGGCCTAAAAGGAAGTCTAGAAAACTAAAGAGTAAATGGTGTCCTTGTCATTAATGATGGTCTTTAGAATCCCATGCAACCTAACAATGTCCTCCATAAATACTTTGGTGATGGCCTGTGCATTATAGGTGACTTCAATTGGCAAGAAATGAGCAACCCTTGTCAACTTATCCACAGTGACCATAATGGCATCATGATGATAAAAAGACATAGGGAGTCCTACTATGAATTCCATGAAGATCACATCCCACTTCCACTCTGGAATATCATGAGGATGTAAGAGTCCTACAGGATGAGAATGCTCTACCTTGACCCTCTGACACTCAAGGCATTGTGCAACAAAATCTACTATGTCTCGTTGAAGACCTGGCCAATAATATAACTCCCTCATATCGGTGTGTATTTTCTTCACTCTTGGATGTGCCACATATGGAGCTCGATGAGCCGCTGTGAGGATGAAGTTACACAGATCACCTAACTTAGGCACATAGATGTGCCTATAAAACCGAAGTAAACCATCTATCTCTAAAATGCACCCTGAATATCTGTCCTCTAAGGAACCCTGTGACTCCAACATCTATCTAGTACCCTCATAAAATGTGTCCTCTGGAAGACTCAAGAATTCTACCTCTCAAATTTGACTGTAATATCAATGAATCAAGTACATGTCATCGTCTACTAAGTGCATCTGCAATGACATTTTCCTTCCCTTTGATATACTGCACTTCCATGTCATACTCACATAGGAACTCCATCCAATGTCGTTGTCAAGTGTTGAGGTTTGGCTGTGAGAAGATATGCTGTAAACTATAGTGGTTAGTCCTCATAATGAAAGGTCTACCCAAAAGGAAATGACGCCAACGCACAAGCGCATGAACGACTGCTGCAAGATATAAATCATGGGTAGGATAGTTAAGCTTGTAGTCTTTAAGCTTATGTTACTCAAAGGCAATCACCCGATGCTCCTGCATAAGAACGGCTCCCAAACCCTCTAGTGATGCATCAGTAAAAACAATAAAGTCCTCTGTCAGGTCTGGAACTGCTAAGATGGGCACCATGGTTAACCTTTCCTTAAGTAACTGAAAATCCTACTGACACTTTTTTGACCAATCAAAACTCTTCTCTTTTCTCTGAAGAGAACTAATAGGGTGAGAAATCCTAGAGAAATCCTGAAAAAACTTGTGGTAGTAACCTGCTAAGCCCATAAAACTTCTCACCTCAGTGACTGATGTGAGTGCTGGCCAATCCATAATAGCCTGTATCTTAGAGGGATCCATTGAGATACCCTTTCCTGATATGATGTGACCCAAGTACTAAATCTCTTTCTGAAAGAAGCTACATTTTTCTAAGTTCCCATACAACTTTTGCTCTCTCAAAACCTGTAGTACCTATCTCAAATTCTCCTCATGTTCCTCCTCAGGATGAGAATATATCAATATATCATCTAAGAACACTAAGACAAATCGATCCAGAAAGGTCCTGAATACTCCATTCATGAGGCTCATGAAGATAGCTAGGGCATTAGTCAAACCAAATGAAACAACTGTGAACTCATAATGCCCATAACATGTGCAGAAAGCTGTCTTATGAATGTCTGTGTCTGAAATGCACAACTAATGATACCCTATCTTGAGATTGATTTTGGAGAACACTCTAGCTTCCCGCATTTGATCAACAAGTCATCAATCCTGGGGAGTGGATAATGGTTCTTTATTGTGACTTTGTTGAGCTACCTATAGTCCACACAAAGTCTAAGAGAACCATATTTATTTTTCACAAATACGACTGGCACTCCCCACGGAGATACACTAGGATGAATGAGACCCATCTCTAATAACTCCTCTAACTGTATCTTGAGCTCATGAAGCTCTGGATTCATCATTTGATAGGGTGCCCTAGAAACCGATGCAGATCATGACACTAAATCAACGGTGAAATCCACCTCTTTGCGGGGTGGTAACCATGGAAGCTCACCTGGAAACACACCTGTATACTCCCTAAAAACTTCATGATCCTCTAAGGGTGAATGATTTGGGGTTATCTCTGATCGATCATTGATGGTGATAGTAAACAACTGTCAACCTTTACGAATGATCCACTTAAGTTTCTTAGCCGAGATCATACGCAAAGAGATAGGTCTCTGCATCCCTGATATCACAACTGCACTCCCAAGATCATCTTGGCACTTGATGACCTTATTGCTGCAATCTACTTTAGCCCAATGATCCTCGAGCAAATCCATACCCAACACTACCTGATAGGATCCTAGAGGAATAACTTAGAGGTCAAGTGTAGTGGAGAATACCCCCAAATCAAGTACGCAACTCTCCACATACAAGTCCACGATGAGTTTGGCCCCAAAGGCAAACTCAACATGCCAATTATCTAGTTTCCTAGCCACCACTAGCCCACACTGGTCCACCATAGAAGGAGATATAAAAGAATCTGAAGCACCTGAATCAAAAAGTACTGAGACAGAAATAACCCTGATAGTACCTATCGTCTCAATAACAGTGGCTTGATGTTCATCCTGATGGTTTTCAACCACTGCATATACACGATGGGTGCATCCTACGTCACCCATCATCTACTCGGATCTAGAAGCTCTCTACGTATCCATGGTAGTAGGTTTGTGCGGGTACATATGCACATAGTGATCAGGAGACCCATAAATAAAACATCCTCTTGTACCCCTATGAGATGGGGTCCCTCATGTACTCTAGTGAACTGATCCTGCCATCCGAACCCTAGCAGACTGCTACGTGTGAACTCGCTATATGTGCTGAGTACCCTATCTCCTATCCCTGGCTCCACTAAAACCTCCTCGAGTACCACCTCTCTGTAAGCTCTGAGTCTATCTGGCCCTCTGCTGCTGGTGGCCATGATGTTGCATCTATTGCTATGGGTGTGGTGGAGCCCTTGTAGCTGCTGTGGAGGCCAAAATCCTCCTCTAGGGGGTGGTGTTGTCCCTCATGACCTCTGACTCTGAAAGGCCTAAATCCTATCCTAAAACTTGCTCTTGTTTCTATCTCAGTGCTCTTGTGCCTTGGTCCTATTCTCCTCAGCTAAGTAGGCCTTCTCAATGGCCTTCTCAAGTGTGGGAGGAGATAACATACTAATTGCTCTTGCCATGTCAGCATTCAGCCCTCGAATAAATCTATTTACCTGTAACTTTTCATCTTGCAGGTAATCCATATACTATAGAAGATTCAGGAACCTACTCTCATACTATGCTACTGTGTCAAACCCTTGTCATAAGTTGTGAAACTCATTGATCCTCTTCTGCATGAAATGCTCTGACATATAACGGGCCCTGAATCGCTCCTAAAAAAACTCCCAAGTCACTGTCTCTCAAGTAAAATGGAGCTTCCGCTCCTCATTCCTCCACCAAACACCTGTTACGTCTCAGATGAGGTGTATGGAAAACCTGGCCTTGATATTTCTCTCATAAGAGTGCAAGCCAAAGTAGCTATCCAGGCTAAGGAGCCATGACTCAGCCCCAAATCCATCTATAGAGCTAGTGTAAGTAGGTGGCTGCAAGCGAAGAAGGTATCTAATCATACTACCTGTACTCAATCCTGGCGATGTAATCTAACAGGTGAGGGGGGTTGCCTATCCCCAAATGGTCCATCAAGACTATGAGAACAACTCCAACAGTAAAAGGACACCCTCTCGTGATGAATGAAAGGGCTACGTGACCTCTCCCACCTCAGGGTATCATTCTCTAGCGGCTTTGAGTGTGTGTCCTCACCGATTAGCTCCTCATCTCCTAACGGAATCTACTCCTCTCTCGCCTCCTGTGGTGGTGGGAGGTACTGTTACACAACACCAATCAACTGTTGAAGAGCCTCTAAGATATGAGGACCTAACTTGGGTTCCGGCGGTTTGGGAGTAGGTGATCTACGTCCCAAACCCCTAACCAATCGTCACCTCATGGGTGCCATCCTATGAACGAGGTGAGAAAAGAGTCTATTAAATTATAATGATTTTTTATTTTTTATTTTTTATTTTTATTTTTAAAATTTATTTATTTATTTATTTTAATGTTATTAAAATATAGTCAACTACTTTAATAATTACCCAGAGTATCCGTGTGTGAGAACCTCCTCTCTGATACCAAATGTATTGCCCTGCCTCGGGACACCGAAAAACACACCAAGAATGACTAAAAATTTTGGGTAGAATTTTTTCTTTTTTTTAGTGAACTAAAATAATACCAATGTTTGCTTCACCTATCCCTATTAATAATTAATTTATATTACTATAATTTACCTAAGTAAATTATTTACTAGTCCCAACTCAAAATTAATTACTTCTATTTTAAGTTTACTAGGGCCATAAATCATAAGTCTTCACCCCTCTTATTATTTAATTAACTCCTCACACTCCCCTTTTAATTTTTTTCCCATTCCCATTAAAATATCATGACTTAAAGAAAGGTAGGATTGAAGGAGAGCCCTAGGATCAATTCTAATCTTGACCATTGATTTCAAACTTGCCCTAAAGTTGCCCTAATCATCTCTATCTTTTCTTTTGCATATCATTTTCTCTTATGTTGTTTTCTTTATTTCTTCTTGTGCAGGTGGAGGAGCTATGGAGGAGGATACATCCCTAATGCATTTGTTTTTGAGGATTCAAGTAACAAAATAATTTTGTGATGCATGTATTCACTTAGATAACTGGAGTGGCTATAGATTTTGGAAGAGAGGTGGTGTTTTTGAAGTGATGCAACCCGTGTGTGAAGGGAGGTGACTATGGTGGTCAGTTCTGTGCGCAGCGATGCGGAGAGGGAGTGTGGTGGACGGTGGTGCAGGGTTGGGAGCGTGGCATCGTGGAGGAGTGGGGAGAGTGTGGTGCGTGGGGGTGAGTGGTGATGGAGGGTGCACAAACCAGCGTAGGAAGAAGGAGGGGGGCAGTGGTAGTGGTGGTGGATCATGGTGTGGGAAAACGGCGACAACAGGGGGATACACAGGGAGTGGGGATAGGCTATGCCAGGTGGAATGAGAATGGGGAGGGCTCAGCCCCTCCCCTCACTATTTTTTTTGTATATATATATTTAATTGTTTTAAATAACATTTATATATATATATATATTTGTGTGTGTGTATACAGTGAAATATTATATATATTTATAAAATATATTATATTTTCAAAAATTAACACAACTCAACTTACCCCTGGTAAGCTATATAGTTAAATCATAGTTATGTAAATTTTGACATCTTATCCTATGACTGTAAAATAAATTATGTGATGTAATATATATCAAGCATTGCAATAAAATATTCACAGCATTGAACAATGATTCTCCTTGTATGAAAAAAATGTAGTTGTATTTTATTCACTAAATTTCAAAAATAATAAAGAGAAATGCATTTCAAGACTGGTATTTCTATTACATGCAATCATGTTATACCATTATACAAGAAGTAAACATATATCAAGGATAACAAAATAAACTAAATTTATTTCATTGTATAATACTACCAACATATGCAAGAAAATATCTATTTTAAGGATGATGATATAACCACTTAAACTAAATCCTCAAACTCCATGTAACACTAAATTTCCTTCAAATGTAATAACTAAATGAATATTGCAGATTTTTACAAGAGGGAGATTTCCAACAAGGAAGAAATCACATTTTCTTTTAGTGCTAGTAACATCACCATATTTTTATTTTGTAAAAATAATATATATCCCATAAACAAACTCTCCTTCCAAAATGGAGCTACAACAAATCCATATTAAAATAATATCCCATTATAATATTTCATTTGAAGGGAATCATCTATTTTACAATATTTCCTTTACAAGGAGCTTAAGTTCCCAATTTACATCATGATTCCAAACCACTTAAATACATAAGAAATCAACATAACAAGTTTTCCTTCCAATATTGAAGGAATATTACACCTACAAAAGTGACACTAATTTACAAGTGATTCCAAGTCCCAAAGGGATTACTCCACTAGAAAAAGATCTTTCCAAATGGCCACATTCATGAGATTTCAATGAGAGTAGTATCCACCAGAATGGGAGAAAATAATTGAGAACCATGGTGACAAGAAACTTTCAGCTTCTTCCACATTTGAGCTACAATCTTGGATTTTTTTCCAAGAGACCAACACCAAGAGAAGGCTTGTTTAACCACCCAACATTTAGGCATCATCACATGCCTTTCCAAGGTTGGAAGACATGATAGCCTCCCCCAAGCCCATGGGAAAGAGGACTAGTTTCCACAACTTACACAAGATTTAGGGAGACAACCAACATTACATTCACATAAATACAAGACAAACACACATTTTGTAAAGAAGAAAAAGAGGAGAAACCATGTTCTACCTCTAAGATGGGGAAGATAAGAAAGATATCTCCAAATGCCAAAATTGTAGCCAACATTGGTTGTACAAAAACAATGATCTCCACAACCTCCCTATTCCTCAAAAGTCATCAAACCCTCCTTATTTCTCCATCCATTCACCAAAATCCTTCTTGGGAGGATTTTCAAACTCAAAGGGGTTTCCTCTCCAAGAATGTGGAAGGGGCTTCAAGCCATATGAACCACCTTTCCCACCTCAAACCATTTGAGGGGAGTAACTAGAATTCTACATGGCATGCCCATCAAGCCACGAGGATTGAGAGTGAAAAATCCCTCCTCTTCCCCCAAAAAATCCAAAAATCCATCATGCCATATGATGGATGGAGGAAAATAAAATAATAAACATAACAACAAATAGCCACATCCAAAAGCAACACACATTTTAAACAAAACAAAATGACAATCTAACATGATATGAAACATAAAGAAAATGAGCTCAAGGATCCTACCTCAAAAATCTCTCCAACACTCTAACTCTTCCTCTTCTTTATCCAAGCAAGCTCTAGCTCCAAAATCCACAAGCCTCTAAGAAAAATCTCCCCAAAAAAAGTTCTGTTCTTTCTCCATGAGGGATAATTTGAAGAGGAGCCAACAAAAATCTTTACAAATGAGGGGGTGACATGTGTCACCCCTCTCCTCCCTCAAGATCAAAGATTCTCAAAATAAAAGGGAGAAAGGATAAAATAGCTTTTAACCCTCTTCTCCCAAATTACTCAAAATGAACAACAAAACAAACTTGTGAAACTTTTAACAAAGCAAACTTACCCATCCACCTTACATGGATGTGACCAAAGGGAGGAAAAATGGGAGGGAAACTCCCTCTATGCATTGGAATTAAGTCCCCTACCTATTAGGTAGGGTCCAAGGGCCCATTTTCATGCTAAGTGAACTCCCAAACTAAAAAGGGGTCACTAAAAATGCCTAAAATATCCCAATTTCGGGTTTGGCACATTTGGGCACAAGGGTAGAGGATGTGGGGCCCACCCAAGGGTTCACATGTGATCCTAATCCTCTTTAATTAACTAAAACATTATTCAAACTGAAAACTTAATGCAAGTGGGGCCATTAAGTCCCCAAATCAAGTTTACAAATAAAACTAAACATCCTAAGCAAGATTAATATTACAAGACATATTACATTACAAATGAGGGTCACTCATGGTGCCCAAAACAGTAAACTCTAATACTAAGGCCTCATTCAATAAACACGGTTAGAACTTAGCCCCGTGGGCTGCTTATACAAAATTGTGTAACTGCCCTGATTCCCATGTTCTCCTGTGACCTATCACCTGCACACTCATTGCACACATTAAATGCACATGTCTGATAAAATTTGAATCAACTACTCAATAAGAAATCAGTGAATTTTATACTAGCATATCTTCATTCTAGAATCGAAAATGTGACAACATGTATAACTATACACAATTCACCATGAGTTAAACATAATGATAAAGTGACATACATCCATAAAATTCAACCATGAAATCTAAAGTAAGTATCCATCAATTATAAATACGGTCCAAACAACATCATATCAGTTAGTGTTCTTGACATCATAAGATAAGATAACAACATAGTAATCAAGCTAAATTGGCGCTATATGCCTAAATCTCCATACATGTCTAATAAGATCAAATATGCTAATATAATGTCCAAAATATATCAAATCCCTATCAAAACATGCCTATGAGTAAAGAGAACAACAAATAACTGAGGCTATAAAAAATGTGGGCACTATAGATGATCGATGATAGATGTTTTTTATTAAAAAAATTATACAGCAAAAACAAAAAATACAATTTAATCAAATCTAACTAATACAACAAATTATATACAAGTATGCAAGATAAAATGAACCCAATGCCTATGTACAATAGATTAAAGTAACATTTTAAACTAAGAGGATGAATCGAAATTTAAAGCACATAACATGGAAAGATAATGCAATTAAAACTCTATAAACTAACAACTAAAAGTAAGCAAAGCACTACTTTTTTTTTGCGGGACAATTTTAAAACATTTTCTATTTTTTTTGGTGTTATCTCAAAGATAACTTTCAAGGCTACCATTTGCATTATTTTTGTATTTTTTTTCCTAGATGGGTTTTTTAGATGTTTTTAGGGTTTCTTAATATATTTGAATGTTTTGTGTATTTTTGAAGGGTTTTCTAAAGCTATGTACAATAACTGAAGAAGCATGGATGCACTCAGTGATAGAGGTGATGTACAAGGGCATAATGCCACGCATGTGTGCAAGAATGTGAAGATATGAAGCTACCCCCAGTGTTAGATGGGAATATACAAAGGAAATTCCTTCACATATATACAAGAATAGATAAGCCAGATTAATGCCATAACAAACAAGTTCAAGAGGACCCCTAGACTTTAGGAAAACTAGCCCTAGGTAGAAGCGATTGTTACCTGTTCACATGTGAGATTTTCTTATGAACAATGAATCCTCCTTAAGCATTGAAATGTGGTTTTCACCGAAGAACTTTCCCAATGTGCCACAATTGTTTGGTTTTCACACTTGGACGACCTATTTTCTTGTTACTGTTTTCTTGATTTTTAATTTTTTTTTTACTTTTTTTTTCTTTCTTTTCTGAAGAACCTCATACTCAAGCATGTAAGCACTTGATATGTATTGTTTTCATTGGTTTATTTAATTCCTCACCATGTGAGTGAGCCAATTTATATGCCCCTGAACCGTACATAGTGACCACAACATATGGTCCTAACCAATTGGGTTCAAACTTTCCTTTCGTTTCTCGATCTTTGACTATGTTAAACTAGTTTTCTTTAAAAACAATTTATCCTACCTCAAATTGATGAGGTATGATCCATTTGTTGTATCCTCGTGAAACTCAGTTCTAATAAACCTTCAAATTACTGATTTCTCTCATATTTTTCTCATCCAGTATCTCTAACTCTACTAGCCAAGCTACCATGTAGTCTTCATCTTTGTCGAATAGTCCCAGAGATATATTCTTAGGGAAGGAAGCTCAATTTCCAAGGGTATAATGGCCTCAATGCCTAAGAATAATGAATAATGAGTAGCACCAATAGGGATGTAGATGGAGGTTCAATAGGCCTAGAGGGCGAGATGGATCTATAGGTGCCAATTACAACCAGATTTTCTAACCATCTTCTACATGATATGAATGAGGGTTTTATTGGTCGCTTTAGCTTGTCCATTACCTTGAGGGTAATAGGGAGTTGACCAATGGAGTCGGATGTGGAATCATTGGCATAACACTTTGACCATATTTTTCTTAAAGTATTTACCATTGTTTGTTACAATGTCAAAGGGGATGCCGTAATGGCAAATAAGATGGTTCATTATGAACTTGGAGATCTATGCATTGGTTATGTAAGTGAGAGGTACAACATCCATCGATTTGGTGAAGTACTTGATGGTGGTGATAATATGAGTTTGACCATCTTAGAAATTTGGAGTGAGCTTCCCTACGAGATCAAATTTCCATTTTGAAACCCGTCAGAGTGTGGTGATGGGCTGCAAATCCTATGCCGGTGCATGTATCAAGTTTCCATACTTTTGATAGAGTTCACATTTCTTGACAAATTTGAAATAGTCTGCTTCCATAGTAGGTCAATAGTAACCTACTCTTAATAGTTTCTTAGCAAGTACCATTCCACTTTTCTGTCCTCCACAAACACCTCCATGCACTTTTTTATTACTTGGAATGACTCAGTCACATCAAGAAAACGTAGTAGATTCCCATCATAGCCACAATGATAAAGGGTGCCTCCTATTAGGGTATAACGGGCTATATGGTGGATAAGGGGTATTTTCTCAGTATAGGATATGGGGGAAAAGTTCCATCTTATAAGTAGTTTAAAATGGAATTGTACTAAAGGGATAGACGACCAAAAACTTCACATGCTAGGTAAGATTCTAGCATGTCATACACAGGAACTCATAAGTATTCAAAAAATAAAGGCATCTTGTTTTCCTAAGTTGGAATGCATAGTAAAGACCCAATTGTATCCATGGTGTTTGCTGATCGATTATGTGATCTTGGTATCTATTCAAAGATAATCTATAAAATGTACTCCTTCAGAGTTTCAACCAATTTCTTATATGGAACAAGCTTCTCATCTTTAAATTTTTATTCATCATTAACTTTCTTAATGATCAATTAGGATTCACCAATGACTCATAGCTATCTGATGTTCTATATGATAGCTAATTTCAATCCAGCGATGAGTGCCTCATATTCTGAAATATTATTCATACAAGGTAATCCTGAATGAAATTCCTATGGAATGACTTCTCCAGTGGGAGTGATAATTACCACTCCTAATCCTGAACCATGAAAGGTGAATGACCCATCAAAGTGGACTTGCCACATGATAGATTCCTTAATGTAAATCATAGATGCATCTAGTAGATTCAAACACAACGGTTCCATTTCTGATAGGAAAGCTTCAACCAACTGATCTGCAAGTACTTGTCCTTTTAGGGATTCTTGGCTAACAAATTCAACGTCAAACTCACTAAGGAGGATGATCCAATTAGCCATCTTTCCTATAAGGGAATGTTTAGGTAGGAGGTATTTGAGAGGGTCAACTTTGGATATCATCTTGGTTTTATTATTAAGGAGATATTGACAAAGCTTCTGAAATGTAAAGACCAGAACTAGGTTGGATTTTTCAATCTGAAGATAGTTCAACTCATAGGTGATTAAGGTGTGGTTAAGGTAATATACTACCCTTTCTTTGTGGCCAAGATCATAATGGGAAAGCAGTGTGCCAATAACAAATTCAGTAGCTAAAATATACAACAGTAGGGGTTCACCTAGTGTAGGTGGAATGAGAATAGGTGGAATTTCCATATATTGCTTAAGCAATTCAAAGGCCTTTTGACAGTCAATTCCCTAGTTAAAGGTGAAATATTTATTTAATAGATGTGTGAATGGATGACACTTATCTATAAGTTGTGATATGAATTAGTGGATTTCTTGAATCTTTCCTTGTAGACTTCATAGTTTTTTAAGGTTCGTTGGTGGAGGCATCTCTGTAATAGCTGCAACCTTTGCGAGATATACCTTTATCCCTCATTACGAGATAATTAATCCTAATAAATTTCTTGATTTTATGCCGAAGACACACTTCTTAGGATTTAGGAGAACCTTCTAATCTCGAAGGTGTTGAAATATATGTCTTAACACTTCGAGGTTCTGTTCTCTAGTCTTAGATTTTGATAAGATATCATCCACGTAATCCTCCATGATGTCACTTATCATGTCATGGAAGACAACGGTCATTGTTCATTGATATGTAGCCCCAAAATTCTTTAGTCTAAAAGGAATTACCTAATAACAAAATATCCCCTAAGGGGAGAAGAAATTATTCTTATGTTGGTATTCCTCCATGATCTTGACTTGGTTATAGCCTGAAAATCCATCCATTAAGGACAACATCTCATAACCAATAGTTGAATCAACAATCATGTCAATGTTGGGTAAGGGGAAGTCATCTTTGGGACATGATTTATTGATGTCTCTGAAGTCAATGCATATTTTGATGCCGACTGTCTTCTTCTATACTGAGACTATGTTAGATATCCAATCTGAATAGTCAATAGGTTTGATAAAACCTACTGCTGATAGTTTCTCCATCTCTTCTTTGACAAGTAGTGCAACTTTTTGGTGCATCTTCCTTAGTTTTTACTTGATATGTTTGGTATCTATGTGTATAACAAGTTTGTTCATGACTAATGTTGGTTCCAAACCTGGCATGTCTACATATGACCATGAAAATATGTCTACAAACTCTCGTAATAGTGTGGCAAAATTTTTATGTTCTTCTGTTGAGAGTGAACCTCCTAGCTTTATCATTCTAGGATCCTCTTCTGACCCAATGTTGACATTGATTGTCTCTTCAACTAACATCTTTGACGCATCCTCCATCCATGTAGGATTAGGGGGAGATTAATATCTACTTCTACAGTTGGCCCAAAGAGAGTTTTATCTTCACATGGTGGAACTACTTTCTTCATTGATTCTTCTATTTGTTTTTCCACAATAACCTCAAAGAGGTTTTCACTATGAGACTTATGCTTATTCTTTCTACAAGGATTTTGTGTATTAATTTTTCCCTTTCTTACTATTTTTTTTCTTAGGCAACCAAAAAATTATGCTTCTTCCCCAAAGTATGTGCATGCATCTAATTTAATGGAGAAACCCTTCTTATGGTCACTATTTGGAATGGTATCTCTAAGTCCCATGAACTATGCGATGGCCTCGTCATTTTAAAATAAATCGATCGACACGTGAAGTTGTTGATCTTAGTCAATGAGGTTGGGATATAAAAGGGTGACTTAGAAATTAGGTTGGGAATTGGATTTGGAAAGGGTGAAGATAGTTGAATCTAGAAATAGATTGGTAGAGGCAAGATCCTCGGATAGGCTACATCAAGAATCTAAGTCATTTTCCAAATGAGACAAGATATCCTCACATTCATAAGAGGTAGCATCTATTTCTAAGGTGGATCATCATGAGTTCTGATACCAAGGCCATGTTTGTTTGACTTATAATGGGGAATAATAACGAGCTCTAATATTCCTTGTGCATTTTCACCACATCCAAATCCCTTAGAACCCATTGCATGCATCATTTGGGGAACCTTGATATATTATGGATCCTACTGACATGAATCCATCCTTCCTTTAGGTACCCAATTGGTAGGTGTATCTATCATCTTCTCATCTGATAAGATACCACTAGGAATAAACCTCTCAAAGGGTTTAGGGAAGCTACCCCGAGTGCTTTTGAACTGGAAGTAGGGTCTGCCATGTGTCTTAGGTGACACTAAAATATCGGATATAAATAGAGCCTAATGAAGATTGAATTCATCATTTGGGCCATATTTTCCAAAAGTTTCTTCTCATAAGGTAAAGGGATTAACTAATGAGGGAAAATTATGATTGCAAGGATTCAATGCATCTGGATCTATATGATCCTTCATAGAATCAGTTCGTAAGGGAACAAAAATATCAGTAGAAGGGCACTCATATGTTGTACAAGAAAAAATTTGTAGTTCTCTATAATGTGTAAATGGTTTTGGGTCACCTGGGATGATGATTTTCTGTCCTTTGTGACATAGCTTGATACATTGATGGAAGTTCGAAGGAATAACATGCATGGAATGAATCCATGGGCAGCCTAGGAGCATGTTATATAGAAGGTCCAAGTCAAGGAAATGAAACTTTATATCATGATATGTTGTCCCTACTTCCATTAGGATCACTATGGTACCTACTAACTCATGCTCTTCATTATCATAAGTCGTGATATTAATGGTATTAGAATCTAGATACGCCATCCATAAGCACTCTTTTTATCTTATGATGAGTAACAAATACCTCTATGTATAAAGGAAAGTTTTGTTTGGGATTTTTATGCAAGATTTCATTCTGATCAAAAGAGATATAGTCATTCAAATTAATATTTGCAACCATTTCTTGGAGGTGTGTAAGATCTACATGTGTGGATACTCCTGATCCCTGGAGCAGTTTATATATAATGTCCTTATGAGAATTTGATAGTTTGAGAATGTCTAAGATTGATATCTTAGCCGTGGTTTCCTCCAATTGTTCTAATAATTAATATTGACCTTCCTGAGGGATAGGTATAAGAGGTTCTGGGATCACTAAGTGATCACATCGCATGCCCACAACAGAACTGTTACCTAAGATCCTAATAGTATTGACTTGTTCACTACATGAATGGATACAACCTATGAGGGAATCAAATGGATTATTGGTTGACTGATACACATAGTTAGAAATTTTATAGTAATTAGAGGACTGACCTTGATCTAGATTCTTATTTCCTTTTTTTATCATTTTTGAGAAAAGGTTGTTTGAATATTTCCATCTTCTCATTAGGACCTTATCCTAATTCAGGTAAATCAACCTCAATATTTCCTTGTTCAATAAGGTCTTGAAATAAATGCCACAAATTCAAACATATGTCAATCTTGTTTCCTCTGAAATAGTGAAAGTCGCAGTATTCACATTCTTTAAACCATATTGGTTTAGTTGCATCATCTAGATAAGGTACTATTGCGGTTGGATACGACACCATGTTTATAACATCTAACTATTTAAGGATGGTAGAAAATGACTCAATTAAAGGTGTAAACATTAATTTTGGGGGTTGTAGTCATTTTTTCACCCCACTAAGAACAAGGGAACTTCATGTGTGCTGGCATATCACCCAGCGGGCGCTGGGTGCTCACCCAAGGCGCACGAGAGGGAGCCGAGTCTCTCTTTTATGTGAGTCTAGTGGAAGGCATAGTTCATGATTCAGACTCAGTGATTTAACAGACATGAAGAAGCTATAGAGCTTAGGATGGCTTCTACACCCCTTTAGTCATAATAGAAACAAAACATGCAATATGAATAATAGAACCAAGAAGTTGTAAATCCACAAATATACTTAATCATTCAAATAAGACCCATGATTATACAAGATCAAAAGCAGAGTAAAAGCATGCAAATAATACAGAAGGAGATCTTAATGTAAACATGATGGTAGCCTTATTATATTCATTCATAGTCTTGCTACAAAGTATCACAGAGAGGCAGACCATAGTCATACACCATATCTAGATCCATACATGTATTCTTATAAAACAAAATTTGCATTCCCCATTTCCCAATTACATCCTTACTGGAATCCTTTACCCAATTTTATCCCATAGTTCTCACAGTAATTTTGTAGAGCTCCGCTACCTCACTTTTATCCCCATTCTTTGCCAAGGGCGTGTGTATAAATAGGCCTCTGAGCTCTAACAAAATCCTCTGCAGCCTCAGATCTGGCCCCAAGTGTCAAGGAGTGGGTCACCCCAGGTGCATGCCTCTCCATGTCATGATTAGATTTTTGGATCTTCCTATCGCAAGGTATATTCCTTCCAGGACACCCTATTGCTAGGCTGGAACCTTATCCGAATGGAACATGTTCTTCATGTGTCCTACCCAAAAGGCCAAAAATGACTAAGTCTCAAATTGTTCTTTGCATGGCACACACATCCTTAGTTCTCCAAGAAGCCTTTTGAACTTTTCCTTGCGTGCCTTCACTTGTGCACTTCCTCCGGCCATGCGCACTTATGTGCCTCTAAGATTTGGAAGCTATATTAAGGGCCCAACATTGCCCCACACTTCGCCTATTCTCTGCCCTTGGGAACCTTCTCAAAGAATGCAGTACAAAAAGAATGCAAGGCCTTTCCTTGGAAAAGAATGGGGGGAAAGAATAAAGAAAAGGGGAGAGAAAGAATAGGGGGGAAATTTCCTAAAGAAGAAGGGGAAAATTTTTCTGTAGGTTGGCATCTAGTGTACTCCAAGTGCTAACTTCCTCCTGCGCTTTAGTGCATATGTCACCAACCAAGGTGCTCCCCTCGTCAAAGGTTAACCCTTCCCTTTGTGTGGTAGTGGTTTCCACCATAGTCTCCAGTTCCTTAGGGTGATCTTCCAGGGCATCCATCTTCCTCGTGATGACCTTGTAGAGCTCTTTTAGTGGGGTTTTTATTGAGACTCACCAGTTCTCAATAGCTTCAGATTTTTTTTCCACTTCAGCTATGATCCTTTCTCACTCAGCTCTATTACCCTTATTATTTTCCCTAAAGTCCTTTAACTCAGCCTCCTCGCTAGCAAGCAGTATTCTTGTCACTTTTTCTTGATCCGTGCAATGGTCGTAAGTGACCCCATGGTTTGTGCAACTGCTCTTACGTCAGTGAGAACCTTATTGTATTCAGCCACGAGTATGAAGACCTTCAACTTGTCTTCCTTCTCCAAGTGCACTACTACCTCCTCTACCGACTCTAAGTGCAACTACTCTAATTCCTTCAACTTGTCTTCCTCTAGACACTCCAGGGAGGATCTATACTTTTGCGCGGGAGGGTTAAGGTCTGGGTTCTTTGTGATAATCGCTTGGGAGATGAGCTCCGCCTTCTTGGAAACTTCACATACCCTAGCCTTTTCCTCTTGAAGTTCCCTCTGTAGTTGAGCATAGATTAATTTCTCAAGGCTGAGGTCCTTTGTTAGCTTCACTACTTCTTCCTTCCTCTTTTCCAACAGGTCCTCCAAGACTTTAACCTTGTCATTCCTACCAAAGATCCTAGCCTCGATTTCCATGGAGACTTTGTTGAGCGCGTTACACACTTACTCATCCGATAGTTGTTATGTGTTTATAATGGGGTTGTCCCCCTTTCCTTCAGACAACGTTAATACTGCTCCTTGGTTAACCTCGAACTCAGGCTCATCGAGGTGGGAGTCAAATGCCCATGATAGCATCTTCCTTGTTCGTGGGTATCCACCCTTAGGATCAAAAGAATCCATGGCGGTGAGCTCCTTGGTGGGCACTGTACTTTGTAAATGCATGCGTAAAACTTTGTTGGGGTCATCAATGTAACCCAAATTTGTTCTTCCCCCTTCCATGCATTTACTTCCCATGCACACGCCCTTGGGAATAGTTACCAAAAGAGTTGGGCCTTTTGTGTTACCCACACTCTTCTCCCTCTAATCTTCTTTGAATTTACCAAGCATTAGCTCCACACTGTGCTCCAACTCCTCTTTGACCACGGTATTGATTATCTTCTCTGCCTCCCTTGTTTCCTTCTCATTCACCTCCTCTTGAGTGAGCTTGGGCATATCTGGCTCCTTAGTACTAGCCCCTTCACTCCTCTCTTCACTCCGCACACCTTCCTCCCTTTGGGTGCCCTTCCTCCTTACAAAGATGAAAGCATCATTTGTATCCTATGCTTCCTCTCCCTCTGAATCTTGGACATCAATTGGATCTTGATCCACCTCCAACTCTTCTCCTCCATCATCATCCTTTTCACCTATATAGGCATTCAGGTCGTCTGTATCTTCAAACCCTCGTTCCTCCATCCCTTATTCTTCTTCCCTTGTAGAAAACTCTAGAGTTGGGGATGTTGTTTTCTCTTCATCTGAGGGTTCTTCAAGGGATGGTGGCTTTGTAGGCTCTGGGGTCTTCTCCCTTACCATTGTTCTCCTCTTCTTCTGGACATAGGTATTCGGCCCCGTGGTACCTACATTCTGCTTCTCCACCACTCTTTTTTGTTGTTCTTATTCTTCCCTCTCCTTGTGCTTTAGTGCAGGATTCTTTCTTCCCATGGGGTCATCTGAAATGGATATCTCATTCTCTATGTACACGCCCTTTTAAAATTTTGGCCTTATGCATAGGTAGATCCTAGCAGTAGCACTCTCAATAATCGGTAAGGTTAGTAACCTTACAATCTGCACGTCTTGTGACACGTACCTTTCAATGTACGCACACTTACCTGGGTAGAAAAAATTCTTTCTCATCTCCCTATGCTCTCTGTCAAGGGTGGAGTTGTCCAAATTTAATTTCTTCGATTCCTTGTATCTGTTTACCCTTGCTTGGAAAAATTGGGTAGTAAATGAGAAGGGGATTTTGCACCAGGGACTACAACTTCCATCCACCAAGATGAATCTACCAATGCAGAAGTGTTGGTATACCACAAACTCTACTTCTCCTTCAGTCGCTGTAGGGAGTTGCTCAGGAATTCGCCATTCAGCCCCGACTGTGTTCCTAAGGTGCGTGTACCATTTGTCTAAGCGCACCTTTTGCACCCCTATCATTAAATCACATGTGTATTTCTGGAATCTGTCCATGGGCGAGGAATCTTTAGCGGGGTAATCCCATACAAATTTATCAGATACATCTCACACCTCGATTTATGAGAACACAATTGTTAATAGAATGTTTCCAAACAAGATCTTTCCTCCATTCTCTGCATTGCTTATGATTTCATCTGCTATGTATTGGGATATGTTGTACATGGTACCTTCCGCGATCTTCTTGCAGACATTAAACCAGGGCTTGCTCACCTGGGTCCACCTCTCTTGTCCATTCAACTTGGAGACAAGATGCACAACCATCTTCATTACTGGATCGTTGATATCCATGACATCGTAGTACCTTGATCCCTTCTTATATTCCTGGGATGTAATGGTTTCTTTAATTTCCTCCTCATCCTGGAGGTCATCTAGGAGTGCATCCCCTTTACAGCTTAGGCCTGTAAAGTGTGAAACTAACTGGGGAGTTATGCACATTTTACACCCTGTGAAGTAGAATAAATCTTTGTGTATGCGCGTCATTAACCATTGGTATAGGCGCTCGGGCTTCCCAAAGTATGGCAACTCAAAAATATGGAAAAGCCTTGCCTTCTCCATTTTCACCTTGACTACTTCATTGTAGATTGGCATCCCGTTAAGTGTTCATTTGTTGCTGGGGCACACCAGCTCTAGCGCCATTTCATTAGCGATTATACTTGACCGGTGATTATAGTTGATCACAGTCATCTGTCTTATGCGGGAATCTCACTCTTGCCCTAATAAAACCCCATCTAGGTATTGCATCTCTGAGTACCATTACTCATTGGTATTCAAGGGGATTTCTTCTTCTTTATTCTTTCCTTTTCCCTTACCCTTTCCCTTCTTAGATTGTATTGTAGGCTTATTAACTAGTTTTGTGGCCATCATTTTACCCTTTGCTTTCATTCCCTAGTTACTTTCGAGTTTTCTGACAGTTTTCTTCATGCACCCCATGCCTTAGAGAAAAACCCTAATATTTGACTTTTCTCCTTCGATCATGGCGCTTCTTCATAATGTTCCTCACACCCGTGAATCACTTCTACTCTGGTTTGTAGATCTAATGGACCGATTGTGCTTAAGTTTCTAGGATTTTCCTTCAGAGGAGTCAGTATTCGAAACCCTAGCTCTTGAAAGAAAATCTCTCTCCTTGTTTTCACAAAGTAAAATAATGAACTACCCATCCTTGTATTTATAGCTTTTCCTGCTTTTATGTATTGAAGGCTAGGCTACCTACCACCGTATGACAATATTTAATGCGGCATTTTTCAAACAAACCCAACTTCACCGCTTTTCCTTACATGCCCAATCCTTACACGAAAAGGTTTACACCTGCACCCAATCCTTGCGCGAAATTTTTCCAACCTTCTGGCATGCAAACAATCCATCTTGACAGAAGAATCTTACATGCGTGTTACCAGTACCAAAGGAACATCTTCCATCCTCATGATTCTTGCTTTCACCTACCTCGTGCTTTTGCACTTTTTCTCCTTTGTACGTGGATTTCCAATGTAACCTTATGTTGCCACCCATCTGCCTTCTTTTTCTCCTAATGCATATTTTCAATAGGGCCAATTCAATCGGTCTACCAACCCAATCCTCTTGCAGAATAACTCCATGCCTCTCTTTATCACCTTACCCCACACTAAAATGATGCGCAGTCCTCTGTGCATTCATAAGTCAAAAAGTAATAAGGTTACCGGTGCCCAAGGTGAAAAATAAAACAACAACGTGAAAGGGAAATACAAGAAAGGAAAATAATAAAAGGAAATTCTAAACTAACTAGAAAAACTACCTTATTTACAAACACCAAGAAGCATTATTTATAGTAGGGCTTCATCCTACTCCCATTGAAGTGTCCTGGTAATTTTGTTCCATCTAGTGCTTATAACTGGCACGCGCCTGAATCAAGGATGCATGAAATTACATAAGGACCCAACCAATGCACCTTCAAATTTCTAGGATGGTGTAGAAATTTTGAATCATATAGCAATACCATCTGGCCAACCTCAAACTATTTGTTCTTAATGTGGTAGTCATGCCATGCCTTTTGCTTAGATTTTTCAATTGTTTGGCTTCTTTTTTCTAGCGAGCACCTTTCATCCAAATTTATCAATTCATCAATTCTTTCTTCCAGTGCTTGTTCATCGTCCAACCCTCTTGCGCACACTATACGCAGCAATGGTAGCATAAATTTGACTGGTAAAATAGCCTTCATGCCGAACACCAGTTGAAATGGTGTGGCCTTGTTCAACCTTTTATACGTTGTTCTGTATGTCTAAAGAACTACTGATAGCTTGTCATCCCAATCCTACCTACCCACATCACATATCTTAGTCAATGTGTGACTAATGATTTTGTTAAATGCCTCTGTAGTTCCATTTTCCTGAGGGTGATAAGGGGTAGTCTTCTGATGGGCTACCATGAATTCTGCCAATAGAATTCTGATGGTTTCATTTAAGAAGTGAATGCCCCTATCACTTGTTAAACTTAATGGACACCCATACATATTAATAATGTTTTCCCACAAAAATCTACCAGCCGTGGCTATGATGCAATCCTTAGTGGGCGCGTCCTCTGCCCACCTTGTCAGATAATCAGTACAGGTAATAATATACCGTGAGTTAGTCCTTCACGCAACTGGTGAGATTGGTTCGACAAAATCTATTGCCCACTTTTCAAAAGGTTCTGCGTTGGCGATGGGGCCCAAGGGAATCTCATCCCTTCTTCTAGGTTTGCCAAGGCACTGGCAGTGGTCACAGGCCTTGCAAAAATCAATACAATCATGGTGAATCATCTCCCACCATAGTTCAGTGACTAGGATCTTGTGCACAGTTGTGTTTCCCGCATAGTGTCCTCTAGTAATCCCACCATGGGCTTCTTCTATTATAACTACGTGCTCATGTTCTAGTACACACTGACACAAAACCTCATCGCGGACCATTTTATAAAAATCCCCATTGATCAATATGAAGGGTGTGGCATGTATGACTAACCTTTTCTACTCTAGAGCATTCATCCCTTCGGGCGCCACACCTTCCTTGAGAAAAATGGAAATGTCTTCTAATTCTGAGGGTACACGCTGCAACTTGAATAGTTATGCATCTGGCATGGTTTCCTTGATACTTTGCGGGTCCTCTCCCGAATCAATCCTTGATAAATGATCTGGCCCATAATTGTTCTTTCCCAGTTTTATCACTACCTTGAATTCAAATTCATAAAATAAAAGTACCCAACGACATATGCGTTATTGTAACATTGCTTTGTTTACTAGATACTTCAAGGCCATATGGTCAGTGTAGAATATGAAGGGAGTCACAACAGATATTGTCTAAATTTGTGGAGTGTGTAAATCATTGATAATTCCTTGTGCTCAGTCGTTGTATAATTCTGATCTGCTGGTGTCAACTTCCTACTTGCAAAACACAGGGATGATCAACAATCCCCTCTCTTGGTTGAGCAAGGATGGCTCCCATTGCTGTACGAGAGGCATCCATGTGACATGGAAAGGTTTATCCCAGGATGGGAATCGTAGAATAGGTGCAGTGATAAGCCTTTCTTTGAGAGTTTCAAATGCCCTCTGCTGTGCCTCTCCCCACTAAAAGGCACTCTTATGTCTGAGCAATATTTCCAAAGGCACAGAAATCTTGGCATATCCCTTAATGAACTTTATGTAGTACCCAGTGTGTCCAATAAATCCACGCACGACGCTTTGGCTGGTAGGCTCCCCTAACCCCCACAATAATTGTTACTTTCACGGGATCCACCAGTAAGCCCTCTTTGCATATGATATGCCCCAACAATGTTCCAAAAGGAGTTACAAAGATACATTTCTTGATGTTGAGGGAAATCCTCAACTTCCGACATCTTTCAAACATCAATATAAAGTTATCACAATGGTCCCTAACCAACCCATACACTGTCCAATCATCTAAACACCTGAAGGAATTTATGGATGAAGTCTAGAAATGCTTGTACCACTATGCGCAAAAATACAGTGGGCACATTCCTCAATCCAAAGGGCATGACCGTATATGTAAAAATTCCCCACTCGGTGGAAAAAGCTATCTTATCTTGGTCTTCCTTGGCAATCCTTAATTGGTGATATCCCAAGAATCCATCCGTAAAGGAATAGACCTCGCGCCCAACAACTCCTTCCAAAATTTCTTCAGTAAAGGGGGTGGGAAAAGGATCTATGATACAAACAGTGTTCAATTCCTTGTAATCCACCGATGTTTCTTTATGCTGATCACCATTGGACTTATCCATTCCAATTCCTCCATAGCCTCAATGATACCAGATGTTATCATTTTGTCTAGCTCTTCTTTAACCCTTACACGCATGTTGGGATTCATCCTGTAAGGCCTCTTCCTGATTGGGCGCACACCATCCTTCAACTTTATCCTCATTTCCCCTAATGAATGGTGGATGCCTTTCAAATCATGGTATTTGCACGGGAATAAACCCTCAAATTCACACAAGAGATCAATGATGTTTGATACTTCCTTTTCTGACTAGTAGTCCCCAATGATAGCTTCCTTAGGCTCCTTCTCCAAGCCAATATTAACTTTCTTGGTTTTGAGTGGTTCATGGTATGGTATGCACGTGCACATGCATATGTATTGTCAACTACTTCACGCACTCCAACTGAATGGTCGACATTTAGGCTTTCCATAAATAACCTATACCATCTTTCCTTTCTCCTTTTTAGCACACATGCACTCGAATTGTAGGTATTCTGGTTCCTCTTCGAACCGCATTTCCAAGCTAGGTCCACCAAGTAAGTTTACTAATCTATAGTCCACCATGGAAAAATCCCCTAGAGTGAGGTTTTTGATAGTCTACAACACCTCATCAACTGGTTGCTTGGTACTTTGGTACTCGAATGTGTGAACCAGGTCAGCCACTAACTCCTGCTAATTTCCCGTCTGGTGGCGAGTTTTAGAATGGATGTACCATGTGCATGCACATCTTTATAGTGTTGAATACATCTTTTACACCCAAAGGGAGGGTGGTAAAGCTTCTGTGCCTTCTTCCCAGACCCTCTCACATGCCTGAATGTGGGAAGAGGCGGGTCCATTGCCATTGTAATCCTTGATAGCGGTGGGTATATTTCTCATCGAGAATTAGACAGTGAGTACAATTCTAACTTCGCGCCACTCCAACAAGTTTTCACTATGTGTGGCCCACCACCTCACTGATGTGCCTATCAAAACATAACCTAGCATACCTTATCACTCGTCCTCCCTCCAGTGAGCTTCCATTTCTCTCAAAAAGACCTCAGGGTATGCATCCCTAGAATACTTGGTTATTGCCTTTCCTCCCAGGCACCAAACTATACACGCCATTGTTACCTTGGTTACTGATCCTTTCAGATGTCACCCAATCAATTCATATGTCCCATGCACCCAATTATCACATGCTATACTAGTAGTATCACTAATAGATTGATCATCATCAAACTGGATGACTCCTTCTGTAGGATGGATGGTCTCTGGATCTCTTATGGAGTGCACATATATTCTGTCAAGGACCTCCTCTCCAAGGGGTTCAGTATAGGGGCTGGACTTCCCATCAACCAGTGGTATAATTACCCTCTCTTCCTTCTTCTCAAAGCTTATTTACCCCTTGTTAAACCGGAGATCTACATTATTCTTATAACACCACAGGCACCCAAGCAAAGCTGGGAAATTATCTGCCTCGGCAAGCACCAAGACTTCAAAATCCCCAGTGAACCTAGTCCCCTGAATGGTAATGGCCGCATCCTTTAAGACACCTATGGGCATTGCCTTTGTCTTGTTTGCCATATACAACACATTTGAAGATGGTTTTAATGCAGGTCTTCCCATTTTATGCCAGGCATCTAGAGTGAGAACATTAGCCTCTGTGCCTGTGTCAATGAGGATGTTGTTAAGTAACCATCCATCCACTACTGTGTTTAGGGTAATCTCTTTGTCATAACCAAGTTTGTGAGGTGGGAGGTTTGCATGCAAGATCTGTCTTTCGTGTTCTTCCCCGGTGCGTGGCACCTTTTCTTTCAACCATTCTCCTAGTAGGGGAATAATATTCTCCTACCTCAGTAGTTTACACACCTCCTTAACCTCGTCCAAGTCATCCTTTGGTGCTTCTACTATTCTTCTTTGCTCATCCTTTCTAGTTTTCTCTTTTAAGCATTAGATCTCCCCTTGTAAACATCGAATTATGTCCATGGTTTCCTGGTAGACTTATTTCTGGTGAGCCAGGTTTGGATACTTCCCATGTACTACTTCTTCTCTCAAAACCATAGGTCTCTGCCTAGGTGCTTCCCTTACGCGCGTAGATTACACCCTTTCTGTTACCATAACAGGCTCTAGTTCTGATTCACGTATTACTCGCAGGAGCCATTATGCGTCAACCTTCTTAATACTCACCATGGCAACACCCTTATCCTTTTAGTACTGCTGACTCATATGTTCGTATAACTCTAGGCACTCTTCGTACTTATGTTTTTTTCCACACCATGAGCACTGTAGAAGATCTTGAAATTTTCGCTTATAATGGTCTGTGGCTCCACAATTAAAACACGTTCCATGCGGGAACTCAATTCTTCCTCTGTGGTTACCATGACCACAAAATCCTCCACGAAACCCTCTTCCACGTGCATCTCCATATCTGCACTCTTCATACCAACATTCATCCCCTTTGGAATTGCTAGCAATGCCACTCTGGCACCCACCAAGATCAATTATTTCATGAATCTCGTCAATCAATCTACAATCCTTGGTATCGTGTGTGGTTGAGATACATATCTTGCAGTAACAAGACATGTTTTTGTGGATCACGCATTGCAACAGGGGGCACCTACTTACATCATGGTCCCCGTTACATATTTCATAGTTTACTGCTACGGTGTACCACCTTCTGAGTACATACCCCATCATTATCCTTTGTGTGTCATTCTATGTTACAATCCATGCACCACATCCCACCATGAGTCTCTGGAATTGTTTTGGTAGATAATTTCTCCAATTGCTTAGCCATGGAAGCAATCTAATCCTCCAGAAATGGGCTAACACCAGTGTTAACACTACCAACTACCTCAGCATGCAAAGCAGCTTCCAACACTTCGTGTGGGTACGTGAACATTTTATGAGATAAGTCCCTCCTAAAGGGTGTGATCAACCCTTTGAAAAACCACTGAGCATGTTGTGAAGGGTGGATATCATAAGATAGTTTAGAAAAAAGAGTTTTAAAGTGCGCATCATATTCTCGCACGCTCTCTGCCATGCCCTGCTGGATTTCTTTGAGAGAGCTGATGCTCTTTTGTTCAAATGCAGGTATGTGGAATTCCGCCAAGAATGCATTTCTTAGCGTGGTATAATCCAAAAAAGTCTTATGAGGGTCATAATTTCTATACCAACTATTCATGCATCTTTGCAAGGTCATCACAAATTAACTGGCCTTCCGATCTTGGGTTGTGATTCCCTTTGCACACCATAGCAACTCACACTTATGCACATGCTCTGCGGCATCTTCTATCCCATTGTAATCTAGTAAGTGTAGAGACATCTTGAAAAAGACTTGTGGAGGTGGCTGAGGTCCTTGTCCTCCTGATCCAATCCCTTGGTTTCCTCTAGTGTTTCCTCCTCTACTGGACCCACTAGATCTTGAGCCACCAACTCCACCACTTCCACCTCCATATCCTCCTGTGTTAGGTACAGGGCCTATATTTTTCATGCTGAATGCTCCCGTCGTCCCACTAAATTAAGCTCTAATAGTTTATGAATTAGTACCAGTCCCAGTCGTATTTCCTCCACCACTTCCTAACGCACTTCCAAAACCAGCCGTATATGTGCCTTATCCAAACATTCCACCAAATACCGGAATAGTGTGTGAAGCCATAGAAGTCCCAAATGAGAAATTGTATCTTCTAGGCACCGATCATTTTCTTCCACTGATATCAAATGGATCAACTATACTTTTACCTCGTTCAAACAAACCAAACACCAAGGTTCAGTCACTAGGTGGGGTTAGATGTGCAACAATGACTCTTCTTTCTCTATGTGATGGACTCTCATCAGAATCCACAAGGTTTTCTCTCTCGCGCTTACCAAGATGGGGTACCATAGACTGTTCAGGTTCCGCATCCTCCATGTGAACCTCAACTCATTTCCACCATGTATGGCTCCATAAACCACTTGTAATCTTGCATTGTCTATTGATCTCCTTTTCACGCACTTCATTATACTTGAGATATCTCTCCTCCCTTTCTTGTTTAGTCGTCAGATCAACCATCCTTCCCCACCCTGGCTTCCTCACCTAGCACTCAGGGTGGTCTAGCCGGCCATAGGAAATACCTCTAAACCCATGGTTACCATCAAGATTTTGATCACAAGGGGAATAACATGCAGAAATGATCCCCTGGGCTCTCGCAAGAACTCAAACTCGGCAACCTCTAGACAGGAATACATGGAAATGGTGTATTCCAGAGTGTAGCTAGTCAATGCTCCCTTCCACCAATGATTTATAACATCGTTTGATGTTAGATCAACATCTTGCAAGTTCTGATATGTTTCTTGGGTCCAAGTGTGTGATTTGTAACACCACCCCGATCTAGATGTATAAGCCGAGAGCCATTCAAATAACTCTACTGGGAAACAACAGAAGAAGGTTTCATACAACTCATGATAAAGAGTTTCTTCCACCCATATTCGTGTATCAAACCCATATCCGGTACTGAATCTTCAAGTGTTAAGCACCCACCATCACTTTTTGTATAGATCATGATGTATGCCATGTTCCACTACAACTTCAAAAAGAGGTCCCAGCAATGGAACCAAGATGTAGTCATTTTTTCACCCCACTAAGAACAAGGGAACCTCATGCACACTGACCTATCACCCAACAGGTGCTGGGCGCTCACCCGAGGTGCGCGAGAGGGAGCCGAGTCTATATTTTATGTGAGTCTAGTGGAAGGCATAGTTCATGATTTAGAATTAGTGATTTAATAGACATGAAGAATCTATAGAGCTTAGGACGACTTCTACATCCCTTCATTCATAACAAAAACAAAACATGTAACATGAATAATAGAACCAAGAAGTTGTAAATCCAAAAATATACTTAATCATTCAAGTAAGGCCCATGATTATACAAGACCAAAAGTAGAGTAAAAGCATGTAGATAATATAGAAGGAGATCTTAATCTAAACATTATGGTAACCTTATCATATTCATTCATAGTCTTTCTACAAAGTATCACAGAGAGGCAAACCATAGTCATACGCCATATCTGGATCCATACATGTATTCTCATAAAACAAAATTTACATTCCCCATTTCCCCATTACATCCTTATTGGAATCCTTTACCCAATTTTATCCCATACTTCTCACAATAATTATATAGAGCTCCGCTACCTCACTTCTGTCCCCATTCTTTGCCAAGGGTGCACATATAAATAGGCCTCTGAGCTCCAACAAACTCCTCTGCAGCCTCAGAACTAGCCCCAAGTGTCAAGGTGTGGGTCTCCCTAGGTGTATGCCTCTCCATGTCATGATTAGCTTTTTGGATCTTCCTATTGCAAGGTATATTCCTTCCAGGACACCCTGTCGCTAGGCTAGAACCTTATCCAAACGGAACACGTTCTTCATGTGTCCTTCTTAAAAGGCCGAAAATAGCTAAGTCCTAAATTTTTCTTCGCACAGCACACACATCCTTGGTTCTCCAAGAATCCTTTTGAACTCTTCCTTACGTGCCTTCACTTGTGCACTTCCTCCAGCCATGCGCACTTACACGCCTTTAAGATTTGGAAGCTATATTAGGGGCCCAACAGGGGTGATTTTGGGTGAGGTCTTTGTGTAAGATTTAAGAGTAGATTATTTCATACAACTTGGACTCTTTTGGAGTTTGTGATATTGTCTTCGATGACATTCTTGTTATTATTGAATAACTTGGGTTATTCTGTAGATTTTGACTTGTGTTTATCTTTTGAAAAGGGCTTGATTGTTCCCTTTTTATGAGATCCTTCTCGATTTGGCTTCCCTTCTTAATGAATTATTCTAATTTAGTGATGCAATGCATTTGTAGATGAAAGGCTATGTCTTGATTCAAGTTTGGAACAAATATAATGACCATTTACTTTTCCAAAATGGGACAAGGGAAATGACTCACTAACCCCCACCATCATTGTAAGAAACTAGCTAAGGTATCAATCAGTTTTTGTTTTGTGTTGCAAATATCCACCATGGTAATGTCACTCTCCATGTTAAAATAGAAATGACACACAAAAATTTCAGATAGCGCAATCCATGTTGTGATCGTTCCCTTAGGTTTGTGGAGGAACAATTCTAGCGCTTTTCCTCCTAAGCTGTGAGGGAAGAAGCATATGACATAGTTGTCACTAAAAGCTACTTTCTGGAAATCCATGTAGAAGTCTTTAATATGATCACAAGGATCACCTTTACCTTTCTATTTGTTAAATTTAGGAAAATCAAAGTTTTTAGGGAATGGCACTCGTAGCATCTCTCTGTTAAAAGGATGAGGACATAGTTCTTCATGTTGGTACTTTTTACTATGTCCTACATTACTCTCTTGGAGGGTTGTGAGCGTGTTCTTCATGGATTGTAACTCTTGTGTAATTAGTTACTATTTTGTAGGGGATGATGGTCTATTCACTTGAGTAACATTTAACATTTCATCGTTGTAAGGTTCAATGTGAAATTCACCAGATTTGGATTTAATTTTTTCCTTACATGTACTCTTGCTCGAGGAACCTAAGCCCACTAACTTTTAACTAAGCTTTATTATCTATCTTTGTATAACATCTTCTTCGGCTTAAGTATCATCTTATTTTTCATATTGAGGTGAAGGTAACTCCTTATGTTCATGTTTAATCCTAACTTTATGTGAGGATTTAAAGTATGGTCTCTAAGAACCATCTATTTGTTTTAACCCTTCACTCTCAAAGATTTTATTATGAGCACCAGAAGTGGAAGTGTATCCTCTGTCAAAAGGATTATCCATGTCAATAAGTGGAGGTTGTTGTGGCTCTTTCACCTCTTGGTTAACAATTTTGATATCCACTTCACGTTCTTGTGGTAATTTGGCTCCTAGTTCTAGGGCTCATGTGAGTACTTGATCTCTATTATAGAATAGGAGTTCATTGAAGCAGGCGAGATCAAGGGTGCGTTTATCTTCAGATGAATCAATATCATCCCCATTATGGTCAATTAATACTTTTATGTCTTTAACCTCCGAAAAGAGGGGAACTAAGTTGTGACCACTAAAGGGATAAGTCAAGCTAAAAGGATTTAACTCTAATTCACATTCAAATCTCTTAGATATCATTTTTGTGATAGGTGGTATCACTAGTCTCTTCTATACTAGGTTTTATTTAAGTGTAATCAAGGTATAACAAACCTAGGTGCAACATGGTATAAGTTTCCTAAAGTATCAATATTTCACCAATCAATGTTTTAGCGAATAATGGTTCAAAGAATCGAATAATATAATGGTTTTTCCTAGATATAAGTCTATGTAACTATTATCACACAAGGAACAATCATGTAAGTCTACGAGTAAGCTAGTCGATCAACTAACTATTTATACATTATATTTCTCAATGGTAATTCAACACATAAATGATCAACTCAATGTCAACACTTATGTCAATTTCATGATGAACATGGCATAAGTATTAAAAAGGGGTAGATGTGAATCCCAATCAAAGGATGCAAAAACAAGTTTAGAAACAAGAAATACCTAAGTCTTAAAAGGTAGGAATTATGCATGTAAGCAACACAACAATACTACTAAGGTACGTTAACCAAGTTTCAAGAGAAAGCAAGGTTTTAGCACCAAAATAATATGGATACGATACCAAACAACATAACCAAAACTTTTTAATATTTAAGGTAATGTTTGAAACAAAACTAAGTACAAGTATGCTAAGGATTTGCTAATATGTAGGTAGTGTAACGCCATAATAGAGACACTTATATTACATTTACTAGAAATGAGATATAAGTATCTTAATTTTTTGATACAATGCGGACAAAGTAACATGTCTAAAGGATATCAAAAGGTGAATCAAACCTAACTACATCGATAATGTATCTCAATTTGAGTTTGATATTGGGACAGCAATATTGTCACACAGAAAAAAATAATATTGATATTGTATTCGACCAATTTGAATTACATACACAGGCTATTAAATAGCCATATACATAGGAAAACTGACTTCCTATAAAATAGGAAAGTGTTACAAAAAATAAACCTATTTAGTTGTGATTGTTACTCCCGTAACAATACACAACTCAACACCAATAATATATTATTGTTTATATAACAATAATATATTAATAACACATTAAACTAACCATATAAATAAACCATGTGAATACTAGTTCCTAACATTCCCCCCCCTTAGTGTTTACATGGTAGAAAAACATCCACACACTCCTCTGCAGTATGCACACCCCTGTGGCATGTCCAACTCTGTGACTCATGACCTTGATCCAAAAGAAAGGCTCACTCCTTCCATGGTTTTAAACAGGATTACCACAAACCTTAATGCGACAGGAACCTCATCAACTGTTGACCTCGTGTGGTTTTCTGGATCCTCCCACAAACCCTTTCAAGATCCATGAACTGACTTACTCTGGTGCTACTGTTCACCACTATGCTTATACATCAGGGAATAATGTAGGAAACACAACATGCATATCTCAAAACTGCACAAAAGAAGATATACTAAAAATTTCACATTACTTCCTATAAGAATCGTAATGTTCTTAATTGTAGTCGCTGTCTTTGATCACTGCCACTCGATCTCGAACAGCATAGAAAACTGCCACTGCCACTGGAAGCTTTCCTTGACTAAGTCATTTTGGGTGCAGAATGGGAATGGAACATTGGTATATATTCCCCCCCACAATGTGAAATTCCACTCATATAGATACTGAGAAGCAAAATGCATCGAAGAACATACTCCTGAATGGATCTTGCTAGTTAGGTCTTGCTGCACATGGTCACTAATGCTAGTGAACGTATTCTCCTAGCTAACCATCTTCCAATGAAGTACGGCAGTCAGAGGACCAAGTTAGTCAGAGGATCACTGACAGTCATCTGCGCTCCAACACAAATCTCTTTCCAACATCCATCAAATACCAAAAAAAATAGGAACTCTGAAAAAGAATCACACCAAGCTGAAATTGGAACACTGCAAAACTCAAAAACAAGTACTCACACTGCACACCTGTGCCACCAAATCATTCTATGCGGCCCCGTCGTTGGTGACTGACGAGAGGTCGCTGTTCGACCTCCTTCCTCCGATGCCTCCTTCCTCCATCATATGGGTGCTTAACTCAGCCGGATCTGAACATGAGACTACATGGTTTCCACATTGTATTTATTTAAGCTTCTCCCCTCAATGTGAAACCTTTTATTTCAGGACGTCGGGTACAACTGATAATGCGTCCACAAGATGGCCAAAATAGAGGGTGATTTTCAATTTTTTTTTATTTTCTCCCAAAATTAAAACCACTAGGACGGGAATTAAAAAATATACACTTTTGGAAAAAATGGCGCTCGATTTCGAGTTACCATGCAAAAGTTATTGAAGTTACAATTTCCCGTAAAAAGACCCAATTTAATTAAAATTGGCTCAACGATTAAAAATTTACTCAAGATGGAGAGAAAATTTATCGTGTGACCACTCGTTGGAACCGAGAGGAAATGTAGATTCCAAAAATATTTATAACCTCAAGAACTCGTGCCAAACAAGTTTAATTTGGCCAAAAATGTATTATTTTCCCTCAGTTTGCAACTATTTAAGCAAAAACTATAGAAAAAATAAATATTTTCAAACTATAGTTTTGCAAAGCTATAAAATAATTAGCTAATCAGAAATGGTTGTGGTAAGGCAAGAAACTCACGGCTGCTTTTTTTTGAAGTGACCAACAATGATTTGTTCATAACTTGAGAACCAGAGCTCCGATTTGCAAACCGTTTAATGCATGGGAAAGCTTATTTCTAGAGCTTTGCAATGGTACTCATTTTGTTTTATTTCATTGCATGATATGAAAGCTGTTCTTGACTGAGTTTGACACCTAAACTGGCTAAAAAAACATGCTTTCTTCCTCTCTTTTTTCTTTTTGACAGCTGCAAGAAGTAATACGTGTGGAAACAATATTCTGTAGTTTCAATAACACCTTTCAAACGCCTTTTATTTTTCTTGATTACACTGTCTAAACAATAATCTTTGAAAAAATAGAACAGATGATGCAGATCAGTTTGAAATGCAATGAATCCAATAAAGAGCACGCCTATAGGTAAAATAATGATGCAATAAAATCACTACCATAACAAGGGCGACCATGAATAACTTGGATCCACCCCATATAATGCTCAGGAATCCATAATCGCTCTGATGCCAAATATTGGGACAACAATATTGTCACACAAAAAAAAAAAAATTGATATTGTATTCGACCAATTTGAATTACATACACAGGCTATTAAATAGCCATATACATAGGAAAACTAACTTCCTATAAAATAGGAAAGTGTTACAACAAATAAACCTATTTAGTTGTGATTGTTACTCCCGTAACAATACACAACTCAACACCAATAATATATTATTGTTTATATAACAATAATATATTAATAACACATTAAACTAACCATATAAATAAACCATGTGAATACTAATTCCTAACATTTGAGACATAGGGCCTACTAGAACATGATGACGTACCATTCACACTTACATTCTGGAAGTGCAGCCTAATCATGCAATTAGAATTCAAAAGTGGTGGACAAAATTATTTCTAGTGGTATCTGCGCGTGTTTTTTTTCTCTTTTTTCCCAAATGGGCAATAAGATAACAAAGGTGATGAAAAAAACTAAGTGTGACTTCGGCATAGTTTCACCTTGTCTTAATACAAGTGAAAAACTAGGACAAAGTGACACTTGTAGGTCTCTTCATTAATAACACTTAGTTTTAACTTAAGTGGACTCTCACCTTGTTCAAATAACAAGGCTTTAACTCCAAGAAAGTTTTCACTTCATGAGAGCTCTATAAAACACAATGGCTTTATACAACAAAGTGGGCTCCAAGAATAAATGGCTTTCCAAGGTGGTTCCCTCAACTAGGTACCACAAACACCCTTTGTGAGATCGATTTACTAAGAAATCCACATTGAGGAATCTTGGATTATCTCATATTTACTTTACCCCCTTCAAATATGATGAAAAATGAATGTGTTCACACATATCTTTCACTGGGGTCGCAATGGAGAATGTTTTAGTGCTAAACTCACAAGTAAAATCTAGTCAAGTGGGTAAGTGAAACACTTCCCATTTCATCCACAAGGTTCCCTCTTGCATGAACTACTTTGGGGTTCCTAAGACCACCCCTTTGTTTTCGTTTAAGGCTTATGCCAAGGGGGATATGTCCTAGTTTAAAGCGGATGGGGCGTACCCTTATCCGAACCTCCAAATCAAGTGTGTTGAATATGGTGTGTTTTTTATCTTTTAAGCTTAATGTGGTTTTTTCCGCACACCATTTGGCAACCTACAAGAAACATGTTATATTTGGTTTAAAATATGATTCTTTTGCAAGTGATTTTTGGTCCTACCAACAAAGATCAGTAATTTTCCAAGTGATCAAAACATCATACAAAGGGGATAGAATGTCATTTTTGATTTCCCATATCGTCCTAAGATGCAAGGAAAGAGCATACACAAAAAAACACCTCATTAGTCTTGTGAAAATGGAAAACACTCAATCAAATTGTGAAAAGTAATCTCTTTAAAACCAACTTTGAAGTTGATCCTTTTAGAAAACTTAGTGAAGTGTTTATGAAAGTGTATTAAAGGTATTGAAATGTTTTAATTCTCAAGATCATCGAGAAGGTGTGAGGGAAGATCATACACATTTCAAAACTCTATAAATAACAATAACTAAGTAAAAATTAGCACAAAACTACAATGTCATCAAAGTAACCTGCAAAACCACTTATTAGTATCAACAAAACTTGTAAAGTGTTAGAAACTCCAAAGAATCAACCCCTGCATGTTTTATAATAAAACTTGATTTTAAACAACAATGCATGTGTGCCTTTTATGACATGTGCATATTCCTAACAACATGTGCATGCCTAAAATGATAAGTGTGCGGATCTGTGAAAAAAATAGTTAACAATTACACCTGCATGGGTAGAATGACACGTGCGTGTTCTTTTAAGTATGTGTGTGTGACTATTAATACATGTGCATGCAAGGTAAAAAGGTAGTTGAAAAAAAGATTCAATAAACACTTGCACTTCCTGAGAGAGATATGTGTATGCATGTAACTATGTGCACGTTGTTCATGACATATGTGTGTCTTTGGTTTAAAGTTTTGACAAGGGGTTAAAAGTACAAGGTAACAGGTGCGCAGCTAGGGAAACATGTTTACATGCCTGTAAACATGTGCATGTGTTATCAAACAATTATGCACACTTTTCAATGTGTGTGCGCCTCTCCAAAACACCTATGCACATGCCTAAAAACCCATAAAAAGGACAAGAAAGAGAAATATAAAACTATAAATAGGCTAGATTCTTTCCTTTTAATTCAACTTTTAACATAAACTCAATAAATCTACATGCAAAAGGAAGATTTACTACCTTTTATATTATAAAAATATTGAAAATACACTAGCGAACATTCAAAATACATGAAAATGGTTATAACTTGGAGCAAAATCTTGAAAAAAAAACTTCTAAAGACCATGGAGTAAGTTCCCACTGGGCGTGCCATATGTGAACATGTATAAATTAGAAAAGTTATAGCAATGAGGTTAGAACACTAAAGAAACCTCAAATCTTTACTAACTTAACTATGGACCATCAAGATAAGAGATAAATAAGAGCTACTCCTATGCATGTATTATAAATTTGATAAAACATCAAACTAAACATTTATATACTACAATCTACTCTTTGAATGCTATAAAACATGAACCTATGAAGATCCTAGCAATCAAATTTGATTGTTTGATGCTCAAGGTTTTGAGAGTGAAGGCTCGCCATTAATGGCTACAAGACCATATGGTTCCCTTCATTTACCAAATATTGAGTTAGAATATGCAATAGAAGATAATAACTCAATAACAATGGAATAAATACTCAAATCCTATTTTCCTATAGTTTATGTTAGAGGAGGAGAAGTGTTCTTAGAAATGAGGAGGACGAGGGGTCTATTATTAGTTTTCTAATTTTAAGAAAGGGATGGTTTGGATGTATGTGGGATAAAAGGTAAGTCAAAAAAACACTTTTAACAAGTCAAAGAAAGATTTGAGTAGGTTTAGAGGTTAATTAATCTTGTGGGATTAATTAAGGGTCCCAAGTAGGCTTAGGTAGTTTTTTGGGAGCATTTGGAGGAGGTTTTGATAGATTTTGGAAGTTTTGGAAGTGGGAGTTATTTAATGAGAAGATCCATTAGTCAACTATAGGATAAAAAGGTTTAATCAGCATGTAATGGTCAACTAGGCAGAATTGAAGGGGAAAATAGCCTAATTGACTAAGTGTCATCAATTTGTAGGGAACAAAATAGTTAGAGCAATGCTATGAATAATATTACTTTGATCAAATAATAGGTGTCTACACATGGTTCTGAATATGGAAAATTAACAGTGCAATTGGTATTAATTCCGGTTTACATGGATTAAGTATTTTCCATATTATATGTGTTTCCAAATTGCCATGGTGATAATGATTATTTATGTATGAATGATTAACTATTAATAATATGATGACTATGCATGCTAAATTCCTATCAAGAATAAAAAAGGAGGGACCTAGTATCTGCATGCACTTTGGGTGAGCATTCAGATCTATGTTAATGAAGTTCCAGTGTCCATAGCATGTATGTGAAAACTAGAGACTATAAATTCTTCCTCTAAATTTTCCACTTCCTCACTTGATGTTTCCTTATATTCCTCCTCATCACGGGTCCCTTCAATGTAAAAAACAATTCTCAGCACATTTATTTCCTGGTCCATATTTTTTTTCAAAATTAAAACATAACCCTTTGCTCTTTTTTATTTAATTTGCTGATGTGTCAGTAGAATTATCTGAGGGTACGGTGGAGGCAAGGTGATAATTTTTTTTTATGTTAGTGAAGGTTTGCCTTCTACTGGAAATAATTATTTCCTCTACCCTACGCACCATGATAATAGACCTAGAAACCTTAAGTGGATTAAACATGCACATCTCATGCTCAATGTGGTCCTTAACACCCTCAAGAAATAGGTCATTCAAATACTCTTCTCTAATATCCTCTACACGCAAGGAAAACTTTTGGAATTGATGGACTTACTCCTTTACTGAACCTGTTTATCTTAACTTTGTTAATTAGCTGAAGTAATTCTTTGACAAACTAGAACTATAGTGTAATTTAAGCTCTTTAGTAAAAACTTTCCATGTGACACTTAGACCATTCTTTTGCCTTTGAGCACATAACCAATGATACCAGACGAATTGGTCAAGTTCTACATATAATGATGCCATGGTCACCTTTTTTCCTAATGGGATCTAATGGAGATCAAAGAAAATCTCCCTTTGGGTAATCCAATTCAGCAGATCATTTCCATCAAATTTATGCATTTCCACTTTTGGAATAATGCCCTCCCATTGGTGAGGAGATCTACCTGAATGAGTAAAGGATCCTCCTTGATTGGAGTGATTTGGACCTATGTGAGTATTGCTAGAGGAACCCATATGATTGGAATTGGTATTTGTTTATGAAAGAGTGAGAAGCATCTCCTTCATTGATTGAAAATCCATCTAAAGTTCACCCCTAAGGTTACCTTTCCGATGAAGAAGCTCATTATTGAGGTCATCCTTACTCACCATTTTATTTACCCTTTCCTGAATTTGGATGACTACCTCAGATACTCCCAAACCAGAAGATTCTAAATCCATATCTTCCTTATTTTGGGTCATTCCTAGAGTTTCTTAACCTTTCCCTTGGCCTTGAGTCGATCTATATGTCATGATGTAGGGTTTGGGAATTGGGATAGATGGAATAGGGAAAATATTTAGGGTTTTGGTTTTGTCAATTTATTATCCAAATAGAGAAAATAATAAAGAAGAAACCCTATCTAATTTTTGGAAATATTTCCAAAAATATAATAAACTTATAAAAATTCCAAAAATTGCACCTTAGGTAGCTGAATTATGAAAACACATAAAATCACTATAACTTTTGTAAAACAAGTCCAAAATTTTTGAAATTTGGGAAGGATTTTGCTTGACTGATTTCACCACGCAAAAAATAATGGATAAAATATCACTACCAATTTTGAGATATAGTCAAACCTTCACAATTAGGGTTTGACACAATGCTAGCCAGGATCAAGCTCTGATACCACTTGTAATGAAATTACTTACATATAAATCAAAATATTAACAGCAATAGAACACTAAATAACACAATATTATAGATAAATGATAGCAATATGCAAGTAGAATATCTTAGCCACTTCAAGGGGGAAACCTCCAAACCATATAATAAGACTCAAATGCTCAATATGATGATTAACTACTCACCCCTACGACCTATCTATACCAATCCTATGTTATGGCCAACACCAAGTCCGACTTCCTAAACATATGAAAGCATAAATTAATAACATATGACAAGAAGAGAGATTATGTAAACCACAAGTAGACACTACATATCCAATATAAGCTATAGGACTAAGGGCCTAGCAATATCCATGCTAGTAATGTAAGGTGGTAGAAGATCTTGTTCGACTTACCTTAAGACTTTGTTGTGAATGGGAGGTTAGGAAATAGGTGCCCCATTAGGTCCATTGGGTAGGGGAGGGTAACTTGCACCCCCAATTCTTGTGTTCAGAAGGTTAACCATTTGGACCATTTGGTTTTCATTTGAAGGAGTTGAGTCATAGTGGTAGTTTTTTATTAACTCATGTTGTCTATGGCTAAAGGATAAGATTAGTGGGATTATAACTAGAGGCATTTGTAGATGAACTTGCATGGTATCCTTCCCATTATCCACCCTATCATTAATTTTCTTGGAGACAAATTCGAAGATATTTTTATGAATTACTGACTCAAGTTCCCCTTTGTATTGAGAAAAATTATCAAAGAATTTATAAATTTTAGGTGGGAGGTCAAAGATGTATTAAATCTAAATCTCTTCTTATTTTTCACCTAAGATATTATTTTTGTAGGTGTTATAATTTTTCCTATTAGCTCTTACCACACAATAGTCTAAAAATAAAGTAAATCCTAATACTGGATAGTTATTTAATGAAATTGAATGTTTATTAGAGTTAGAGAGCCCTAGGCCAATATACTTCATGATGGAGTGTTGATCTAGCCACGAAGAATCTCATAAATATGGGCTACCAAGTAATCAGTCGTGAAAAAAGTGTTTCACAAGGGGCAAAGGCATCTATGGCAAGGATTAGATAGGATAGACAGAATCATCATTGTAAATGACATAAGTGTCAATGGTGTCTGTGATGAAGTTAAGCCAAGACAGATATGATCAACCCTATACATAAGTGACACATGGGTCGATGGTGTCTATAAAGATTGATTTTTAGAGGTTTTGGAATTTTAAAAACTGAAATAAGAAAAAAATGAAAATTGGGTTCTTTTAATGAGTTGTGCTTGATCAAATGGAACAAAAAAAGATTCACATTGGGTTCACCAAGGATGTGTGGCAGAAAAAAATGTGTCTAGGCACCGTACACTCTTATCATCTATTCAACCTGGGTATTTAAGGCAAAAATTGAAGGACACACCAAGACCAACACACAAATGGATAGAAATAAAGGGGATATATGGACCGTTATGATTGCATACCCCAAGAGAAGCAACCATTAACCTAGAAAAAAATAATAATTCCAAGGCCTTGGGTTTAAAAAGAGGAAGGAACTATATGGAGTTATCAGTACTATGAGGGTAACGATAAATAAAAGAAGCATGAAAATACTATGATAACCAAAGGAAAGCATGTTGTTGATGGAAATCCTTAGTAGACAAACCGTCAGATTCATAAGAAACCTTAGGTTAATGGGACGTGTGCCCTAAGGTGACCTCAATATTTTAAATAAGTTCACTCTTCTATGTGGTGTGAGTTTATGGTCAAGGAAAATGAACTAAACTTTAAACTTAACGGGGGCGATGTGCCAAAAAGTGAGAGAGTTAACTCGTAATGAAACTAGCTGAAATAGAGAGAAAGGTGGGAAATGAAAAGGGTGGACAAGATGCACCACAGACCAGAGATAATCCAAATAAAACACTACTCCAAACTATCCAAGCGCAGCTTCTGAAGATAACAATAGCACAAAAATGTGCACAGTTATCTACATTGAAATAAATCCTATTAGAGATAATATAGATAACGTAAAGGATGGAAAAATTGCATCACAGGGCATATTATATTACTCCAAATAATGTGCACATTATTACAATAGATAAGAGGAAAAATTCCATTACAAGCTCAGAAAGAAGGCCAAAGCTCCATCCTCTTGCCTTTTAAAGAAGAAGAAATGAGACAAAAGAAGAAACTAACTCCAGAAGTGTCTCTTTATTTTAAAGTTTTTGGTTTCAATATATAGGAGGAGAAGGGTGTGAGAGACCCTTCTCGAACTCTCTTTTTTTATGATAAATGGTGCGAAGTGATAGAAATAGATTTTTTAAGATCTTTTTCACACTTTCCCATTATCTTTTCCTTAAAGAGTGAGAGCCATGCCTATTTAATAAATCTCTTAACTATTTTTCAATTGACTCCCTTGGAGTGGACTTATCCTTCCAAATCATTATTACATATTTGGATCTTTAATTTATTATGCATTGGGTCCTGAGCTCATGATTCAAGCGGTGCCTATCTATGCTAGTTTTATGAGAATGACACTTTGAATGCAGGTGAACAAATTAAGTATTCCCAGGTTTTCACTCTTCACACGGAACTACACATTAACTTTATCCCTGAAAAGACCAGCTAAATGACCCTTTTCCTTTGATATTTTCAAAATATTTGAAAATTTAAACCTTTTAGATAGGTGCCATAATTTTCCCTACATGGATTTTGTCTTATCACCAATATTATAGCAATCTACCTCGAACTCAGAGCCGATTCATAATGAAATCCATGTGGAGGTCAAGTGCTTCTCTAGGGTCTCTGATTCCATTGTAGCTTATGGGAGTGCGCAGGGCTGACACCTGGCTTTAGTTGTGATCATGCCACTTTCCTTTGGGTAAGTAATGAGCCAGGCCACATATCACTATGAAAACTTTTACTTTGGGAGGGTCATCCATAGTTGACTCCATGTGTAAGTCTCGTAGGGCTCCAAAAATTCCACTTCCTTTGATTCCTAGAACTCGTGCCAAGTTGACATTTGGCACTTTATGTGATATTGTTGCTTCCTTTTGAGTTTAGCGTGTCCCGATATTGGATTTAATTATGGATTCAGCTGTATTTCCAAAGGCTCGACTCCTGGTGATATTCAAAACTATAGGAACCTCGATTGAGTAGGAATCTTCTTATTATCTAATCTTAGTGGGCAACAGAAATTAGATAACAGTTTGGCAACTCACGGGGACCATTAGCCTACTAAATGGAAAGAACCCACAATCTCCTGCTATCCCTTGGGTTTGGGCTGTGTTATCAGCTAATCTGAACCTGGTCCATAGAGCATGAAGGGTTTCCAAGCCTCTGCAGCCATTTTTTGATCCTTGTGCTCTCCTACTCTCATAAGGAAAACTTTTTTATTTATTTTTGTGAGAGTATAAAGTTGAAGAATCCACAATGTCACTCAGCTAAATGATTTTAGTTGTTCTACATTTTCTTGGAGTGAAGACTACAACCACTACAGGTCACTGCAAATCCTCCTGTGAGATGGATTCTTCTTAAGGAATCTGGTGCCTCTTAATGGAGTAATATAAACATGGGCCTATAAAAAGAGACAAAACATACATGACTCAAATGAGTCATGTAGAGTGTCTGTACACACTTATTTTGCAGAAAGAAATATACTCCTACTCCTAAGCTAACTATTTTTGTAAAAAGCTAAACAAAACCTATAAATTACAGGGAGAAAGAACTTCCCTTCCTTATAAAGTGCGTCCATACAATTAATATAGTTGTAGGCATGGCATGTGATAAGAGTGAAAATTTACCTTTCACTCTTCCCCCCATGGTATCAACAAAAACAATGAATACCCCCTCAAGATGTTCATATTTTGGTTGGAGGTGTCATAGTTGACCCTTAGGGCCTTGAAAATTGTCCTCATGCCCTAAAGTGAGCATGACTTATATTGAAGTTTTCCTTGGTCTTGATGAGGACCATCCTATGGTGGGAGTCGATATGACCCTCTGTTCCTGCCCATTGTTCTGGATTATATCTTTTGGAACGGGGATTTTTTGTAGGCTTCCTTGAAGGGTGTCATCCTTATATCCTCCCTCCTAGTTTTTAGCAAATTTTCTAGAAAATCCAGGCTCTTCAATTGAAAGCAAGAATATTTCAATGATTATTTTTTCTAGAGTCCTTGGACTAGTCCTAGGGGAACTATTGTGAGCAGAAGGCTACTTTTGTTGTGGGTTTGATGAAGAAATGAAGGTTGTTATTTCTATAGGATATTCTTCATCGAGGCATCCCCTAAAATTTGATAATCACTTGAGCTTATCTTATTCCTCCTCTGTTAAAGTCTCACACTTTTGTATGGTGTATTTTCAGTATGCAAATTTTCTGTCATGTGTGCCTTCATCTTGTAATATGAAGCCCATTGGCCCAAATTCTTCCAGTGGATCTACTTTTTGGGGAGGAAAAACAAAGGAAATGTATGCATCTTTTGGGATGCTCATCTTGTGATACAAACCTCCTGAGTTTGTATCACTTCTCACCATATGTTACCCTTATTTTAGATTTAGAGCCATTACTTGGTGGTGTGAGGGGTACAACTACTCAAAGAAAGGGGAAGGGTGAAATGGATGGCTTGGAGATTGAGAAGGGGACTCAGCATTTGGAGCGGTATGGTATGGTGAAGCCTGGGCTGGGATGGGAGATGATTAAATATCCGATGATTGACTCTCCCATCGACAATTTTGTCTCATGCTTTGCCCATATATTTCAATACCCTCGATCCACTGCAGAAGTGGAAGCAATGTTTCTTCTAAAACACTAAGCTTCTCATGCGAGCTATAATGTCTAGGAATAAGGCCAACCCATGGATAAGGAGCTCAACATCCCTTTTTGAATGCCTCCATTTGCACCATATCCTGAGATTAAACCATGCCTACTTATATTTATGTTATCTTATCAAGCAAACCAACCTCTTCCAATTTTTCGTAGCCATTAAACATGTGCCCATAGTCTTGATTGGTTTAATAGTCAAACTTGTTTTGACTTTGCTCATCTGGGTCGCCATGGTGAATTTGAAACTGGTTATACTGCTTTTTTGGGGAAGACACGCCACATATTCGATACTGAGGATACCGCTGCAAATGTGGATCCCTTGGTGGTAATGAATTCATATTTTCACAACTCTATAGGATGAAGAGAAATGGAAGACGTGGAAAGAAAGCTAAGTGGAAATGGATGAGAGGGAGGTCTATGAGCTTTTGTAATGATTTTTTTGGACCATTTGGAGTCGTTGGATGTTCTCTAAAACTATCTCCATTAAATCTTGAATTTTACTAGGAACAGATTGAGTTGATACAATGATAAAATACCACTCTGAGTTGTCCCACCAGGCGTGCTAGGAAAATTGTTGACAGAGATCCTTAGCGGATGAATCATCAGAGTTCTAGGAAACCTTAGGTTAGTTGTACATGAGCCCTAAGGTAACCTCTAGATTTTAAAGAAGATGGCTCTTCTCTATGGTATGAGTTGAGGGTCAGGGAAAATGAACTAAAATTTAAACTTAATGGGGGCGATGATCTGAAAAGTGAGAGAGTTAACTCGTAATGCAACTGGATGAAATAGAGAGAAAGGTGGGAAATGAAAATGGTGGAAAACATGCACCAAAAACTAGAGATAATCCACACAAAACACTACTCCAAACTATCCAAGCATAGCTTATCAAGATAACAATAGCACCAAAACATGCACAGTTATCTACATCGGAATAAAGGCTATCAGAGATAATACAGATTATGCAAAGGATGGAAAAATTGCATCACAGTACATATTATATTACTTCAAATAATGTGCATAGTATTATAATAGATAAGATTCAAAATTCCATTACAATCTCAGAAAGAAGACCAAAGCTCCAGCCTCTTGCCTTTTATAGAAGAAGAATGAGACAGAAGAATAAACTAACTCCAGAAGTGTCTCTTTATTTTGAAGTTTTCAATTTCAATATATAGGAGGAGAAGGGCTTGAGAGACCTTTCTCAAACTCTTTTTTTATGATAAATGGTGCGAAGTGATAGAAATATATTTTTTGAGATCTTTGTCACACTTTCCCATTATATTTTCTTTAAAGAGTGAGAGTCATGCCTATTAAATGCATCTCTTAAATATTTTGCAACCGACTCCCTTAGAGTGGACTTATCCTTCCAAATCATTATTACATATTTGGATCTTTAATTACTTATGCATTGGGTCCTGAGCTCATGATTAAAGTGGAACTTATCTATGTTATATTTTGAGAATGAAATTTTGAATGCAGGTGAAAAAATTAAGTATTCCTAGGTTTGCACTATTCACACGGAACTACACATTAACTTCATCCCTGAAAAGACCAGTTGAATGAACCTTTGAATTTGATCTTTTCAAAAGATCTAAATATTTAAACCTTGTAGATAGGTGCCATAATTTCCCCTACGTGTATTTTTTCTTATTTCTAATCTTTTAGCAATCTACCTCGAACTCAGATCCGATTCATAATGAAATCCATGTGGAGGTCAAGTGCTTCTCTAGGGTCGATGCTTCCATTGTAGCTTCTGGGAGTGCATGGGGATGCCACCTAGATTTATTTTTGATCGGTAAACTTTCCTTTGTGTAAGTAATGATCTGACCGTATATCATTGGGAAGAATTTTACTTTGGGCGGGTCATCCACATTTGACTCCTCGTGTAAGCCTTACGGGGATCTGAAACTTATACTTCCTTTGCTTCCCGGAACTCGCACCAAGTTGACATTTGGCACTTTTTGTGATATTTCTTATTCCTTTTGAGTTTTTTGTGTCCCAATCTTGGCTTTAATCATGGATTTGGCTTTATTTCTGAAGGCTTGACTCCTGGTGAGATTTGAAACTATGGTAACCTCAATTGAGCAGGAATCTAATTGTTATCTAATCTTAGTGGGCATCATAAATTAGATAACACATGTAACATGAAAGGAACTAAAATACAATATGTTAACCTATCATGTCCATAAAATAATAAGCTAACATAGAGTATGTATCTAATGTAAACATATACAAAATGAAAAAATGAGTTAGAGCACTTACATGTTGGGTGGTGGTCGCCGATGCATCTATCTCCCAAAGGAGCATACACCAAGAGAGAACATATTTTAGGTGGAGAAGGGGAAACAATCCTATCCTATCTCACTATTTATAACCCAAAATTGGAAGCAAACCAATCCAAGCAAGAATAATCTCCAAGCCAAGAGTCAAGTAGTAAGAAATCCAAAAGCTAGACAAACAGGTGCAAGTTGGCGCAAGAGAGAAAATCTAATGTAGAGTTCCTTTATGAAATTGAAGAGCTTATGATGTCAAAATGAGAGTTCGGGTATTTATACCAAGGCCATTGCATGTGGATGAAGGTGTCAGTAAGGATTTTGAATTTGTACCAACGCGATCTCCCGTAGGTGATGGCGTCAAAAAAGGAGGAATGTGTAAAGAGTTATGAATAATAAGAATGATGCAAAACAAAAGAAGAGATGTCATGAGAAAGCAAGATTTCAGAAGAATAAGAGGAATATGAGAAAAATAAACATATAAATGGAACCAAAAGTTTTTCTCTCTCCATGTATAATCCCCAACCCAATCATTACATTAATAACCATACCCCTATCTCGGAATGAGCCCCTGAAGGCACCCATTCCAAAGATAGATGCATTAGCATCCTCTAACCTGAGAAGATAATTTTTAGTAACATATATAAAAATATAAAGCGTAAAAATTTAGGTGTATACAAGCATTTCCTCTATCTTCTGGCACTTAGTTGTTATTTCTTTTTTTCTTATCCTTTATTTCCTCCAAAATTTTCTCATGCACCTCCTTATCACCTGTATATAATAAAGTATCCAATCACTTCAATTCATCCTCATCTTCTACAAGGCACACATCTATAATGGTATCATCCGTAAACCTTTTAAATATATTTTCAGCCTTTTACACGGCCTCTTTCATCTCAACACCCATCTCTTCATATTCCTTTATTATTTATTAACTTTCTCTTTATTTGTGTGCACCATCTCTTCAACTATTGGCCCTTTCCCTTTACTCACTTTCTCAATCAATAAAATAATTATTTCTCCTAGGGTATCAATTTCCCTGTTAATATTCATATTTGCTTCCAAAGCCATGTCCAGACAAGAATTCGTAATGTGCAAGACTATTTATGCCGCCTTTTTATTTATAGCACTTAGTTGTTCTCTAGTGTGGATAACCTCTATATCCATCTTCTTATTTTTTTTACCTATATGGCTCAGGTATTATCATACATCACACAATGTAGATCCTTTATTAATATTCTTCCATCCTACCTCTGCATCCATTTTATTCAATGCATTTCTCTCTTGCTCATCTAAAAACTGAGTTAAGTCCATAATTGTATAGACATTGGATAGGTCCTTCTTGCCATGTAAATAAAATAATGACTCTTTCTTTACTTCAAAATCAAGCTCCTCAACAAGTGTCTACATTGAAAAGGAGAGAATATTACGCGTGCAATTATGAGATTCACTATTATTAAACATATCCTAACAATAATTTTTTTCAATATCTAGGGAAATTTGGAACTTACCTCTAATTAGCTTTGTGGTGTCATCTACCTATGACATACTCGGGTGAGGAGGAAACATTGGTGGAGGAGACCACTATTTTTTATTCATCTTCATGATTTATGTCTCTCTGTGGGTTGCTCTCACAGTGATTTCCACATAGGACATGTTTTATTTTCTCATTCTCCCTCTCAATTTCATGGTTCCTCTTGTTCCTCTTCATCGCACTCTTCATTGATCCCTTCCTCACACTCTTCCTTGTGTTCTTCCTAGCTCTCTTCCTCATGCTCCCCATGTTCATATTCTTACCTCTTTTCATCTTGATATTCCTCTTCATCAACATCATGTATCACTAGAGATCATATTTCTTCTTTTTTTCCTTTATCTGTCTGAAAGGATTCTTCCTAAAAATATTCCCCTGATTGTTCTTCTTCTTCTATGGGGCTAGCCTATCGTGTGCTTTTGACTGGAACAATGGGAAAGACTAGAGGAGTTAGTGATGTCCCCACTTATTGGTGTTTCTCCCTCATCCTCTTTCATGTACTATGATCAATTTTCCCCTATGTTACATCATTTTCCTCTTATTCTTCCAGGGTGGGATCGCACCTGCTCTTTTTAATCTTAATAGTTGTTTTTTTATGGAGGTGTTGAAATATAAGTATCACACATGTCAACCACCTTTCCATCCTTTAGCTTGGGCTTTATGTATTTTTACACCCAACATGCCTCTTTCCCCACCACCAGTGTCATGATGGGATTTAGAGCTATCACATTAGATTCCATTTTTTGACATATGGTACCTTGGTATCATACCGATATGTCTTCTGCAATATTTGGTAGTTAGTATCAACCTTATCCGCATTGAAATTTAGTGGTTGTGTGTCTTTGATTCTATTTACCATGCTTTTGAAATATATAGTATGCAAATGGATGTTTGCGCAAGGGAGCCATCTCTCCATTCATCAACAAAAATCTTCCAAGACATAAGTGTTACATCATTGAAAAATATTTCTACCTTTCCAATTCTGTTAACATCTCTCTAGGAACTACCACTCATTTTTAAAGGAATCATGCAACCTCTTGTACCATTTATCTAGGCATAGCTTATACACATTAGTGACCCCTCCATAATAGGTATACTTCTTAAATATCTTGGCTAGTGATCGTTACTCCACAGGGTTCTCTAATTCATTTCCATTCATCCCATCTGACACACCTATATCCTAGAACACTATGAGGATCAAGATTGATCCCCATGTTATTTTTTCTCCTTTCTCCTGTTGGATAGTTTCTTCTTCAACAATGTCCTCTATGGTGTATAACATGATATTATACTTGGTCCCCTGCACAATCTTATGTGTGATATGTAGGAATTTTTTGTTAAATTTGGAACATTGCTCGAAGGTGCCTAGCTTACAACTCACCAGGCACATGACTACTCTTGTCTCTAGGTCAGCGATGTTTTTTACACTGAATGTGGGACCTCCCCTTTGATAGTGCAACTTAGTGGTTTTCTTCTCCACTTCAGCCTCATTGTGCATGTCAAGAGTAATCTCTACACTTCTATAATATATACCAATCACTCTATTAATTAATTGGGCAGTGATGCACATCCTTCTTCCAGTAAAGAAAAAATATTCCTCATGGACTCTATAATTTAGCCACTAGTATAAGCACATAGGATTACCAAAGAATGGTAACACAAAAAATTGTAACACTCAAATATCCACCAAGGTCTTGTGCACCTTGTCATTGATGACAGTTTTACATGTTATAGTTAAGTACCCCATCTCTTTTATGATAGCAATTTTGATATCTCCTTTGTGGCCTGGCGTGTGGTGGTTATTCTCATGTATCTTACACTTACATATTTGTGAGGTCTATTGTTTCTCAAATATTTCCTCATGTGGGTACTACATTTATGATTATTAGTCATCATGATCTTTCACTGTTTTCTTATTATTCTTCAATACCTTCTTTAGTGCCATTGATTACTTTGTTTGAATCTCTTGTAATTATCCAACCTATAAAATTTTTTCGTATGTTTTGAAAACCCTAGCCTTAATTTTTCTAGTTTCACCTCACTTGTCACCACATATAAAAACTAGCTTTGCAACCTCTCTCAAAACCCTTCTAATAGCTTCTACTTCACACAATGAGCTTTTTTTTTTAGGATGGTTACTTGATCACCTTCGTCACTACCCTCATATGCACTAGTTCACATTATTTCTTTGATTCACAATAGCTCTTATGTGGACTAATTTTGAATTCACAAGGTAAGAATAAAAACTAAACTTGTCCTCCGTTTATAGATTTCCAATTTCGGTGTCTTTAAATGCACTCACCTACCACCACTTTTTAGCTTTAATGCATCTTTTTTGTTTTCCCACTTTTTATGTGTTTTATCACCTTTTTCTAGTATGGAATCAACATAAAATGCTTCCACGTGCTATATTCCATAACATTCTAATGTACACCTACTTCTCTAGTTGCAGACCCCTTTGCATGTACCTTCCTATGTTGCACATGTTCTTCCTTTACACCACTTACCATTCCTCTGTGCTCCCTCCCTCACATTATACTATCTGTAGCTCCATTCACCAAATTTCTATATGAGAAACCCCACCAATCCAAGCACACTTACGCATTATCAATCCAATCATTATAATACTTCCTTCATGCACCTTTACCTACTTACCCCACACTAAAATCACATGTACTCCTTTACTCGTTAGTCTAGAAAAAATAAATCAGTTACTACGAGTGAACATGCTTATTACAAAAAATAACATAAAATGAAAGGGAAACCTAATCTAAATGGAAGTGTTACCTTATTACAAACATAAAGGAAGCTTATTTATATTAGGGCTTTAGCCTAATATTATTAAACTAACCAGGAAACATATTTCCATCCAATGCCTGCAACTGGAATGCACCTGATTCCAAAATATTAGTTACTTTAAATGGTTCTAACCAAGGAAATTTGAGCTTCCTTAGGTTGTGCACAAATTTTAAATCATATAAAAGTACCATTTTATCAACTTTGAAAGACTTTTTTTTTATATGACTATCATGCCAAGACTTCTGTCTCATTTTTGTCTTCTGGCTCCATCGTGTTATTGTGTGTCATTCATCCAATTGAATTAATTTTTCAATGCACTCCTTTACTACATTGTCATTAGCAAGTCCTCCTACATATGTAATACGTAGGGTAGCATGAATTCCACAAGAAAAAAATCATCTATACTAAACACCAATTGAAAGGGTGTGGCCTTATTCAACCTCTTTTAAGTATTTCTATATGGCCATAGTACAACTGACACTTTATCATCCTAATATTTCCTTCCCACAACACAAATGTTTTATCAATGTGTGTCCCAATATCTTGTTGAAAAATTATGTAGTACCATTGGCTTGTGGGTGATATGGGTAGTTTTATTATGAGCTACTATAAACGTAGCTAGAAATATTCTTATTTTCTTATTCAAGAAATGAGCTCCCCTATCACTGATAAGGCTTTATGGACATCCATACCTACTAATAATATTCTCCCATAAAAATCATGTTGTTGTACTTACCGTCAAATCCTTGGTGAGTGGTGCTTCTGTAAACACCTAAATTCGGTATTCCTACCTTTGTCTACCCGTATGTGTATATTTCACTATGGTCTTAGCTAGAACCCCCCTTAATTTAATTCATCTCCCTTTATTTAATTAAATAACCAATTATTATCCCATCACATTTAATCCTTATTAATATTTATTAATAAACATTGATTAATTAATCTTCATTAATTAATTAAATAATATCCAGTCACCCTAATGGACTTTCCCTTTAGGATGCTTTTATTATAAATCCACATCTCTGTCTTTTTCCAGCTTTTATCCTACCTAAAATAATCCCCTAACTACCCATGACACATCCCTAAACAACCTTTTTCCACCTACAAGCTTTAAAGCACTTTTCCCAATCTTAAAAAACCTGAAATCCCGACTAAAACAAAAAATCAACCCCATTGGAGAAATTTTCCCCATATTCTGTGGTGACCCATCCCAGTCATCATCAACCCTATAAGACTAAGTTATTCCCTTTCCAAAAAATAAACACAAACACACAGGGGTGACAAAACACTTTATTTTCTTACATTCTGTGAATCCATCTTTGAACTAGAGCATCTCAGCAGCTGTTCCAGGATTCTTATAGTCCTTGGAAGCTTGTTTTCATCACTCATGTGACTTTGGGAGGTTTACATTGATTTTTGTGATATCTTACATTATTTCTACTATTATCCCTTTGGATCTGTCATCTTACAGGTTCAGCAGCATTCATAGCAATGTTATCAGCCTTCTCTTCCAGCCTTTTTACTCGCGGGTCATCCATTCTATCCATTTGTCTTTGACCTTGTTCTACTCTGCTATAGTCGTCGTCACCCAGCGTAGGTTGTTATCGACCCATCCTTCTAGCACCATGTTTTCTATCTCTAGATCCTTTCTCTATCTATGTTTTGACTCTCTCATCCCTCTCAGATTCCATAGTCACCATCCTACTTCTCTTTTGCACTAAAACTAGCCTATCTATGTAGACACATGTAGTTTGATCAATGCACTATTATTCTTAATATTGTACTAACTATTCTTCCCCTTTGCAAATTTACGACACCTCGTAAGTTAGATTTATCTAAATCCCCTCTTACGACACTTTTTTGGTCGTATTTCCTCTTGTAAACTATTTAATTAGGCTATAATAACCTCTTCTTAGCTAATATTCTCTTCTTTACCACCTTTATTAGCTCCCTAGAGTATCAATCCACTTCGTTGGATTGATTAAGTCTTTCAAAAGCCCTTCAGAAACCTAATTTCTCTCTAAGTAAGGATTAATTATCCTCTAAACATGGTTAATTAAACAGTAGCCATGGTCAATCTCTTCTAAACATAGTCAAATCTCACTTTGACTTGCTAAAAGTACTTTTTGGACTTTTGAATTTGTCCCACATGCACCCAAATCCCCCATTTTCCCAAATGGAAAACTATAAATAGGGCTAGACCCCCTCTCTCATTTTCTAAGAATTCTCTCTTCTTCCTAGCATAGATTGTAGTATTTTGTTTAGGCTTTAGATTGTATTTCATTTTCTTCCATTAAGCTAGTAGCATTTGCTTTTGTATTTTATAGCACAAATATGGAGTAAAAGGGAAGAACTATTGGCCTTGAAGCCATTAATGGGGAGATCTCTTTCTCTTCGAACACATAACTGAATGCTTAGATCCTCTTAGGTTCATTATTTCAAGCTTTCAAAGAATAGAGGTTAATGTCATTTGCTTATTTTTCTTGTTTACTTCAAATTAATGTATGCAAATAAGAAAACCTTGCTCATTTCTTATCAGATGGTCCATTGATCAACTTGTTCAAATCACTTATTATTTCCTCATTTCTGTTTCTAACACTAGATAAATGACCTTCATTTATAGGTATTTCATGGGTTTGATATAGAAATAGGACACTTTGACTAAAAAATAACCTATTTGCTTTTGAAAATTTGAAAATCTGTGATTTTTGTAGGTTTTTCACAAGGTATGCGTAGGTGTTGAGAAGGGGCACGTACACATGGAAACCCCAACATCCTTTTTAGAATAGAAGAGTACCTGTTTGACTGTCCTCATCATTGGAAAAATTTATCTCTGTAGGGATGCACACGTGTCTCCGTCGGTTGGTCGGCATCTCTGTCTCTCTGGCCACGTCTGTGTAACTAGCTTGACTGTGTGAAAATTTAAAACTATCTGTTTTAAGCTTGGGCGCATCCATGTTGAGTTGCAAACTTCTCTATCTATCTGGAAGCGTCTGTGTTTTTAGTATACTATATTTCACTAATTTTTGTTTACAGGTGCATCCATTGGGTTAGGCGCATACATGTCGGTTAGGAAGTGTTGGTGTCGGTTTGGGAGCATAGGTGTCTATGTAAAGATTGAATTTTTTTTTATAATCTACAATATATATATGTATATATATATTTTATCTTTGTTGTTGATTGCTCAGACTAACAAGTTAAAAATAGATTTTTTCTTTGGTATTTCAGTTTACATAGTTAAGTGTTTTTGATTCTTAGATTTAAAAATAGGATTGTATAAAGTGCATATGCTCTCTCCTCGCACCTTCAAAAGTGATCTTGGAGATCAGAAACACTTATACAAAACTTGTATCAAATGTTCCATACACTTGTTTTATAAAGGATAAAGTAAAATTTCATGTGATTTAGTAGGATTTTTCACATTGGGTATGCTCTTCCTTCACACCTATTGGCGATCTTAGGAATCAAAAGCAAGGTGTAAAGTCCTCTTTCTTGACATCAATCTACGAACTGGAAAATTACTAAACTTGTTGTCTATAAGACCCAATGCTTATAGAATAAATACATCCAAAACATAAAAATTATAATACACATGTTCTTGTAGGTTTCCAAATGGTGTGCTACTTAAAACCACATTAAGTTAAGCAAGATAAAAAACACACCATATTCAAAACATTGTATTGCAGGTTTTAGAAAAGGGTACGTCCCTATCCGCTCAACTGGAACATAACCCATTTGATATAACGCCTTAAGCTACAACAATGGGGGTGGATCCACGAACCCTAAAGTAATCCACAAATCAATCTCATGGATGAAACAGGAAGCGCTCTGCTTATCCACTTGACTAGTACACCTTGTGAGTTAGAGTTACTGGTTGTCTGTATGGCGACCCCAGGGAGAGCACACATGAACGCACTAGTTTCTCTTTGTGTTTGAAGGGGGTAAAGTAAAGCTGAGATACTCCCAAGATAGGTAGGGGACTATTTGGGTAAATCATGCTAGCTTAAGAAAAATTTGTAACACCTATTTGAGAGAACTTATTAAGGATGCCATTCTATCTTGGAGCCCACTTTACTAGTGCATTGTTGCGTCAAGCCGTCACAAAGTGACAACTCATTTGGAATATGAAAAAAAAATTCGAACAAGGAAAAGAACCCTTGTGAGTTTGATCTAAGTGTCTTTCATCACGAAACTAAACTACATCCCACTTTCACTTAGTTTTGTTCTTGTCTTCGAATGAGGCAAAAATCTGCCCAAGTGGCACTTGGTTTGTTTTCATCTTTTGATCTATACCCTTGCATTCTCACTGACCATTTTTCGGGGTGAGAAAGGTGTATACCTTGTGTGTTTTTATTAGAGATAGTGATCGCCACATTTTTGTCCATTTACGCCCATCCATGTTTGTGGCTAGGTTGTTAAACATCTAAAGTGTGCTGGTAAATTTTTATTATCTTTGATAAAATTCCTTCCATCTTGATTTCAAGATCATCCTCACCACTGTGAGTTCGGTTCATGTTTCGTCTCTTCTTGAGTTAATAATTTTGTTTGCATTCTAGGCGCACAATCTTGGTACTTACATCGTGTTCTCATTTTTTATGAGAAAATGGTATAAATACCTTTATGGTGTGGTTATGCTGCTCACATGATTAAAAAATCCTTGTTATACTTATCACTTGGTTTTAGTTTCAATGTCATCTAAGTCTTCTTGAAAAGTGTCAATAACACCTTATATATATATATATATCATGATAAATTTGTCATGGTACTAACACCTTGCTTTATCGGTTAATGTATCATGGTTACGTTGTTATGCTATATCTAGTTGGGACTTCCATTTTTAGAAGGTTTGGATTTCATCGGCATTCAAACTAGTTTTAAGTATACCTTGTCGAGAGACTGCGTCAACACCACGCCAGTACTTAGGCCTTGTTAGAATTCTAACTTGAGTTACATATTGATACGATATTGTCGCTATCTGTTTTAGGGCATAGGCTTGGTTAAAGAAATTGAGTGATCATTACATTTAAGTGTGCATATGAGTGTTCCTTGATAAAAATGATTAAATAACACCGCATCTATGATACACTATAGTATAGTTCAAAACATCACCTTGAGCGGCTTGTAAAAACTGTACACTTAGGGGTTGCGCTAGCTATATACAAATGTCTGCAAGTAATGCCTAAAATCACAAAAATGGAAACTAAATCAAATGAGCATGACATAGGAGAAAACCCTTTCGAAAGCTTCCCCTTTAGCGGCAACAATTTGGCCCCTCTCTTTTCGCAAGTCAAAAATACGGAGCTATTAATTGATCATAGTGGAGAAGAGTCAGACTCTTCCGGAGAACAACAAAGGTTAGACCTAAAAATATTTGATGAACTCCTATATTATAATAAAGATCAAGTACTCATAAGAGTCTTACAATTAGGAGATAAACTTCCACAAGAGCACAAAGAAGAAACAAAGGTCATTAACCCTAAACTAGGAGAGTGAAGATCTCTCTTAAATATAGATAATCCTTTTGATGTGGGATACAATTCCACTTCTGGGCAACATAAGGTTGTTGTTGAAGGAGAACCATCACAAAAACCTCACTATAAAGCTTCACATAAAGTGAAAATCAAGCGTAAAGCCTCCCCCCCTCCGAAATTTGATGAAGAAGAGGACCCCCTGGTTGAGGAGTAGATCCTCCAAAAATAGACCTTGAAGTTGAGCCAGAAGCTAGCAAACTTAGGCTCTTCAAGAAGAAACATATACAAAGAAAAAGACAAAAATAAACTTAGCGAGTTTCAAACTGATCCACACACGGACTATACCTTTAAAGTGACTCAGGTACAAAGACCAATGTCACCTACTAAGGAGAAACTCATTCAAAAAGAGTTACAATCAATGAAAAATATACTCACTACATTACAAGAGCGAGATGTAGGTGAGAATAGAAAATATTCTTATGAAGAACTTTTCCCTTACCCCTTTGATAAGGAAATGTTACAAAAACCTTTCCCAAAACATTTACCATTCCCAAGTTTGATAAATATAAGTGCAAAAGTGATCCTCGTGATCATATAAAATACTTCTACATGGATTGCCAAGAGGTCGCATATAGCGATAATTTCTTAATACAAATTTTTCCTCTTAGCCTAGGAGCCATGGGATTGGAATGGTTCTATAGCATACCCAAGGGCTCCATTACAACGTGACCCACATTAGTGAAAAAAATTGTGTGGCATTACTCCTATAATATGTAAAGCGACATCACAATGAACAATTTATGAAATACAAAAAAAAAACCCAATGAGACGTTTGCAGGATTTTTACAATGATGGCATGGATTAGCCAGTCATTTTCCTTTTGCATTACCAGAAAAATAGTTAGTGAGCATATTTGTTCCTAAATTAAACCTAGAAATAGCCTTTCACTTATAAATGCATTGTCTCTCAAACTTCAAAGAAGTCATAGAGAAAGGCGGTCAAATTGGTAAAGACCTCATTGCAAAGGGAACACTTAAGTCTGTCGTTAAAAACAAACATGAAGCCAAATACATAGAAAAACCTAAATTCTTCAATAAGAATAAACATGTTGTTGGTGATTGCATTATAGACTCTAAGAGAGTCCAAGCCGTACAGACAGGCCCACTTTTAAAGCTTTCACAAGGACCTCATCCCAAAGCACCTACAAAACAAATATTTACATCCTTAACAGAGTCCTTATCTACCATCCTAAAACAATTAGATGATTCAAAATGGTGGAATATCCAACTACAATGGTACCATACCCAGAGGATACTCCAAAACAAGGTTGGTTCAAAGATCATGAATATTTCAAATTCCACCGTGTTAAAGGACACAAGATGGATAGGTGTTTTAGACTGCGCCATTATATATAAGATCTCATCGAGGAAGGAAAGATCACTGTGGATTCTCCCCATGAATCTGGGAAAATTCCAAATGAAATAATGGGTATCTAGAAGGAACATTTTCCTAATCATGCAGATAAAAAGAAAAGGAAACAAGATCACGGGAAAACCTCTAATGAATATAGAACTGCTACCTATGTTTACCCTAGAAATGATAGTCCTTATGATTCCCTCATTGGATGTATTAGCTCATTTAATGAATAGATCAACACCATCTAGATTTTAGAAAAGAGCTGCGTAGTTAGGACACGACATGCCCACTTAGTCATACTAGATCCTGTGCCTATCCCTCAGGAAGGTCAGTATAATTTAATTGAGCAGTTAGAGAAAAGACCTGTTAGGATATCTATTCTCGATCTCCTCAAGATCTCTAATGCCCATAAGAATGTACTATACAAGACTTTGTAAAATTTAGGGGTTTCAATATATGTATACCCTACAAAACTTCAAGCCATGATTGCGTGCCTAGATTCCAATGATCATATTACTTTTGATCATACTGCAATCTTGCATAACAACCCATAACATAACTTACCATTTTATCTCGAAGTATTGGTTACCCATCGTAAAATAAAGAGAGTACTTGTAGATGGGGGATCTGGTCTAAATATTTGCACTTTGAAGTTTCTTAAGCAACTAGGTCATTCAGAAATAGATCTCGAAGTTAAGACTATCACAATCACGGCTTATGACAATGAAGAAATAGAATCAGTGGGGACTATTGTGGTTCCCATAGAAGTAGGCCCAACGTGTCATGACACAATGTTCCATGTCCTTGACTTGAACCTTCCATACAACATGCTTTTGGGGCACCCATGGATCCATGTCATGCAAGCTATTCCATCAAATTTCCATCAGTGCATCAAGTTATGTCATGAAGGTCAGGTGGTTACCATTCTGGGAAACTTGGAACCATTCTCACATTATAGGGCATTGCATAGTTTTTATTTTGTAGCTTATGAGTTTCCTTCTGCGGATGTAGTTGTCCCCTACAAACAAAAGTTATGAAAAAATAGATACATTCAGAGTCCCTCATGCCTTACAATCAAGACTTTCCTTCATTGGTCAACCCATTCTCTTCATGGGAGGCAACGTCAAAAAAATATGGCCTAGATAAGCCATTCACTCTTGAACAGGATTTTTTGATATCAAACTTATCAGTATCTCCTAGAACAACGAGTAAGCCTTATTTTCAATTCAAGAGCACTCACGAGCAATGTCCTAAACCATTGGAAAAAAAATTCCATGGTGGTCTCCTATCTGAGGAGAAAATGTTAGAGGATCCTACCAGCAGAGTACCAGAGGGCACCATGGCTTCATGCCATCAAGCACCCCAGTACATCAAAGGTCATTACATGATGTTTGTCATGGGCTATAGTGGGTTTGAATGTGGAATTAATGCACAAGGTTGGCTAGAGCCTATTCCCATCCCTCATTTTAAGTCTGATAAACATGGCCTTGGGATAAGGCCTCATAACACTCTACCTTCTGAGAATGACACCACCTCTTATGAATGTGAGGATGTTTCATGTCATTCAGATAGCGACGTAGATTCCCAATGTAGCCTTTATGAGGATCTTTCTTCCATGAACCTATTCCCAAATTCAGTGGTCCTTACCTTATCTAAATCCATTCCCTTAAACAAATATTAAGTAGCCCTTACATATCTTAAACTCCTAAATTGGGATCAATAACTTCACGTGCCCCTAGATTTCTTTTAAAATGATGAGGCATTTACAGATTTCATGGGACTCACGGATTTCATTCCAGTGGGGGACCATAAGAAAGGATTTGCGATTCAAATAGACACTTGTGTGTACTTTGGGGAAGAAGCATAGATGTGTGGAAGTTTGAATAAGAAAACTGTAAATAAGAGTACAACCACTTCTGAAAAACCTTGAAAAAAGGATAAACAAAAATCTCACAGTGATAAACTCTTTGACAAAATCATAGATAAACAGAACAAAGAGTCTAAAGATGAAGTGATTTATCCATTTAAAGATGATAATAAGCTACCACAGGAGGTCGATCTTACTCTCCCCCCTAATCCTACATGGATGGAAGATGCTTCTAAAATGCTTGTTGAGGAAATAATCAATGTCAACATTGTCTCAGAGGAGAATCCTAGAATAATAAAGCTGGGAGCTTCACTCTCAACTAAAGAACAAAATATCTTTTTAGAACTCTTAAAATAATACACAGACATATTAACATGGATATATGCATATATGTCAGGTTTGGACCCAAAGCTAGTTGTGCACAACCTTGTTATGCACCCAGATGCTAAACCAATCAAGAAAAAATTGAGAAAGATGCATCCTAAGGTGGCACTCCTTGTCAAAGAAGAATTGGAAAATTTGTTAGCTACTGATTTTATTAAAACTATTGACTATTCACAATGGATCTCTAACATAGTCCCTGTACAGAAAAATCATGTTGGCATAAGAATCTGCAATGATTTTTGTGGCATTAACAAGGCATGTCCTAAAGATGACTTTCCCCTACCTAACATTGACATGATGGTTGACTCCACTACTGGTTATGAAATGTTGTCCTTAATGGATGGATTTTCAGGTTATCATCAGATATGGATTGTAGAAGAAGATCAACATAAAACAACATTCATCACCCCTTGGGGAACATTTTTCTACAAATTCATGCCTTTTGGGCTCAAGAACACTAGGACTACTTATCAACGAGCCATGACAATTATCTTCCATGATATGATAAGTGACATCATGGAAGACTATGTTGATGACATCCTAGAAAAATACAAGAGTAGAAATGAACACCCTGGAGTATTGAGGTGTATTTTTCAGCTTCTACAGGACTATAACATTCGCTTGAACCCTAAGAAATGTGTCTTTGGTGTTTTATCAGGAAAGATCCTAGGGTTCATTGTTTCATAAAGAGGGATTGAAGTGGACCCTGTAAAGGTTACAACTATCATAGAAATGCCACCACCTACCACTCTCAAGCAACTAAGGAGTCTACAAGGGAAAATTTAGGCAATCCTTCGCTTTATTTCACAACTTGCGGATAAGTGTCACCCCTTTACCCACTTGCTCAAGAAACATGTCACATTCAATTGGGGACCTGACTGTTAGAAGGCCTTCGCGCTACTAAAAAAGTACTTGGTGAGCCCACCTGTACTCATGCCACCTACCCCAAGTGAACCTCTCCTTTTATACATTTCAGCTACCTAGTTTGCTATTGGTGCATTGCTTTCCCAATACGACTTAGACCACAAAGAGAGAGCAGTTTTCTATCCCAATCACACCTTGATGACGTATGGGTTGAACTACCCCCAAATAGAATAGGCCTACTTGGTAGTTTTCTTCACCTTCCAAAAGCTTTGCCATTATCTCCTAAACAATAAAACCAAATTCATATCCAAAGTTGACCCTATCGAGTACCTTTTATTCAAACCTACCCTCACAAGACGAATGGCTAATTGGATCATTCTCCTGAGTGAATTTGATATCAATTTTGTGAATCAGAAGTCTATAAAAGGACAAGTACTGGCTGATCAGTTAGCAAAAGCACCTCTCCCAGGGATGGAACCCTTGTGCCTAGATCTATCAGAAGCATCTATGATGTATATTGAAGAATCTGTAGAATTGTAGGTCCATTTTGATGGATCTTTCACCTTCCATGGATCTAGAGCAGGAGTGGTCCTCATCACTCCAATAGGTGATGTCATACCACGAGCATTCTATCTTTGATTCCCATGTACAAATAACAATACAGAATACAAGGCACTCATCGCTGGCCTCAAGCTAGCTATTACATGGAACATCAGACAACTACGAGTCATTTGGGACTCTCAACTTATCATAAGACAAGTTAATGATGAATATAAAGTTAAATATGAGAAGCTTATTCCAAATAAAATATGGTTGAAACCTTGAATTAATACTTTACACAGATCATCTTCAAACAAAACCCAAGGTCACATAATAGATCTGCAGATGCTATGGATACTATTGGGTCTCTCTTGTGTATAGTGCCTGGGGAAACTAAGATTCCTTTCTTCGTAGAGCATTTATAAGTGCCTGCATGTGATATACCAGAGTCATGTTTGGCATGTGAAGTTGTTGGTCCTTTATCCCCCTGGTATGACCCTATCTTTTAATACCTACAAGATGGAACTTTTCCACCATACATTACTCATTCTAAAAAGAAAGCCATTATCCATTTCATATCCCATTATACCCTCTTAGGAGGCACCCATTATCATTGTGGCTATGACAGGAATCTACTTCACTGTTTTGATGTTTCCGATTCTATCCACACCATTAAGGAAGTACATGGTGGTATTTTTGGGGTGCACACTAGCGGCATGGTCTTAGATAAGAAGCTATTGAGTGTAGGTTATTATTGGCCTACCATGGAATCAGATGGTTGAAACTTTGTAAAGAAGTGTGAACTATACCAAAAATATGGAAACTTAATACATGCATCAGCACAGGCCTTACAACCTATTGCAATGCCTTGGCCATTCTCTAAATGGGGCCTGGATCTCATAGGGAAGATCCATCATTCTTCTTCAGATGGTCATACTCACATCATCACTGCCACTGAATACTTTACCAAATGGGTAGAGGTTGTCCCTCTTACCTATGTCACCAGTGCGTAGATTTCAAAATTCATCATGAACCATCTCATATGCCATTACATGATCCCTTCAGCCATTTTCACTGATAATGGTAAATCCTTCAAGAAAAAAATAGTAAAAACCTTGTGTCAACGCTTCCATATCCAACTCAAGTGGTCAACCCCCTATTACCCTCAAGGTAATGGATAGGCATAAGCTACTAATAAAACCCTTGTATGGATTATGGAGAAAATGGTTAGTAACATCAGTCGTAATTGGCACCTATAGATACATCCCGCCCTCTGGGCCTATCATACTTCCATCCGCACTCCTACTGGTGCGACACCATATTCACTTGTCTATGGCACTGAATCCATCATACCTCTAGAAGTGGAGCTTCCTTCCATGAGAATATCCCTCAGAGAATATCTTGATAAATATGAGGACTACAGAGTCGCTCACCTGGTAGATTTAGAACTATTAGATGAAAGACGTATTAGAGCGCTCAATCACCTAAAAGTCTATCAGAATAGAGTGTCCATGGGATACAAAAAATGTAGCATTCATCGGGAATTTGATGTAAGAGATCTAGTTCTAAAATAAAATCAAATAACACCGCCAAAGACAGAGAAAAGAAAGGTAAGTTTGAGGCTAACTGGCTAGGTCCTTATGTAGTAATTGCAAAATATGGATCAGGAGCCTATAAAATTGCATATTCAGACGGTGAAGAGCTTCTAGAACCTATGAACGCTATGCACCTCAAGAGGTTCTATGCTTAAACATGGCGAGAATATCATATAAGAACTAAAAAATAGAAAACAAAAGCAAAAAAATGGAAAATTGAGAAAAATAATAAAGAAATAGCAGGTTGTCCACATGTGAAAACCACATAATTGTGGCATAGTGGGTAGGTCTTTGGGTGAAAACCAGGTTTTGGAGCTCAAGGAAGATTCTTCAGACGTAATTTACTCTTACAATAGGATGGGTAACCCTCCCCACTTTCTAGATATGACTTCCTTTGCTAGGTCTAGGGACCCTATTAGGGCCACCTTTACTGTGTTATGATTTGGCTCACTTGCGCTTATATCTGTAGGAAGGACTTTACCTTTGTATACAACCTAACGTTGAGCACACCTACACATCATCACCTTCTCATACATACACACGTGGCATTCTACCTTTTGTATATTACCACATCACGTTGGGGGAATCCACACTTATTTGTTCTTGTACATTGCTTTAAGAACATGACCTTAGAAAATGCAAAAAAAATTGGAAAAAAGATACACAAAAACCTAAACATCTAGAAAATTTCCCTTTTTAGGGATAAAGCTACATTCATTTCACAAACTTTATCTTAGGGAAACCTAGACAACAATGAAAACCATAGCCATTAAAACTTATCTTTTTAGATAAACCTAAAAACATTAGAAAATATATCAATGTTGTCCCACAAAACCAAGGTAATGCTTTAATTTCTTTTAGTTGGTTTGTATAGTTTTGATGTACTTAGCCTGTTGAATGATTTGTTCTTTTAATGGTTCATTTTCTTATCTTATATTGAATCTTGCTTGATTTGATTGTGTATTACATTGCATTCATTTAAGAACTTTCATACTTGTAAAATATTATTGTAAGTTTCTTTGTTTGTTGTGTGCATCTATTGGAATTCATTTTACTTGCTTAGACTGGGTACCACTTTAATCTCTTGCTAGCATTTGCATGTGTTTGTTTATTTGTATGTTGTTGTGTTGTTTATATGTGTATATTTGTTTAGTTTTGTTAACTTTTGCTTGTGATTTTTGCATAGTTGTTTGTTATCACATCTGTTAGTGCCCAATGTTGCACATGCCATGCTTTACTAAGGAGAAATGTGTTTTTTCCCTGTTTCTGAGAAAAAAATGGCTTTGGATCTTCCCATTCTTCGAATTTGATGAAAAATAACTAGTATCTGTGTTTATATGCTTTGAGTTGTTTATTTTTTCTCCATTCTTGCTCCATTTTGAGGAATCTCTAAGTTTGCCATGTGTTTTGCCCTAATTTTTCCTGTTCAAACACCTTTGTCATTTTTTCCATTTTTCTCGGCCTTTGGAGCTCAAAATTGTTTGATTTATAATTATTTGCACTCAAAAATCCCTTGCCATGGTCATAAATTGCTTTGAATCACTTTCCATTTGTCCTTTGATCAAAAATTTCTTCACCCACAAAGTAAAAATTGATTTTGGGCATCGCTGGAAATTTCTATGTTTTTTGACGGTCATACTGGCATCCTTTTCCCATCAAATTTTAGCTCAAAAATCTTCTCCTACGTGGCCATTTATGAATGGAAAAGGTTCAATGGGTCTGCTCAAGTAACTTAGCCTTTTTTTGTGTTTTTGGCAAAAGGTCTAAATTGTCCCCGCAAGTCCGCAAGCCCTTAGCCAATCAGCGGGTGACACGTGGTAGTTAGAAAAGTCAAAATAGTGGAGGGGCAAAGCTACAGAGGCATGGTGAAAAAATTTCCTTTGGTGAAAAGGATTTAAAGTATGAAATGAGAGTGTAGGCCCTCAGCCAATTACAGGGTGACACGTGGCAGGGAAAGGTAGAGATATAGGAGTGCAGAGGAAATGGTGAAAATTTTCCTTTGTGGAAAATGTTGTTAAAATATAAATAACAGTGCTGCTTCGTAGCCAATCAGGTGAGGACACATGTCTTGCGGGAGGGTGGAGCCGCAGAGGAAAAACAAAAAATGTTCCTTTTTCTAAAAAGAGGAAAAATGTTTAAAATTGAGCCACGACTTCGTATCCAATCTTATTATGCCATGTGTCAGGCCCAAATCTCTACGGCAGAGCGGCAGAGGAAATTGAGAAATTTTGTAAATTTTCAAAAAGGTTGGAAAAAGGTAGAAAGGCACCCCCAAGCCCATTTTGGCTTATTTGTGCCACGTGGAGGGCTCAGATTAAATGGAGAAAGGAAAATCGATGGTAACTATACATTTTATCATTTTTACTGCCATTTTGGCTCCAGGAAGTGTGGAAATTTGTTTTCTGCATCGATTTTGATAGATTTTTTTGCCAATTCATGTCGTGTTAGCTTGTAGGGTCTGAATCGATCATTTTAGAGGGTCAATTTGTAGATCCAAGGCAAATTTCAAAATGATTGTTTGCTCTAGTTCGTGCAAAACATGAAATATCAAACCCAGATTGCAAAGCAAAGTTATAGAATGGAAATTTGAAGGGGAAAAGGATGAAATGATGGAAGAGGAAGATGTTGCAAGCACAAAAGGAGGAATACATGCTCCGATGACAAGGAATGATGAAGATTTGTAATAATTTGCTTTTTTGAATTTCTGACATCTCCTCCTCACAAAATTGGTTAAGTGTCACTTTCAGAAAGTCATGAGTGAATTTGTAAAAAACTAAGATGCCATAGGATATTATTTTCTTGGGAAAGAAGGATCAATTGTAATGGAATGTTATATATTGTATAGATTTTACATGTAAAAGGTGGGAGAAATTTAAAATTTCAAGGGAAAATCTGGGAAGAATCCCATTCTCTCAGAAACCACCTGAGAACCATTTCTAATTTGTTTTTTACATTATATTTGTATCATGTTGAGTTATTTTTAGTTGTAAACCCATCAACAAGCTCTGAGATTATTCTTGAAACATTCCCCTACTGATAAATTTGATCATTTCTAGATTATTTTGTGTTGTATCTTGGCAAAATTTTCATACACTTATGTTTCAAAATGTTTTCAATTTGTGTTTCTTGCTCCTATTAGAATCTGGTATTTGGAGTTTCTTTTGATCATACAAATCTCATTCTTGTGATAGCTTAGTGGTATTTGCAATTCCAAGATCAAAATATCTTTCATCTGATGACGGGATAAACAAATTTAAACTCACTTTTCCTTCCTTGATATAGATATTGTTTGTAAACCTATGGATGCACCTCAGGTATGATAAAATAGAAATTTCTAGATACTTTGTTGGTTCATTTGCTTCAAGCTTTTATGACAGGTTGTCAAAGATTGTGTGGAAGAGTGCAAATCTGGGCCTCCATTTGGTGCACATATCCTAGTTGAAGGAATACCTTAACCTCTTTGAAGCATTCTGTTGTTTAGATCTTACAAGTTTTTGCAAAGGTCCTCAAATAATTTGGAAAATATTGGTTAGTCTTGTCCAAAATCTCCCACCCAAAATTCATTCAAACAAACTAATCCTACCCATACTACCCCTAGTTTTCCTTATGTATCAAAAAAAGAATCTAATCCATTTACAAAAATGCACAATGCAATCAGGATCACACCATGTCTCTAGTAGCCTCAGCCTTGTCTTGAAAGCATTTCCATCATTTAGTAATGACATCTCTGTTGAGTTTGAATAATGGAAAATTGATCATGTTTTCTCAAGGATCTCTCCATCCAATATGCATAGTATAAGGATATCTCCACCTCCTTCACAAAAACAGAGGCTGCAATATAGGTTCTCTTACCTTTGTTGAAAGATAGAACCTAAAATAGTGAGGATTAGATCAAATCCTTTCAAGGTACTACCCAATTCCTCAAAACCTGAATGCTAAAAATTTAGATAGATTGCTTTCCCACAGCTATAAAACGACATAAAAAATCATCGATCTACCTCTGAGTATCTTGTAGAATCCATGATGCTGCTCAAATTGTGAAGGAGATTAAATCTAGGTACCAACACCCTAATTGCATCATTTCCAGGGACATTATTCAGTATTTCAGTGTTTCAGATCCCTGGTAATGCTTCTTATGTGATTTATGTGCAATTAAAAATTTGAGCATCATCTTCTAATCAGATTTATAAGGCTGGAATGAAGAGTAGAGTTATGAGTTTGATATTTTCAAGTGTCTCCAATTTGCTCCATATCTGAAAATTTGAGTAAAGAAGATCAGATCTGTTAAAAATTTGCATAGTACTGATATTTGCAGTCATTTGATAAATCTTCATAGTGCATTTGCACAAACTAAGGTGAAATTCCTTAGTGGCGACTCCTTGTTGTTATAATTTTGATAAATACCAGTACCTTATCATACATTAAGTGAAGTTTGTCACATAAAATCTGCAAACCTGGAAGGAAGAAGATCTCTCTTTAGGAGGGACCCAAGTAGAAAGTTATTTCAAGAATTAGGAAAGACAATTTTAGAGGAAAGAAAATTTTGGAAGGTTGTTGAAGGTCAGACATCATGAAAAGGTATATCCATTGGTGAGATAGATCAGCCTTTAGTAGAGGATTATCACTCTTCTTCCAGTGATTCTGATTCAAGCAATCTTCTCACAAATTTTTTTACTTCAACTAGTGAAGGTTCTTCTATTGTACCTAGTAAGTTCTCTTCTCAATCTGCACCTGTTTGCTTCAATTCAAATAAAACTTTCCAAGAAAATCAGCACCTAGAGAGTACCAATTTTGTGAATCACATTCTTGTGCCCAAAATACCTTGCACTCCTCATCATCTTGTGTCACCCCCAAGATCACCTCCACCAAAAAACATTGCTCAGCCTCCACCTAGGCCTCATTTTATGGTCAACACCTTTGGCCCAATAAATTTTAGGGGAATGGCTGGTTATCCTAATGCTATGCCCCAAGATGTTAGAAGTAGATTTCCAAAGTGCCAAGGGAACAATGCCATAATAGGTGATCAACATTTGAAATTATTCACTAATATGATGGAGTACTTTGAAATTGAATTTGAGGATGTGTACATTAAATTATTTATTCATACACTTTAGAGGAGGATGCTAGGGATTGGTACAAGGCCCCACCGGATAATTCTATTGATTATTGGACTGAAATGAAAAATGCATTTAGGATGTAATATTGGGACAAGACTAATCCCAGATTCCTTTTATCAGAGTTTGAAAATATCAAGAAGAACCCAAATGAATCAGTTCATGACTTCAACACAAGATTCAATAAGACCTTAAGGATATTTCTGGTGAATTTAAGACCATGTGATGAATCTTGTTTGATAAAATATTCTGATGCATTTGACAAGAAAGCAGCCTACTACTTGAGAGACAAAAACCCTAATAATCTGATGTAGGCCTTCACCATGGCACTGCAGATTGAGAACAATATCAAAGATATTGGGAAACCTATCAAGAGAGATGGATTTAAATTGGTAAACCCTGACAAGCCTCAAACAAGCAAGAGTGTTGACTTAGAGGAAGTGGTGAAAAATTTGGCAGGGGTTGTCAAGGAGATTTCCTCCAAGTTGGTAAGAGCTGAAAAAGGAATTGGGCAGTCCTCCCAAGGATAGCCTAGGCAGCAAGCACAAGATAGATTCGACACTCGCCATAGGAATGAGCATAGATTTGATGAAAAGGTAAAGGGCCTATTGGATTTGGAAATAGGAAATCTCAAGCTAAGGAAAATAAGGTAGTGCCTGATCTATTAAATGCTTGAGTGACTGTTGTTGATGATGCAAATCGGATTGACTGGTGTGATAGATGTTTTTTACCCCATCCTCCATGTGGAATAGATCAGAAAATTGAAGAGGAAGTTGATGATGAAATTGATGATGATGCCTGCATGATGGAGATCCCTGCAAGTTCACCAAGGGGAGAAACTTCAATGGATGTCATAAGTGCTAGGACTGCTGCTGTTTTTTGGGATTGTATCCAACGGGTACATCTTCTTCCTCCTTCTCATGTTTTAGAAATTGATAATGTACAAGCCTTTGAGCTGCCCAATAATGATTTTGAATACTTGAGGGAGTTGATGATTGAGAAGTATGATGGAGGGGTTCCTTCAGAGGAGGATAGGTAGTTGCTTATGATTGTTGTAGTTGCCTAAGAGAATGAGCACAATACTAGAAGTAAAGCTGCCAAGGGGCAACAAACCAAGTCAAAATTTTCATTGCTTACTAAAGAAACTCCAAAGAAAAATACATCTGATAAAGGCCCTATTCCCCCAAGTAAAACTTGTGATCCTCCCCATGCCCAAACTAAAAATACTTCCATACCATATGATGAATTTTCCAATCTTTCTCCTAGTGTTGCTTTACCCAAGAATGTTCCATATGATATTGACCAAGTCTTGAGTTAGATCAAGATTCCTATCCCAATTATTGAGTTGCTTAGGATTCCTGAGCATAAGAAGAGGGCTTTTGAATATTTAGGATTCAAAGAGGAAGAGAGTACCCAAGGCAGAGTTGGAAACAAGGTTGGGATTCCTATTGCCATTGCAGAATTGGAACAACCACAAGTGTTGGAAGAGTTGGGGGAACCACCTGAGGTTTACTTAGGAACTTCTTTGGTTAAATATCAGCTGAACATGGATCTATTTTTCACTACCTTGGTTAGCAAAGACAATTTGTTACATACCTGTATGTTTGACTCCAGGGCATCATGCAATGTCATGCCTTTGGAGGTCATGAATGAATTAGGAATCAAAGTGACAGTAGCGTATGGAAATTTTACTGCTATGGATTCTAGGGAAGTTTCAGTTGTTGGGTGTGTCAAAGATCTGGTGGTGAAACTTGCATCTTATCCTAGGAGGAATTTAAAATTGGATGTTGTGATTGTTGATTTCCCTGCCAAATGGGGTATGTTATTATCAAGGAAATGGGCTACAAGTGTTGGTAGGAGTGTCCAAATGGACATGTCTTATGCCACTATCCCCATTGAAGGAAACTTAGTAAAGTTATATTGAGAGAAAAAGATGTTGTACCTTATTAAAGACCCAAACAATGCATCTTATGAAGTTTTGAAGGCAGATGCTAGTACTGATCACTTTATGAGTTTTGTGGATTTCAGGGAGTATGAAGTTGTTGAAAACATATCTCCTAAGTATGTTGTTTTTTTTGAAATTTGTTCCTTGATTCAGCCTTGAAAAATGTTAAAAGGTTTGACCTGAACATAATGGAGGAGCTTCAAAGAAATTTGATGGTTTACAAATTAAACAAAGAAGAAAAAGAGGTATATTTCCAGTTGCTAAAAACATATCAGAACCTCTTGGCATGGTCATATCCAGCATGGAGGACATTTGGGGTTTCCCCTTGATTTTTTTTCTTTGAATCAAGGTTTTCTTACCAACTTGTACAGTGTATAGTGTTTGGCTTTTGCTCTATTTTTGGTGTTTTGTCAGTTCGTGGTTTGCCTTGGTGTGTGGCAGCCATTTTTGTCAATTTCTTAGCTAGTTTTTTGGTGGCTTTGGCTCATGAATCCATTTTCCCAATGGATTATTTTGGCACTTGGTCTAATTTTGTTCTTGTGGCACTCACTGGGAGTGCCCATCCCCGAGCTGGAGCTAATGTTGGTGCCCAATGTTGCACATGCCATGATTTGCTAAGGAGAAATGTGTTTTTGCCCTGTTTTTGAGGAAAAATGGCTTTGGATCTTCCCATCCTTCAAATTTGATGAAAAACAACTTGTATTTGTGTTTAAATGCTTTGAGTTGTTTGTTTTTCCTCCATTCTTGCACCATTTTTAGGAATCTCTAAGTTTTCCCTGTGTTTTGCCCTAATTTTTCCTGTTCAAATGCCTTTACCATTTTTGGCATTTTTCCTGGCCTTTGGAGCCCGAAATTGTTTGATTGATACTTATTTTACCTCAAAAATCCCTTGTCATGGTCATAAATTTCTTTGAATCAATTTCCATTTGTCCTTTGATTAAAAATTTCTTCACCCAAGAAGGAAAAAATGATTTTGGGCGTCGCTGGAAATTTCTATGTTTTTTGATGGTCATACAGGTGTCCTTTGCCCATCAAATTTTAGCTCAAAAAGCTTCTCCTACATGGCCATTTTTGATTGGAAAAGGTTTGGTGGGTCTGCTCGAGCAACTTAGCATTTTTTATGTTTTTGGAAAAAGGTCTAAATTGTCCTCACAAGTCTGCAGGCCCTTAGCCAATCAGCGGGTGACACGTGGCAGTTAGAAAAGTCAAAACATTGGAGGGGCAGAGCTGCAGAGGCATAGTGAAAAATTTTCCTTTGGTGAAATGGAGTTAAAGTATGAAATGAGAGTGCAGCCCCTTGACCAATCAGAAGGTGACACGTGGCAGGGAAAGGTGGAGGTGCGGGAGTGTGGAGGATATGGTGAAAATTTTCCTTTGTGGAAAATGTTGTTAAAATATAAATAAGAGCGTTGCCCCATAGCCAATCAAGTGAGGACACGTGTCCTGCGGGAGGGCGGAGCCACAGAGGAAAAATGGAAAATTTTCCTTTTTCCAAAAAGAGGAAAAATGTTTAAAATAGAGCCGCAACTCTGTATCCAATCATATTACGCCACGTATTAGGACCAAATGTCAACGACGGAGCGGCAGAGGAAATCGAGAAATTTAGCAAATTTTCAAAAAGGTTGGAAAAAGGTAAAAAGGCACCCCCATGCCCATTTTGGCTTATTTCTGCCACATGGAGGGCTCATATTAAAGGGAGAAAGGTAAATTGATGGTAATTATACATTTTGTCATTTTTACCACCATTTTGGCTCTAGGAAGTGTGGAAATTAATTTTTTGCATTGATTTTGATCGATTTTTTTGCCAATTCGTGTCATTTTTGCTGGTAGGGTCCGAATCGATCATTTTGGAGGGTTGATTTGCAGATCCAAGGAACATTTAAAAATGCTTTTTTGCTCTAGTTCCTATAAAACATGAAATATCAAATCTAGATTGCTGAGAAAAGTTACATAATGGAAATTTGAAGGGGAAAAGGATGAAATGATGGAAGAGGAAGATGCTGCGGGCGCCAAAGGAGGAATACATGCTCCCATGAAAAGCAATGATGAATATTTGTAATAATTTGCTTTTTTGAATGCCTAGCATCTCCTCCTCACAAAATTGGTTAAGTGTCACTTTCAGAAAGTCATGAGTGAATTTGTAACAAACTAAGATGCCATATGATATTCTTTTCTTGGGAAAGAAGGATCAATTGTAATGGAATGTTATATATTGCATAGCTTTTACATAGATTTTACATGTAAATTTCACGGAAAATCTGGGAAGAAACCCATTCTCTGAGAAACCACCTGAGAACCATTTCTAATTTCCTTTTTGCATCATATTTGTATCATTTTGAGTTGAGTTTTAGTAAAGCCATCAACAAGCTCTGAGATTGTTCTTGAAACATTCCCCTGCTAATAAATTTGATCATTTCTAGATTATTTTGTGTTGTCTCTTGGCAAAATTTACATACACTTATGTTTCAAAAAAAATTCAATTTGTGTTTCTTGATCCTATTGCAATCTGGTGTTTGGAGTTTCTTTTGATCATGCAGATCTCATTCTTGTGATAGCTTAGTGGTATTTGCAATTCCAAGATCAGAAGACTTTCATCTGATGAAGGGATAATCAAATTTAAACTCACTTTACCTTCCTTGATATAGAAATTGTTTGTAAACCTATGGGTGCACCTCAAGTATGATAAAATAGAAATTTCTAGATACTTTTTTGGTTTATCTGCTTCAAGCTTTTGTGGTAGGTTGTCAAAGATTGTGTGGAAGAGTGCAAATCTGGGCCTCCATTTGGGGTACATTTCCTAGTTGAAGGAATACCTTAACCTCTTTGAAGCATTCTGTTGTTTAGGTCTTACAAGCTTTTACAAAGGTCCTCAAAGAATTTGGCAAATTTTGGTTAGTCTTTTCTAAAATCTCCCACCCAAAATTCATTCAAACAAACTAATCCTACCCATACTACCCCTATTTTCCCCTGTGTATCAACAAAAGAATCTAATCCATTTACAAAAATGCACAATGAAATCAAGATCACACCATGTCTCTAGTAGCCTTAGTCTTATCTTGAAATCATTTCCATCATTTAGTAGTGACAGCTCTATTGAGTTTGAATAATGGAAAATTGATCATGTTTTCTCCAAGATCTCTCCATACAATATGCATAGTATAAGGATATATCCACCTCCTTCACAAAAACAGAGGCTGTAATATAGGCTCTCTTACCTTGGTTGAAAGGAACAACCTAAAATATTGAGAATTAGATCAAATCCTTTCAAGGTGCTACCCACTTCTTCAAAACTTGAATGTTAAAAAGTCAAATAGATTGCTTTCCCCGGCTATAAAATGACATACAAAATCATCTATCTATCTCTGAGTATCTTGTAGAATCTATGATGTTGCTCAATTTGTGAAGGAGATTAAATATGGGAACCAACAACATCCATCATCTATCATTCATCACATTTTTAACATCTTTCACTACATCATATATATAAAAATGCTAAGTATTACATCATGCATGTATGCTAAGCTAATCATCACATATCATATCATCAATGGGGGCAAGATAGGTTGCACATAATCACAAATCTATCCCCCCCACACCAATATCATCTAGTATCATCCCAAGTGCTAGAATAAAAACTCAGAAAAATCTCATAAATCTAAAAACACGTGGTGTTATCTGCAAATACATCATCAATACAAAAGCATGGAGCATACACATTTCTAAATCTAAGGTATGTCACATACATAGAGGAAAGAGAAATCATACATCAAAATCAATGTTCGTACAAAGCATAAATCATAGTATAGTATATCAAAATTTCCATATAATACATGTATAACTGTCCAAGTCAGTGCTCAAAAAATACATCATCAATACGATATGCCATCTAAAAAGGGAATACATAAAAAAAAATATAGCCTTCATCAAGAGGCGTCATCAAAACATTGGTACACACTACTATACATCAAAATCGGCCTTCATAAGAGGCATATATATAATAAATCTATACAAAAGGATAAGTAAAGAGATCAACCATAGCTCTCACCCTCACCAGGGCTTCTGAGTCCATGACCTAGTTGATGGAAGAGTGGTGGTTGTGATGGGCCAACACTATGGGTACCACCCTGTTGTCTGGTTGGCTGCTATCTAGCCGGCTACTCTGTAATGGGCTGCCAAACTAATCTAACTGAATGGTCTAATCGTTGTGACTTGGAGCTTATCATACTAACATCTGACTGCTGAAACAGTACCACTCGCTGCTCTGTTGGGACTGCCCTGAAGTAGGAAATATTATAAAATAAAGCCTCACCGTCAGATCTCATAGCATCCCATATCAAATCAGCATCTCCATAAGTGATAGATGCCTGTAGGGTGGCATCTCACTCAAATGTCAACCTGTCAATGTCACCCTATACCTGTCTAGAGGCAACAACCTCTCAATCTCTATATGCAATAATAACCTGCACTTGGGCTCATGCCTGATCTCTCTGTATAATGTAGCCCTGTGACTATGCTTGGGCATGGTCCCTCTGAGAAATAACCATCTATAAATGAGTCTGAGATTGATGTAAAAGGATTAATATCTGAGCCCCCTGTGTGACCATCTCACTAATCTGACTCTGCCATGGGGTACTATCACTGCCCTGGGTAGCCTATGCTCTAGCCTGATCTCTCTCCATTGTCAAAATCTACACCTCAGCATGTGCCTAATCTTGCTCTACTATGAGGGCCTATACCTATGCCCTAGTTGCATCTCTCTCTCCATCCACCTGTAACTACACAACAATCACTGCCTATATCTACTGCTGAAGGGCAGCTAGCTATCCACCGTCACCATCACCTTCTGGAGCATGAGGTGGCGAGCCCTACTCTAGGAGTACCTACTAGAGAGGGGTGTAAATCCCCACTGGAATTCCTACTGGGGGAAACTCTACGTCAACTGTCCTGAACACCTCTCTTGGCCTAGGATTAGTGCCTTATCCCTGTGGCTACTGCAATGTTGGACCCTGTCCCCTACCCATGACATATTGGTATGCGACGAGCCCACCATCATCATCGTCATCACTATCCTCACCACCAATGACTCCACCCTCACCACCACTAGGAGGCCCCATCAGAGGAGTTCTCACATTGGCATTATGCATCATCCTAGAAATAGTCAAACAACGTGGAAGCACATCATGATACCATGGCCCATACTCAAGTGTAGTACTCAGATCTCTAATCTATCTCAGTGGCACCCACATAACAGGTACCACCTATCAGAAACTATCTAGTGCTCTGTCACCAGCAATCTATGGACCCATATTAAAGTACTCTCGGGCCCTACAAGCATACCATCTATCTAGCCCAACAACATCCTGGGTACTGCGAAACTGCCTCTAGCACCGCTCCACCATATATAAATCTCGCATATAGCTGCAGTTTCCTAGAATAAAATGCTCTAATGTGGTAGTACTGAGCTCTAAACCATCCTCGGGCCATTGGAAATGTCTGTAGGGCCTCCAAACCATGGAAATCTGCTATAGCTCATCTAGCTCACGCCAATAGTGATATGCATCCCCCATGTATGGCTGCACATTGTCCCCTGTCAAGACCCAACCCATTGTAGAAGGCTCCTCGGGAGCCTGAAATATCAAAACACCTAAGGGGTGACCAATAGTAATGTGGTCCCACACCCAAATCTGAAGCAAGTGAACTGGCCCTACCGTCTTCTGATGATATTAGGTAATCAAGTGAAGGTCCCAGTATAGATGCACCAAAATACACTGACCCCAATAATCAGTCTCTCCCTCTACCAAACCACATATTACTCCCAAGAGGTTGAGTGGAAATGAAGCACCGGTCTTGTCAGGGAGTAAGACTCCATTGATAAAGGCCATCATATAGACCACTACTCAGTCTAGCTATATATCATCGATACACCGTGATAACCTAATGGTCATCCTGCGTCATGGTATCATCAAGACGCCAAAAAAATCTACAATATATCATTGAATATTGGCCCAGCAGCTTGTAGACTGGATGAGCTGACCCTGAATCAGGACCTGCATAATGCACCACACATCCTTGAGAGTAATAATAATCTCCCCGGTCAAGATCCGAAAGCACTGGCTCCCGCTATGCCATCGCTCTGTTATCATTGTCAAAAGACCATGATCTAATGTGATTTGGGGCATCTCAGCCACATGCGCCAAACACATAACGTAAAGAAGGTTGTCCAGGGTCACTCTATCATCATCATTATACTGGGCCTCTATCACCACTAGCCGGCCATATCACTCACGAGTCTGGAGAACGAGTAGTATGCATGGTAAAATCAACACAAGTGTCAGAAACTTACTTCTATCTATTTTTCTAAGGAAAAATGCTTCTTTGAATAATCTAACTTACTAATTATTCTTTTCTTCTAAACTAATATAGTCTATATTCTTCTATACTTGGCTATTTTACTAGTAGGTTGTTTTTCCCCCTTCCTTCTAGTGCCTACATGCATCTTTTAGAACCTACGCACCATTTTCAATGCATACAAACCTTTATCAATGCATACGTTCCCCCTCAATCTTTTCTCCATTCACCGAAGGCCACACAGAATGCATACATGCCCAATGTGATGCCTACATACCTTCCTTGGTACACACGTGTGCGCGTGCCTGTCCTACCCTTTCTCAATGTGGAAGCACCCCTCTAACACCTACACCTTTGGTTTGACATGCACATGCTTTTGTCCTTTAATTTCCCTCTCGACAGGTATGCATGTGCGTATCCAATTTTTCGATGGAGGTGCGTACATGCACCTATCTTTTTAATGCATGCACGTGTGCACACCCATCAAACCAACACATACGCCCACTTGCATACGTAAAATTAGACCCTACCTACCCTAGAAAAACCCTAAAAAATGCATTAAATGTGTAATTAACTAGAAGGGATAGGCACTCACGTAGGGTCGATCCACTGGGTCCCGCATGAACTCTTGGATGTGATCTACGTGTCTCCTCCTACTCGGTATTCTCACCATCTCACTCCAGGGCTCTCACTCTCGCTTGTGGTAAAAATTTACAAGGACTCTGGTAGAAATGAATTGGTCGTGATTGATTTATCGACCCCAGGTCGGTATATTAACTCGTCGGAATGCCCCTGGGGCATATTTTCTCTGTCGTGATCATTCTAACCTTCTTCTATCTGTTGTGATAATTATTTTTGTATTAAAATAATTATTTTTGCTAATTTTCACATGTTGGGGCACTTTGTGCCACCCTGCGGTTACTTCTCCGTCGCACTGAAATAATTTACAAACCTTTCAGGCATCTTTTTCCTGCCTTTCCCTCTATTTTTCATCTATTTTCCCCCGTCATGATAAATATTTATTAATTTATTTTAAAGAAATTATTCCCAACCTGTCTTTCTTCTTGTGGGAATACATTCTGGCTCTCTAATAGCCTTGCCTTCCCATTATAGCCCTCACATGTACTTTTAGAAGATATTTGATTTTTTTAAATTATTCTGACTGATAAAAAATCTAAAAGAAAAAATTAGAAAACCATTTTAAAAACCAAAAACATTGAAATACCTCAGAAATTGATTAAAACTTGGTAAACCATCCATCTACGACTGAAATCTGTCTCTATCGAATGGAACTCATCTCATATCTTGCTAACGTTTTCAAATATTTTGAAACAAAAACTTGTGAATCATCTTAAAACTTCAATCACCTACACAAGCTATGTTGCTTACTTCGTCTGTACTCTGGGGCACTATCAGTTTCCTGGTACTGTTTTCATCGTGCACATTTCCTTTTCACTAGACCCAAGTGTCCTCCATCTTTTCCCTTGCATTATACACCTTGCTTGGGGCATCATTATTCACCCTTGTTATTTATCAGAACATTTGGGACTATATCTTGATAACAAAATATTTTTACAACTATCTTGAATGTTGTTGGTTTAAGTGTGTGTGATTGTACTTATTTCCCTGTTAGGTGATATTGTTTATTTATCGTATTGCATTGCATTCATGTATGTTGTATGGAGTTGGTCATTTTTATCACTAGGAGGTTTTTTGTATCTTGACTTTTCATGTCATTTTATGCTTCCGTCTCATGCTCACATTTTAATAAGGACCCATGAAGAGGGTTCTAAGCATTATGATGATTAAATATTGTTAGCGATTGATTTGTGGATAGCTCAATATCCCTCTTTCTTCTTGTTTATCATCTTCTCTGTGCACTTTTCTCCCTATTTTTCTCTTTTTTGATCGTCGATCGAGTTTCTTCCTCACCCCATTGACACTCGAGGGGGGCATCCTTCATCCTTCATCTTATTAATTTTTTTCTTCTACCCCTTTAAATTTTTTCTACTCGTTTACGTCTATCTACTTTCTTCGAAGTGACGTGACTTACGTCACCCCAAAGAGGGGAAAATTTAGACACCTGTTGTTTGGTCAATGCACTATTATTCTTAATATTGTACTAACTATTCTTCCCCTTTACAAATTTACGACACCTCGTCAGTTAGATTTATCTAACTCCCCTCTTACGACACTCTATTGGTTGTATTTCCTCTTGTAAACTAATTAAATAAGTTATAATAACCTCTTCTCAGATAATATTCTCTTCTTTACCACCTTTATTAGCTCCTTGAAGTATCAATCCACTTCATTGGATTGATTAAGTCTTTCAGAAGCCCTTCAGAAACCTAATGTCTCTCTAAGTAAGGATTAATTATCCTCTAAACACGGTTAATTAAACAGTAGCCATGGTCAATCTCTTCTAAACATAGTCAAATCTCACTTTTACTTGCTAAAAGTGCTTTGTGGACTTTTTCATTTGTCCCACATGCACCCAAAACTCCCATTTTCCCAAATGGAAAACTTTAAATAGGGCTAGACCCCCTCCCTCATTTTCTAAGAATTCTCTCTTCTTCTTAGAATAGATTATAGTATTTGTTTTAGGCTTTAGATTGTATTTCATTTTCTTCCATTGAGCTAGTAGCATTTTATTTTGTATTTTATAGCAAAAATATGGAGTAAAAGGGAAGAACCATTGGCCTTGAAGCCATTAATGGGGAGATCCCTTTCTCTTAGAACACATAATTGAATGCTTAGATCCTCTTAGGTTCATTATTTCAAGCTTTCAAAGAATAGAGGTTAATGTCATTTGCTTAATTTTCTTGTTTACTTCAAATTAATGTATGCAAAGAAGAAAACCTTTCTCATTTTCTTATCAGATGGTCCATTGATCAGCTTGTTCAAAGCCTTTGGCATTTATTTAGAGATTCTTACCCCAATTCCATGGCTTTTACAACTTTTCATTAAACAAAATCTACACCTTAGTCATCGTCACCCCACTTTGGTCATCATCGACCTGGATCCTATGTGCCAACTAATCTACCTAAACTTTTGTTTCCTATTATTTTCATGTGTTTCTACCTCAAATTACCTTCTCTAGCTCATTTCCAACATCTATATGCTTCTGTTACATCTAGTTTGCATCCATATCTCTATAATTCTACATACTTACATTACTATCTAGACCCACTCACCCAAGTTTTGATTGACTTGCCTATGTGCAGTCTCGGTCACTGTCGACCCAGCAAAGTAATTTTTATTTCAATTTCATTTAGAATAGATCACTAATTTTCCATCTATCTCTATCAATTTCATATTTTGTTATGTATCTATTTTTACATGCTATCTAGTTATTTATCATTTATATCACTTTATTTTATAAAATGGGGGTTGACATCCGTGAAAGGAAGGTAAAAATTCTTGGAACAAGATTTTTCAAACATCCCCTGCATATATTATCTAATTCATCCCCTTTTTTATTCATTCTTATTTACAGGTTATCCAGTTACAACGAGATCATTCACTTTGCACCCATTCATCCACATCATGCATTTGAGGTACCTTAAACCCTCCATTTTCTGATTTTTTTAGCTCTTTTTAGTAGCTAACATCATTAATTTGAATCAAATGATAAAATTTTAACAACACTTTGTTAGCAATTCATTCTAGTAATGAGTGTTTATTTCAGCACATTTCTTACAACATAGAGATAATAAGGATTTGGCCATGGAATCCTAAAGACACTACAAAAACCCCCAAAAAATAGAATAACAAATACCTACAATCAATTACTCGATCAATAATATTTCTTGTTGCATATAGCTTCAAACACCACCCCTGGTTTGAATATGACATCAACAAAGAGTTGATTAAATGAAGGGAATAATGAAACCCATCATTTTTGGTGCCATTGTCGGGGACCCAATAGTTAGAATTTTCTAATTAGGTGTCAACAAGAGAAAAAATATTTTATCTAATAATTGAATAATCTTCCCTATGTCATCATAAAAACTTTTAGTAGACCAAGAGACTCCAAGGGTCGATTCCTCCCAAAAATATCTGAACAAGAAACATCATCATCATCTTCTCGATCAAATAAGGAAGTTGACCAATAATTAGAAGCACCATTGTCCCCTGTTAGACAAGATACAAAATTTCCATATTTGGAATTCTTAGATCAATCACCAGAAGGAAGTAGAACCTTTAGAAATAATATTATATCCCAAGACCCGTTTAGAGAAATTTTTTATTCACAATTGAGTAGTCAACCTCATACTCTTGACTTTTCACCTTCCCCAAAATAGATCACATATCATATTGACTGGGAGAAAATTCTAGAAGGTACTGCAAAAATGGCATGAGAAGTGAAAGAGAACCTGATAGGACCTTTACTTATCCAATTCAGTTGGACAATGATGATAAACCCATAAAGAATATTTCACATGCACATTTACCCACATTTAGAGGAATGTCATCTGAAGATCCTAACCAATTTCTGTTTGAATTTAAAGTATTGTGTCAAACTTATGATTACAAAATAGATAATCAAAAACTCAAGTTGTTTCCATCTACCCTAAAGGATGTAATAATGAGGTGGTTTATGGGATTAACATCTAATTCTATTACCACTTGGGCACAAATGGAAATTTCCTTCCTAGATAAGTATCAAGATTACTATAGAGGGAGGAATATGAAGGAATAATTTTTCAAAATCAAGTAGGAGGAGGATGAGAATATGGAAGATTATTTAGATAGATTCCTCTTTGTGAGTAAAAGATTTGGATTTGTAATACAAGAGGAGTTAAGAAAAACCATTTTTCTTAAAGGTCTGGATGATGAATCGAGGGAGGCCCTTGATTTTATGGGAGGTGGAAACATTGATCAATTAAGAATGAATGGTATTAAATACATTTGTATAAGTTATTCACAAATAAGGGGTGGACCTAGAAAAGGAAAAATAGTTAAAAATTTGAACCCAGATATGAACAAACTGATGGATGAATTGGAAAAATTTAAAACAAAATTTTTAGTTTAATTAACCTCCACCATGGATGGATTGCAAGCTAAAGAAAATGCTTAAATTGAACCATTAGCTATGTATTGTCCTAGATACAGGAAGAAGCATGCAATAAGAGATTTCCCCCTGGATAAAATAGAAATGTGTTTTATCTATGAATCTAGGGACCATGAGAATAATGCATGTTCTCTTCTTCCATTTATTAAAAATCAGCTTAAACAAATTAGCATTCCATCCACATCAGAAGAAGTAAATTTTATCCAGAGACAACCTAGCCAAGGGTAGTTCATGCTGAGGTTAGTTCCTAACCCCTATATGATGCCATGGGTAGCTCAGATAGTACCACAAAGTTGGGTGCAACAACCTTGGGTCCCTCAACCAACATGGAACCCTTAGGATTGGTCAAGACAATCTTGGTATGCCTAAGGACACCAACAACCATGGTTTGGTCAAGGTAACCTGAATGCTTGGTCACAACCTAGGTGGATCCCTAATAACTATGCTCAAGGGAGGACATATCCCAATGAGAATAAACAAGCCATAATGGGTTCCCCAACAAAAAATTCACAAAACAAAAATGTGGTACAAACACAAATGCTAGCACAACTAGTTGCTAATCCTAGAAACAAACAAACAACTCTTGTCTATGGGACAAAATAAGAAAAACTATTGGATTTAAACGCCATGGATTTTAAAGATATTCAAACTAGATCTGGAAAATTAATTGGCAGCCCACCTGTTATAATTACTAAAATGACAGAAGAAACTGAAATCCCTAGTGCAGTTGTTCCCAATAAAGATGAAAAATAAAAGGATTCACGTAGTAAATCTACTGAAAATCCATTCCCAGAGAGATTTCAAGAAGTTATAGGGACTAAGGAATCAAATTTGGTGCAGGAGTTGAGGAAATTAAATATTGAAATACCATTTTTACAAGAAATAAAGGACATTCCAGAGTTGAATAAGTTGGTCAAGATGCTATGTTTAAAAAGACCTGGAAGAAAGAATCGATACCATAGGACCATTAAATTAGATGGGAAACTTTTTGATTTATCAGCATGAAAACTCTTACTTCCCAAATACGGAGATCCTATTAGCCCTGTTATTTCTGTCTCTAAAGGGAATAAATATATACATAATGTTTGGGTTGATTTGGGAGTAGCTATAAATGTGATGAAAGTGGGCACTTTGAAAACATTACCATTAACATGTATCCAACCTACTAACACCATATTGCAGATGGCAGACTAGTCCATAGCAAAACTAGAAGGAGTTATTGAAGATGTGGCAGTTATGGTGGAGTCATGGGAATATCCAGTGGACTTCCTTATATTTCAGCCAAAAGGTAAAACACTTGGTTATCCCATTATTTTAGGTAGACCATGGTTAGCTATAGTTGTTGCCTTAATCGATTGTAGATCAGGTGATATAACTATCTCAAATGGTAAGAGTTCTAAGAAAAATTATTTATACCCCTCTGCATGACCTTTTATTGATAATCAAGAGCAATTGTGGGTTGATGATCCCTACACTAATAAATAAAATCTATCTTCTTTGGCTATGATAATGTTGGAGGATCACATACATGAGATGGAAGATATGATTAATCAACTATTGAATGAACAACAGCTGTCCTTGGAATAATATGGCTTAGTTCCTGAACCTACGGATTTAGTTCCGGAACCATCACATTTAGTTCTGGAACATTCGGACTTATCTCCTGAACAACAGCAACAACGATCCCATAAAAATGCAAATAATTTATCTCCAGAGGAATGGGATTTCTCTTGGGGAGGAGAAGAAATAGCCACGGAGTTAGTATTTTTATTTTGGATATCAGGAAATGGTGGGGAATTTTCGGAAAACAATAGTGATGAGGAGTTTGACCGATAACAAGATAAGTATCATAACTCTTCCTACTATCCTTTGTCCAGTATTATTTCTCAAGGGAATTTTGGAGATGTTATTGTATATCATATGTTATTACCACATCCATTTCCACTAAACACCTTAATGGCACCCTTTCAATAAATCAATTCATCACACATTGGAACCAAACATGTTGTGATTCAACCGGGTAAAACTTTGAACATTAATAGCTAGCTAAAAAATGATGAAGAAGTTAAATTGTTTGATGTTCTGAAGGATCATACTAGAGATTTTTCTTGGGACTATAAAGACATGAAAGGAATCCATCCAAGTATTTGCACCCATCACATCTATACTGAAAACATTATACCAGTTAAGCAACCTCAGAGGAGGATTAATCTAGCCTTAAGGGACATTGTTAAGCAAGAAATTGAAAAACTATTAAAGTAGGTTTTATATACCCTATCACAGATAGTCAGTGGGTGTTTCCTCTTGTAATTTTTCCTAAAAAGAACAAAAAATGGAGAATTTCTGTTGATTATAGGTAACTAAACAAATCCATACTGGGAGATTATTTTCCCTTACCATTCATAGATCAAGTTTTCGACAACCTTACAAGTAAACAATATTTTTCCTTCCTAGATGGATTTAGTGGATATAATCAAATCAGAGTTGTTATTGAGGATCAGGATAAAAATACTTTTACTTGTCCATGGGGTACCTTTTCCTATAAGGTATTCCTATTTGGACTATGTAATGCTCCAGCAACCTTCCAAAGAGTTGTATTAGTAATTTTTGCAAACCTAATGAATGATTGTGTAGAGGTGTACATGGATGCCTTTATTATACATGGAAACACATTTCATGATGCTTTGAATAATTTGGAAAGAGTACTAACAATATGTGAGGAACACCATTTGTCTCTTATCCATGAGAAATTTTTAATGATGGTTGATGAGGGTATTGTATTAGGACACCACATTTCAAAAAGAGGAATACAGGCTGACCGAGAAAAAATTAGGATTATTTCAGACTTGTTTGTTCCTCAAACCCCCACAAATATCAAGTCATTTTTAGGGCATGTTGGATACTATAGGCATTTTATTAAGTATTTTAGTAAAATTTCTGCCCCCATGTTTAGTTTACTCACCAAAGATTGTGCATTTTACGGGGATGAGAAGTGTTAACATGCTTTTGAGGAAATTAAAGAAAAATTAATCACTACCCCAATATAGAGAGGACCTAGTTCGGAGAAACCTTTTCACATCCAAACAGATGCCTCAAATAACTCAATAGGTGTAGTTTTGGGACAGAAAAATGAAGAAGGGAAAATGTATGCTATTTATTACCTTAGTAAAAATCTTACTCCCATTGAGAGAAATTACTCTACCACTGAAAAATAATTTCTTGATGTGATCTATGCAATTAATAAATTCAGACATTTTATCACAGGGCACAAAATATTTGTACATATATATCACTGAACAATTAGGTACTTAATGAAAAAACCAGTGGTTGGAGGAAGGATAATTAGATGGTTATTACTTTTACGATAATTTGATATTACCATAGTAGATAATTCAGGAAAATCTAATGTGGTAGCTGATTTCTTGTCAAGACTAACCACTATAGGGGAGCAAGATCTAGTTAAGGAAAACTTTCCAGATGAACAATTGTTTGCTATTTTAGTTAATACACCATGGTTTGTTGATATGGAAAATTATCTTGCAACATGGAAGTTTCCTCCTTTCACTAAGAAAAAAATGAAGAAGTTGATCAAAAATAGTGCACAATTTAAATGGTTAAATGGAATCTTATTTAAATGTGGTCCTGATTTGGTTTTACGCAGGTGTGTGAGAGAAGATGAAATCTTTGACATACTAAGGGAATTTCATGATGAACCAAATGGGGGACACTTTTTAGTTAAAAGAATAGCTCACAAGATACTTGGCACTGGCTATTATTGTCCATCTCTGTATAAATATGTGAAGAAATATATCAAGCGGTGTGATCCATGTCAAAGGATGGGACAACCAAACTTTACCATTAAAATGCCTCTACAACCTCAAGTAGTTATTGAACCATTTGAAATGTGGGGGATGGATTTTTTTTGTACCTTTAGTCCTCCTTCACAAGGAAAGGAGAACATTCTTGTGTGTACTAATTATGTGACAAAGTGGATAGAGGTGTAGGCTTTAAAAAATGCCACTAAAGAAGCAGTTGTTAATTTCCTTTGGTATAAAATTATGATGAAGTTTGGGGCACCAAGGAGTATAGTTTCAAATCAGGGGCCAAAGTTCATGTCTAATATGATCTAGGACTTCACAATGTACTATCAGATCAATCATAGGAAGTCATCTCCCTATCACCCACAATCAAATGGACAAGCATAAGTAACAAATAGAGAATTGGAAAACATCCTTACCAAAACAGTTGAATCATGAAGTAGAGATTGGGTAAAGAGACTACCTGAGGCTGTTTGGGTATATAATACAACTTGGAAGACTATAATAGGGTTTTCACCATATGAGTTAGTCTATGGCAAAAATCCCTTGATACCTATTGAATTTGAACTACAAACATTGAAGACATTAGCTAAAGTGGGTATTGAGTTGAATGTAGCACAAAAGGAAATAATTATTCAACTCAATGAATTAGATGAGTTGAGAATGGAAGAACTTCAACAGAAAAATATAATCCAAGATCAAAGGAATTAGTGGCATGACACACATATCAAGAAAAGTAAATTCAAGGTAGGAGATTGGGAATTACTATTTGACTCTAAGTACCAGCAATTCAAGGGAAAGGCTAGAACCAGATGGTTGGGACCTTATCAAATTGAGCAGATATTTAAAAAATGGATCTATTCAGCTACTTCCCATTGATGGAAACATAAGAACACTTTTGGTCAATGGACATAGGATAAAACTTTATGGGAAGCCTCCTAATAGGGATGAATTCTTGAAGCAGATTGGAGTAGACAGAATTTGATCATATGGAAGAACCCAGTTCTTCCAAAATGATCAAATAATCAGATGCTTGGAACCAATAAATGGCGTTCTCTTCCTCCAAAAAAATAATAATAAATATATAAAGGGAAAGAATGAAAACCATTAAATGGTTTTCTCTTCCCCAAAAAAAATATCTCACAGATCAATTGAAAACCAATAATGGCGATTGATCTCCTCAATAAATGGCTAATGCAAAATAAAAAGAATTTGTTTGAATTCTATCTGTCTTTTCTAACCATGTTTTCCTTTTTCACTTTAGGAATGATGAGTCATCAAGAGAGAAGGATTACATCAGCAAAATATGGTAATTACGTCTTGAACTTATTAAAGGTTAAATTAAAAGTTCACATGTGTGATTAGACTTGGTTTAAAAGTTCGGTATAATGATTCATTTATTTTGCATTATGATTAAAATCAAGTAATCATGAGATTGATGTTGATAGAATAAGAAAGTGGTAGCACATTTATAATTACATATCATGTGTGTGGAATAAACAAAGTTGAGAATTAGTTGTAGAATTATTTCGAAGAGGAAGCAGAAGAATTGTATTTGAATTCCACAAATAAACACAACAGTTCCACAACCAAATACAATAGTTCTATAGCTAACTCTAAATTTGAATAAATAAGAATCTGAATTGTCCCCTTTTATATGGGGATTAAAAAGAAGTCAGAGCCAGAAGATGATACCCAACTTCTTGCAGATGAAGAAGTGGCAGCCATTTTTGGGCAAGTAGGGTGGCTAGAGTTCCTGAAGAAGTTCTCGAGGTACAATGACAAATTGGTAAGAGAATTTGTTGTGAATTTAGAAGAATCCATAAATAAATTTAGAAGCATTATAATTCCTTCTACTATTAATACAATGAGTAATGTGTGTGGAATACCAATTGTGCAAGTCCCAAATCCTGTCAAGGGAACCCTTAAGGATCTGGTGGAAACCTTGATACAAGAGGGGAAATCTGAGCCCTAATATATCTATAACATAAATAAAATCATAAAGGGGGTCAAAAGGACCAAGTTTCCTAAACCATTTGACTAGGTAGCATTTTGGGTAGTTAAGTATTTAACTTGTGATGGTAAATTTGGGACTGTGGGAAGAGAAGTCATCAAGATGTTAATATATCTTAAGTATGGGAATTCAAAACCAGAATATATAGTAAATCTTCTAGGATTCCTTTTTGACTCCATCCAGACAATAGCTTAGAGGTATTCCTAGGGAGTTGGAACAATAAGACATCATGGATTAATCCATTTGGTATCCCAACACCATTTTCTTTTGAAGAAAAATGGAGAAGAAATATGGGAGAAGTTTCTTAACAAGTTTAAGAAAAACCCTAATATTATCAGGAGGGGAATACCAACCCATTTTTCTCCTACAAGTAATTTGGAGATTGATGCCCCTATAGAGGAGAAGAAAGAAATGGGTGGGGATAATGTACCAAAGAGAAGGAAATATGAAAAAGGGATTAAAGCTACAGAATCTACTATTCCTATCAAAGAAAATCCTTCCTCTACAACAGTGCTAGGAGAACTAATATCTATCTCGGACAGTGACAATTCACCTAAGCTAGAGCATGAAGTAAAATGCATAATAATCTCTAGGGGGAAACCCATTTCCATAAATTTTGAAGCTCCCCAAAGAAGAAGAGTTCATAAAAGATCTAGGGAAATTCCAGAAGAAATGAAAGAACAAGATGGGTTGGAAAAATAATTTGCAGATATTTTGGGTAGCATGGCCATGACTCCTGGACCAAGCCAAACTGAAACGGAGAAGAGAGATGAAATATTTGAGGAACATGATTTTCAAGAGTTTGGGGAACCAGCAACACAATTACATGAAGAATAATTGGCATCCTAGAAACAGAAAGGAAAATCCCCTTTGGTAGAAGAGGAACGTTCATTTCCTAATGAAATTTCAGAAAAGGAGGAAAATTAGCATTTAAAACAGACTCTATTTTTTTCTAGAGAAGAACTCATCATCAGAGAGAAATATGAGGAATTAAACTTCCTCAAACTCAAGTTGGAATAGAGGTAACTTCTCATTGATAAACTAATAAATCAACTCACAAATAGGACTTGAGAAGTGATAATATTCAAACATCAGATGATGGAAAAAGAGGAAGAATGGCAGTTTGCCAAAAGACCAAGTGTTATGTCAACAATATCTGCACAGATTGAACTAACTTACTTGTCACTCAAGAAGTTGTGGGATGATACCTTCAGGGAACTTAATGAATTCAAAACATCAAATGAGGAACTGAGAAACAATATGGAAGAAGAAAAGAAAGCAAGTAAGAAAAGGGAAGAAAAAATATACAAAGAGGAAGAAGACAAATTTAAATGTCTTGTAAAAATACAAATGGTTTGCATGATGAGTGAAAAATTACTTACATGCAAGAGACCTTATCCTGCATACAATATATTTTTATAAGAATAATTTATTCACTGGCAGCTGTGAAGAATTGCATGTGGCCTTCCACATGAAATAAAAGATGAATCTAAGTTCATGACAACCTATCCCTCAGCTAGTGCAGAGCAAAAAAAATTTCTCTGTGAATTCTATCTCTGCAATCTTATGCTGGAAAAGAACACAAGCTTTATAATCAATTTATATGTAAGGGAAAGCCAACTGAATGCATTTGTTTCTGTTCTTCAAAATCAGGTTGCATGGAAAGAGAGAGATTGTGAGCATCTATTAAAATCTAGTTCATCTAGTCTCTACATGAGGGCTCACTATGGTAAACCATCTATCTTCGCTATACATTTTAGATCCCATGCTTTTGATAGTCATTTCAAGGCGCACTACATGGCTAGTTTATAGAAAATTATTGATGCCTTCACCTCTTATGAGGAGGGGAAATTTGAGGAGATTTATGATGGATGTTTGAAAATATGGGAGATTATTACAGTTGCATTGAGAAGAAGAGAATTAATATCTCCCACAAACTTAATATGGAGCTTAGAAAGAGCTAAAGCCTTGTGCACACTAATCCCTCAGGTCAATGAAAAACTTAGGGGCATATGGATGGGAATGAGAAAAAGGCCTCCCCTTCTTCACACTCCCATGTCTCCATGGAAAAATAAAGAACCTCAAGATCCCACTCAACTTGAGGAATGGAAGAGGAAAGTAGAAGCAAGATCAGGGTATAGTATTTCTGAACTAAAACACTGGGATATTTAGTTTCAGCCATTTGACCTGAGCAGTCAATTGGAATGCAGAATACAAAACCTAAGATTTGAAGAGTAAAGTTTGTAAGGGGAATTAAAAACAAGTAAGTATGGGGTAGATGATAAGGCCAAAATATGTCTCATTAATGTACAATTAATGATCTTATTTTACTCTCCTTTTTATCAAGTTTGACTGCATTTTGTGAATTTTGTTTGATCTAATGTACGTTAGGATGTAATTGTCCATCTTTTGTTGAATATTAGTTCTGAAGTTTAAAATCTTTGTAATTCCTAACAAAGTGTGTAGAAATTTATTTTTTCTAATAAAACAGGCCATAATCAGTCAAAGAACGGAGTATGAAGTGATCAACATGTTTTTGGGAGCCTTGGCTTCAATATAGATTAGATCTGGAACTTCCATACTTAATTTATGAACTCTATCACACAGTTTATGAGATTGATTGCTTAGTTCCAAAACTTTTAGACTTAGTTTCGGAACCCCAACACTTAGTTCTGGAACTCCTATGTATTAGCTCTGGAACTTTCACTGTTAGATCAAGAGTAGTCCCCTTTAGTTTTGGAACTTCTTCAAAGTTCAGAAACCAATGGGAATTTATTATTTTTATGGCATCCAATGATAAAGCAATCAATGAAGCCTTTAAATCAGGAGCAGATCATAAGATTTTCGATTCTTCCTACTCTAAGATCCATAGATAAATTATGAGACAACTATATGTCCAACAAGGTTCCATATTCAACATCTATTTTGGGCATAATTCGATTCCATCTAAATCGGTAGAACAACTATGGTTGTAAATGCATCTCTGAAAATAAATACATATATAAATACCTGTAGATAGATTAGAAAGAATATAATATACATACAGACACATAGAGATTGAGATATAGAAAGATTTAACATGTTTTTGTAAGACTGAATATTTCAACAATAAAATAGCCACTTCGTTTTGAGAGAATATCACTTTGTCAAATCTTGATTCAAGGTGGAGAAAGGACCCACTCCTCCAAGAACTAGGATTCTTGTTTCATTAGTATTTATATTTCTCAAGCAAATAGTGTAGATCTGTTAATTTTGTAAATGTCTTTGATTCTTTAAATTACACTTTGTTTCATACTTAACCCTACAGGTGTTATAGACTAGATTTTAATTTCCTTCCAAGTGTTTCACAACATTTTAAACCTTGGGTTTATTTACAAGAAAAGTGTGTTTTCTTCTACATTATATGTTTATTTCCAGCAATCTATTTATTCTTGTACGTGTGTTTATTTCTAGTGATTCATTCCAGTAATGAGTATTTATTTCAGCACGTTTCTTACAGCATAGAGATAATAAGGCTTTGGCCATGGAATCCTAAAGACACTGTAAAAAACCCTAGAAAATAAAATAAAAAATACCTATAGTCAATTACTAGATCACTAAGATTTCTTGTTGCATATAGATTTAGATACCACCCGTGGTTTGAATATGACATCAAAAAAGAGTTGATTAAATGAAGGGAATAACAATTAGGTGATCCTTTGCATTTCTTTCTATTTTCTACTTCTTCTCTCTTCTACTAACACTGCAACACAAGGATTTTATTTTTAATTGCTTATGTTGGGTTCGGATGCTTGGATCGCTCTTCGCTTGAAGTTCAGATAAAAAAGAAAATCATTATCTAGGTATTCCTCATTTTCCCCTATTTTCTCCTTTTTCCATCGTATTTCCCTTTCATATGTGTTTCCTCATCAAAATATCACATCTGGATTTGGTTATAAAAGAAACTTTCTTTTCTACATCTTGCTTGATCACATAGCTTAAATAGGGGTTAATCAGTTGCATCTCACATTCTATCACACACAACCTAAAAATCACACATCAGTCAACATGTCTAGACATCTTCCTACCTAGTATACTGATTGGGATTTCATCACCCAACAAGAATCCACTCGAGACTTCCCCAGCCATAAGAACTTGAAACTAACTCTAGATTTTCATTTCCTAGGCACCTTTGTTATCTATTCCCCTTTTTATTTTTTACACTTTCTTAATAATTTAAAACAAGAAAACTCTTTGTTTTACTTTTTTTATTTAGTTAATATAAACTTTCTTTTCATTTCATACCCTAAGTTACTCGTTTGGTATCCAAAAAAATGGAACGAACCCTTTCCTCACAATTTTGTAGTCTCATCCTAGCAAACATCTGTCATGACCAGTGTCTCATTTGTGCCCTTAGTTACTTCCTCCATGGGTACCCAACCTCTCATCAATGTTTCTCACCAAGGGACCTTTTTTCAAACTACTACCATAGATGAGACTAATCCTTTCTTTTATGATCATCCCATCCCATCTCAGCTAGTCACTCATCCATCTCCTACATTTGAACCTTTTGGACCTCCTATTATCCCTTGTGGTAGTTTGGAAGTCTAAGAGCTTCTTGATTCCAATCCAATAGCTCTTCAAGAATACCTTTTTAGGAAGTCAACCCAACTTCATGTTGATGTTCCACTACTTCAACAACTTTATCCTTATCAGTCAAATCCCAAAATCACCCAACAAATTTCTATAGTCCAACGTGATCTTGCTTCATCCTCTACCAATCCCCCACCTCATCAAAATAATCAATTAGTCACACCCAATCCTCCCCATCTTCCTCCAATCAACACAACCATTCACATCACCTCTTCGGCCACTATCTTTACTAGTGTCACTACCTAATCTACCCAAATGTCATTTCCCATATCCATATAGCATAACTCTTCTTTTCCTCTCACATCACATGTACATATCATTGTTTCCCAACCTCCACCTAATTTTTTTTTACATTATGTGGTGTCTAATCCACCTCATTAATAATTTATACCTATTCATATCTACATTCCCAATCATCATCTACCATAATAGCCAATCCAATCCTAACAATCACAAAATTAACCATTACAATATCCTCCTTATCAAATGATTCCTCAAACCTACACACATCCACAAACTTATCAACTACCTTATCAAGCCACTTTTGATGCCAAAAAATCACAATCCCAACCTATCATCACATCAAATGATCCTATCCATGCCTTAATGAATAGGTTGGCTAGTGTAGAGGTTGCTACCTTGGGACCCAAGGTTACATTATATTACATAGAAATCTATAATGAACATATTCATTTTTTGGTTCCAATAAAACCTTACCCTCCTCATTGGGAGCTTCCCACCTATACCAACTTCAATAGCAAGGAAGATCCCCAATAGTATCTTTGAGAATTCAAACACACATGATCAAGTTCTTACACTTCACACCTTCCCTATGTCTTTAGTTGGCCCAGCTCTGGATTGGTACAATGGGATTCCTCAACATTCCCTATTATCTTTCACCCAGGTTACACAATTGTTTCTAAAGTACTTTTTGATTAATATTGTGCACAAAATCACTATTAATGACATGTACACCATTAGATAATTTTAGGACGAATCTACTACAGATTTTTTCACATGATGGTGTGGAATTATAAACCAACTATCATTTATTATTCCACAAACCGAACTCATCAAACTCTTCTCAAGTTATTGTGTGAAGAATATTTCTTCTACATTATAAATCTAATCTTTCTAAACATTCGAAGAAGCCTTCAACATGGCTCACAAACTTGAAACTTGTTCCCTTGAGCAAGTCCAACTCAAACTTAAATAGAAAAAACCCAAAGTCGAGTTCACCATACCATCCACACACAATGATATATCCAAGAGATTGGAAATACCATGGTCATCAAGTATTCTTCAACATCCCAAATCTTACACATGGCCTCAACAATGAGACCCTAGATCTACACCCAACTACACTCCCCTTATAGAATCATATAGTTCAATATTTGACAATTTGATGGTAGTTAATCTTATCACACTCCCTCCAATCAAACCATTTGATGATTCTATACCAAAACCCACATGGTATCGTGAGGATCATTACTATAAATACCACCAAGTCTAAGGACATGATATAGAGAGGTGTTGAACCTTTAAATACCTAATCTAAAGACTCATTAATCAATGTGAAATTTAAGTGGACAATCCTAATGCATCACCTAACCAACCACTTGGCATCTTCAAACAACCATTTCCTAACCATGTACCAACAACTCAAGCCACCACTTCTTCTACATCCTGATGCAGGTGCATCAATAGGTTATCATGTAGGTTGCTATGTTTTGGCTGGAGTATAGGTGATCTTAGGGTGCATGTAATTATTTCCCTCCAAAATTTGGTATTTTAAATATTCAAACTTGGCAATTTGTGTGTAAGAGCCTAAATAAGGCCTATTTGTTGTATGAAGGCCAAAAATAAGTAAATTCAAATTAGTAAAACTTATCCTCATGAGTAATTAGGTCTAATAAGAAAGATATGAAGTAGTTAAGGTCTTGCTTAAGTTAGTGGTTCAGTTAGCTATCTTGGTGGATGGTTGAGAAAATCTAGGAATAACCTATTTTGGTGTGTCTATGATATATTTTTTTATCAAAATATATAATATCTCGAATGGAATAGTTGTATCAAGAGAGGATGATGGAAAATAAAGAATTTTGAAGTTTAGAGATAGATTATGCATGTTACTATTGGTGTGTCTGACATGCCTAGTCATATCCACATCACCTGGTGAGTCAACTCACCTTACAAGAGTCATAGGTCTTAGGAACTCAAATAAAAAGTGTCAGATTCTGTAATAGAATCTATCATTGTCATTTACGTTAGTGCATCATAAGAGTTACATTCCTTATTTGGAATTGTAACTCCTCCTTTAGTGGCATCATATGCGTCAGTCACGCCATATGTGTTAGTGGAGTCATTGATATTATTTCCTTGTTTAGGCATGGGGGTTACACAACACCCCTATTTGTACTTCCTTTTTTCGATCTATGAGAATGAGCAGACCTATTTTATTACTTGCATTTTCTTTCCATTTATTCAAATATTGCTTATTGCATTGGAGCTTGATGTTACCATCAGAGTGCAACTTCGTTGTGGTGCATTATTTTCGACATCGGTTCTCACGCATCCCTCTTTCATGGTATCAGAGATGGTTTCAGTAAAATGTGCACTCTTTGTTTATCAAGTTATTTATTACTTCTGGTTTCTTCTTATTTCCTCATGTAAGTTTTTTTATTATTAATTTGGAATCATATTTCTCACCTCGCTTTCAGGTTTCAGTAGTTGCAAGTTTGAAGGTATTTTGGTCAGTTTGCATTATATATTGTTGAGTTTGTGATTTCTATTATTCTCATGAGCTCAGTTTTGATTTGGTGTGGACATGTGGTTCTTTGCTAATTCTTGTGTACGCTCTCACCTTAACTACCTTTTCATGTGTTGTCATTATTTTTGGTTGTTTGTGTATTACTTGTTGGTTATGGTTGTGTTAAGGTTTAGATCCTGTAGGGTAAAAGGAGTGTCGGTTCTTGGTATTTGAGGAGTGTTGGATCTTAGAACCGAGTTGGAATATAGCTCGCAGTATTGTCCTCATAACAGCTCGACTGCATTCCCTTTTCATGCTTGCCAGCTCATGTCTATTGCGCCGATCACAACCAACTCGCTCCCTTCACATCCTTCTGAGGATACACCAGTGAAAACATGATTCAACATAGCTTGAGCATACAACAATCCTTAGACTAAGGTTCCATTCGAATGCCCTTTGCTCATGATTCCTGACTTTCATGCAACCCTACACTATTTGGCACGATGAGGATTGTGTGCATCTTTGGCTTCCACTCATATGCTTGTTCACTATGTTTGGCTCTTGTTTCCACTCGTTGTGTTCAACTCTTGGGATCTACATTGGAGTGCCTTGGGATCTGTATTGGAGTGCACTAGAATTTTTTCCATCTGAACCAGCTAGTCAGTGGACTCACCTCATCATTAGTTTTGTGAGCCACACCTCTGCATGTTCACATTCTAGAGGTTTCTCCAACCTATGCATGTGTTTCCTACATGTGCTCGTTTTTTCCTCTCTGACAGCTCGGCCGCATTCTAAGGGCTCCCCTCTATGAACACATCTCCACGTGGGCTTCTATTCTCAAACAGCTCAGTCAACACTAGCTCAACCCTTATCCATCTGTTAGGGTTAATCATTGGTAAATCAAATCAATTTTTAAATGTTTTAAGGTGTACACTTATTTAATTGGCATTGTAATTATTTTTAGATATTTCTTTTCTTGTTTTAAATATCCTTCCTTTAAGTGTCAAAGATGGAGGGTGAGGTCTGGGGTTGGTAGGAGGCTAATCCCCCCTCGCAATTAAAACAAACCCTATCTAAAATTCAATGCCATTTCCAACGAGCATACATACGACACCCTTTGCATGCGTTTAGGGCACTTTTTTAATCTGTTTGCAGGCTTATTAGCATTTTTCCATTAGTTGCAGGAATTGGTTTTTGCTATAACTTTTGACTCGTTGCTCGGTTTTGAGCACTTATTTAGTCAAAGTTGCATGTTTTTTTGAACTCTAGTTGATGGGATTATAATTTTTATAAACAAACTATTTTATAAATTGCCACATTTTGGGGGGTGTCTTTATATTGCTTAATTCAACTCATTTTGAGCCTTGTTTTATCCTTTTTTATTGCTTGTGTACTTGTGAGTGTGTCCACCACAGTCTTACAACAAAGGGATTCTTTCGTGTAACGTGAGACATTGTTTCTCACAAATCCCCCTCTTCCCCTTCTTGTGCTTGCTTGTGGTGTCGATCTATTGCGCCTAATGAACCTTGATTGTTGTCTCCACTATTGTGCATTATTACACTGATTGCAAGGTGAGTGATAGACTGGTTCTCCACACATAGTCACATTTGATTGTAATTAACGCACTGAACTATAAAGTGATAAACTTGGGGGGTGTGATATTGTTCTGGGGTGGTTACTTCTTTTCTCTCTCCTTCTTTCTTAATCCTTTAGTTTTATCTCTTCATTATGGATATCTCTAAAGTAGCAGTGCTCACACCTTTTAACTTATTTGAATAGAAATCTAAAATTATATTGGTTTTGTAAAGTAAAGGGTTATACCATGTCACCATGGGGTTAGAGACCGATCCTAATGATGAACCCGAAAAATATAAGTGGTTTAACCATTGTGATGAAGCCTTTGGTCTTATTTTGTATGTCTTTCTCTGCCAACTTTCTCTTCCACATCAAAACTTCCTCAACACTTGATAAAGTGTTGAAAACACTCGACGATATGTTTGGGAAGTAAGATGACATGAGAGCACATGAGTTGGATAACAAACTACTAGGGTTAAATCCTAGTTACTTTGAAAACCTACAGACCTTCTTCTCAAAGTTTGTCCACACTAGACTGCTTCTAAAGGAATGTAAAGTCAAAAATAAATACTCTCAATTGATCTTGTCGATTCTTTCTAAATTAGGTATTGAATACTCTATCTTGGTTTCAACTTTCCATGCCATGAAAGCCGCCTTGGGTGGTACTTGGACAATTCCCTCCTTTGACATTTTTTCGTCCCAACTCATTCGAGAATAGGACAAACTCATTCAAATGGGGACTCTAAAATCCAATTCACATGTCCTTGTGGTGAATAAGGGAAAGAAAACTTAAAAGAAGAAATAAACCAAGACCAACCAACCCCCAGCTAATTCCAACACTAACACTTTGACTTCTGAGCCTAAAGTGAAAAAGGAAAATTTTAAATGCTCCTATTGTAAGTAATTTGGCAACGATGAGCATCATTGTTTTCATAAACAAATTGATCACTTAACTTATTTATTTGATAAAAATAAAATAAGTGTTCCTGAATCCATTAAAAAAATGCTCAGAAGGGCAAGTCTTCTAATGCAAAGGAGTCTATAAATGAAAAGAAGAAAGGTAAGGCCCTTGTAGCTAGATCAGCTCCATCATCAACTTAGATTATTGATTCTGATGCCTCACACCACATGTCTTCTTCAAAGGTTTAATTCTCTAGCATTGAACCATGTGGCATGTCCCAAATCACGTTGGGTGATGACACTCATGTGTCGGTTTCTGGTAGTGGATCGATAGAGATATAAGGTGGAACATTTAACCAAGTGTTGAGTGTTACCAATCTCTCTACCAATATCCTATCATTTTACCAAATCACCCACCTTGGTGAAGGAATGCATGTGGAATTTGGTCCTAACTTGGTAATTATTCGTGAGCTTAACTCTGACTGCACTGTGGCTGAGGGAGAGGTGGATCACCGTTCACAGTTGTATACATTTTCCCACTTCTCTTCTGATTTGACGCCCAATTCCTTGCTCACTTATGCAAATGAGGTTAGCAAGCTATGACATGAGAATTTTGGGCATCTTAATTATTGTTACCTTGAACAATTGATCCAAAACTAAATGGCCAACGGGTTACCCCGAGTTAAGTTTTCTAAAAAAATTTATGAGGGTTGCACCCTTGGAAAGCACCCTAAAAAATTTTGATAAGGGAAAATCCTGGAGAGCTACTCGTCCCTTATATCTTGTTCATAGTGATGTTTCTAGCTCCATTCCATCTCCTTCTTTCAATAGAGCTCTATATATACTAACCTTCATTGATGAATTTTCATGTTATACTTGGGTATATTGTCTTAAGATTAAGTTTGAAGTCTTTGAGAATTTTCAAAACTTTAAGGCTCTTGCTAAGAAATAAGTGGAACGGTCTATCAAGGTTCTTCAAACTGACAATGGAGGTGAGTATGTGAGCAATAGGTTTGAGGATTTCTACACTTCTGAGGGGATTGTTTTGCAGCATACAATTGCTTATAACCCTTCCCAAAATGGAGTTGCAGAAAGAAAGAACCAAAATTTAAAGGAGATGGCCACTTGTATGGTTCATTCAAAGTCCCTTCCTCCACAATATTGGACTGAAGCACTGAATTGTGCTTGTTACATTAAGAACCATGTTCCACACAAGGTGGTAAGATGGATGACACCCTTTGAAGCTTGGTTTGGAAACAAGCCTAATGTTGAGCACTTTCGAGTATTCAAATCCAAGGCTATGGCTCAGATTCCCAAGAAGAAACATAAGGCATTGGATCCACAATCAAAACCTTGTATCTTTATTGGGTATCCTGATGGTGTGAAGGGATATCAATTGTTGAGCCCTACTACCTATGAGCTCTATATTGAGAGGAGTGTGAAGTTTGATGATTCATCCTTGACTTTTACTTCCACTGAGGTTCTTTTTCCCACTAATTAAGATTCTGACTCATCAGATGATGATGTTGATGAGTGAGCTCCTCCTTTCCCTACTCCTCCTGATCCTTAAACTTCTGAGTCTTCTGATTCTGATAGTAGTGATGATGAGGACTATGTCCCTTATCACTCAAGTGAAGAATCTTCCGACTCTGAGCTTAAACCTTTGGGACCTCTTTGGGCCAGGAAAAATTTATAGAGTGCTAGATATTTAGTTGGAGATCCTTCAAATGAGAGATGTACTTGCTCGAGTTTCATTTGACTCCACTCCTTCTTCACCTCTACTTCTAATCCTCTATCTTTCTAGGAAGCTTCTCGTATTTCTGAGTGGGATTTTACTATGGATGAGGATTATTCCTCACTCATAAAGAATGAGACTTGGGATCTTACCCCTCTTCCGAAAGGAAGAAAATTCATTTGATGTAGGTGGATATATTTAACAAAGTATGGAGGTAATGGAGAATTTGAGAAGTATAAAGCACGACTTATAGCTAAGGGTTTCTCCCAGGTAGCTGGGGTTGATTACTTAGAAATATTTTCTCTAGTTGTGAAGATGACTTCCATTTGACTGACCCTTGCCATCACTACTGCTAACAAATGGGAAGTCCAATAGCTGGACGTTAAGAGTGCCTTCTTTCATGGGGACCTAGAGGAATAGATCTATATGGAACAACCTCTAGGTTATTTCCATGATCCATTCCTCATTTGTAAGTTAAAGAAGTCTCTTTACAGCCTTAAAAAATCCCATCAAGCTTGGTATGCCAAGATGGACTCCTTTTTACTTGCATCATGGTTCACTCGGTATCACTCTGACCCAAATGTGTATATTATATGGTAGGATGAATCCATGCTTATTATTTTTCTCTATGTTGATGACTTTCTGATCATGGGTAGCTCTTCCTCTATCATTGATTCTGTAAAGATCTCCTTGGCCAACAAGTTCTCCACGTATGACTTAGGATTGCGTCATTACTTTCTTGGGATCCATATTTCACAATATGACTAGGGAATTATGATCTTGTAACCTAAGTACACTCTTGATTTTCTTGCTCGGTTTCACATGTCTAATTGTAAGTCCTCACCTACTCCTTTTCTTTTCGGGGTCAATTTGGTTTCTAATTGCTCTTCCCCCTTGGTTAAAAGTACCATTTATCGTAAGTTGGTGGGGAGCTTGATCTACCTTACTCACACTCAGCCAAATCTTTCATATTTTGTTAGGATTGTGTCCATATTTATGCAGGAGCCTCATGAGCTGCATTTAAAAGCAGCAAAGTGGATCCTTCACTATGTTTGTGGCACTCACACCGATGGGATTCATTACCTAAGAGGGATTGAGATTGACTTGGTTGGATTTACAAACTCAGATTGAGCCAGTGATCTAGATTATTAGAAGTCTGCCTCAGGATACCATTTCACTCTTGGTTTATGTCATGTCAATTGGTCCAGTGAGAAGCAGAACACCATTGCCATATCATCGACAAAATAATAATACATAGGAGTAGTTAACACTGCCACAAAATTTATTTGGCTACAGGGTATCTTGACAGAGTTTTGCATCCACTTTCGGTGGCCTACCATCATCTACTGTGAAAACATGATCACTATCTCGATTTTTAGAAATCTAGTTCAGAATCAGCGAATGAAGCACATTGAGATTCATATGCAGTTCATATGGGAGCTGATACATGAAAACATCACCGACATACAATATGTTCAGAAAATTGATCAGGTTGCAGACATATTCACCAAGCCCTTCACTGAGGTGAATTTTCTTCACTTGTGGTATCTTCTTGGGGTGAGGTCTGCTGCAACCATCCATCTTCTTCAGGATATATAGTCCTCCTTCTTCTCCTCTTCTTCTTTCTAGAAATATATTGTTTTTATATGGGAACCTTATCAAGCCTTTAGTTTCCAAACCCCATTGACACATCTTTCTTAGTTGTCTAGGGGAGGATTATTTTCTATTCTGGCTTACCTTGACCTCTTCCTCGACATTGATGAAGGGGGGGTGTTGACATGTGTGATATGCTTAGTCATCATCCACATCACCTGGTGAGTCATCTCACATTGTGAGAGTCATAGGTATTAGGAAGTCAAATAACAAGTGTCAGATTCTATCATAGAGTATATTGTTGTCATTTACGTCAGTGCATCATAGGAGTTACATTCCTTATTTGGAATTGTAACTCCTCCTTTAGTGGCATCATATGCGTTAGTCGTGTCATATGCATCAGTGGCATCATTGATATTTTTTCCTTGTTTAGGCATGGGGGTTACACAGTACCCCTATTTGTACTTCCTTTTTTTGATCTATGAGAATGAGCAGACCTTTTTTATTACTTTCATTTTCTTTCCATTGATTTGAATCTTGCTTATTGTGTTGGACCTTGACGTTACCATCGGAGTGCAACTTCATTGTGGTGTATTGTTTTTGACATCGGTTCTTGTGCATGCATCTTTCAGTTACTTGGTTTAATTTCTTTTTTTTCCCCTATATTTTGATACCAACTCTATGCAAGCAGGAAAACTGAAGATGACAGTCACATCCTCTACCCCTAAACTAGGGATTTCTATATCTTCTAGACCATATAGTGAAAATTACTAAATTTTTGAAATCACCATGTTCAAGATATCCTCTAGCATTGGCCAAAATCTCATAGTTCAATTCCATGGGTAGATGTGGTTTTAATGAAATTCTATGTGTTAGGATCACATTTTTACCAGTCTGGACTGTACAACACTATTTTTGTGATATTCTAGTGCAAATTATTAAATAACATTGTTGGGGATAGCTTTGTAGGGTTTGTATGAACCTCTTGCAAGTTTTTTGAAGTCTGATCCATCCTTGAAACCCCTGTAGCATCCTCATATTTCTCTAAAAGGACCTAATTAAGCCTATAAAAGTACAAGAAATACACTAAGGAAGAAATAATGTTGAATTGGTATATAATGAACACTTCAAGAGTTGAAAGTGGTTCTAGAGGAAGTAAAACATCCTTATAAGCATGGGGTCTATCATTTGTTAGTGTAATGGAAGAAATCAGAGGTGAGGTATGTAAGAAGGGTATGAATTGGTATTGAGAATACACCAAGAATGGTGTTGAGAGAAGGTGGAGTATCTAGGATAAGGGTATTAGCATGATAGGCTATGGAGAGCTTCTTTAGGCTGTGAAGTGTGAAGCCTATGGAAAAAAGGGAAGATAAGGTGTATTTGAGTGAAGTGGATCTTGAGGAAGTACTGTAGATGGGATTAGAAATAGAAACAAATTTGAAGCCAAAAGGGTCATTGAGAGATGTGGTGATTTCATGAAGAAATCACAAGCACATTAAGTTGCATAGTAGTGAAAAAGGTGGAAGAAGTACATTGTATGAGATTGTAATGGATTAAGTTGATGTCCATCTGATAGAATGGATTGGTGAGGACATGTGTAAATCATAGGACAGGTTGGGAGGTTTGATGATCCCATGATGAACTCATAAATACATGAGAGTTGCTTAGTGGTGGTTAAACCAAGAAGTATAGTGCTTAATAGAGTTATGGAAAAAGACAAGGGTATAACAAAGTATAGTGTCCATAAAGGTGATTGTGACCAAGGAAGGGAATATTGGTCAACTAAAGCTAAGAAAATGTGGTTTTAGCTAAATCCTCTAAGTGAGGGTGACTTAGAAGAGCATGCATGCTTAAGTTGATGGTTAATTACACACAAACAAGGTCAAATTAAGAAGAACTTGCACCATTTTAGTATCAGAGCCTGGTTTAAAGGCTATAAAGGACATTAGGAGGAGGATGGCACAATTTTCACTCAAGGATGCATAAAAAGTAGTAAAATTTTCTTAGAGAGATGATGGGATAGTTTCAATAGATGAATACACAAATGGAGGAGAGGATGGATATGTTGGAGCATCTTGTCAGAGAGAGAATGCCATTATTAGAGTGTAGTAGCAAGGAGTAGTCTATAATTCATTCAAGGTAAGAATGTAATTCTTCTGGAAAAATTCAAGAATCTATGTTTGTGTTTAGTGATGTGAATACAAATAGAGATAGTTGTATAAATTCTAGAGATGTGAATACAATTTTTAGTAATGTGAAATTCCCTAAAGGAACTGAAATTGGGAAAGTATTTAGACCAAATAAATTATGTAAGAGAAATGATAGAATGAAGGGTGAATCTCTCTTGATGAAGAGAGTCTTGGATCAGCCAAGAGATAAAATACAGATTTGAGAAGATAAGACACAAATATGATTCAGAGAAGGAACTTATTCAGAACTAGATGCAACTCTAGAGGCAAGGTATTTGATGTCATCATAGGTAGAGGAAGTACATATAATGTGGTGTCAGAATACATGGTGAAGAAGCTAGTATTGAGAATAATTCCACATCCAAGGCCTTACTATATTTCATGGGTGCAACAGAGTCATAATATGTTGTTCAGACATCCACCTGATCTGGCCCACATGATCCTAAGTCAAAATCCCAGCCAAAATCCAAGAAATTTTTCACCATTCTTGCTCTTAAGGAGATCACATCATCATCAAAACCTAAGGTTTCATTATTAACTTCCCCTTGGCCTATTGAACAAAGTATCATCAAAACAATTCTTCATAACCTAGTTAAGATGTCCTCTTACTAGCTCATCCAAATCTCACCAGACCATATACAAGACTTCACTAAATCCTTGAAGTGTATTCTGACATCCAGTGATGAGGCTCAACCATTCACTTCTCTCATAGGAGCACTCACATCTTCTTTTGTTATCTCATTCGATGATACTGAGATTCTGGACATCACACTGGAATAACATGACCTTTCCCTTTTCATTATGATTAGGATCAATGATATTTTCATTTGATGATCCATGATCAATAATGGAGAAAGAATTAACATCATCCCATCACATACCTTTGATCAGCTTAAGATCCCAAAATCCATAGTCACCCAAACACCTGCGGTCCTTCATGCCTTCAATGATGCAATTTCTCATGCCTTGGGAATGGTTGTCCTTCCCATCCATTTAGGTAGGAAGCTCCTCCATGAGGTCTTCTACATCCTAGAAGGATGATTTCAATATAATTTTCTCCTTGAATGACCTTAGATCTGTGTCATGCATTGTGTCCCCTCTACTCTTCATTGATGTCTTAAATATGAGCATGAGGGGAAGATCTTGATGCTTCTTGAGGACACTCCTCCCTTCCAAATGTTAAACATGACCTATCAACCTAATGATTTCCTCATTCCCAAGAATGATCTATCTACATCATCCACCATCTCATCTATCCCTTCATCCAAACTTCCTAATGATGACTCCCTAGATAAAGTAATGGACAAACTCACACTGGGGGAGTATTGTCTTCTTACACTCAAAACCTTGTCCACTCCTCACCATCTTAGTAGACACGAATAAGATCCGATGTACCAACCCAATGTTAGGGATATCATTTTTTTTGGTCCACCACATCTTTGAACCAACCTCATCTATGGTGGTTTTGATACCTTTTCTTCTCACATCGTTGATTTTCCACACGCCAGACCTTATACCGAAGGTTTTGGATTCCTTAATAAACCATCATTTTCACACACCTATCTTCACCATTAAGCATGGAAGGGATTTGGCATGGGACATTAGGAGCATGGGCCATATGGCCTTATTATCAATCAGTGCTGCAAACCTCACAAAAAGTTTGGGTTAGGCTATCAGGAGCAATCCTTTGACTCCATTTCACCATCTGAGATGTGCATGGACACACCTTCTCCATCTTCTCCATTTCATGATTCCATGGATATGGATTACACTGATCTATTAACTCTATATTTTTTAGTCTCCACCATCACTTTGGGACCAATCACTTATCATTCTGAGAATTATACTAGATCCCTTCCCCTCTACCATCCAGAGATGATAGAATAAGACTCTTCTAACATCAACATTCTTCAGTGCGCTAATTACAATGCCATTCTTTTTCACATGGGGACATAGGATTCTTATCTTCATAATACCTTACCATCTGACACATCCACTCTTCTAAAAAAATCCACCATAAAAATCAATATCGGGACTCCCCAAGAGCCTCGCATCCTCAAAATAGGTCAATCCCTTAATCCACATGAGCTTGAGTCTTTCACGGAATTCCTCTCTTATCATAGCCATGAATTTTCATGTTCATATTCATACATGTTAGGTATTTACCATTCTATAGTCATTCACAATATTGTCACCATTCCTAACGCAAAACTAGTTAAGAAAAAGCTTCACCACATGCACCCTCAAATTTCCCTCCTTTTCAAAGAGGAGTTACAACGTCTTCTTTCTACTAATTTCATCATCCCCATTTACTATCCCCAATGGGTTTCTAGTATTTTACCTGTCACTAAAGCATCTGAAAAAAACTTTATATGCATTGACTCTCGAGATCTCAATTTCACTTTCCCTAAAGACAACTTTCCTCTTCCCAACATTGATCAACTTGTGGATCTTACCACAGGTCATGATACGCTTTTTCCTATGGAAGGGTTTTCTGGTTATAATCAGATTCTTATTACCCTAGAAGAACAACATTAGACTTCCTTAATCACCACTTGGGGGACCTTTTGCTACTACCTCATGCCCTTTGGTTTGAAAATGTCATAGCTACTTATCAGTGGGCCATGACTTACATTGTTCATGATCTCATCCAAAAAACCATAGAATATTATGTTGATGAAATTTTGGGTGAATATAAACATCACCATAACCATCTTTCCATTCTCGAAGTCCTTTTTTAGCATCTTATTTTCTTTTGTCTTCCTCTCAATCCACCCAAGTGTGTGTTTGGAGTATTAACTAGAAATATCTTTGGCTTTATCGTGTCTATTAGGGGTATTGAAGTTGACCTCATGAAAATAAAAGTAATAATTGAAATGCCTCATCCTTCCAATATTAAACAGATTTGTAGTCTTCAAGGTCGAGTTCAATTGGTCCACCATTTCATTTCCCAACTTTCAGATCATTGTCATCCCTTTCATCATCTTCTTCATAAAGACATAGAATTCAATTGGGATCATAATTTCTAGAAATATTTTGATCACCTTAAACAATATCTTTTGTCTCCACCAGTGCTTACACCTCCATGCAAGGGTGAGCCCTTTTATCTTCACATCTTTGCTACTGATATCACTCTAGGGGTTATGTTAGCACATCATGATGATCAAGGTAATGAGCAGGTCATTTACTACATTAGTCACACCCTCCATGACTATGCGACTTGCTACACTAAAGTTTACAAGTTGTGTTGTGCTCTCTTATTTTCCACCTCTAAGCTCCAACACTATCTTCTTAATCATAAGAATTATGTCATTACTATATTCTATCTTCTTAATGCGATGAATTCTAAACCATATTACTTGATGGCTCATGCTCATGACTGAGTTTTACCTCAATTTTATTTCTCAAAAATACATTAAAGGCCAAGATATTGCAAACTTGTAAGTAGAATCCTCTGTTCCTAGTTTGTATCTACCTCCTGAGAAGTTCCAAGATGAATCCATTAATCACTTTCATCATGAGTATGAAACCCTTAAAATGACTCTCTTCTTTGACAGTTCTAAATTCCATCAAGGAGGAGGTACTAGCATTGTTCTCTTTCCTCCTGGGGATGCTCCTCTTCCCCTCCCAAACAAGCTCAAATTTGAGTGCATGGATAATATGGAAGAATATGAAGCTCTTATCTTAGGTATTGAAACCACTCTCTTTCTAGGTGTTCAAGTTCTTGAAATCTATGGATATTTTGAACTTATCATCAAATAAGTCACATGTGAGTATTAATGTAAAAATGAAACTCTTAAAAAATATTGAGACATCATTCATCTCTTCCTTGAGGCCTTTAATTATTACACTATCCAAGATATTCCTCGGTCATCCAATCATTTCATTAATATAATGACATCCCTTGCAACTCTCATCCCATAGACCAAAGAAGAATATAAACTTATTGTTGGCATTCATCATAGTGATTGACCATTTCATGACTTACCTCATGTTAATGTTGTTAAATCTAGTTCTTCAGATCTTTGGTATGTTTAAATCTTCAATTATTTATCCAAATCCATAATTCCTCCTAATCTATCCAAGAATGCTAGGAGGTCTTTCCTTCAGCGTGATAACCACTATGTGATACTTGGTGGAATCCTTTATAAGTTTGGATTTGATGGTATTCTTCTTCGATGCCTTAAATATCATGAATCTTCTCGTGCTATCCAATAAGTCCATGATGGTTTTTTTGGTGGACATTTTAGTGGCTTAGTCATTGCTAAACACGTTCTTCATCTTGGTAATTATAGGCCTTCCATCAATCATCACTACTGTGAGTATGTTAAGAAATGTGAAAAATGTTTGCAGCATTCTAATATTATTCACATTCCTAGTCAAGATTTGGATTCGGCTCAGGTCCTTTAGCCCTTTTAACAATGGGGTATTGATCTCATTGGTCTCATTAATCCCTGATCTTTACAACAACATCATTGCAACCAAATATTTCACTAAGTGGGTGGAAGTATTTACCCTCACTTTAACTAAATTTGGTCTAATCATTAACTTTATCTACCAACACATAATTTTTTGCTTTTGCATCTCTCACAAACTCATCATGGACAGTGAAAATTCCTTTAAAAATAAATATCTTGAGAAATTTTGTGACTCATTCAACATCCAACTTAGTTTCTCTTCACTGTATTATCCTCAAGCTAATGTCCAATCCAAAGAAACTAATAAAACCCTTCGAAACATACTTGAAAATATTGTTGACCAGTCTGGTCATAATTGGCATCTCCATCTCCCCTTCATTATATGCACTTATCGGACCAACATCCATACTTCCATAGGAGATACCTCCTTTTCTCTCATGTATAGATATGAAGTTTTCCTTCCTTTTGAAGTTCAAATTATGTATTTGTGTGTGTCTCTTCGTGACTTCATCTCTGAAGAATATTATTACCAGGATCATCTAGCACAACTTAAATTTCTAGATGAACACCACCTCCTCACTTTTGAACACCATCATGTTCATTAAGATCACATAAAGCATGCTTACAATAAGTACCTCAAAGAGTGGGACTTTAATTTTGGAAACCTTGTCCTTAAATAAAATCTGAATTTTACTACACTAGAAAGGCTATAATGTGGAATGTTTTCCCTCAACAAGATTGGACCATACATTATCACACATAAGTATGGGTTGGGAGCCTATCGATTAGCCTCCCTTGATGGTAAAATGGAAGTGGAACCACTTAACACTTTGCACTTGCGACCATTATATTGTTATCACATTACCATTAAGCACTTAGTCATATATTTATATCATCCCTCCATCATTAGCCTCTTTCATCTATTATTGTAATGATTTGGAACTATGTGGTCGATTGTCACTTTCCTCAACATGACCTTAAATATGGGAACCATGGCTCTACCCATACAATTTTTCCTTATGGATAGGTTCTCCCTTCTTGGTGAGAAATCCATTATCATTACATCCATCACCCCCTTGTTTACCTATTGAAACCATGCAAAGGGTCCATGGTTGTCTCTTGTAAATTCATTATCCCCTCTTAAGTTGTCTACCTAGCTATTCCAAGATTTTCCCCATGTTAAAGTCAAAATTCATGGATGCTCTTATCAAATTCAAAAGCTATGAAAAATAGACTGCTCCCCTTAAAGGATATTTTTTCATATATAAAAAAGGAAGAAAATAAAATCAAATAAATAGACTAATCCCTCAAAGGACGGCTATCATGTATATCATTCTTTTCATCTATATCATATATGAATAAAGTATACCATACCCTCAAAGGATGGTTACTCTTTTATATTATGGCATCGAAGGCTTCCTACATTGATCAGCCTTCCATTTTATTGGCATCCTAGGAAATCTTCGTGTATTGATCAGCTTTCTTCTAGCAAACTTCCTGATTTTGTCAGTTTGTTCTTTCCCCTTCCCAGAGCTGTGGCATATATTTAGGGAACACCACTCATGGATAACCCTATTACCATCTACAAGTTACATCATAAACCCATTTTTTTTGTCAACGTTATCTTTATGAGATCATTCCATACCTTTTTTTCTCATGATCTTGAAAAGAGTTTGTGAGAATCGAATCAGAAATGAGGCACAACGAAGTAGTTACACTCCAACAGAATCATGATAGCTCTAGCATAATTGCAAGAAAGAATTGATCAGTAATGGAATAAATTGCTCAACAGAAACAAAAATTGCACATAGCAGAAAGACAGTGGAGTGTCTTCGCATGCTCATAAATGAATAGTAAACGAGTACATATAGGGTGCTGAGTAACCCTAGTGCATGAAACACGTGTAAACCCTAAACCTAACCCATGTGAGATGACCTCCCAATATGAGAGGAGGACACATAGGATAACTCACACTAAGACCCCGCTTCGTCGAAGATGGGGTAGTGGCTAAGACGAGTCAGATAGAAAAGGAAGACACCCCTAAACAACTAAGAAATATGTGTCAATGGGCTCCGGAAACTAAAGGCCTGATAAGGTGACCATATACAAACACAATATTCCTAGAAGAAGAAGAGTAAAATAAGGAATACAAATCCCGAAGAAGATGAGCAGCTATAGAAGGCCTCACCCCAAGAAGAGACCATAAGTAAAGAAACTTCATCTCAGTGAAGGGCTTGGTGAATAAATCTGAAATCTAATCAGCTGTCTGAATGTATTGAATGTCGATGATACCATCATGAATAAGCTCCCGTATGAAGTTCATATGGATCTCAATGTGCTTTGTCCACTGATACTGAACTAGATTTCTACAAATAGAGATTGTGCTCGTGTTATCATAGTAGATAATGGTAGGCTGCCAAAAGTGGATGCCAAACTCTGTCAGAATACCCTGTAGCCAAATAGCTTCTATGGCAACATTAACTTCTCCTCTATATTCTACCTTTGTAGATGATATCGCAATTGCATTCTACTTCTTGCTAGACCAACTAATAGGACCTGAACCAAGAGAGAAACTTTAGCCAGAAGTAGATTTTTGATGATCTAAGTCACCGGCCCAATCAGAATCTGTGAACCCAATCAAGTCAATATTTACCCCTCCATGATAGTGAATTCCATCAGCATAAGTTCCATGAACATAATGAAGGATCCATTTAGGTTCTTTCCAATGCAGCTCATTTAGCTCCTACATGAATCTGGACACGATCCCAACAACATACGATAAATCTGGTCAAGTGTGAGTCAAGTAAATCAAGCTCCCCACCAAATTTCAATAAAGAGTAACATCAACCAAGGGAGTAGAGCAATTTGAAACCAAATTAACCCCAGAAATAAAAGGAGTAGGAGAATACTTGCAATCAGACATATGAAGATGAGCTATAAAGTCAAGAGCATACTTAGGTTGCGAAATCAAGATACCTGAGTAAGATTGTGAAATCTGGATCCTAAGGAAGTAATGAAGTAGACCTAAGTCAGTCATGGAAAACTTGTTTGCTAAGGCGACCTTCACATAATCAATAATAGAGGAAGAGCTACCTGTGATCAACAAGTCATCAACATATAAAACAAGAAAGTGTATGGAGTCATATTGCCATAGAATATAAACATTTGGATCAGAGTGACACCTGGTAAACCCTGATGTAAGTAAAAAGGAGTCCATCTTGGCATACCAAGCCCAAGGGGATTTTTTAAGGCCATAAAGAGACTTCTTTAACTTACAAATGAGGGAGGGATCTTGGACATAACCTGGAGGTTGTTCCATATAGATCTCTTCCTCTAGGTCACCATGAAGAAAGGCACTCTTAATGTCCATTTGATGGACTTTCTATCTGTTTGCTAAGGCAATGGCTAGGGTCAGTCGAATAGAAGTCATCTTCACAACCGAAGAATTTTTTTTTGTATAATCAACCCCAGCTATCTGGGAGAAACCATTTGCTATTAATTGTGCTTTAAACTTTTTGACATCTCCATCTACTCCATACTTTGTTTGAAACACCCACTTACACTGAATGATTTTTCTTCCTTTTGGAAGAGGGGTGAGATCCCAAGTATCATTCTTCATGAGAGAGGAATACTCCTCATCCATGGTAGAATCCCACTCAAGAAGAACAGAAGCCTCCCGGAAATACTGTGGATCAAAATCAGAGGTGAAGAAAGAGTGGGGTCTAATGAAATCTAAGTGAGTACGTCTCATATCTGAAGTATCTCCAACTAAATCTCTAGCACTTTGTAAATTTTTCCTAGCCCAAAGAGGACCAGGAGGGTCAGGCTTAGAGTCAGAAGATTCTTCACTTGAGTGAGAAGGGACATTATCCTCATCATCACTACTGTCAGAATTAGAAGACTCAGAGGTCTGATGGTCAGGAGGATCTAGAAGAGGAGCATGCTCAATAGTATCATCATTTGATGAGTCAAAATTCGAGTCAGTGAGCTAAAGAACCTCAATAGGTGGAGAAGTAGAAGTCGAAGAAGACTCATCAAACTTAACACTTCTCTTAATATACAACACATGAGAAGTAGGATTCATCAATTGATATCCCTTCACGCCATCAAGATACGCTAAAAAGATACAAGGTTTGGATTTTGGTTCCAAATCCTTACATTTCTTCTTGGGAATCTGATCCATAGCCTTGGATCCGAAGACTCAAAAGTGCTCAACATTAGGCTTGCTTCCAAACCAGGCCTTAAAGGGTTTCATCCCTCTTACTTCCTTATGTCGAACACCGTTCTGAATGTAATTTGCACAATTCACTACTTCGGCCCAATACTAAGGAGGAAGAGACTTCGAGTGAATCATACAAGTGGCCATCTCCTTCAGAATATAGTTCTTTCTTTCTGTGACTCCATTCTGCGAAGGGCTATAAGCAACTGTATGCTACAAAGAGATCCCTTCAGAAGTATAGAAATCCATGAACCTATTGTTTACATATTCACCTCCATTGTCAGTTCAAAGAACCTTGATAGATTGTTCCGCCTATTTCTCAGTAAGAGCCTTAAAGTTCTAAAAAATTTCAAAGACTTTAGACTTAAGCTTAAGAAAATATACCCAAGTATATTGCAAATAGTCATCAATGAAGGTTAGCACATAAAGAGCTCTAGTAAACAAAGGAGAAGGAAATGGACTAGAAACATAGATGTGAACAAGATCCAAAGGATGAGTGGCTCACCATGCTTTTCCTTTGTCAAAGTTCTTTTTAGGATGCTTTTCAAGGGTATAACCCTCATAAAGTCCCTTAGAAAACTTGATGCGAGGCAATTCATTGACCATTTCATTTTTGCTCAATTGTTCAAGGTAGAAATAATTTAGATGTCCGAAACACTCATGTCATAGCTTACTAACCTCATTTGCATGAGTGAGCAAGGTAGTGGGCGTAGAATCAGAAGTAAAGTGGGAAAATGTATATAACCATGACCGGTGATCAATCTTTCCCTCAGCCACTGTAGTGTCATTGTTAAGCTCACGAATAATCAATGAGTTAGGACCAAATTACACTCTCATTCCTTCACCAAGGTGAGTAATTTGGTAAACTGATAGGAGATTGGTAGAGAGATCAAGAACACTCAACACTTGGTTAAATGTTCCCCAATCCATATCTACCGATCCACTACCGGAAACCGACACTGTCGTGTCATTACCCATCATGATTTGGGACATTCCACAAGGTTCGATGTTGGAAAATGCAACATGCAAAGAACCCATGTGGTGTGAGGTACCAGAATCTATAATACATGTTGATGAAGGAGCAACTCTAGCTACAAGGGCATTTCCTTTCTTCTTATCATTTTTAGCACCTTTTGTAGCAGAAGACTCGGTCTTCGGAGCACTTTGTTTTATGGATTCATGAACACTTATTTTATTCTTCTCAAGTAAATGAGATAAGCGATCAATCTGTTTCCAAAAATAGTGTTTCTCGTCATGACCAGACTTCTTGCAATAAGAACACAAATACTTTCTTTTCTATGCCTTAGGCTCAGAAGTTGAAGTGTTTGTGTCTTTTTTAGGTTTGGTCTTGGTTTCTTTCTTAGGTTGATCCTTTGTTTCTTTCTTCTTTTCAGTCTTCTTTCCCTTGCTAGTACTTGCTACAAGGGCATGTGACTTGGAATTGAGAGACCCCATTTGAATGATTTTTTCCTATTCTCGAATGAGTTGGGACAAAAAACAGTCAAAGGAGGGCATAGTCCAAGTATCGCCCAAAGTAGCTTTTGTAGCATAAAAAGTTGACATGAAGATAGAATATTCAAGACCTAGCTTAGAAAGAATTGACAAGATCAGTTGAGAATCTTTCTTCTCTACTTGACATCCTTTTAACAACAATCTAATGTGGACAAATTTCAAGAAGAAGGCTTGCAGGTTTTTAAAGTCACTAGGATTTAACCCTAGTAGTTCATTTTCCAACTCATGCGCTCTCATGTCATCTAGTTGTCCAAACATCACATCCAGCATTTTCCACGCAGATTTAGGTGTTTCAGACACCTCAATGTGGAAGAGAAATTCAGGAGAAACAAACATGCAAAGAAGACCTAAAGCTTCATCACTATAGTTTAACCACTTAGATTTTTCAGGTTCGTCATCTGGTTCAATCTCAATTCCCATGGTGATGTGGAATAACCCTTTACCCCTTAGTTTCATTATTATTTTCGATCTCCATTCAAAAAATTTGAATAGCATAAGAAAAGGAATTGAAAGTGCATCTATAGTGAGAGAGAGAGAAAGAAATGCAAAAAAGAAACACAACCACCCAGGACAATAACAACCCCCTACTTTCGGCACTGTATAGTTTAGTGCATTGATTACAATTGGGTCCGTGTGTGTAGTTTGAAACACTTGGTAACTCATCTTGAAATCAACATAATAACGCGCAAGAGAGGGGACCACAAAAGTGTTTTGTGGAGTGCAGTAAATAGGACACCATAAACAAGCAAGAAACAAGGAAGGAGGTGAAAGCCAATCCTGGTTGTGAGAAAAAGTGTCTCACGTCGCAAATGAAAAACCCCCTTTCTGCAGACTGTGGCAGATGCGCTCACTAGTCACAAGCAATAATAACGGTAAAAATAATGAAAATGGACACAAGAAATGTCCAGATAATCGCCAGAACACCAGAAAAGTGCTCGGAAGGCAAAGTGGTGCTCGAAGTGTCACTGCACACTTGAGCGCATGATCAGAAAAAAAAATCGACAATAACGCCTAAATTTTATAGTTTGGAAATGCCCAATTTTGCTATTTTTAGAGCTATTGGAGTTAAAAAAATGACAAGAAGGGTTACTGAAAGAACGATTTTTAATTTACTATAAATCATAAATAGGAGAAAATTAATTTGTAATTAATAAAAATAGATTTAATCAAATTAAATCTAATTAAGTAAAAAAACTAATTAATATCTAAATCCTAATTAAATTAAATATTAAATGCTCCTTTTTTTTAACGAAGTTCCCCCTTAGAAATTTTAATACCCTTTTGACTACACTTGCCCCCAAGAATTTAAAATACCCCCTTACTGAATGTGCCCCACCTCATAAAAAAATTCCCACCAATGAATTTTAAAAGACTTACCACCGTTTGAAATTTTTAAAAAGTTTCCCACTTAAAAAAAAATCACAAAAAATAATTACATGGTGGGCGAGGTGGGGAAGACAGCCATTGGGGAAGGCTTTTTTTCTTGGTTTAAAAAGAAAATATCTTAAAAAAGGAAAGTTTTTGTTTGTTTTTAAAAACCAACTAAGAAAAGCGTTAAAAAAATATAGAAAGTATGTCAAAAATACTTATCAAAAAACACTTACAAAAAAAAGGTGACTTACCGTGGCAGTCCGTGAGAAAGAGCAGTCCGTGGGAAAAAGAAAGCCGCGGGAATGCAAAAAAAGTAGGGTTTTGTGTAAAAAATGCAGTGTTAGTGTTGAAGGGTAGTGCACAGGAGGGAACTCACAGTAGGTGGGAGGTCGTGGTAAAAAAATGGCTAAAAAAAACAGCAAAAAATGTGGGAGAGCAGCTACAAAAAATCATGGCTCAGCCAAGGGCGTCCATGGGAAGAAAAACCATGCCACGGGACAACAAAAAATAGGCCATGGGACAGCAAAAAAGAGCCACAGGATAGTAAAAAAGCCATGGGTCTAAAGTATAATCCACACAAATACAATCCACTCAAATAAAATAACAAGTACGGCTCAGCCAGGGTCTTAAAAAAAAATCCATGCACAAAAAATAGGAAGCTCAGATAGCACAGCTATGACACGAGGAAAAACTACGCACAACCCAAAGCATTCAAAAGGCAGGAGAGGATAGGCCAAAAAGAACACATATTTCCAAAAAAAAAAATATTTTGGTAAAAATCTAAATAAAGCCGTAAAAAGGAACCAACCTCAAGATAACATTTTCCACTAAATACGACTATAACTAGTGAAATCCAATAGTGAAAAATGCAAACCTGCATTCATGCACAAACCCCAAAAAAATGCACTTCCAAAGGAACAAATTTTTAAAGAGATTAGCAAAATAATTCTTGAAAATAGTGAACAAAAAACTTGCATGCAGAGTAAAAGAACGAAACCAAGAAAGAGTAATCACAACTAAAAAATAACGAGTGCATGTTTACCCGATCTCAGCTCTGATACCATGAAAAGAGTTTGCAAGAATCGAATCAGAAACGAGGCACCACGAAGTAGTTGCACTCCAACAGAATCATGATAGCTCCAGTGTAATTGCAAGAAAGAATTGATCAGTAATGAAAGAACTTGCTCAACATAAACAAAGCTTGCACATAGAGGAAAGACAATAGAATGTCTTGGCATGCTTATAAATGAATAGTAAATAGGTACATATAGGGTACTGAGTAACCCTAGTGCATGACACAAATGTAAACCCTAAACCTAACCCATGTGAGATGACCTCCCAATATGAGAGGAGGAAACATAAGATAACTCACACTAACAGATCTTTGGTATAACTAGCTATTGTTGGTTATATGTTAACATGATGTTTTTTATCGTATGTGCCTTGTGTTACCTAGATCCCCCTCTTGTTTAAATCCAATGTGGTTAGAGTCATATATTTCTAGCATGTTCCTTGATATGACATAACATCATTTGTACCCTTTTGTCACATTCAATATTATCTTATCTCATTTCATATATTGTCTCATCTATCATCCAATTACACCTTTTTTATCTCATCAAATTGTATCCAATCTATCTCATCCTAAGTCCACATTTTGGCCATATTTGAGCATTATATCACACATTTTCCTATCTTTCCTTTTTGGCCATATTCATGCTCTTTTAGAGCACCATTTCATCATTTCATATTGTCTCAAGTCCACCTTATGGCCATACTTATTCTCCCTTAGGGCATTTTATTTCACCATTTCTTTCCCTATTTGTCTTTACGGCCATACTTATTCCCCCTTGGGTCATATTATTTCACCACCATTTTTTCACTTTGTCCTCTGGGCAATTTTTCATGTCCTGTACTAGGGCACCATTATTTCCACCCTTGTCCTTTGCATACACATACCCTTTTTTCTTGATTCCTCGTATACTAAGGATTTTGCATAATTTTCACATTTAGTTACACATGGTTTTATGTTTGCCTATGACCCATTGGTCATCCCAACTCGCATCCATTTGAGATTTTTCCCATTGGATTCTCTCCATTTCATAGTTATTTTCTCCCACTCACTATCCCGTAGAGTGTTTTTTTCATCTCCATTGAGACCACCCTATGTCCCCTACCCATGTCATATCAGAGTTGTCATCATATTTTTTATTTTCATTATGATCCTTTTTTCTTGAGACATCTTACTGATGCATCCTATAATTTGCAAGATAACACCCTAGTCACACTGGCACATCACTTAGCCTAGACTGAATGCTCACCCAAAGTGCACAAAGTTACCAGGTCCCTCTTTAGGGTTGTTGTAATAGGATGTTAACATGATGAAGGAAGAAACACATAGATTCATAACTAATCCATCATTCTACAATGCATACTACCCACAGATCTATGAAAGAACAATCTAAAATAGTAATCATGATTTAACCATTAACATGCGCTACTCAATTAAACAGAATGATGCTTAGATTTAGCCAATATCTTCCATCTATTTGTAAATACAAAATCTCCTTACAGTATTGTCAATCTACATCAATATGCATATGGATCTGATACACACATTCATATATCCAGAATCATAAATACACTAGTATTTGTAATACATACATCTCCAAAAACACACCATGCCCTTACTATGTACCTAATCATCATATATATATAGGGTGGGGACTTTCCCTTCACCACTTAACTATTCTAGAATTAGGTCACATGTTATTGATAGCCACATGTCATTTACAATCATAGCCACACATGCAAGTGCACTATCTATAGTCCTCTTGTAGTTAATTGAAGTGTCAATTCCATTCTTAGCTTGTCTCCATACATATATGCTTTGAAACACTTCTCCAAATATAGATAATGCATGGCATGCGTGTCTCTGCATCGTTGATGTGGCCCGCACGCCATCTTCCAAAAATAGATCTGTATGCTCAAATTCGGCTAAGTCCTAAAATCCAAACTTGCCTTCCACGCCTTTGATCCTAGCCTCCTATCCTATGCAGATTCCTCATGTGATTTTAGACAAGTATTCTTTAATCAACATTACCCCACACTAATCTCATTGTCGTCCCGACAATGGGTATCTCCAAAAAATTGAAGGAAAGAATAACAATGAAAGAATAAGAATGAAATAATGTGGATAAATAAAGAATTTTTATGAGGTTATTTAAGCAACCTCCTCTATATCATTTTGTAGTATCAACTTTGGATACTCCTCTTTTATTATGGCCTCCAAAACCTATCATTCAGTGAGTTCTTGATCTGATGTCCACAACAATGGATTCTAACTCATCCCTCGCAATTTATCCTTTCCTATTTTGTAGAACCAACACAACACTGGACATGGATGTCATTCTTCCTTCTAAAAGGTCCATCTTCTGTGTAATCAGCTTTCCAATCTCTTCCAGCCAAGTCTTGTGCGACTCTTGTGCTGCTGCTAAGCATTCGTGCTTCTGTTTAACCATTGAAAACCTTTATGCTTGGCCCAATGTCTCATCTTTCATTGCTTTCTAGACCTCATTATTCTCTTCCAAGGTCTTAATGTTGATGATCACCTCTATAGTTGTGCATATATTAAAATCCTGGTCCACTTTCTCCAATACTTCTTGTAATGCCTACAATAGCCCTTTATAAGATGTGATTTTTCTCATCACAGATGCTTTCTCTCATTCAACATCTTGTTCTGATTTTTTTGGTGCTCTCATACGTAGAGTTTCATCTTTGAGCACCAAGTCCACCAACCTTCCCACATAGTGTATCACTGAAGGAAATGTTTGTGGTACCTTGGGTTCCAAGTTTGGCCTTACTTTAATTAAATTGTCCCTAATATCCTCTGGGATACTTATGAACAGTTCATTCTTCTTCTATGTGAAATCCCTTTCTTGTGTTATGCGTGCTATCTCTGCATCCTTCATCTTTAACTCTTCACACAATGCTTTGATTGTGGCATATTTTTCCATGTTTCTTCTAGCCACCTCAACAAAAACTTTCACCAGTGCATTGTTGACCTGCTGAGGTTCCTTCTTCAGTCGCCTCAAAATGCATGACTCTTCGCACACATCAAATTCATGCTCATCCATTTGGGTATGCATTGACCACAATAGTTTCTTTCATGTGTGCACGATCGCCATATCCTCATCCATCAACTCCCATCCAAATAAATATTTCTACATGATCGTCCTCTGGAAGCAGGTGTGAACAATATTTCCTTTGTCCTTTGCATACCCCATGGTTAGTGGAACGTGCTCTCCACTTGTTCTTCTAGACCGTTTCTTCCTAGTAACTCTAGCCTCTAAATTTGGGACTTGTGTCTCCATGTCCTAAATATCCTCTACAGTTGTTTCCTATGGTCTTTTCTCTTCTTCTTCCTTCTCCTTTAACGCCTCACCGTGTTCTTCTATGTGCTCTAGAAGCATAGGAGATGTAGGCACGTTCTCCTCTGACTCTTCCTCCTCCTCATTCAAGTTCATCTTCCTCCTTCTCTATGTGGTCACCTCTTTTCATGGGGAGAGTTGGGGTGATTTATGCATAGTGGTTGGGGTAGTTCCTTGGGTCCTTGTTCTCCTGAATACCCTTTTAAACATGTGCTCCCCTTGGACTGCATTCAGGTCCTCATCATCCCCCTCTTGTGGCTAAGGTGGTATAACAGCTCACCTAGCTTCACCCTGACTTGTAGGATGTCTACTACCCCTATGCTCCAAACCACCACTATCTTCGTGCTCCTCCTCCTCATCTTGCACTTCAATTGGCTTTGTGGGATTACGCACTGGAATATTTTCCATTGTATGCTTTCCCTTTTGTGGTGTTGGAAGTGTGAACTCACCTTCTACATACTTGTTATTCTCCATCATTAGATTCAACTGCAGATACACCAATGCTGCCCCCACGTCTACTACAACCAAGATTAATGGTTTGATATTCAGAACCTCTAAAATGATTCTTTCTATATAAGCGCTTATGCCAGGATATACATATTTCTTCCTCAGTGTATGGTAGTCACAGTCTACCTTATCTACACTGAAGATCAGTTGTCATGTGTCTATAAATATATGAATAGATTATTAAAAATACCTTATAGTGAATGCGTAAGGTAACTTGCACCAAGGTCTCCAGACTCCATATTTCATTGGAAAGCACATGATGTAGAAATGTTGATATACAACAAACTAAACTTATTTCCCTACCACTATTAGTAAGTCCTTTGGGATGTACCACTCTTCCCCAAATGCCACACGGAGCATGTCATACCACTTCTCTGCCCTTTTCTTTACTTCATCTGTCATTGTCCCTTTACATAGGTATTTATTGAATCTTTCATCTGGAGACTTGTTCTCCATGGGGTATTCCCATATTTTCTCCTTTGGTCCATCTGGTACTCCAATCTCCATGAAGACCAGTGATAGTAGAACAGCCCCAAAGCTAATCTTCCCTCCTGTGCGTGCTTCTTCGACTATTTTCTTTGTAATATAGCTTGCAATGTTGTAGATTGTCCCTTCTAACATCTTTTGTGCCACATGTTACCACATAGTGTTTACCTGCGACCACCACTCTTGATCATTTAACTTGGTAACCAGGTTTGCTACAGCTTATAAAATTATATAGTTCTTTAATTTATCTATGTCCATTCTGCGTGGACCCTTTAGGTATCTCTACTCCTATTTGGTATTTACAATCACAGCTTATCTACAAGGTCACCTTTTATATCTTCCCATGTGGCCTTCAGACCTGTAACTGATGAGACTAGCGCAGATGAAATTCTAACTCTGCGTCCTACAAAGTAGAAGAAGTCTTCATGTACCCTACTCATGATCCACTGAAACAAGGGCTCATACTTCCCGAAATATGGAAGCTCATACAAATAATAGACCCCAATTCTCTTTAAAATATTTTCACCCGCATTGTCATATACTAGCATGTCATCTTCCATACGCTTTTTTTTTCTAACCATGAGCAAGGAAACAAGATCCTTCTTGTTCTCTGAAGTTCTGTGATTATATTAACTCACTGTCCCATAGAGCATTGCCTTCATCTCCATTGAGACACCCTATGTCCCTTGCCCATGTGATATTAGAGTTTCCATCATATTTTTTATTGTTATTGTGATCCTTTTTTCTCAAGACATCTTACCTTGCATTATCCTTTTACCCATTTTTCTTCACCCACCCAACCTTCATCATCTACCTTTTTCAAATGTGTCATTAATTATTTTTGGCATTATCGATCCCTCATTTAAGGGGGGGGTCATCATCAACCTTCTATCACTCCTCATCCTAATATTTTCTCTCATCGTTTTCGTCTCATGGCTTGCTAGCGTAAACCACTCAAAAAAAGGGGAAACTGAAGACACCTAAATTCAGTATCCCTACCCTTGTCTACCCACATGCACCTATTTCACTATGGTCCTAGATAGACCCCCTCTTAATTTAATTCATCCCCCTTCATTTAATTAAATCCCCACTTATTATCCCATCACCTTTAATCCTTATTAATCTTTATTGATAAACATCGATTAATTAATCTTCATTAATTAATTAATTAATATCTAGTAACCCTAATGGACTTTCCTTTTAGGATGATTTTATTCTAAATCTATATCCCCTTGCTTTTTATATCTTTTATCCTATCTATCTTTATCCCCTAACTACCCATGACACATCCCTAAACAACCTCTTCCTGTATATAATCTTTAAAGCACTTTTCCCATTCTTAAAACTTGAAATCCCAAATAAAACACAAAATCAACCTCATTGGGGAAAGTTTCCCCATAGTTAGAGGCAAGCCATGTGCTTTTTTATTATAGCCATGAGTAAGGAATTGAACTCCTTCTTGTTATATGAATTTCTATGATTATATTCACTCACTTTGCTCTTTCTAATGGGTGAATCCCACTCTTGGCCGACAGTAATTCCTTATGGATATTGCATTTCTAAAAAATGGCTTTCGAGTGCCATCTCTTCTTCCTCAACGACTACCTTCTTCTTTCATTTTATTGCTATTGTAGATGCCTTATTTGGTGCCATTTCTACCTTACAATTGTCTCCTCTTCAGCCATACAACTCTGCAAATCAAACCCTAGCTTGATTCAATTATGCCCTAGGTGGAAACTTTGTAACCAAACTCTTTTCTATCTCCCCGATTCTCTCAAACCATTCACCACTGGGGATGCAAGCTTCTTGCTTCACAGATATGGTTGTCACTCTTTGTTTCACACCCTTCACACTCTAATTCGATCACTTGGTTCTTCTCACTTGGCTCTTCTCTCGAATACTCTTAGTCGCAATGGTAAAAATGAATCCGCATCCCATCCTTATATAATTTTTTCAAATTTTAATGAATTTATTGCTCCTCACCTACCAAATATCCCCTCATTCATTAACCAAATTCATTTATTCCGTGCGGTACATCTTCACGCCCAACTATAACCTTTTAGTACACCTTCCTACCCTCTAGTCACAGATTTCTCTTCAACACACGCTCCTACGCCCGAGTACCTCGTCACCGTAACTTCTCTTTGTAGCTATCATGGCCTCCTCTTACCTCATGTTATAGTGTTCTTTCATCCTTCTCCATCCTTGGTCACCTTTGAGAAGAAATCTTCTTTTGACTTAAAGCACACCCATAGAAGCTTATCCCTTTCACCTTTCAAATCCCACACTCTTTTTCTTGGACAACTACAACCACCCCACACTAAAAGTATGTGTAGTCCTCTGTGCATAAACATTCTATTAGTACCTGAATTTAATCTCCTTCATAACTTGAGAAGCATCGTGGATTTTGCAAGACACTCAGAGGCAGATAGATGATTTTATATGTCGTTTTGTAGCCAAGGGAGCAATCTATCTGACTTGTTGATACTCAGGCTCTAAAGGAGTGGGTAACACCTCGAAAGGATTTTGATCTAACGCTCACTATTTTAGGTTGTGCCTTTCAACCAAGGTAAGAGAACCTATACTACAGACTCTGTTTTATGAAGGAGGTGGATTTATCCTTATACTATGCATATTATATGGAGATGGCCTTGGGAAAACATGATTAATCTTCCATTATTCAAACTCAACAGAACTATCACTACTAAATGATGGAAATACTTTCAAGACAAGGTTGAGGCTACTATAGACATGGTATGATCTTGATTTTCTTTGTGCATTTTTGTAAATGGATTGTATTCTTTTGTTGACACGCAATGCAGATGCAGGGGTAGTATGGATAGGATGGGTTGTTTAGAATGATTTTTTGGTGGGGTATTGATGAGAAAAATTGGGATATATCAGATCTTTGACAACCTCTACAATACTTGAAACAACTATAAGATAAAATTCTTCAAATAATCAAGACATTCTTTCAACCAGAAGAGGCATAAATGGAAGCCCAGGAAGCATTGTTCACACAATCTTTGAGAACTCACCACAAAATCTTGAAGTAAATAACTCAATTAAAAAAAAATCCTTGATCAAACCATGCCTAAGGTGCCCCCAAAGGATTATAAGAAATCTCTGCTGTCAAGGAAGGTAAAATGATTTTAAAGTTATTTATCTCCTTATCAAATGAAGGCTCTTCTGAATATGAGATTACAAATGCTAGTAAACTATCAACTAGAAATGGAGATCCTGTGTGATTTCTAAATAATTTCAATGCAAGATTGCAACAAGAACAATGAAAACTATTTGCATGCATTTAAAAATGATAAAAAACCCCATATTTCCCATAAAAACACATATTAACTCAAAATATTGTTAGATTCATCAATAGGGGAGAGTTTCATGAAAAATCTCAGATCTATGTGATGGCTATACACTTGTAACAAAATCACATACATGAAGATCCAACACAAACTAAATTATCCTGGTTCTTTGGTGGGTTTCTCAGAAGATGAGCTTTCTCTCAGAATTTGCTCGTCATTTTCAATTTTTTCCCGACTGCTTGCATGTCTCCTAACATGCATTATATATCTCTCACCACCTTGGATCCTTCTTTCCCAAGAAAATAAAATGCCAAGGGATCAATTCTGTTAAAACCATTTCTCATGATTCACTGAAAATGAAATTTAAAAAATTTACAACGAGAGTTATCAGGTGTTTCTAAAATGGTGAATCATTACAAATATTCAGATCATTATCCTTCTTGGAGGCACATTTTTCATCATCAAGGCATGCAGATGCCTTTCCTCTCATCATTTCACCTTTTAAAACTACATCTGCAACTTTCAATTTGACATTCCATGTGCTTGCTCAGGCTGATTAAAAATTTATTACAAAACACCTCAAATCTGTAAATTGAGTCATGAAACCAATTCCAATGATCCTAGAAGGACAAAACAACATGGAATCGCCAAACATTTGATGAAATTTGATGCAAAATTCATGATTCCAAGCTTCTTGGATGAAAAATGGTAGCTAAAAATGAAAATGCACAACTGCCCTTGATCTGCTCTTTCTCCTTTAATCTAGGCCCTCCATGTGTCAAACTATGACTGGGAACAAATTCGGGCTCATTTTCTGACTTTTCAACTTTTTTGGAAAAATGGAAAAATTTGAATTTTTCCCCCGCCCCTCCACCTTTGAATTTTGGAGTTGACACGTGGCATATGGTGGGTCCCATTGGGATCACACTTCAATTATGGGCATTTTGACCTTTTTTGGAAAATTGGAAAATTTTAACTTTTTTCCCCACGGGCCCGCTCCTCCAATTTCTCCCTTGCCACGTGTCTCCTTGTGATTCGTCACGGGTCAGTGCTCCAAATTTTGATTCTGAGTCTTTTTTACAAAAGGGAAAAAATTCCCTCCTGCCTCCGCCGACCCACCAACCCGCCTTGTCCACTCTACCCACCATGTGTTGCTCATTGATTTCCTTGCGGACCCACGACTTAAACTTTTTCCTTAATTCCTTTTGCCAAAAAAGGGGAAAAAATCCTCATTTCCCTTAATGGCCCCCACTTCCCTCTGACCCTTCATGGACACATGTCCACCTATAATTCGTTTGTAGGGGCACACTAAAAAATTTTCATTCTGAACTCTTTTGTGAAAAAGGGAAAAAATCCCCTTTTACCTCTGTGGCCCACACTTCTTTCTACATCCGCCATGTGTCAAATTGTGGCTCCTTTACGGAACTGCAGGCCTTCCCTCACCCTTTTTCCCTTTTTCCAAAAGGAAAAAAATTCCTAAGTTCCCCATCGGCCCGCTCGTCCGCCTTTGCATAAGAACATGACACATGTCCCCTTGCGGGGTTGTGGGGGGAATTTTGAAATTTTTTCCCAAAGCCAAAAACAGCTAAGTTTTTCAAAGAAATCCGTCGATCCATGTCCAACCAGAAGCAATCACGTAGGAGACATTGTTTGAGCTTAATTTTGATAGTCAAATGACAACTGTACGATCGTCAAAAACGTAGAATTTACCAGAGATGCCCTAATTCGATTTTTTCTTTGTGGGTGATGGATTTTTTGCTCAAAGAACAAGGGGAAGTTGATTTTATGCAAGTTTTGAGCATGGGGAGGGATTTTTGAAGGCATATTGGTATAAAACAACCAATTTTGATTTTTTTACAATCAGGAAAAAGGGGGAACACTACATAGCCCGCAAATTTGGAAGAATTAAGGCACAAACAAGGCATGCATGGGAGCTTCTTCACAAATGAGGCATGGAAAATGATTTTCAAATGGATTAAGGCATGGAAATAGAGGCAGCAACTTCATTTCACCCATTAAAACTATAGAAAATGTTTCACGAGATGTAGAGTGAAAGGAAAATTATGGCAAAATAATAGAGGATCAAAATGGAAACCAACACATTCTTCATACCGTAATTAGCTTCAGGTGCACAAACGTGCTTATTACATAAAAACAACTAGATTGACAAAGCATAGCGAAAATGAAGGAAATACATTAAGGAAATACATGATTGAAAACCTAAACTAAATGGCAATACTACCTTATTACAAACACAAAGAAGACTTATTTATAGTAGGGCTTCAGCCTACTTCCTTTAAAGTAACCAGGTAGTTGTGTTCCATTAAGTGCTTCTAATTGGAAATCACCCAATTCAATTATATAAGTGATAACATACGACCCCAACCAAAGTACTTTGAGCTTTCCTGGATGGCGCAAGAACTTTGAGTCATAAATAAGTACCATGTGTCCAATCTCAAACTTCTTATCCTTTATGTTTATGTCATGCCATGCCTTCTGCCTGGCATTTTCCTACTTCTAACTCCATCGTGCTATGGATCAGTGCTCATTTATTTGAATCATCTTTTTGATATGTTCTTATAAAATCCTGTTCATCAGCTAGACCTCCAACATGCGTAATGCTCAAAGAAGGTAACATAAATTCTATAGGAAGAACAACTTTCGTGCCAAACACCAACTGAAATGGTGTAGCCTTGTTCAATCTCTTGTAAGTTGTTTTATATTCCCAAAGCACAGTTGAAACTTTCTCATCCCAATCCTTTCTTCCAACATCACATATTTTTGTCAAATTTAGGCCCAAAATTTTGTTGAAAGCCTCAGCAGTTCCATTTTCCTTAGGATGGTAAGGTGTAGTTTTATGGTGTGCAACCATAAACTCTTCTAATAGGATCCTGATTGTATCATTTAGAAAGTGTGTAACTCTATCACTTTTCAAGCTTAAAGGACATCCATATCATGTAAGAACATTCTCCCATAGAAACCTAGCTATTGTAGCTTCCGTACAATCTTTCGTAGGTGTTGCTTCTACCCACCGTGTGAGATAGTCTGTGTAAGTAATGATATAGCGTGACCCAGTCCGATGCGTGGCTGGAAAAATAGGTCCTACAAAATCAATGTCCCATTTCTCAAATGGTTCTACACTAATAATTGGTCTCAAAGGCATCTCATCTCTTTTCCCTTGTTTTCCTAGGTGCTGACAATGATCACACACCTTACAATAATCTTTACATCCTTTGTACGGTGTCTCCCACCATAATCCAACAATTAGGATCTTCTGGGTAGTCACATCACCTGCATAATGGCCTCCTACAATACCACCATGAGCTTCTTCCATGATATCCTTAAGCTCATTCTCTAACACACAATGGCGTAATACTTCATCTCTTCCTATCTTGTAAAGGTCACCACTTATTAACATAAACGGTGCCGCACGTATAGCTAGCTGCTTCTTTTCTAATGATTTCATTCCTTCTGGTGCCATAATTGTTCATAGAAAGACATCAATGTCTTCTAATTCCATGGGCGCGCATTATAACCTGTATAACTGTGCATCCGGAAATGTTTATTCAATTGTCTGTGCATCTTCTCCTGAATTGATTCTAGATAAATGGTTTGGTCTAGAATTGCTTTTCCCTGGCTTCACCACATCTATGAAGTCAAACTTTTAAAATAGGAGTACCCATCTGCATATGCACCCCTATAAGATGGGCTTGTTTGCCAAGTACTTCAATTCCATATGATCTGTATAAAACAAAAATGGTGTTTCTAACAAGTAATGTCAAAACTTGTACAATGCGTAGATCATTGACAAAGCTTCACGCTCTGTAGTTGTATAATTCCTTTCAACAGGAGTCAGCTTCCTATTAGCAAAATAGATTGGATGATCTATAATACCTTCATCAGGTTGAGCTAACACAACGGTAATGGCCATACCAGAAGCATCCACATGGACATGAAATGGCTTATCCCATGAGGGAAAAAACAAAATGGGTGCGGTAGTAAGTTTCTCTTTCAATATTTCAAACGTGTGCTACTATGGTTCTCCCCAATAAAATTTACCTTTCCCCATCAGTAATTCTTCCAAGGGTGCAACAATTTTGGCATACGGTCAGCAACCACGACAGTAATTCATATTCCAACCAAATTTAAGCAACAACAAATCAAGGCCGAGCAACCAGAGCCGTTTTCTTATCATTTTCCAAAGAAAAGAAGGCAAGAATCAACAAATCCATTTCCAAATCAACTCAAAAACAATCAAGCAATCCCAACCCAAGAGCAGGGTTGTTTTAATGAAACATTTAATCAAAGCAAAGATTTTAAAGAGAGGGGCTTAACATGCCTGTATTCTCTCTTCCAAAATTCGAAGAAAACGTTGTTTGCCGCGTTTTTCTTCCACAACGGCAACACAATATTCCCAGCACTTTCTTCCTTCTTCTGGCTGATCAACAGCCTCAAAACTTCCAAGAAAATGCCAAATGCAAGAGCTGGTTCGACCAAACCAGGTCAGAGAAACCAAATGCAGAGCAACTTTACAAAAGCTCGAACCAACAAAAAATGAAAATCAATTTTTCCTCATGTTGTTTCCAAGGCAAGCTAGTCGCAAGGACCCAAAAACAATTAATGCATTAAAGGCTTGCCTTTCTCCTTATTTTCCACACCACCTCCATTTGGGTTGGCAAGTCTCCAATTTTCAAATTTTTCCATGCAAATGAATTTAGCCATACTTCCAAATGGATACCTCTATTTCCTACCTGCCCCGCCAAAACTGGCGCCGTCCCCGAAGGGTCAGTTCATAAATGCCAATGAATGCCTCCTACCCATCCTTATCCTTTTCTTCCCAAGGGTTTGCGTACCCCTTTAGCTTAGGATTAGTTTAGGTTACATAGTTCATTCGACCTAGGTCTTAGTTAAACCTTAGGTTCTAGAATTTAGATTTATTTTTCCCTTTTTTTTTTTGTAATTTAAAAATCCACTTAGGATAGTAGTGTAGGATGTATGTTAGGTCTTAGGGTTAGTTTAGGTTTAATTCATACTAACCACTAACACTAACAACTTCCTTCCAGCCCTTACTAACATCCATGACGCAAGAGCAGGACGTTCCGTCCTTCGATTTCATGCCAAGGCCACCCGTGTCCAGGCGTTTCTCACCCCATCTGCCTGGGGGTCGGAGATTAAGCTAGAAAATGGAGAACGATTGGAGGGGTGACGGGTATCAGGTGGAAAGAAAGAGCCAAAGTTCGTTTAGATGCTGAGTAGCGAGAATATGCTTTGGGAAGCAAGGGGTGAAACCTTGGTTTGTAGATGGGAAGGTTGGTTTTTTTTTTTGTTGCCGGGGGGGGGGAGATGTACGCCCGGTGGGGGAAACGTGTTCGTAGGAGGAGTAACACCCCCCCACCCCCCCCTACACCCCCCCCCCCCCCCCCCCCCCCCTTACCACCCCCCCCTCCCCCCCACCACCCCCCTCCCCCCCCCCCCCCCCCCCCCCCCCCCCCCCCCCCCCCCCCCCACCCCCCCACCCCCCTCCCCCCCCACCCCCCCCCCCCACCCCACCCCACCCCCCCCCCCCCCCCACACACCACCACCCACCCCCCCCCCCCCCCCCCCCCCCACCACCCCCCCCCCCCCCCCCCCGCCCCCCCATCCCCCCCCCCACAACCACCCCCCCCCCCCCCCAACCCCCACCCCCCCCGCCCCCCCCCCCCCCACCACAACTCCCCCCCTCCCCCCCCAACCCCCCCCCCCCCTCCCCCCCCCCACCCACCCCCCCCCCCCCCCCCCCCCCACCCCCCCACGACCCCCACACCCAACCCCCCCCCCCCCCCCCCCCCCCCCCTCCCCCCCCCCCCCCCCCCCCCCCCCCCCCCCCACCCCACACCCCCACCCCACCCCCCCCCCCACCCCCACCCACCCCCGCCCACCCACCCCCCCCGCCACCCACACCCCCACCCCCCCCCCCCCGCCCAGGCCCCCCCCCACCACCCCCCCCAGCACCCCCCCCCCCCCGCCCCACCCCCACCCCCCCCCCACCCCCCCCCCACGCCCCAATCCACCCCCGACCCAACACCCCGCCCCCCCACCCCACCCCCCAACCCCCTCACCCCGTCCACCCCCCCGCCTCCCCCCCCCCCCCCCCGCCCCACCTATCTCCCCCGCCCGAATTCGACAGTACATGGTTCAAGAATCGAGCCCCTGTCGTTGGCATTTTCGTGCTAGCTATTCACACCTGTAATCAGGCACTGCATGCTTATAATAATTCTAGTCCAGCTCAAGTGTGAATTAACATAGAAAACACAAGAGGACCTCAGCATACTTGAATCAATGGAATTGATTCAGGGTATGCTGTCAATCAGCACAAGAGCAAGTAATTATACGACAATCTGTCGTCACATCAGCAAACACACAAGTACAGTGTTCGCTGTCCCATGCAATAAATCACAGTATGCAAGAATCCAAATTAGCAACACATTCTCTTAAGATCAAAACATATCTTAACATGTTTGCTTTCATTCCAAGAGCTATAACAGTATGTAAAACATTCACCAAGTTAACATACAAAATCAGAGTGTTACATTCTTCCCTCCTTAAAGAATCATCGTCCCGATGATCAGATTTACAAATCAAGGAGTTGATAGGACAAAATTTAGTTATTGTCCTATCATTCATAAGTTCATACCAAAAACAGATTCTCTCTTAAAAACAACGTTTTAAGACAAATGTACAATAGACTAATAATTGTCTAAATTTGGTAAAATTTTCAGTTCTCTGAATTTCATATTCAGTTAAACAGATTTGGAAAAGTAGATCTCATTTCTTCGAGATTCTCCCAAGTTGCACTTTCTTCGCTGAACTGGTCCCACTGGACCTTACATTGGTTCACTTCGCGATTTCTCAAGTACAACTGGCGAGTTCCCAACACTCGAATGGGCTTAACCACGATTATTCCTGGGTCTTGGACCTGCAAGGAATTCCAATTCAGCACATGTGATAAATCTATCACATATTTCTTAAGCAAAGAAATATGAAAACATCATGCATTTGAGACAAAGCAGGAGGTAATGCTAGACGATAAGCTACAGGGTTGATTATTTCAATAATTTCAAAAGGTCCCACATAACGTGGCGACAACTTGGCAGCTTTGCCAAAGGTTATGGAGCTCTTTTTCGGCTTCACCCGAAGAAAGACCTTCTCTCCAAGTTTATAATGCCTGTCAACCCGCTTCAAGTCTGCATAACTCTTCTACCTATTGGCAGCCTCCTTTAGATGTTCCCGAATCATTTTGATTTGCTATTCCATTTCCATAAGGATTTCTGGCCCAATTACCTCTCTGTCCTCAACGCTGTCCCAGCTGACAAGGGTTCTGCATTTTCTTCCATACAATGCTTCAAAGGGTGCCATTTTTAAAGAGGCATGATAGGTGTTATTGTAAGCAAATTCTACCAGCGGAAGGTATTCCTCCCATTTATACTGCTGGTCCATGCAATACATCCTTAGCATGTCCTCTAAAACTTGATTAACTCTCTCAGTCTGTCCATCCATTTCTGGATGATATGCAGAACTGAAGTTTAATTTAGTTCCCAAGGCTGCATTAAGCGTTTGCCAAAACCTTGATGTCATCCTCGGATCTCTGTCCGATATGATTAATTCCAGTATTCCATGCAACTTGAAGATTTCATGCACAAATCTTCTTGCTAAAATTGGTGCATCGTCCTTCAAATTACCAGCAATGAAGTGTGCCACTTTGGTCAATTTTTCAACTACAACTAGGATAATGTCATGTTTATTTCTTGACATAGGCAATCCTTGAACGAAATCCATCGTTATCACTTGCCACTTATACTGCGGAATGCTGTGGGGATACAATAATCCAGAAGGGTGCATATGTTCCGCTTTAACACGCTGACATTCCAAGCAGTGTGTTACAAACTCTACCACATCCTTTTTCATTCCCTTCCAAAAATATTGCTGCTTAAGATCAGCAAGCATTTTTGTATGCCAGGGTGCCCAGAAAAAGGTGAATTATGGAATTCAGTTAGCAATTTTCCTCTTAAGTCATTTGCCACAGGTACATATACCCTGTTTTCAAACCTCATAACTCCTTCGTTATCAAATCGAAATCCCTTATACCTGCTGTCTTGCGGGTCTGCAGCAAGTGCTGATTTGACTTGCTGAAAATAGGGATCTGATTCTAAGGCATCTTTTACCTCATCCTTGAACTAAGTTCTTAACGTTATAAGAGCAGAGATATGCTTCCTTCGACTCAGAGCATCTGCTACTCTATTTTCCTTGCCCTTAATGTAGCTTATATCAAAATCATACTGAGACAGAAATTCTAACCATCTTCATTGCCTTGCATTCAGATTTGGCTGAGTAAAAATATACTTCAGCCCCAGATGGTCTGTTTTTAATTCAAAGGGCTTGCCAAGGAGGTAATGCCTCCATATTTGAAGCGCATGTACTATGGCAGCGAGCTCAAGATCGTGTGGAGCATAGTTCTGTTCATGTAACTTAAGCTTTCTACTTTCATAAGCGATAACATGGTTATTCTGTAACAGAATACCTCCAAGGCCTTCTCCTGAGGCGTCCGTTACAACCATAAAATCTCCATTTGGATCAGGTACAGTCAAAATAGGTGCTGTAGTTAACTGCTCCTTTAACCTTTTAAAGGCAGATTCACATTTGTCTGTCCAGGCAAATTTCTTTTCTTTCTTCTGCAACGAAGTGATTGGGGCAGCAATTTTTGAAAAGTCCTTAACGAACTTTCTATAATATCCAGCCAAGCCCATAAAACTCCTTACTTCGTGCACGTTCTTAGGTGCAGGCCACTCAGTTATAGCTGTGATCTTTGAAGGGTCAACAGCTATCCCGTCTTTACTTATAACGTGTCCCAAATAATGCACCTCTGCATCATAAAAGGAGCATTTGGACAGTTTGCCATACAACTTCCTCTTTCTTAAGATTTCCAGCACTATCCTGAGATGTTCTTGGTGCTCTTCGACATTTTTAGAGTATATAAGAATGTCGTCTAAGAATACAAGCACAAACTTGTCTAAGTATTCTTGAAAAATGTTATTCATTAGATTCATGAAGGTGGCAGGTGCATTAGTCAGCCCAAAAGGCAACACCGTGAACTCATAGTGCCCATACCTCGTTCTAAAAGTTGTTTTATGAATATCTTCCTCTTTTATTCTCAGCTGATGGTACCCTGACCCGCAGATCTATTTTTGAATAGACTGATGCTCCTCGCATCTGATCAAACAGATCATCGATTCTTGGAAGTGGGTATCGATTTTTAATGGTTGCTTTGTTCAGCATTCTGTAATCAATGCACAACCTCAAAGTGCCATCCTTTTTCTTTACAAAGATTACCAGCGCTCCCCAAGGTGAGACGCTCAGTTTGATCAGCCCCTTAGTCAGAAGTTCTTGTAACTGATCCTTCAGTTCTATCAGCTCAATGGTAGTCATTCTATAAGGTGCCTTAGATATGGGTTCCGTTCCTAGTTTGATCTCTATAGCGAAGTCAAACTCACGTTTAGGCGGAAGACCCAGCAATTCCTCTGGAAACACATCACGGAAATCCCTCAACAATGGATATCTTTCCATGAAATCATTATCTTCCACTTCATTTTCTGTCATTTTTACCGCATACAAAGTGCAGCCTCTGTTTTTAGCCCTCTTTAGTTGCATAGCCGTCAGTTTCCTAACTGCAACTTCCCGTTTTACACCTTGAATGATTGCTGCTTTCTGCAGGTCATCAAGGCAACTGATTTGTTTTTCATAACAGTCAACCTTTGCCTTATGTTCAGCCAACCAGTTAACTCCAATGATGATATCATATGATCCTAGAGGAGTGACATACAAGTCAACTTCGGTGGAGAAACTAGGCAGGTCAAGAATTGCCCCAAAAAGGCACATTTCGACTGTATGGATAGCATTATTCCCATAATGCACTGTCCATGTTTTATCCATTCTCGCAGCCTTTCTTTTTAATTTCATAGCAAGTTCAGTAGAAATAAAACATTCTATAGCTCTAGTATCAAAAAGTACAACTACAGGTTTACCGAATAACTTACCCGTAACTTCTATGGGCGTCACTTGCTTTTTAGCTTGTCTGTTAGACACTGCAGCATGTATCCTATGCTGCTGTCCATGATCATCCTTCTTCAGAGGACAGTGATTCGCATAGTGGTCCTTTCCACAGTTGAAGCATCCTCCAGCTGGCCCTTTTCTAGGTTCAAATTTATTACCAGCCTTAAAAGTTATCGTTTTGGCTTCCATAGGACTTCTGTCCAATGCCATTAACTTTTGGAAAGCTGTTCCGCACACTATTTACAGGTCTATTCATCACAGGTTTCTTATTGTTATCAAAAACTTTATTTTTCACACCAAACCTTTTCCAAGGTCCCCTTTTTGGTTCAAGAGACAAAGAAGGATTGGGAATCTTCTTCCTTATCTCTTCTCTGTGAGCAGATATTGCTCTCAATTTCTGTTCCTGTCTGATTTCCTTTTCGACAACTCCATCCATGGTGGTTGGACCGTGGACATCCACTTCGCCACCGATGATGGGATTCAGTCCCATTATGAATTTCCGTATTCTGAACTTCTCGTCAGCTTGGTACTGCGGCACATACTTAAGGAGTTTAGTAAACCCTTCCCGGTATTCCGTCACCGACAGCCTTCCTTGCGACCAGTTCTGAAATTCAGTCATTTTTCTATCAAAATAGAGTTGAGGCAGCCATCTTTGCCTAAAATAACCCTTAAATTGATCCCAAGTTATGTCTGACTCGACAATATTCAGCTCAACCTTACGGTTGTCCCACCAGGATGATGCTTCATGAGAAAGCTGATATGCTCCCCATATCGCTTTAGTCTCTTCGGAGAAGTTTCTTATTGCAAAGTATTTCTCCATTTCACTGAGCCAGTTCTCAGCTCCGTCCCCAAGAGTTGTTCCATCAAACTTTGGAGGACTTATTCTCTTTATATCATTCGTAAGTTCAGCTGCTAATCTTGCCCTTTTATTTTCAGGGGGATTAGGAGCAATTACGTTATTATCATCAACACCCGGATTCCCTCCGTTGATGTTGTCCACAGGAGGTAGCTGATCATTTATTTCAGCTTCATTCCCCTCCTCTTCATTTCCCATTGACTGTTGTTCCAGTACAGTCAAACGATCCCTCGTATCAAGTAGGGCAGCAAGGATTTCATCCAGATTTTGGGCAGTTGCTGCTTCTCCACCCTGCAACGGGTTATTCGCAGCATTCCCTCTTGTCCTGACCATTTTCTGTTCAATAAGAAAATGTAAACTTTATTAATAACGTGGACTCATTAGGTCCAAGAGCTGCAACCTTCAGCTCTGATACCAAGATGTAACATCCCCATTTTAAAACACCAGAACAAGGGAGATTTTTTTTTTTTAATATAACGTTCTCTGTTATGAATTATAAAATTCAAACACACGTTCAAGATTTAATAATTGTTCTCTGCCCAAACCACACAGTTTGGATCATACAATTTCTTTTCTTTTTTTTTAAACGAATGTTCCCTGTTCACATATTTACAATATGGAACACACATTCAATGCCATTCAATCTCATAACAGATTCTATATGCTGCTGTAAATGACTCGATGAACTGCCGATCTTTTATTTTCATGGCTCGGAGTTTCAACGATCCTTCATTTCATGACTCGGCAACAACCGATCCTTCATGTTTATTTATGCATAGTATATTTTATATACTTGTTCTCATAACCTTCCCCGGTTATCGAAGTGATCCATTTAAGAAGCCTATATGAATATCTATTACTGATATTCATCTGACATCCTACATCTTAAATTAAGTGATAAGGACAACGCAACCAGCAATTGCGATACTTTGGCCAAATATTCTCACATGCTTTGCATGATCATATTCCTGAATGTGAAACACATCTACGGAATACGTCCCTCACTTCACTTCACGTGTTATCTAGAATGGTCTTTCCTGGTTCCTACCAGTCCTCATCGTTTAAGTTCAGTTTTAAACTTTCGATTCCAGCTAGTAATATGAATGGGTATAGGAAGGCATTCCTGGTAACTAAAGATACGCAGACATACGGTGTCGTTACCCCACGACTCCGTGTGTCTGATTATCTTTAGTATTCCGGAGTCACTCCGTATACCAGATCATACCCTATTTCCACCCCAGCTAAGATCTACACTTTCAGCCTATGTATTCTCAATGTTTTAATTCAGGAGGGCATTGTTATATGTCAGCTGCAACAATGTGTCGCCATGAAGACCCCGTCTTCATGAAGACACCTTTCTGTAGCTGGCGTATGCCAATGTCTTGCAGAATTCTCCCATCGAGGGTACACATCCTGCCCAAGTGACTTAGCCACGAGTTAGTAGTTAAAGCAATTTTCAGCATCCACGCTGATCCCTTGATTCTCGTTTTTGTTGCAGTTGCATATAACTAAAAGGGACTAACTGTCCATTAGTTCGTTATGTATCGTCTCCTTCGTATCGAATGGCTACACTTCCTTACTTGGTTAATTTCTTAATCATTAGATTAAGCAGTCCGTACCGACGGACATAATAAGTTTAACCTATTAAACTTAACCAAGATGTTTCCAACTGCAACTTATTTCAGAATATTAACTTATTAGACATCATTCAAACGAGGTCTAAACTTCAAGAAATGAACTCATTTGTTTCCCCTTAACGTTATATAGTTAAGGATCATTAGTTATGGATATATGTATCCTATAACCTTTATTCTGAATTTTATCAAACGGGATCATTAATGAGGTTCGAAAACGAAGTTCGAATACTCCCAATTTAAATTGATACTCCTTAGCTCCTAAGCTAATCCTGAATACCCTCTGATTATAAAATCATATTCTTCTTAGTCCTTTTTAATGTCAATTCAAAATTCATCTTTACCCAAGTATGAATTAATTGCATTGTTTAACTTAAAGGTTGTATTTAAGTAAGAATAGATATCAGTTTCAATTCAGCATCCATCCAAGGACTATGAAACAGTTCCAAATCAAGAATTAACATCTTATTCCCAATTTATATAACAATATCAAACTGATATAATTATTGAAAATATCACACTTGTAACTGTATTCAATATTTCAAGTCATAATTTGTACATTTACCAATCCAACTGATTGGGTATAGTTTATACAAAACATCCATACAACTCATGGACAGAAGAATATATTTTCTTCGTTCACAATTCCTCAAAGAGGAATAAAAGCAACAGTTACAATTTAATTTACATTTAATCAAGAGGCATCAGAAAATAGCCAAGTCTTCATTCTAATCAAATTCCATCTGCAAAATGAATTGCACGGGTCAGTTCAATGAACTGAGCACATTAAGCACTTATCCTTAAAATAAGATGCTTCAACTAACTGTTTCAATAAAAGAACCCTGCTTTTATGAAACGACAGTAAAACATCAATCTCAAAAAAAAAACACAAAGGAGAGATCAGCATAACAACTGAACCATCAGAAAAATATCATCACAATCAGCCAAGGGACTGCTGTCCCATTTCCACATAATCATTACAAGTATCAATTTCCAATATTTGTAACGTTAGGAAAACAAGTAGTTTGCTGCCTATATAGCATACAGTTATCCTTTCCACGCCTTTCATTAATAACAAATGCAAAGGATGAAACTAACTGAATATAAATCCATTACGTTCCTTTTCGTTCATGAAGCATGTTAAATTTAAAGCATTCAAGTACAAACAAGAAAGCGAACAGCCATGCATATAGTAGCTCCCATTTAAGCACTATAAAAATTCTTCATTCACAAATTCCAGATTTCTAACTGAATGAAAGAAGAAAGATCATTTTTATACAACATTAATCATATCTCTATTTCTTTCCACATGACTGTCCTAACAGTGGACTCCAGACGAAAGACAAATCAAAATAACAATTCAGAGTGAAACTTAAAAAATCCACTCGGAATTCACTTTCTGGCAGCAAAAATAATTTCATTTATTTCCAGTTCATATGAATGCCAAACAGGTTAGTAAGACATTATATTTATCGTTGAGCAAGCCATATCAATATGTATACTAGGTATTTACTATACTAGAAGGTTCCATACTTCTTTCACTGTATAGTTAACCAAACAACCAGTTATACATCATGCAGTCAATAAACCACATAAATTCATAATCCTATGAACTTATCCCGTTCAAATAACATATTATTCATTGCTATTACCTACAGCAATTCCAAGATTAAGACACAATCACCAAAACAATTCGATCTTAAAGGACCGATCAGCATTAATAAACACAGCCAATCATCATACTTTCCTAGCAAGAAACATTATATTTCTCTATGAGTTCAGAAGGAAAAACTATTCCTTTTTCCAACTCTCACGAACATTCATATAAAATTTTAATGTCCATTCCTTTAAAATATAAGATACCATTTCTTCATAATCCAAAATAGCAAAGAGAGAGAGAAGTCTTATCCCTTTTAAGCAAGAAAAGAAATGAACAGCCAAAACATGTTGTCTTTTCTTTCCCCAAGGCCATTCGTATGCTTATAAAGAAAACAATGTTGTATTCATAATAATCAACACAGCAGAGAGAGAGAAAGAAATTATTTCCTTTTCAAAAGAAGTTTCAGTATAGAAAGACCTTAAACTTCTCATACATCCTATACCACCATATCACGAAAGACCATATGACAAGAGCATTATCATAGTGGTGAAAACAACCATACAGTCTACCAGTTCAGGATATAAAACTCTAAACAGTGAATACCCATTCCATGAAGCTCAAATGAAAAGATATTCCTTTTAATTCCGAACAGCATATAGCAAACAAAAAGATCTCATTTCCTTCAATGAAACTTCAGTACAGAAACAACGCCAAGCCACTCACACAGCCTTCACCATTTTATCTCAAAAGTTCATGTGACAAAAGACAATCACACAACAATAAAACAATTCACACTGCCTGTACTGTTCCTATTAAACATCTTACGGAAAAGAATCCGTTTCAACTTCCATTCAACATCAACCACCAGCACGACAGGAGGGTAATTCATTTGAGAATTACAAAGACAGACAACTCAATAATCAAGACAGTGTTTCATATTATTTCCAAAATGACTGAAAAAGTCAACGGAACCCAAATCATAACAAAATAACTCGACTGTATTTCCATTTCTATTTTACATGCAAGGGCAGTTCCTAATACAACAGCAAGAAATGATTGCACAGAAGAAGAACAACGCACAAAGCCTGTTTCAATGCATACAACATGTACAGAGAAAGAAAATGTCTATTTCATTCCACAATACGGTCAGCAACCACGACAGTAATTCATATTCCAACCAAATTTAAGCAACAACAAATCAAGGCCGAGCAACCAGAGCCGTTTTCTTATCATTTTCCAAAGAAAAGAAGGCAAGAATCAACAAATCCATTTCCAAATCAACTCAAAAACAATCAAGCAATCCCAACCCAAGAGCAGGGTTGTTTTAATGAAACATTTAATCAAAGCAAAGATTTTAAAGAGAGGGGCTTAACATGCCTGTATTCTCTCTTCCAAAATTCGAAGAAAACATTGTTTGCCGCGTTTTTCTTCCACAACGGCAACACAATATTCCCAGCACTTTCTTCCTTCTTCTGGCTGATCAACAGCCTCAAAACTTCCAAGAAAATGCCAAATGCAAGAGCTGGTTCGACCGAACCAGGTCAGAGAAACCAAATGCAGAGCAACTTTACAAAAGCTCGAACCAACAAAAAATGAAAATCAATTTTTCCTCATGTTGTTTCCAAGGCAAGCTGGTCGCGAGGACCCAAAAACAATTAATGCATTAAAGGCTTGCCTTTCTCCTTATTTTCCACGCCACCTCCACTTGGGTTGGCAAGTCTCCAATTTTCAAATTTTTCCATGCAAATGAATTTAGCCATACTTCCAAATGGATACCTCTATTTCCTACCTGCCCCGCCAAAACTGGCGCCGTCCCCGAAGGGTCAGTTCATAAATGCCAATGAATGCCTCCTACCCATCCTTATCCTTTTCTTCCCAAGGGTCTGCGTACCCCTTTAGCTTAGGATTAGTTTAGGTTACATAGTTCATTCGACCTAGGTCTTAGTTAAACCTTAGGTTCTAGAATTTAGATTTATTTTTCCCTTTTTTTTTTTTGTAATTTAAAAATCCACTTAGGATAGTAGTGTAGGATGTATGTTAGGTCTTAGGGTTAGTTTAGGTTTAATTCATACTAACCACTAACACTAACAACTTCCTTCCAGCCCTTACTAACATCCATGTTAACGCAGAGCAGGACGTTCCGTCCTTCGGATTTCATGCCAAGGCCACCCATGTCCAAGCATTTCTTGCCCCACGAGGTCCCGAATTCGACAGTACAGGGTTCAAGAATCGAGCCCCTGTCATTGGCATTTTCGTGCTAGCTATTCACACCTGTAATCAGGTGCTGCATGCTTATAATAATTCTAGTCCAGCTCAAGTGTGAATTAACATAGAAAACACAAGAGGACCTCAGCATACTTGAATCAATGGAATTGATTCAGGGTATGCTGTCAATCAGCACAAGAGCAAGCAATTATACGAAAATCTATCGTCACATCAGCAAACACACAAGTACAGTGTTCGTTGTCCCATGCAATAAATCACAGTATGCAAGAATCCAAATTAGCAACACATTCTCTTAAGATCAAAACATATCTTAACATGTTTTCTTTCATTCCAAGAGCTATAACAGTATGTAAAACATTCACCAAGTTAACATACAAAATCAGAGTGTTACAAAATACATGCACCTCACTCTGACTGGTATGTGCTTCCAGGCCTAAAATGACTGTAACCTTGGCTGGATCAACTAGAAAACCTTCCTTAAAAATTATATGTCCTAACAGTATCCCAAATAGTGTAGCAAATATGTACTTCTTGATGTTCAAAGAGATACTCAATTGTCTGCATTGTTCAAACATTAAGCACAAATTATCACAATGATCTTTCACAAGCCCATATACTATCCAATCATCTAGGTAGACATGTAAGAATTTTTGAATAAAATATTTCAATCCCTGAACAAATATGCATGAGAATACATCAGACACATTTTTCAATCCAAGGGGCATCACAGTATAGGAAAAACTACCCCATTCAGTAGTAAATGTTGTTTTTTCTTGATCCTCCTGAGCAATCCTAACCTAATGATACCTAAAAAATCCATCTGTGAAAGAATATATATCATGCCCTACAACTCCTAGTATTTCCTCAGTGAATGGCATAGGGAATGGATCTGTGATGCATGTAGCATTCAGCTCCCTATATTCCACACATATCCTAATCCATCCATCCTTTTTTATACTGATCACCATTGGGCTAACCCATTCTAACTCATCAAGGGGCTTGATAATTCTAGATTTCAACATTTTATCGATTTCTTCTTTCACCTTTTCGTGCAAATAAGGATTCATTCTATAAGGTCTCTTTCTAAGTGGCCATGCACCATCTTTAAGTTTTATCTTCATTTCCCCAAGTTATTCATGCATGCCTTTAATTTCATGATATCCTCGAGGGAATAAGTCCTTATAATCCCTAAGTAACTCGATGATCATTGCTACCTCTGAGTCTGACTAGTAATCTCCAATTATGGCCTCCTTAGGCTCATCCTATGAACCTATATTCACCTTTTTTGTCTTCATGGGTTCACGGTAGGTGTGTGCATCCTTTTCTACACTGTCCAAGACCTCACACACTCCTTTTGAATGTTCAATATCCAGGTTCTCAACTTCCTCGTCATCCACGATGTAGACCATCTTTCCTTTCTCTTTCTCAAGGCAAGCACGTTCAAGTAGTTTAGATTCCATTTCTTCTTCCTTTTAAAAACATGCTCCAAACTCTGCCTCATCGAATAATTCTTGAATATTCTCTTCTAATTTTTCACTATCTCCCATAGTTAAGCACTTAAAAAATTTTAATGCCTCTTCCATAAGAGGTTTAGTCAATAAGTAATAAAACGTCTAGATCATACCTGCAGTAAAATCTTGCCAGTTCCTAGTTTCTCTATGTAGTTCTGCATATACATACTAAACGCGTGTACATCATTAGACCATGGAATACAATCTATGCACCTAGAGTGAAGGTGGTAATGCTTCTTATCCTACTATCCACAGTCTCTCACACTACCGAAGGTGATGCTGAACAGGTTGATCACCATGATAAGTGCAGATTTGTGTATGTGCATTATTCTTTATAAACCTAGTAGACAAGGCTATCCCAATTTCTTCCCAGTGTATAAGGGTATCTCTATGGACTACCCACCAGCACGCTGTTGTCCCACATAGTGTATATACTAACATATCTCTCCTTGTAACTTGGTCTACCCAATGTGTTTCTATGGCCTTCAGAAAGGTAGGAAGATCTTTTTTCCCTGTATACCAAGTTACTGTGTTTCCTATCCGTCGAATTGAATGAAATCCATTCTTGTGCACAACTACACTTTTCACCTCATGTCCAACTAATTCATATGTACCATGAGCCCAATTATCAAAAGAAATACTCATAGTATCACTAATAGAATGAGAATCCTCCCACTGTAGGATGCCTTCTTTTGATGGCTCATTGACCTCTGGGTCTTGAATAACATGTACATAAACTCTGTTTAAATCCTCCTCACTTATAGGCTCAACATATGGCATAGAATTTCCATCTATCAAAGGTATCACAACCCTTTCCTCTTTTTTTTTCGAAGCTCCTTTAGGTATTGTATCTCACCTTGAAGATTCCTTAGCACTTCCATGGTATCCTGGTAAACTTCCTTATGATGAGAAGGATCTGGGTACCTCACATGTAAAACCTCCTCCTTGGTAATCACAAGCTTCTGGTGCAATGCCTCTCTTCCAGATGTTTCTTTAGTGCGTGTAGTAATCTTCACTGTCAATGCCTCAAGTTCTTCTGTTATCTTGGGCATCCACTGATCTTCTACCACGCGCTAGATTCTAACCATCACAGTGCCTTTGTTTTCTTGCTTATGCTATTTACACAAATGCTCATATAAGTTCAGGCACTCTTCATAGCTATGATTCTTCCCACAGAAATAACATGCATTATTCTAAGGACATTCGCACCTATAGTGATCAGGAGACCCACACGTATAACATGTTCCACAAGGGAACTCTCCTCTTCCTCCACCTCGGCCTTGTCCTCCATATCCACCATGATATCCACGTCCCCTTCCATAACCTCCTTCAAAATGACCCTCATTCCTGTCATAGCACTTATGATTATGATCCTAATCCTAGTGCTCATTCCTACCGTTAGAATTACCTGTTATACTTTTATGTCATACTCTAATGTTTATAACATCCTGGATCTAACCAATCAGTTGATAATCCTCAGTATCATGGGTCATGGACCTACAAATCTTGCAAAATCAAGATACATTCTTCCTTATCGTGCATTGTAACAAACGAAAATGATTAGGATCATGATTCAAATGGAAAATCTCATAGTCTAGCAGTAATGAGTGTACAGATCTATGAGGGAAACTATCCTTGGTGTGACCTTCCACTTCATAATCAGTACACCAAATTCCTGAGCACATTTCATGGGCTGAATTTGCTAATAGATTCTCTAACTACTTTACCATAGCTGCAATCTGTGCCTCTAGAAATGGACTAATGTCATTGTTAATGCTCCCAAATGCCTCAGCATATAAAGCTACTTTAAGTGCTTTGCGTGGATCCATGTATGTCTTATGTGATAGCGCCCTCCTAAAAGGTGTAATCAATCCTCCGACAAACCACTGTGCATGCTGGATAGCATGAATATCATAAGATAGCTTAGAGAGAAGTGTCTTAAAATGAGCATCATACTCACGTACACTCTTAGTAGTGCCTTGTTTGATATCCTTTAGCGCACTTATACTCTTCTACTCAAACTCAACAATATGGAACTCTTTCAATAAATCATCTCTCAGTGCTGCATAATCCACACAAGTTTGATTAGGGTCAAACTTCCTATACCATCTGTGTGTGCACCCCTGTAATGTAGTAGTGAATTGACTTGCCTTTCTCTCAACATTTGTAATCCCTTTAGCACGCCACAAGATTTTAAACATATACACATGTTTGGCATCATCCTGAATACCTCTATACTCAGGGAGACAAAGAGACATCTCTATATAGATATTATATGGTTGTTGCAGACCTTGACCACCTGATCCAGAACCTCCTGGGTTCCCTCTACCTCCAGAACCACCAGATCCATCAAAAATAGAACTACCTATACCTCCTGATCCTCCACTTGTAGCTAGAGTAGAACCTGTAGATGTACTCCCTGTGCTCTGATAGTAGTACTATACTGAACCCCTATAGTCTATGAGGTAGCTTCACTTCCAGAGGTGAATCCAACATTCTGCGTGCTCACATTCTATGTGGATGATGTGCCTAAGACTGCTCCTCCATACAACATTGAAATTGTCTATCCTTCCATTGATGTACTTGATCCTTGAACTTATTCTACTCTCCTACTTCCCAAGTTATCTTGTTGGTTACTTTTCATACTAGATACTAAAAAACCAAGCACAAAGGCTATGTCACCAGGTGGATTAAGATGCACACTTGCAGTCCAAGTAGTCTCTACTGGGGCACTTTTGTGTGAAGCTGAGAAGGGATATCTATCATGCTTTTCAAGATGGTGGATTTCTTGATGCTCTAGCTCCACGTCTTCTACATGATCCGTAAATCCTTCACGAGCCATCTCTCTCCTCAACGCCATACTTTCTGTAACATGACGTTGCTTCTCTATCTCCCTCTCACGCACCTCATTATACTTAAGCCAACTCAAAAACTAAAATTCAGCCATCTCTGGGAAATAGTGCGTAAAAACTAAATATTCTAGAATATAACTATTTATAACTCCATGAAACCACATATCCACTGTGAGTCCAAATTAGATCAGCATCATAAAGGGCCTAAAATTCTTCATGTGTCCATACAAGTGCATGATACCTCCAATTCAACTAAGATGCATAAGCAGTAAGCCACTCATATATTTCTATTGGAAAGATAGCAAAAAATATCTCATATAAACTATCGTACATGTTTTGTTCTACCCAAGTGTGTGCATTAAACTCAAATCCACTGTTGAACCATCCTACATATTCCTCCTCCAGATCATGTATCCATTTCTCAATACTTGTTAGAGTTAATCGGTATGTATTCATCATGAACCATCCTAAAAACAACTGAAAAAGATGTCTCGGCAACGAAACCAATGATGCAACCTAGAATTTTCAAGATAACACCCTAGTCGCGCTAGCACATCACTCGGCCTAGACTGGGTGCTCATCCAAAGCGCACAAAGGTACCAGGTCCCTCTTTAGGGTTACTGTAATATGATTTTAACATGATGAAGGAAGAAACATATATATTCATAACTAATCCATCATTCTATAATGCATACTACCCACAGATCTATGAAACAACAAGCTCAAACAGTAATCATGATTTAACCATTAACATGCACTACTCAATTACATATAATGACACTTATATTCAGCCAATATCTTCCATCTATTAGTAAATACAAAATCTCCTTACAATATTGTCAATCTACATCAATGCGTATATGGATCTGATACACACATTCATATATCCAGAATTATATATACACCGCTCTCTGTGATACATACATCTCCAAAAAAACACCATGCCCCTACTATGTACCTAATCATCATATATATATATATATATATATATATAGGGTGGGGACTTTCCCTTCACCACTTATCTATTCCAAAAATAGGTCGCATACTATTGATAGCCACACGTCATTTACAATCATAGCCACACATGCAAGTGTGTTATCTATAGTCCTCTTGTAGTTAAATGAAGTGTTAATTCCATTCTTAGCTTGTCTCCATGCATAGAAGCTTTACACCACTTCTCTAAACATAGATAATTCATGGTGCATGTGTGTCTACATCGTTGATGTGGCCCACACACCATTTTCCAAAAATAGATCTCTATGCTCAAAATTGGCTAAGTCCTGAAATCTGAACTTGCCTTCTGCACCTTTGATCCTGGCCTCCTATCCCGCACGGATTCCTCATGTGATTTTAGACTAGTATTCTTTGATCAACATATAATTTCTCCTTTCTCATTTTGTATAACCAACATAGCACTAGACATGGATGTAATTCTTCCTTCAAAAAGGTCCATCTTCTGTGCAATCAGCTTTCCAAGCTCTTCCACCCAAGTCTTGTCTGGCTTTTGTGCTGCTACTAAGGCCTCACGCTTCTATTTAACCATTGAAAACCTTTCTATGTGGCCCAATGTCTCATCTTTCATTTCTTTCTGGACCTCATTATTCTCTTCCAAGGTCTTAATGTTGATGAGTGCCTCTAGAGCTGTGCATATATTTAAATCCTGGTCCGCTTTCTTCAATACTTCTTGTAATGCCTACAACAACCCTTCATAAGATGTGATTTTTCTCATCACAGATGCTTTCTCTAGTTCGAAATCTTGTTCTGATTTTTCTGGTCCTTGCATATGCATAGTTTCATCTCTGAGCACCAAGTCCACCAACTTTCCCATATAGTGTATCACTAAAGGAAATGTCTATGGTACCTTGGGTTCCATGTGTGGCCTTGCTTTAATTACCTTTTCCCCAATCTCCTCTGCGATGCTTATGAACAATTTGTTATTCTTCTACATGAAATCCCTTTCCTGTGTTATGCGTGCTATCTTTGTGTCCTTCGTCTTCAAATATTCATGCAACACTTTGATTGTGGTAGATTTTTCCATGTTTCTTCTAGCCACCTCAACATAAACTTTCACCAATGCATTGTTGACCTACTCGTCTAATATGACAGTAGGATTTATTTTCATGATTCTAGCCTGAGGTGTTTTCTCCAGTTACCTCAAAATGCATGAATCTTCACACACATCAAATTCAGATTCATCCATGTGGGTATGCATCGACCATGATAGTTACTTTCGTGTGCGCACAGTCATCATACCCTCATCCATCAACTCCTAGCCAATAAATCTTTCTACGTGATCATGCTCTAGAAGTGGGCATGAATAATCTTTCCTGCATCCTCTACATACCCCTTGGCTGGTGGAATTTTCTCTCCACTTGTTCTTCTAGACCTTTTCTACTTAGGAACTCTAGCCTCTAAATTTGGGACTTGCATCTCCATGTCCTGAATATCCTCTGTAGCTATTTCCTCTGGTATTTTATCTTCTTCTTCCATCTCCTTTGATGCCTCACCTTGTTCTTCTGTGTGCTCTAGAAGTGTAGGAGATGTAGGGATGCTCTCCTCTGACTCTTCTGCCTCCTCGTTCAAGTTCATCTTCCTCCTCTACGCGGTTGTCTCCTTTTGTGGGGAGAGTTAGGGTGATTTGCACATAGTGGTTGGGGTAGCACCTTAGGTCCTTGTTCTCTTGAATACCCTTTCAAACCTGTGTTCCCCTTGGATTGCATTCAATTCCTCATCATCCCCCTCTTGTTGCTAAGGTGGTATAATAGTGCGCTCAACTTCACCCTGACTAGTAGGATGTTTTCTACCCCTATGCTCTAAACCACCACTATCTTTGTGCTCCTCCTCATCCTGCACTTCAATTGCCTCTGTGGGCTTAAGCACTAGAATATTTTCCATTATATACTTTCCCTTTGGTGGTGCTAGAAGTGCAAACTCACCTTCCACATACTTTTTATTCTCCATCTTTGGCTTTAATTGGAGATACACCAATGTTTCCCCCATGTCTGCTATAGCCAAGCTTATTGGTTTGATATTCAGAACCTATGAAATGATTCTTTCTGTATAAGCACTTCTACGAAGATATACATACTTCTCCCTTAATGTATGGTAGTCACATTCTACCTTATCTGCATTGAAGATCAATCAGCGTGTGCCTGTAAATCTATGAACATATTCTTGAAAATACCTTGCAGTGAATGCGTAAGGTAACTTACACCAAGGGCTCTAGACTCCATCCTTCATTGGAAAGCACGTGATGCAAAAATGTTGATGTAAAGCAAACTCAACTTGTTACCCTACCATTTCTAGTAGGTCTTTTGGGATGCACCACTCTTACACAAATTTCGAACGGAGCCTATCATACCACTTCTTCGCCCTTTGTTTTAATTCGTCTATCATGGTCCCCTTACGTATGTATTTTCTGAATATTTCAACTAGGGATTTTTTTTCCATTGGGTATTCCCATATTTTCTCCTTTGGTCCATCTGGAACTCTAATCTCCATGAAGACCGGTGATAGTGGAATAGCCCCAAATCTGATCTTCCCTCCTGTGCACGCTTCTTCAACTCTTTGCTCTGCAATATAGCTTGCAATGTTGTAGATTGTCCCTTCTGACATCTTCCATGCCACATGTTACCACATAGTGTTTACCTACAATCACCTCTCTTGATCATTTAACCTGGTAACCAGGTGTGCTGTAGCTTGTACAATTGGACAGTTCTTCAATTTATCTATGTCCATTCCACGCAGACCCTTCAGGTATCTCAACTTATGTTTGGTCTTTACAATCATGGCTTTATCTGCAAGGTCACCTTTTATATCTTCCCCTGTGGCCTTCAGACTTGTAACTGATGAGACTAGCGTAGATGAAATTATAACTTTGCATCCTACAAAGTAGAAGAAGTCTTCATGTACCCTGCTCATGTGCCACTGATACAAGGGCTCATACTTCCCAAAATATGGAAGCTCATACAACTGATAGACCCCAATTATCTTTAAAATATTTTCACCTACATTGTCATATACTGGCATGTCATCTGTCGTGCGCTTGTTTGTTCTAGCCATGAGCAAGGAATCAAGCTCCTTCTTGTTCTCTGAAGTTCTTTGATTATATTAATTCAATGTCCCATAGAGAATTGCCTTCATCTCCATTGAGACCACCCTATGTCCCCTACCCATGTGATATCAGAGTTTCCATCATATTTTTTATTGTTATTGTGATCCTTTTTTCTCGAGACATCTTATCTTGCATTATCCTTTTACCCATTTTTCTTCACTCACCTGACCTTCATCATCTACCTTTTTCAAATGTGTCATCAATTATTTTTAGCATTATCGATCCCTTGTTTAAGAGGGGGCTCATCATCAACCTTCTATCACTCTTCATCCTAATATTTGTCTCTCATCGTTTTTTTTCTCATGGCTTGCTAGCATAAACAACTCGACAAAAGGGGGAAAATGTAGACACCTAAATTCGGTATCCCTACCCTTGTTTACCCACGTGCACATATTTCACTATGGTACTAGATAGACCCCCTCTTAATTTAATTCATCCTTCTTCATTTAATTAAATTCCCACTTATTATCCCATCACCTTTAATCCTTATTAATCTTTATTAATAAACATTGATTAAGTAATCTTCATTAATTAATTAATTAATATCCAGTAGCCCTAATGGAATTTCCTTTTAGGATGATTTTATTCTAAATCTATATCCCCTTGCTTTTTATATCTTTTATCCTATCTATCTTTATCCCCTAAACAACCTCTTCACGTATACAATCTTTAAAGCACTTTTCCCATTCTTAAAACCTGAAATCCCAAACAAAACACAAAATCAACCTCATTGGGGAAATTTTCACCGTAGTTGGAGATGACCCAACCCAGTCACCATCGACCCTATAAGACTAATTTATTCCCTTCCAAAAAATACACATAAACACACAGGCACAAAAAAACTTTATTTTCTTGCATTTTATGAATCCATCTTCAAACCAGATCATCTCAGCAGCTATGTCAGCCTTCTTACAATCCTTGAAACCTTTTTTTCATCACTCGCATGACTTTGGGAGGTTTACATTAATTTTTGTGCTATCTTATATTATTTATACTATTATCTTATTGGATCTAACATCTTGCACATTCATCAACATTCAGAGCCCTATTATCATCCTTATCTTCCAACCTTTCTAGTCACAGGTCATCCATTCCATCCATTTATCTTCGTCTTTGTTCTAATCTGCTACAGTCTTCATCGACCCAACATTCTATCATTGTTTTTTCAATCTCCATATCCATTTGATGTTTGTGTTTTGACTATATGATCCCTCTCAGACTCCACAACCATCATCCTACTTCTCTGTTACATTGAAATTAGCCTATTTGCACCCCAATTGTTGTTGCCCTACTTTGGTTGTCGTCGACCCGAGTCTTGTGTGTACACCAATCTACCTAAACTTTTATTTTCTATCATTTTCATTTGTTTCTACCTCATATTTCCTTCTATAGGTCATTTCCAAAATTGTTACATCCAATTTTCATCTAAATCTTTGCATTTCTACATATTTACATTGTTGTCCAAGTCCACTCACCTAGGTCACTGTCGACCTACCTCTATGTAGTTTGGGTTGTCATCAACCCAGCCATGTAAGTTTTATTTCAAGTTCATTTATAATAAATCACTACTTTTCCATATATCTCTATTAGTTTTAGATTTTGTTATGCATCTATTTTTGCATGCTATCTAGTTAGATATCATTTATAACACTTTATTTTATCAAATGGGGGATGAAATCCATGAAAGGAAGGTAACACTTCTTGTAGTCAGCTTTGTTGAGTATCCCCCACATATATTATCTAATTCATCCCCTTTTTTATTCATTCTTAATTGCAACTTATCCAGTGGAAGTGAGATCATTCAATTTGTGCCCATTCATCCACATCATGAATTTGAGTTACCTTAAACCCTCTATTTTCTAAGTTTTTTAGCTTTCTTTAGTATCTAACATCATTAATTTGAATTGAACAAGAAAATTATAACATATTTGTCCCACCATCTCAAATAATTGGTGCAAGTGATGATATATCATGCGCTTGTCCTCCACGTATCTCATGCAATTGGACCAAAAAAGTCATTTTCCCACTTCTCAAAAGGTTCTATATGTTAAAAGGTTTCCATTGATGTCAAGATGATGTCATTGATGTCAAGAAAATTTCATTAATATCATGGAGATTTTTTTGGTATGATATTGCCATTGATGCCAAGATATTGTTGTGAAGATGGTCAAGAACACTGAAGAAGCCTAGTCATGGTATGAAGTGACATAGTGATTGTTTGAGCATGGTACCTTGGTAATATTTTATTCATATGTATGTGAAGGTTGTACATCATTTTTTGAGCATTATAATGTGGTTAGAATGCATTTATAGAACGTGTGAGTTAGTTTTAAGGCTAGTTTCAGACATGAACACCAAGAAAAGTGAAGAAAGCATGGCCTAATGTGGTATGAGGATCAGTTTTCAAGGTAAGTATGATTATGTGAGAATTTTGTAGAGCTATAATAAGTTGTTCTAGGCATGGTAATGAAGTCTTGAGGTCATAGATTGAAGGATAAAACATGAAAAGTGATTTTAAGATCTGAACCTAGACAAGTTATTGAGTTTTTCATATCCTGATGAGGTAGGTTGATCGTTTTACAATTACATTATGAAAAGGTGAGCATGGGAAGAGTGTTTCCATGTTGTTTTATATAAGTGGATAAATGTTTAGGTCCTAATTTTAATAAGTAAGAAAGATATTGCAATTTTAGTCTTACTAAGTTATCAGAATGGTGAAATCCTAGATCCAAGTCATCTTTTAGTTGCTCGTTGACACATGAATATTTTTCATGGGAACCTATTATCTCTATGAGACATTGGTATGTGTCCTATATCATATCTTTGGGCATTATTTTGGGTATAAATTTACATATCTTTATGAACAATCGTTAACACCAAGACAACTCTAAAATCCTCCTAAAACCCTAGTTTGAAGTTGATATGGAATAAATTTCTCAAACCAACTCATAATTGAATTTTTTTATAGGTTTTATGATTAGATAATGTATAGGACTCTCCCATCTATCTCCAAGTGGTTTTTTTATCAAACAAGAGTGTAGATCCCACAGAAAAAGGTTTTTTTCTAAAGAATTTGTTGTAAAAATAAATTTTGTATTGGACATACTAACTAAATGGATGTTTGTGGATTTTATGGACCTATACTTGATGTATATGATCATTTATGGACATGATTCTGTAATTTAGAGGTCATACCAAGTCAATCTTTCATGACTGGTTTTTGGGACAGTTTGACAGTTTTGAGTAGTCTTGGAGAAGTTATTGAAGCCTTATACCTTGATTTGAAGTATATAATGCATGTGGTGATGTTTTTGAGATCATTTATTACTTGTTCACATGTTTTATTTGTCATTGTTGAGTTGTTCAAGGTGATAGAAGTTTCATTCTTGAAGGCTTATTTTCTAGGTATGTAGTTCTAATAGGACAGTTTTAGTCTCAAGGTGGTTTCATGGTGTGAAATGGAGTTGCAAATATATTTTAGCATGGAAAAGGTTAGATGAGGTCTTGTAAAAAAATTAATTGTTTTTGTGCTTTGAATATGGCCATGGTTGATCAATAAGTTCAATTTGCTTCGCTGTGTGAGAAGACCTTGTTCAAGTAGGTTTCCTAAGTTCTAAAATGATGTAAAAAGAAAAAAACTATGTAATGATTTATCAAATGTAGGTTGTAATGTAATTATTGTATTTTTTTTTAATGTTTTTGGGTCTTTGCATGGTGTTAGGAATTAATATAATCTAGTGCAGAATAATTCCTCAGAATCACAATAATAAGAAGTATGAATAGAAATTACAGAAATGAAATATGCAAAACACGAAGACAATATTTTATGTGGTTCACCCAATGTGGGCTACATCCACCAAGAGCACTTGCTCATATTTTATTACAAGCCAATAGTCTTCACAATTATAATAACCAGATCTTGTTTGGAGTTACGCTCAACAAACCCTCTTGAATTCGCACTTGAATTCGACCACACTATTCACCTTCACAAAAAACACTCATATCAATCCTATTATATGTCCATCTATATATAAGTACATCAATAGGTAGCCGAAGAGGTGGTTTTACAAAAAAAAAGGTACCGAAAATCCATGGGCCCAAAACTAGCCCATAACGGTTACCCATTACCCATGGGTTAATAAACCACCCATGAAAATTTGCTTCGGGGGCTTCACCCCCCTGAACCCCTTTGAGCCACTCACCGGTGAGTGGGACCGCCATAAAAATATCCGAGTGTAACACATGGAAGGTGTACCAAACTCTAACATGAAAACAAGATCCACAAACATAACAATCTCCCACTTGGAGACTGATTTCCACTGAGCAAGCTTCTCAACCCTTCACTGTCATCCGCGAAGGCCAACCAAAGCTAAACATAGCTTTAGTTTATCCCTTGTGACCACCTTGGTCATCATGTCTTTAGGATTCTGACTGGTATGAATCTTCTCCAACTTCAACTTATCTTCCTCCAAATCTATCTTGATGAAGTGATATCTCAACTATATATGCTTTGTCCTAGAATGGAAAGAAAAGTTATTAGCTAAGTGAATATCACTCTAGCTATCACTATATAGCATTCCAACTTACTACTTATACCCCAACTCATCAAGCAATTTTTGTAGCCAAATCATCTCCTTGCTAGCTTCTGTAGCAGCAATATACTTAGCCTCAGTGGTTGACAAAGCCACAACCTTCTGTAACCGTGAAATCTAGCTCACTGTTGTATCACCTACATTAAATACATAACCTGTTGTGCTCCTCCTTCTATCCAAATCTCCATCCATATCTGAGTCAACATATCCACACAAAGTAGTGTCTGATCCATTGTAACACAAAAAAATATCCATGGTCCCTCTCAAATACCGAAGTATCCACTTTACTGTCTATCAGTGCTCATTTCCTAGATCACTCATAAACCTACTCACTGCTCCCACTGCATGGGCAATATTTGGCCTAGTGCATACCATAGCATACATCAAACTGCCAACCGCTGATGAGTAAGGAACCTTGGACATTTGGTTTCTTTCCTGCTCTATCTTGGGACACTGATCCTTTGATAACTTAAAATGGCGTGCCAAAGGAGTCCCAACCGGTTTAGTATCCTGCATGTTAAACCTATCCAATACCTTCTTAATGTACTCTTCCTAAGATACAGTCAGCTTTCATTCCTTCCTATCCCAAGTTATCCTCATACTAAGGATTTGTCTGGATACCCCCAAATCCTTCATATCAAAGGATTCACTTAGCTATTTCTTGAGTACTTTTATTTCCTACATGTTTTTACCTACAACCAACATGTCATCAACATACAAACATAGGATAATATAATGTCCATCCTCAGTTTCTTTTTATACATGCAATGGTCAGAATGACATCTAATATAACCTTGCTCCATCATGAAGCTATCAAAATTCTTATACCATTGACGTGGAGCTTGTTTCAGGACATACAAGATATTCTTCAGTGTTCACACCATCTCCTCTTTACCTTTGACTTCATATCCTTCTGGCTGCTGCATATATAGCTCCTCCTCCAAATCACCATGGAGAAATGTAGTCTTTACATCTAACTGTTCTAAGTGCAAGTCTTTTGCTGCCACTATTCCAAGAACAGTTTTAATAGACGTCATTTTTACTACTAGAGAAAAAATCTCATCAAAATCTATACCTTGTTTCTGTGCAAACCCCTTGACCACCAACTAGGCCTTATATCTTTTCTTTCCTCATTCTTCATCTTTAACTCTGTACACCCACTTGTTCTGCAATGCTCTTTTACCTTCTGGTAGCTTCACCAAATCCCAAGTCTGGTTCTCCATGAGAGACTTATGCTCCTCATCCATGGCTTGCTCCCACTTCTTACTGGCATCTACCTACATTGCTTCATCAAAGCTCTCTGGATCTCCACTATCAGTGAGTAATAAATAATAAAGTGAAGGAGAAAAAAATTTAGTTTCTTTTCTTACCCTAGAAGACCTCCTCACTGTAGGAGTTTGGGGTTCCTGTTGAGTAGGTTCTTGAAATAATTCATGGGTCATTGTCCCATCTGGAATATCCTCTACCACTGTATATTCTTTCTTGGATTCTTCCCTGTTTTCCTGCAACTGTTGCTTATACATGACTTTCTCATTAAAGATCACATCCCTAGACTGAATGATTTTCTTATCCTTAATACTCCAACATTTAAATCTAAAGTCATCACCACCATAACCAATAAAAGTGCATTTTTTTGATTTAGCCTCTAGCTTGGTCCTATCATCCTTGTCAATATGAACAAACACCTCACATCAAAAGACTCTAAGAAATGAGTAATCGAATTTCTTACCATACCAAGCCTCCTCAGGTATGCCTCCATCCAAGGCACTTGAGGGTCCTCTATTTATCAAGTACACAGTTGTGCTCACCGCTTCTGCCCAAAAATAAAAAGGCAATCCTGCATGTATCCTCATGCTCCTAGCATGTTCCATTATTTTTATCTTCATCCTTTTTGACACCCCATTCTATTGCGAGGTTCCTAGAACTGTCTTTTTCCTGGAGATTCCATTCTTAGAAAAACAATCATCAAATTCATTGTTGCAATACTCCCCTCCATTATCTGACATGAGACATTTTAACTTAAGACCTGTTTCATTCTCTACTAATGCTTTCCATTTAACAAAAGTATCAAATACATCAGATTTTTTTCTAATACAATAAACCCAAACTTTTCTTGTTGCATTATCAATAAAAGTAACATAATAACTTGAACCCCCAAGAGATGATACTTGAGCCAGCCCCCACATATCAAAATGTGCCAGCTCTAACTTACTCTCTTTCTTCATCGGTCCAACCTTGAGAAATCTTACTCACTTCTATTTCCCATATATGCAGTTCTCACATAAATCCAAACCTATTTTTGTATATCTAAGAAAATTCTTCTTTATGATGGCCATGCCCTTATGGCTCATATGACCGAGCCTATAGTGTCATAATGTTGTATGTACATCTGAATCCACAAGATTACAATCATTAGTACTATCAGTGGTTAAATACAAGGTTCCAACCTTCTTAACTCTCACCACCACAAGAGCACCCTTGGTAACCTTCCAAGAGTCAGTTGTAAATATCACAGTACAACCATCACTTCCCAATTGTCTCACCGATATCAAATTTCTCCTTAATGTAGGCACATGTCTGACATCCTTCAATAGCCATGTATTCCCATTCTGCATCTTAACCTGAACAGAACCTTTTCCAACTATACTGCAAGGCTCATCATCACCAAGAAAAACATGCCCAAAATCCCCTTGAACATAATCAACAAAATAATGCCTATGTGGAGTAGCATGAGAAGAAGACCCTGAATCTAAAACCCAAGATTCAGTAATATTATGCAAAGAAAGAATCAAAGCATCCTAGCATACATTACCCGATGCCACATTTGCCTCCTTGTTTTCTTCCTATTTTTTCTTCTTATCTCGAAGCTCCCAATAGTCCTTCTTTACATTCCCAGACTTTCCACAATTCCAGCATACAATCTTGCTCTTGGATTTTGACCTTTCCTGATCTTTCGATTTTCCACGATTTCCTCTATTCTTCTGTCTCCCTCTAGTTTCCACTATCAAAGAATTCCTTGAAGTAGAAGATTCCCCAGAGATTTTTCTTCACATTTCCTCGCTTAGAATCACCCCTACAATACCCTTAAACTTCAACTTTGAGTTAGTTGGAACCGAGTTGCTTACCGCCATTACCAGGCTATTCCAACTCTCAGGTAAAGAGCACAGAATTAATAAAGCCCTGACTTCTTCATCAAATTATATTGCAACCGAAGCTAGAATATTCACACCCGTATTGAAATCATTTAAATGATCTGCTACTGAACCATTCTCAGACATCTTCATATTAAACAAATTTTTCATTAAAAATATCTTGTTAGAGGCAGAGGGTTTTTCATACAACTTCCCTAATGCATCCATTAGATTTTTTGTAGTCTTTTCCTTTGAAACATTAAATAATATCAAGATGCAAGACACAGCTGAATCGTTCCAAGTGCCTTCCGATCCAACAAATCTCATTCCGCATCTGTCATACTCAAGGGTTTGTTCACCTTCTTAAACAACGGAGTATAAAGATCCTTCTGATAAAGGTAATCTTCCATCTGCATCTTCCAAAGACTAAAATTCTACCCGTTGAATTTATCAACCCTTGATCTTCCATCATCTGCCATAGCTCCCACTCAAGCTAAAAAACTTTCCCTGTGATTTAACACTTCAGTAAACCAAACCAGACTCTGATACCAATTGTTAGGAATTAATAGAATCTAATGCGGAATAATTCCTTAGAATCACAATAATAAGAAGTATGAATAGAAATTACAGAAATGAAATATGCAAAAAACGAAAACAATATTTAACGTGGTTCACCCAATGCGGACTACATCCACCAAGAACACTTGCTCAGATTTTATTACAAGCCAATAGTCTTCATAATTACAATAACTAGATCTTGTTTGGAGTTGCACTCAACAAACCCTCCTGAATTCGCACACACTATTCACCTTCACAAAATACACTCATATCAATCCTATTGTATGTCCATCTATATATAGGTACATCAATAGGTATCTAAAGAGGTGGTTTTACAAAACAATGGGTACTGAAAAGCCATGGGACCACCGTAAAAATATCCGAGTGTAACACATGGAAGGTGTACCAAACTCTAACATGAAAACAGGCTCCACAAACATAACACATAGCTTATCTAGTTGATGTATGATCAACCTAATGTTTTTTTTGTGTCTTGAGACACATATATATACATGTAAAGGAAGTTTTAGGCAAGGTGTGTATGGGATTATGAGTGACCTATAGAGGCTTGAGTGAGCTGTGTGAGGTCTTAAAGACCATGAATAATGTATGCAAATTAAATATATGAAGGTTGTGACCTTGTAGAGGGAATTTTTTCATGATCATGAGAAGGTGAAGAAGAAGATAAGTGAGTTATCTTACCATGGCAGTTTGAGAAGAGAAGAAGAGAAGAAGAGTTGAAAGAGTGTCATTGTAGTCTTGTATTTGCACACACATTAGCTATGTGCACTAACACCTCATTTAGATAGATCTAAATGCTCACCCAATGTACGTGTAGCCACCAGGTCCCTCCTTTGTTATGTTTACCAAGATGTTAGCATGCATTATCATCATATTATTGACCATGAAATCATACATGAGCATATAACCATTACATCCATGTTATTTTGGAAACACGTCTAATAATGAAACATTTGAACCATGTAAAAAAAAATCAACATCAATTTTAAATCAACATACTTAGATCCATGAACTACCATTATCCAACAACAATTATCCATCAAAAACCTCAAGCAATTACATAAGATGGAAGTTGTTACTTATTCAATACAATAGCGCACAGGACCATGTGCACGACCATAAAAACCTAGATTTGTAACAGATTAGGATAAATATGCTACAAAAAGAAGACTACTATAGAATAATGACTACATTAGGCATATATAGGGATGGGGAATTTCCTTTCACTGCTCGTACACTCTCCTAATAATAAGTGTGATCATAAAAATATCATGCATACTTTACATTTTGAGCTAATAATAGATTCTCCTATTTCTACAACTTGTTTTAATCTTATTATTAGTTGGATCCATGCATGTGCTTTCTTTTCCCTTGCTTGACCACCAAGTCTCCTTGTTTTTCTCTAATTTTGGATCTTTATTTGGGTGGAACTCCAAATCTACTTTTCTATTTTTATCTTGTGCTCTAGAAAACTAGCTAAGTCTGTGACTTCATCTGCCCATACGTGAACCTCCACACGTTGTTCCATTCTACATGCACATGCCTCTTCGTGCACCCCTCGCACATGGATTCAAACCTCCGTGCATGGCTAGTACTTAGCCATTTATCCCACTAAATAGATTTCCTATCCTCAAAAATGGGTCGAACCAACTTATCCCTCCAATGAATCAAATAATATCCACTGAATAAATAATATATAGGGGAAAGAATAGGGGCATACACCTAATGAATGAAATAATACCCAGGAACACTCTTATTTTTTACTCCTGGGACGGTTGTAATAGTTCAAGAAACTCTTTATTAAGGATGCCTTCTAAATTTTTCCATTTTGTCAACTCTTTGAGTGTTGCATATGGCACTACTCCTATAATCTCTAGTACCTGCGTAGGATTCATGTTTTCTCCATTATCATTGATTTCTCTAAAAAATCCCATGAGACTTGAGATCACTCCTTCAAATGCATCCATAATTTTCATAACCAATGAGCTAAGCTCCTTAAGTCTTTTTTTAAAATATTCTCTAATTGTCTTGAGCGCATCCCACTTCTTCACAATTTCAGCCATTTTTTTTACTCACCCAATATTTTCATCCTTCTTGGCTACTTGTACCTCATTATCCTCATTGATGGTATATTTCTTGAGGATGAGGTCAAGGTCTTGGAAATTGCTAAGTTCCCATTCTGCCTTATTCATCTCATCCCTTATGTTGGTGGTCATCACCTCATACTCAACTATTTTATGAGCAATGACTGCCCTATTGTTCTTCTGTATTGCATTCATTTCTTCTTCTAAAGGCTTATGTGTATACTTTTTCTCATGTAGTATAATTCCTACCAGGTCTTCCAAGTAATGTAGTGTTGTCAGATATTCATCTTGAGTCCTTTCTCCCAAGTTTGGGTGCACTGCAGCAATAGATTCTACAATATGTTTGGCCTTTACGAATGCATACTTTTCATGATTTTCTACCTTGTATTGAGCCTCAGTCAGTTGTTACACTTCTTGTTCTTTATTCTTCTTGTATTCAATTAATACCCTGAGAGTAAACCCCTTATCCAAATTTCTTCGAAGGAATTTTATTTCCATTTTATTCAATATATTACTAACTTTCTCATCATTCAACTTGGTGGGCTGTATAGTCACATGGGTTGCATGTGGCGCCTTCTTCACTCTACACCTTACACATGATTTGTCACTTATGTCAAACTCTAGTTCATCTATGTGGGTCAATGTACTCCATGAAAGCATTTTCCTAATGCACATAGTCATACCTTTGGGATTAATCATCTCCCATCCATAAAAATTCGTAGTGGTGACCGTACTCTAAAATCTTGCGCGTAACACCATAGTAGGATCATCGATGTAGCTTACCTCTAGTGTGCATAAGATCTCCTCCCTCCTTCCACTAGTATGCCTACCTGTGGGAATATGTTGTTTTAGGCCTGAGTGCAGACCTCCTTATCCTTCTCCAAAAGCTCCCTCATCTTCCCTAAATGGCTCACCATCATACCTCTCCTTTTCTTCCTCCTCTCCGATGGGAACTTCCTTGCTCTCACTAGGTATCTCTACATCATGTTACACGTCCTCATCCCTGAGTTCCTATTCATCCTCCACATCATGAATTATTGGAGTCTATACGTTGTTTATAGCCTCTTCCTCACACTTCTCCTTATCACTTTCCATAGTAGCTACCAACCTTCACCTTCTCCTTACTAGAGTGTTTTGCTTCTCTATTCTTGGTTTATGTGGTGTTACCCTTGGTGACTTTCTAATAGGTTCTGAGGTCTCTGTGCCACCACCTTATACCTTTTTTTTTCTCCTCAACCTCCTTCTCTGGCTCTGGTCTTACATAACATTATCCTCTTTCTCTACCTTGTCCTCCTCATTCTCATTTTTCTCTTTCCTTTTCTTTCCTTGGAGGAGTATGTTCGCACATTCTCTTTAGCCCAACAGTCTACTTACCTCTAGATGGTTCTAGAATCCTAAGATCATCTTCAACATACCTTCTATTGACTATCTTGGGCTTTAAATATATTATATTTTTTCTTCTTCCTCATTACCTATCTCTAAATTCATGGAGTTGATATTTATATCATCAGATATAAAATTATTTCTACATACATTTTCTTTCGAGGATATAAATATTTCTTACACATTTTATGGTAATCCACATCTACCTTATTTGTATCAAACCTCAACTTACATGCCTTAGAAAACCTATTCACACATGTTTAAAAGTACCATGTTGGAAAGGCGTAGGGAAGCTTGCACCAAGGAATATTCTCACCAATATTCAAGTAAAATTTTCTGAGACAAAAGTGTTGATAGACTAAAAAATCTACCCTCCCTTCCAAAACTATAGGTAACTCTCTTAGGATGTGCCACTCAAGATTGAATTTCTCGTACATTTGCTTATACCACCTATCCACCCATAACTTATAGGAATTTGTAATGTTGTCTCAAGTATATTCAATGAATCTCTTCATAGGGGACTTGTTCTCTAGGGGATATGACAACTCTTACAATCGGTTTAATAAGATTAGCTATGTCCATCACATGACCCTATCTCTAATACTTCAAGGAAGTGGCTGTGACCTCTACTCCAACATCATCATCTGAATCAGTTGATAGTTCAACTCCTGAACTTAGCAAGTAAGTGACTCTCCTAATCAGTTGTGTGGTAGGGTGCATCCTTCTACTTACGAAATAGAAGAAGTCATCATGGACTCGTGACATAAACCATTGGTATAAGTGATCAGGATTGAAAAACTATGGTAGATCATAGATTTGGATCAGTCCCACACTCTCTAGGTCCTTGTATCCCATGTCATTATAAATCCACTTCCCATCAGTAGTCCTCTCATTCGTATTTTGTATTAACTCATCCTCTATTTCACACTCGTTTACATCTAAGCGATGATTGTAATCATTGATCTTGAAATTATTCAAGTGTGACTCCCATTTTTTCCCCATAATGACGTCCTCTATGTATTATATCTCAAAATACCATTCTTTTTCACATCTTCTACTTCATTTGTCTTTCCATTGCCCTTTCCTTTGTCTTTGGGAAACATTGTTGTTGATTTCCTTAGTGTCATTTCTTCAAATCAAATTTTATATCAAAGTAAACCCTAGGTGATTATATCTTCTTACACATATTTTTTGCTCTTCACTAAGTGTTTCCTCAAGACCCTTTACTCATTAATTTTCCTCGTACCTTAGTTCACACTTCAAACCCACGTGCTTTAGCCCTAAAGCTGGAATCTTCTGTAAATATTTTCCGTCAAAACCCTAGTTCTGTAAACCAACTTTGAACCTTGTCTTCTCTTATCCACACACCAATTTTATGTGCTGACACTTCCTCTGAAGGAGCTCTAACCTAGGTCATGAAAAATCTTCTCTGGTTCATCTAAGTTCTCTTTGCACAAGATTTTTGCACTTTTATCACAATTAAATCACTCTTCAAGGGATCAAATTCTTTAATATTCAAGGTAAGAATGAAGTCACTCACACCCATTTTATATATTTTCAAGGATTTTATATCCTCACCTATAACTATACTATAGCTTTAACTACGTTTTTTTATTTTTCTGCAATTTACTCTAATTTATTTTGCAAGTGGTATTCGTAACCTTCTGGCGTGCAAACTACATTTGGACCATAGATATCCTCTTGCGCACTCCTCTACACCATAACATTTCTTACTTTGTGCCAAATACCAAGTACCTCATCCTAATACTACCTACCATGCATTACACTACAACATCTTCCTCGTGTGGTCTCTAATCCAAGTAATTGTTCAAACACCCAATCAATTATCAGCACCTGCACACTTTTCCTTTTTCTCACACACACCTTTTTAACAACATCCCACCTTTCTACTATCATGCGTACATCTACTTCAATGTTATTACCCACACATACTTGGTTCACCCAACAATAAATGCATGCATGGTCCTCTTTTCATCATCTTAATAAATAGTAATCAGCTCTTGCACGTGAATCCTCTTATTACAACAAAACAAGAAAAATAAAAACAATACATTAAAGGGAAAAATAATCTAAGTGGCAATATTGCCTTATTAAAAACACGAAGAAGTTTATTTATAGTAGGGCTTCATCCTAATCCCATTGAAGTAACTAGGAAACATGGTGCCATCCAGCGCCTATAACTAACATGTGCCTAATTCAAGTATCTTGGTTACTAAAAAAGGTCCCAACTAATGTACTTCTAACTTTCCTATGTGGTGTGCAAACTTAAAGTCATAAAGAATTACCATCTTTCCAACTATAAATGACTTATTCTTGATTTTCCTATCATGCCAAGCCTTATGTCGCACCTTCTTAGTATTCTATCTCCAACACATAATTATTTGTCGCTCATATAGTTGTATTTACTTTCTTAATGCACTCTTATATAACCTTTTCATCTGACAGACCACCTACATGTGTAATACATAGGGATGGTAATAGAAAATATAAAGGTAGTACTACCTCTATGTCAAACACCAATTAAAAGGGTGTGGCCTTGTTTAACCTTTTATACGTTATCTTGTAAGCCCAAAAGTACAGCTAATACTTTATTGTCCCAATCATTTCATCCAAAATCAAAAATCTTATTTAAATTTTGGCCCAATATCTTGTTGATTTAGCTTTAAAAGTACCGTTATCTTGAGGGTGATAAGGGGTAATTTTATGGTATGCCACCATACACTTTTCCAAAAAAAATTGGTTGTCCCATTCAAGAAATGAGTTCTTTAATCACTGGTCAAGCTTAAGGGACAACCATACATGTTAATGATATTATCCCAAAGGAACCTTGTTGTTGTGGGTGTAGTACGATCCTTTGTAGGCGCAACCACTACCCACCTTGTTAGGTGGTTTGTACATATAATTAGTAGTGTGTTCTATTCTTACGCATGGGTGGTATAATAGGTCCCACAAAGTCAACAACTCACTTCTTAAAAGGTTTTGCACTCACGATGGGATGTAACAGAATCTCATCTCTAGTCCTAGGTTTCTTAGTCATTGACAATGATCACATGTTTTAAAAAAATCCTTGGTATCCTTGTATAAGGTCTCTCACCATAAGCTAGATAGAATTATCTTATGCATAGTCACATCTGATGTATAATTTCCTCCTACAATACCTCCATGAGCTTCCTCCATAATAGCTTCATGCTCATGTTCTAAACCACACCTGTGTAATACCTCATTGTGGCCCATATTATATAAATCTCCTCCTATGAGATAATAAGGTGTAGCTCAAATAGTAATTTTCTTCTTTTATAATGTTTTAATCCCATCTGGTGCAAGTCTAGTTCATAAAAATACTACAATATCTTCCAAATCTGCTAGCGTGTTGTTCAACCTAAACAACTATACATCAAGCATAGTGTCCTCAATACTCTCATGTACTCTCCTATATTGATTTTTGATAATGATCAGGCCCTGAATTTCTCTTTCCTGGCTTTATAACAACTATGAAATCAGAATGTTGAAAAAGGAGTATATGCTAAAAAACGCACCCTTCAAACACATTCTTGTTGACCAAGTATTTCAATGCCATATGATCCATGTAAAATATGAATGGAGTGGCCAAAAAGTATTGTCAAAACTTATGAAGAGCGTAGATCATAGAAAATGCCTCAAGCTCTACTTTAGTATTTTTTTTCTTTGCCAGCATCAACTTCTTGCTCGTAAAGTATATGGTATAATCCATATTACCTTCTCTAGTTTGCGCTAAGAATGCACCAGATTCCATACTAGAGGCATCAACATGCACATGAAAGGGTTTTTTCTAGGAAGGAAAGTGCAGTATTAGAGAAATAGTCAATATTTCCTTCAAGGTCTCAAACTCCTGTTGTTGAGCATCACCCCGATAAAATTTTCCTTTCGCCTTGAGAAATTCCTCCAGGGGTGCACCAATCTTTGCATATCCCTTGATGAACTTTCTATAATACCCAGTATGCCCCAAAAATTAGTGCACCTCACTCCAGTTGGTAGGCTCCTCCAATCCTAAAATCATAGTTATCTTAGTTGGGTCTACCAATAATCCATCCTTACAATTGATGTTCCCAAGTAGAGTTCCAAAGTTTTTAGCAAAGATATACTTCTTAATGTTAAGAGATATATTTAACTGTCTGCATCTCTAAAAAAGAGCCTTAGATTATCACAGTGATCCTTAACCAACCCATAGACAATCCAATCATCTATATAGACTTGCAAGAACTTATGAATGAATTCATAAAAATCTTGCACAACTATGTGTGAGAATACTGCGGGTGCATTCTTTAATCAAAATGGCATGAAATTGTATACAAAAATCCCCCACTCAATGGAAAAGGTAGTCTTTTCCTGATCCTCACACGTAATGCACACCTAGTGATAACTTGATAACCCATCAGTGAAGGAATAGATCTTGTGCCCCACAACTCCCTTGAGTATCTCTTTTATGAGTGGAATAGGAAAAGGATCAATGACACATGAGGCAATAATTTCCCTATAATCTACACATTTCCCAATTTTTCCATCTTTTTTAATGCTAATAACCATAGGGATAACCCACTCAAACTCCATAATTGGTTCAATGATTCCAGACTTTATCATCTTATTTATCTCTTATTTCACTTTCAAGAGCAGGTTTGGGTTCATCCTGTAAGGCCTCTTCTAGACTTGATGTGTGCCTTCTTTCAACTTAATCTTCATCTCTCCCAATGAGGGGTGAACTCTTTTGAACTCATGATAGCCCCATGGAAATAAAACCAAAATGTAGTCTTTTGTTTACACACACATTAGCTATGTGGGTTGTAACCTCATTCAGACATATCTAAATGATCACCCAAAGTGCACACAACCACCAAGTCTCTCATTTGTTATGCTTACCAAGGTGTTAACATGCATGATCATTATATTATAAACCATTAAACAATACATGCATAGATAACCATTAAATCCATGTCATTTTGGAAACACATATAATAAGGAAACATTCAATCCATGTAAAGAAACACTAACATCAATTTTAAATCATTGTACTCATATACATGAATTGTCATTATCCAACCACAATTATACATCAAAAACCTTAAGCAATTACATAACATTGAAGTTGTTACTCAGTCAATACAGTAGTGTACAGGGCCATGCACACAACCATAAAACCATAGATTTGTAACAAATTAGCATAACTCTGTTACAACATGACAACTACTATAGAATAATGACTACATCAGGTATACATTGGGGTGGGGACTTTACCTTCACCTCCCATGTACTCTCCTAATAATAGGTATGCTCACAAAAATATTTTTCATGATTTACATTCTAAGCTAATAATAGATTATCATATTTATACAACTTTCTTTAATCCTATTATTATTTAGATCGATGTGTAGACACATATAATTTAGCTCGAATAATTTAAATACTTAAATTGCGCTAATAATACCCTTTCCCACAAATTGATGACATATCATCAATATCTCACATTTTCTCTGCTATCATCATTAATTAATTACATTATGTTAGTTAATTAACTCTTCTATCCAACAACGATGCCAATTAACAACCTTCTATTAATCAACTCCCCTTTCTATCTAGATTAATTAATTATTTCTAATTAATTAATCTCCCATTTCTATCTAGATTAATTCATTATTTCTAATTAATTAAGCCCCCATTTCTATCTAGATTCATTAATTATTCTTAATTAATTAATTATATCTTCTATGTAAATCAATGAATTTTCATTTATTTGATTAAAATCCTTTCATATTCATAAATCATACTAACTATTCCTCTAAAAAGCTTATATAAGCTTGCACACTTATTAATTAATCACTTTGGTTAATTAATAAATCTCCTCAATTCCACATGAGTCACTAAAGGATAAAATAAACTCTCCTAAGGTTTACTCAACCCTTTTTAAACCTTCATTATCCACAACTAACTCAACCTCTCCATTTATCCCACATGTAAGAGGGATGTAGAGATTCTTCTATCCATTGGGCTATATAAAGGAGCATCCTGCATACCTTTCTTATTTACACATTTACACTCCTTAAATGAGCATAGAGCATACACTACAGCCATATATTATCATCTTTGAAGCATTCTTCCATTAGATCTAGAAAGCCTTCTCCATTCTTGCATTTCATCCATCTAAGATTTTGAAGTCATATCGAGATATGTCAAAGTGGTCTTGTAGCCATGACTTTGACAAGACTTCCATTCTTAGAAACCTTTGAAGATTTCAAGCACATAATCAACTCTTTAATTGCTAGAGATCTATCATAGGTTCAATCTCAGTCTCATTTAACATATCAATAAGAGATAGAGAGTCTAATTTGTTTAGCATATTAGCTTGAAATGTTCTATTTCAAAGTGTTAATGCATAATGTTGATAGGTTAGCTCTTGTTTAAGCTCTTAGCATGGTGATACATAGGTTTAGTGTAGTTCATTGTATTGAAGCTACTAAGGTGTTGGTTTCAATTCCCTAATTACATAAATTACTAACTAACATTGTACATACATTTGGCATACGCCTGGTGGGACTTTACCCCATTATCCTTTGCACTTAATTTCAAGTTTTTGTAGTTTAGTTTCAATTTTGGTTACTAACCCTCTTTTTTCATATATTTGACATAACTTGTTTTTCTTAACTTGTTTTTTTGAGTTTGAATGTGTTGAGTCTTCCTTGTAGGTATAAATAAGGTGAAGTGCTGTCAAAATTAGAATTGATGGGAAAATTTTAAGATTTCATCATGTTTTCATTTGTATATCTTACTTTTTCAACATTCTACATGTTAGTTTTGTCAATTTCTTGAAAATCTTACATTCTTGAGCATGTAAGTTAGTTTTTGATAGTGCCGAGTATTCTATTTAGATATTAATGTAGTGGATTGCTATAAAAATTGAATCTTGGTGAGAAAATTTCAAGATTTCATCATGTTTGCATTTTTAGAGCTTACTTTTTCATCATTCTACATGCTAGTTTTACCAATTTCTTGAAAATGTTGAAGTTCTTGAGCATGTATATTAATGTTTAATAGTGTTGAGTCTTCTATTCATATATTAATATAATGTTTTTGTTGTCAAAAATAAATCTTTGCTAGAAAAATTTGACCATTTTACATATTAAGGAATGTTTTTTTGACATTTTTTGAGTGCATGTCAAGTGCATACCCGTGAGCATAAGAGCATATATGCAACCCATCTTCCGAGAGGCCATAACGTTTATTCTCAAGAACTCAAAAAAACTCCTTTTTTTTTTGCGTTGGAAAGGTATTGAAGTTAAATATGCAATGAAAACATAAATTATGAGATTTATACTTACAGAATTTACAGGTTTTCCTTTTATTTTAAAAACTGGTCATTTTCTAACATGTCTAATATTTTGATGAATCTTGTATTTCCATGCTTTACTTGATTTAGACCAAAGAGTGTGTATGCATCTTATCTTGCACCTTTTGGTGATCATGAGAATCAAAAACAACTTTGATCTCTATCTTTTTAACATTGGGATTAAATTATGGAAATTTGATTATTCATTTTGCTTAAGGGAATGAACCTTTTACAAAGCATTTTTTAATGGTCCTTTGATTTGAAGTTTTCCATTTCTATATAGTTGGGATAAATTTTAGTGTATAATCTCTTCTCTTGCACCTTAGGGTGATCTTGAGAATCAAAATTAACTTTAGTCTTCATTTTATAACATTTGGTAAATTAAAAACTTCATATTTCATTTTTGGTTTAAGGGAATGAACATTTATCAATATTTTTGTATGGTTCATTGATTGCAAAGATTTTCCTTTATTTTTTAGTTGGATTATTTGTCATGTATGCCCTTATCTTACATCCTTGGATAATCTTGAGAATCAAAAACAACTCTTAATCCTCTTTTAAATAATGATGATTTGCTTGGAAAACTACTAATGCTTGATTGTAGGACCTGAAAATGCTTGTCAAAGAAAGGAGTTTGAAACAAAATTTTCTAACTACACGTGTGTTGCAGATTGTGAAATAGTGAAAACAAATAAACCACATTAAGTCTAAAAGATTAAAAAAAATAGACCACATTCAAAACACTTGATTTATCGATTCGGATAAGCCCTTTGGCATAAGCCTTAAAACTAGGACATAACCCCTTTGGCATAAGCCTTAAGCTACAACAATGGGGGTGGTCCTAGGAACCCTAAAGTATTCCATGCAAGAGGGAACCTTGTGGACGAAACGAGAAAGTGCTCTGCACAACCTACTTGACTATTTTTTTTACCATTTGTGAGATTTAGCATTAAAGTTATCTAGTATTGTGACCCTAGTGAGAGTACTATGATGGATGCATTTATTGCCCATTGTGCTTGAAGGGGGTAAAGTAAAGTCGAGATAATCCAAGAATTATTCAGTGTGACTTTTCTTGGAAAATTGAGCTCACTCTTAGATAGCTTGTGACAACTAGTTGAGTGAACCACCTAGGAAAGCCATTCAATCTTGACCAGGAGCCAACTTAGACCATATCATAACCAATGTTGAGTTGAGAGCTATCATTCATCATGAAACATGTGAAGCATTACTTTTTCTTAGTTTTTCACTCACCCTAAGGTGAGGCAAAACTCTGCCAAAGTGAGGACAATATTTTTCAACACCAATTGATACTACTTCCTTCACTTTCTTTTGACACTTTGTTGATCAGAAGAAGAGTGATTACCCTTGTGTATTGCTAATTGATTGTATGTCACCACTTTTATGTCTGTTTACGCTCATCCATGTTTGCTGAATGAGTTGTTAAACATCTAAAGTGTATGGAGACATTTTTATATCATTGGTAGCCTTTTTGATCTTGATACCCAAGTCAAGATCGATCACTCGTAGTTAGGCTTGGTTCATCACTCTTGATTCTCCTTTGAAAAGTTATCTTGTTTATATTGTGTCACTATGATTTTGGTATTTACATCTTGTTTCCTGTAAACTTGGCCTAAATATCTATATTTTGATGTTACATTATATACACGTATCGTAACAATTCCTAAGTATACCTCTAGCCTTGTTGTTTGATTCCAATTATTACTTCGATTTTTAAAAGGTGTTAGTGTTACCACTGTGCGCGTCGTGTCACTGTTATTTCGATACTAATACCTTACTTTATCTGTAAAGTTTGGTTAACATATCTTGATGACATTTTTGCATCGCTCACAAATCGTAACTGACACTTATGGAGATATAGGTCTTGATTGAATTTGGGCATGTTTTTAGTATACCTTTGTTTGGGGATCGTATTAACCTTCTTGTTATTACTTACGCCTTGTTATTTCTTTAAAAACTTGACTTAAGTGGTGACATTTTTTTAATCATCTTGAAACACTAATTATCATTTAGAAACAGACTTAGGAAGTAAATTGATGATTGATTGGTTTAAAATAAACAAATTAGTGTGATTGTGTCTCATTCGTCATATTGACTTACCCATTTAGGACAATCACTTTGATCCATTGATTATTTATCATTCATTATTCTTTGGTCGTTAATTTGGATTTTTGTTTTAAATTTGTGTAATTATTCTTGTGTTTATCCACCTTATAAACTCATTTCTAGGACAAACCTTTGGGTCTTTGATCCTCTTGATATTATTGTTTTTCCTAAGTTGATGATAATTTTTAACACATCTTTCAAAACTTGGAAAAAACATTTCCTATCAAGCAATTTTTGTATCAATCAAACATAGGAAATATTTCCTTTGTATCCTTTATGTTGATAAAAATTTTGATCAATCCTTTGACATTTACGCCTCCAAACCTTGTTGGATTATCAATCTTGAGTCATCACGATGTATGTTTTCCTTAGCTTCCCTTTTGGAAAATCACACAAGCATCCCCATATTTACAAGATGTCTATTTGGTTGTCGTTATTCTTCCCAGATAAACATGAAACCTTCTTCTCTTTGAATAATTTTGATCATACAATCTAGTTATAGGCCTTTGAACCCAACACACACGCAAAAAAATGACTGATTATCGCAAGGTCCCTTATATATACGACAATAAGGAATCAAAATTTTGAGTGTTCACATTAAAAGATGCCTATCATGACAAAACCTATGTTTGGTTCTTTGCGCTAAAGAACCCATTAGGGTAACCGGTTCCTCACCTTCATCTCATAGTTCATGGTATGGTTTAGACACCTCTGATTCAAATTATTATTCTAGTTCCCCTCACTCTTCTTCTGATTCTAATCCAAACATTTCCTATTCTTCTGATGATTCCAATCTAAATATTTCCTCTAATTTTGCTGATGATTCATGATCCAAACTATTGGATTCAACGGTGTCATCTATTTCGACTCCTAAGTTACAATCATGACATTGGTCCCAGGGACCTCTATTTTTGGTCATCATGGGATAACAATGATTAAAATAATCTAAATATTTTTGTCACAAATAATTGAGCTTCACCTATTCATATAATGTGACGTCCTACAAATCGTGAGAATAGCTCGGTAACAACTCAGGACCCTGTTCATCATCCAGTTGAGATACTCATTCGTTTATTATTAGAGTCCTCAACTTTTTCGACGGGTCGCCTTTTATGAGTCACCTCAATGAATAATTATTCCTTTGAAGAGTACGACTTGAGTCCAAGATAAATCCAATGGAAACATCTAATACCAATATTGAATCATGGTCCTCTATTTCTTTGTAGGATCCTTGTTATAAATTCAGGCCAATGGGCCATCGATTGAATCAAAAATCTCCCCTTCTTCGGAGTGAGCTTCAGTGAGCTAGCCAGGTCAGGAAGGCTTCCTAATTTAAAATAGATCTCGTGTGACTCAAGGAATCGAGCTATTCAAACTTATCGACCCATACTCATGCGTTACAATCTACAGACGGTGGACTTAATCTGTAGGGCATACTCAAAGGGAGTTTGACACTGTTTAGATTACTGATCTTGGCGTGACTGTTGATCTCAAAGCTTGTAGGACATGAAAACAAGGTGTGACTTCAGTATGATGTGTAGCTACCTGGGGTTAGATCATGGAGTTGTGAAATGGATCTTGTCATGGAGATATCACCGGATGAAAATTCAGTGGTGACAACATTATATATGGACGATGATATACTTGCTTGATAGTGGGTTCAAGTCATCCAAAGGTAAAATGGGACAAATGACATCAGATATGGTCATGGGCTTAGCTGGAGAAAAGAAAGTAACATTAGATCATGAAAATCGTGGGCAGAATTGAGTCATGAAGGTGAGTCATGTTGAATTCTGGAAATAAGTGTTGTGATTTGGAGTTTCTCAGATGAATTGGATGTTGCTTATCTGCATTTTTGGATGATCTGAAAATGGCCACTAGGTTCGAAGGAGGTGTTGTAGACCTTTGCCGGTTAAGGTATGACAAGAATGTCGGGGGATTGGAAAACCAATACAATATCTGAAATTATGCGGGGATTAACTCAACTAGGCTTTCCATGGCAATTCGTATACATTGGAGATGGTAAGTTGACATAGGAGTTCAGCGCATTGGGGGGGAGATTTCCAGGTGAGCATGTGATCAAGTGGAAATATTGGGTTGGTAAACCATCATGATCCCTTCTGATTGCATGTTGGATGATATCTAATCAAATAGCCAAGTGGATATTATGCTATGACAAACCATCATAAATGTAATCGTCACGATCGGATAAATTTGAATTAATTCAACCATGGGATGTGAGAATGTGAGTAATAAAGTTCTTGTCTAAGTCATCAATTAGAGCTCGGGTCCACTGTTAGGGGCTCCACCATAGTCGTTGGATAGATAAATGATTATGTCAAAAGTCACGGAATAAATGAATTCAATCAGACATTAAAACATGTTGTCGGCATGTGTAAGAGGATGTCCATTCCATGTCCAGAGTGATGTGAAAGTTTCTAATTAGTCACCGATTTTGGAGTGTAGTACACTTCATCCTCAAAGGAATTCTAATGTCCTTCAGAGGTGATGCATAACCAGGCTTAGTGGCGAACCAAGGCAAAATTATCCCAGGAGCTCTTAAATCGAGTCCACGCAACCATGACCTATGAGTTTGGGAGTCAAATTTTAGCCTTTGGAATTAAAATTTGAAATGACTATGTGTAAGTTTTCATTGTACTTTGCTTACAAATTCTTAATGCAGGATCGGGCTTATTAAAGCATGGCTTAATTTTGAGTGTGTAAGTTGCATGTCATCAAAATTTGGAGCTACTGAGTAATTATGAAGGGGAGCCTTCACTTTGCAGGGTTGGTTAAGCCAATGATGTGAGAATCATAGCTTGCAATCCACATTATAAAGGATTCCAGCCATGCTCCTTTAGTGGGCATGTGAAGATTGACTCCTCTTTTTGAGGGAGTTGTTGCAATCCATGGTCTCTCATCCTTGGCTCAATTTTTTTAATTACTGATAGAGATGGCTTTGTAGAAGGAGTTCCAAGTGATCTTGAAAGCTTATATCATGCACATGTAAAGGACTGCATTTGAGCACTGAAGTAACTGTTGTTAGGAAACCAATCTGAGAGACTCAGTGGAGAGATCGAGTCTTGCCAGTGTAAGGATGTTGTTTTTTCACCTTTTCTTGCATGCATTTTCCCACTGTGTTCGTGTTCGCATATCTTGATTGGTTGGGTAGAATAATCAGGGAACACTATCTTGGCCAAGACCACCTGGGGTTTCATATGGGGGAAATTTGAGATTTCCAATGGCACTTGATTCTTTGTGGAGGCAGTGTTGGACATAAGCCTCAAGCTAGGAAAATAAATTGCTTGCATTTGTTACTCTTGGAACAGGAAGCATAAGGTGAGGTACTCGCCAGCGTATAAAGTGGATGGGCACCGAGTATGATTAATGGTGGTATGTATCTTGTTGGATGCCCAATTCCAAGATTGGGAGGTAAAAGCATGAAGCTCCCTATGAGCTTTTGACACTTATATAGCTCGCTTGAAGAATCATTTGTTTTGATTGGAGATCGGTTGATGTAGTTGGGCACTTACATACTTTCAAAGTTTTATTCTTTCATGTGACATTCGAACATGTAATCTCGTATGTCAATAAAATCCTCGGTCTCAGTCATGTGTGGAGTATATCGATCGATCCGATTGGTATATGGACTGGGGCTAGTATGCCAATGGGGAAAGGATGGCTTGGATTTTGCACGATTGGATCCCTCCCCAATGGATTCCAAAGCGTTGCCTATCCCCCTGCCTTGTTGTGATCAAGTTGCATAAGAATAAGAAATCAGGATGTTGTTGTTTTGGTGTTCTAGAGAAAACATGAGTTTCGCAGTCCCAATCCTTTGAGAAATATCTTTGTTAGAATTCCGACTTGAAGTAGATGGATTGTACTCACTAAAGAAATGACTAGGCAGCTCGTATTGTAAAGGATATGAGCCATTAAGACGCATGTGAAAATGTAAAAATTGGTCAAGCGTTCATTGCCAATGAAGGAAAGGAACTCAGCCATTCAAGATTGTAAGGCAGCTCGATCATGTGGATGAAGGAGATCAACATGGAATAAAAGGAGTTGTGATGCTCGTCGTTTGAAATGCGGTGAAGGAAAAGTGAGCTCTGGTGTGGTGGAACAGTGTACTATTCCATGACAATGGAATTGGTATTGGGAGCTAAAATACCAATCTCTGGTGAAAAAGGAAAATGTGTGCTCAGTGATCCAAGACACTGATTCTGGACTCATTTTTGACCTTTTTCTTCATGACCCCCTCCCTCTTCAATATCAAACCATTCTTCGGCGGGGCCCACCATTATTTTTTAATTAAATTAATATTTTCATTTAAATATTTTTAGACAATAATGGTATTTATTATTATTAGTTTAGAGATATGTATTTTAATGTAATTAAGGAGAATAGGTCAACTGGATATTAATGATTGTTAATGAAGGAACCTTCTAAAGTGGTTCTTATACCAATCTACGAGTTTGAAAATAATCTAATCATGTACAGTTTAGATTTAGGAATGTAATTATGACCTGAAACTCTTAAATCTCTCAGGTGTATTACTTCTATAAATGTAAGTTGGATGGCAACTTAACAATTGAGGTTGACTATCACAGGCTTCAGATCAGGTTGGAAAGTTCAGACATCATTTAGGCAAGTGCAATTTTCATAGAGTCCTCTCTCAGCTGCAAGTTGTCCTTGTGTACTGATCAGAACTTTCAAGCCTCCTGAAAATAATCTAAGACTGTAATGGAAACTATCATTCCTCCATTTTGAATGTATGATGCATTGTGCACGTTATTAAAGCAATCAAAAGTGTGACAAAATCTCATTAGTTGGACTAATCTGCCGGTCCTTTCATCCTTTTATACTTCTGCAGATGCCTTTTCTCAAAATTGACCTTTGCAAGTACATAAAAATCCAAAGTTCATGATTTATATGTGCAAGGAGTTCTCTGAGAGTTATGTGCTGGATCGAGTGGTGGAGTATTGCATGTATTTGACCTTGTGGTGTCAAATGTTCATGGCCTTCTTGAAGTTCATCCTTCTTCAAACTGGCCATCCAATTGATATATCTAACTCTAGTCTGATCAAAGTTTGAACAAAGGGAACACATTGTCCTCAAAAGTCTATGGTGGCCTTGTAACCCTCTCTAAGTTACAGTCATGTGTGACCATGTTGCACCTGTGAGTGCACACACCCTCTTGAAAACTTAACCCTTAAAAAAAATTCCTTTGGGAAACATTTTCCCAATTTATCTTGGTGCATCACTCATGGCCCCGCAGCCATAGTTTCATTTCTATAAATCGTGGCTTGGCGGGTAAAACCCCATGAAAGAAATGTTAGCATAGGACTTAGATAGCCTTTTATCACATTTTTAGAAAATTTTCAAATTTTTTCTCCACCTCTCTGCTGACCCGTGTCCAATCACTGCCAAGTTGGCACTTCTCTAGCAAGGGTTCAGGTTTCGAGCCCAATTTCCCTTTGGACAACTTGAGGTTTGGACTTTGGGAAAAATTCCCAATGTGTCCCAATCACATTGAATAGTCCTGCTTAACATTCATGGCCATTCAGAGGGTGTAGTGATCCTTGGTAGACAACAGATTCCAATCTAAATATCACCACTCCAATTATTGCCTGATGATTTCTAAATCCAAACATGTTCCTCTGTCAGTCTGAGGATCTCCAATACGCCAATTGGATATTTCCTCGTGTATTCTTCTGACAGCCCCATTAGGTGTCCAGAGTACGTATTGGGCAATTTGCACCATAATTTGAATCTTAATTCGTGGTCCTCCCTTTCTTTGTAGGACTCTGCTATTATCAGTTACCTAAGGACAACATTCTCCTCCTCTAAATATTTTTATCGGCCCACAAATTGAGTCTTCATCATTCAGTCTAGATAGCAAGGACATACTTTATCGTGGTCCTCCCTATCTTCGCAGAGACCCTCTTCCTATCCACTAGGCATGATTAATAGGAAAGTCCTACATCGACGGTCCTTCCTTTCTTTGCAGAAAACCAAGTGGAATTCTATCAATCTCTGATAGGGCAGGGAGGAGTGACGAATCTTACTCTCCTAACCTGAAGATTCACATGAATCCAAATCCCTCCATATCAAACATCTGAACTATAATTCTTGAGATCGTGGTCCTCTCATTTCTTCTCAGGACCCTTGTTATTATTCATCCTAAACCTGTGATTCTGTGAATCGCGGTCCTCCCCTTCTTCGCAGGATCCTTCTTCATGCAAATCACCCTTAACATGAAGTATTCCTTCTTTGAAGATTTGTCCTGAGCTCAAAGTCCTTCCAGTCAAATGCTTCTTGAATCGACCCAGTGCATCACAATCTGACAGAGGGCTTTGGACTTAATCCTACTAGTTTTACAGATGATATACCATCATATAGGTAGGTCCATACCACCTTCTTCTACTCCTGAGAACATCTAGCTCCACATCTTGTTCATTCCCCCCGCGTCATCTTCTTCTATCAATCATCATCAAACATCTTATAAGTCTTCTACACCAATTGAACCGCTTTCTTCCACTCAACCCCTGGTGGTTGATTAACAACTCATACCAAATGACCTCTTTCATAATAAAGAAATAATAAGGGAATTTATAGGGTCACATGAAGATATTCATTTAGTAGGTTATGAGAAAGGATTCTCTTTAAACTTCAATGCGTCTACATATTTTGAAGGAAAAGGTTGATTCCTTTTATCAAGAAATAGAGGAAGAGCCTCAAATCATGCAACTTGATCCTTCTCTTATTCTTCCATCTTCACATTCTTCATTATGTGATGAAACTCCTTGGTCTTGCATTGATTCATGGCCAATATTCTCATCACCCAATCACTCTTTTTCTATCGTAATTCCTCAATCACAATATATTATGGGGTTCAACGCCAAGTATCCCTTCATCTTTCTGTAGGTGTGGGTTAACTTTTAGTAGTCCTCCCTCTGCTATTTGTGGGACATTTTTGAGTATTCCACTATCTTCTATTCTTGGGGCATGACCAACAAGTGCCTTATCTTCTATTCTTGGGGCACGACAAACAAGCCCTTTGTCTTCTATTCATGGGCCACGTCCTGATAGCCCACCATTCTGTTCTATGTATGGGTCACCCCCAGGTAGTCCATCATCTTCTATTCTTGGGCCACATCCTAGTATCCCATCATCTTATATCTATGGGTCATGTCCTAGTATCCCTTCTTCTTATATTCTTGGGCCACATCTTAGTATCCCTTTATCTTCTGTCTCATGGCTCACCTCCTGGTAGGCCCATCTTCTTCAATTCTTGGACCATATCCTTTTCATACCATCAAATTATCCTTCTACCAATGATTTTAGAAATCCCATCATCATTCCTCACATTCATCCCATCAATTCTAAACATCCACATTCTTCTCCTACTTCCCAGGATCATATAAGTCAAGAATTAGCTTATAAGAAATCTCAGACAATGTTCTTTATAAAGCTAAGATCAAAACTCCAAAGAGCTCCAAAGCTCGCAAAAAATAAAAATAAAATATAATTCAAAATCAAACGTGATTCCAGAATGCACACCAATATGCCCATCAAGTATGGCGTAAAGTACAGAAACCTATGGATAGGGTAACTCAAACTCCCACATACGAAAACCATGTTTTAATAACAAATCACAGTCACTTGTAGAGTGTGAACTCACCACAATCATGGAGAATCAGGGATAATATTAAATCTTGATAAGACAAATGTGCTTAGTATCCCTTATTAATGAATTCGCACACATCATGTTGTTGGATCCTATCATGTAGAAAATCAACAAATAAAATAATAAAATAAAAATCTAAAAAAATCATAAAACAGTTCAAAAATACAAAAAAATGAGAAAATATTAAAACATCACAAAAATAAAATCAAAGGTACAAAGATCAAACATTGTAATCAAGCATTGCATACACATGGATGTTCTTTCTTCCCCTTCTTTCATATTCCTCTACAAGTCATCCACCATTTTCTTCACTTTGATGTTATTTTGGTTATCCTATTCACACACATTTTGTGGCATTTATCTCTATGGTATGTGTTTGACCTTGGTCTTCCATCACCTTGGTAAATTAAAGAATGACTGACCTCTTAGAGATCCTATCACTATCTACATATAGTAAACTTGTTGGGAAGAAATTTTGGACTTATTTGTTGAAACTAGTCAATGTCTTCATTGCAATCACCTCAACATCCTTCCATCAATCCATCAATGGTTCTTAACCCCTTGTTAAACAAGAGAGCTGAAATAAGTTTTCAGGAAGTAAAAGAATCAAAATCAATCAATCAAAAATCAAAATAAATTTGATATATAAATCTCTCTTGGGGTATTTCCAATAATCTCTAGCAAGGCTATGGATGCCTTACTGGCCGTAGAGAAATGTTGTGATTAGAATCAAATGCATCTCTATCGGGAATATGGACGCATGTCTAGCAGCGGAGCAATGTATGGCTCTCCTTCCACAATCCGTTCACAAATCACCTTTCAATTTAAATCATTCCTACACATTGGATAGTGTCTTCACTTGATGTCTATAAACTCTTTCCTTCAAGAGGTAATTCATTTCCACGTGCACACACGAGATCTCGATGAGTAAATAGGATTAGTATGTTGCCAAGTGTTTCTTTTTGGACCTTGTTCAAACTATTTCTTTAGCGCATGTCTTGTCTCAAGATTTGTACCTTGGTCTAATAAATTTTTGATCAACCACCTTCTAAATATTTTCATAGCATCCTCTATTCTTTGGAAATCATTTAGAACATCCATGTGTATATGATGGCCTTTTTTCTATGTTTGTGGACACCTTTGTCCCCCTTTAATAAATCAATTGCCCACTTCCTTTCTCTAATGTGTTTCTTGGCTAGGTTACACTGGGGGCATCTTTTATCCTTTATGATTGAACCCATTTTGTATTTGCCATGATCCCCCTTCAGTGTGTGAAGCATTTGCCTTTGAATACTCCCACATACTCATTGGGGAATTTTTCGCATCTTCACTTTCTTACGCATACACATGGCATTCTACCCTTGTACATCCCATCTATCGGTGGGGGAATCCACACTTCTTTATCTTCCTATACATAGTTCCAAAAAAAATTCAAAATCAAAAAAATTCAAATATGTTTCTAAAAAATCAAAACAGTAAAAATCGTCCTACAAAACATCACTCTTTGGTTCTCGCATTTTCTTGTGCATGACTTGTGGATCATCTTGATCTACCTCTATCAACAAAGTTGTTTTGCTTACTATGTCTATACTCTGGGGTATAATGAGTTTCTTGGTACTATTTCATAGTGCATGATTGCTTTTCATAAGACCTGAGTGTCCTCCATTATTCCCCTTGCATGTATCCTTGTTTAGGGTAACATATTTTAACCCTTTTCGTTAATTCACACAAGTCAAAATCAAATCTTGATAACAAAAACATTGCATTATGTTTCTCTGTTAGGTTAGCTTGTATACTTTCATTTATTGCATTATATTATGTATGTTGCAAGGAGTTAGGAATATTTTACTTTCTCGTATTGCATTACATTTTGTATGTTGCATTGAGTTGGTGTTTTCAGCAATGGACATTTGTTTTTAGTATGGTCTTTTAGGTCATTCTACTTTTGTCGTATGCTTATATTTTTAATAAGGACTGATGACGTAGATCTTTGGAAATGTGATGACACTAAAGTTATTTCAATACACTGGATGAAATATTTCTCTTTTATTTTCATCTTCATTCCTCTTCTACATGATTCTCCTATCAACATTATTCTTCTGATTCACTTGGTGCATCCTTCCCCTACCTATTATCCTACCCATTCTTCTACCCATTTCTCTCACCTTGTTCGATCACCGATCACCTTCTTTCATCATCCCATCAACACTCGAAGGGGCATCTCTTACTTCTACTAATTTTTCTTCCACCTCTTCAAAATTTTACTTGTCTACTATCTTTAAAGTGGCGCCACTTACGCCACCCCAAAGAGGGAAAAATGTAGACACCTATAATTTAGCTCAAATAGTTTAAATACTTAAATTGCGCTAATTATACGCTTTCCTACAAATTTACGACATATCGTCAATATCACACATTTTATCTACTATCGTCGTTAATTAATTACATTACGTTAATTAATTAACTCTTATATCTAACAACGATGCCAATTAATGACCTTCCATTAATCAGCTCCCCTTTCTATCTAGATTAATTAATTATTTTTTATTAATTAATTCTCTCTTCTATTAAATCTTGATTAATTTACTCCCATATTCTAAATCATGCTAATTATTCTTCTAAAAATCTTCCATAAGGTTGCACGCCTATTAATTAATCACTTTGGTTAATTAATGGATCCCCTCAATTGTCATGGCTCACTAAAGGACAAATTAAACTCTCCCAAGGTTTACTCAACTCTCCTTAAACCTTCCTTATCCACAACCAACCAACCTCTCTATTAACCCACATGTAAAGGGATGTAGAGATTATTTTATCCATTGGGCTATATAAAGAACCATTCTTTTACCTTTCTTCTTACACCTTTACACACCTTACATGTTTATAGCTAATCTATAGGCATTTCATCTTAGAGCATCTTTCAATTGAGCTAATAGCCTCATTCTTGCATTTCATCCATCCAATATTTTGGGTCATATGGAGATAATAAAAATGGTCTTGTAGCCATACATTGATGAGCTTCTGATGTAGTCTAGAACTTACTAGTAAAATCCCAAGCACGCTGGAACATCACTTAGCCTAGACTGAGAGCTCACCTGAAGTGTGCAAAGGTACTAGGCCCCTCTTTAGGGTTGTTGTTATGGGATGTTAGCATGATGGAGACTTAATGCATTCAAATCCATAATTAATATATCATTCTACAATGCATGTTCAGATCTAGTTCTAAAGAGTAACATATTTTAATGATAACCATGATGAAATAAAGAATGCAAGAACCAATTATACTCAGGATTAACACTCTGATTCAGCCAATACACGCCATTATATTAAACATGATAAATACATAGGAGATTATTACAATAGATTATACCATAGCTTATGTGTGCATTAGATTTGGAAATATAACTTCACAATAACTCACTTCTCACACACCTTTCTATCCTACATAGATCATTACATCTTTATAAGGGTGGGGACTTTCCCTTCACCACTTGCATAACTCCAAAAATAGGTCACATGCTGAAAATAGCCATGCACCTTTACAATCACAGTCACACATGTAAATGAGCTAACAATAGACCTCTTCTAGCTAACTGGTAGTAGCAATTATATTCTTAGTCCGCACCCATGTGAAGCACTTTGTAGTCACTCTTCCAAAAATAGTTGATGTGTGTTGCACAAGTATTTTCCCGGTTTATGTGCTCTGCACTCTATCTCCAAAAATAGCTCGCTCATGTGAAAATGGATAATTTCCAAATCCACCCTTATTTCACGCGTGTGTTCTCCCATATCCTTTTGCACCTTTGACTACACCCTGTTCTCTCGCATGAACCTTTTGTGTGCCTTCTACTAAGTATTCCAATTTCATCCGCTGAACATTACCCAAAACTGAACTACATTTCCACCCCAGAAATTACTACTCCTCAAACAATAAAGAATAAATTAATGGAAAGAATGTAAAATAATTTCTATACAAATAATAAGTGTTTACTCTACATCACCCTTTGCTTCAACTGGAAGAATTAGTTCTGGATATTCTTCTTTTATTTCTGCCTCTTAGGTTTGTCACTCACTCAACGCGACCTTTTCCTTTTCTGGAATATTCATCACAATAGATTCCAATTCATCCTATGTGATTTCGCCCTTCTCATTTTGTAATAGTAACATAATTTTATCCATTGCAAACATTCTCCCTTCCAGTAAATCCATCTTCTATGATATAAGTTTTCCCAGTTCATCCAACCTATGCTTATGGGGCTCCTAGGCCACTACAAGGGCCTCGTGCTTTTGCTTTACCAATGTCAGTCTCTTTGTGTGCCCCAAAAATTCATCCTTCATAGATTTTAGGACTCCATTGTCCTTATTTTGATAACTACCTCTAGAGCTGTATATATATTCAATGTTTGATCCTCTTTCTTAAGCTCCTCCCGTAGAGTTAGAAGCAACTCCTCATATGATGAAATCTTTCTAATCACTACAACCTTTTCCCTCTCTACCTCCTACTCAAGGTCCTTTAGTGCTGGCATCCTAACTAGTCCCTCCTCTAGCACCAAATTGACTACTGTGTGCACATAGTGCATAGCCGAAGGGAAATTTTTGGGAACCTTGGGCTCTAAGAGTGGTCTTGCCTAGAGAACATGATCGTTGATCTCCTCGGCCATGTCGATAAGAACCCCATTCTTCTTCTTCTCTAGGTCCTTCTCTCCTTTCAAGCACATGATCTCTACATCTTTGGCCTTGATCTCTTCCCTTAGCACCTTGATAGTGACATATTTGTCTATGTTCCTCCGTGTCACCTCGGTAGATACTTTCACCAATTCATTACTTACCTGCACATCAAACATAATAGTGGGTTTCACAGTTATATGTCTGGCCTCAAGTGTCTTCTTCAACCTTCTTGATACACAGGAATCTTTACATACGGAAAAGTTTGGATCATCCATGTGTGTGTGCATGGACTAAGATAGTTTCTTCCATGTGTGCATTATGGCCATGTCCTCATCCATCAGCTTCCATCCATATAACTCCTTAGGGCTCACATTGCTTTGAAAATGGGCATGGAAAATCTTATTTGTGTCCTCAGCATAGCCCAGGGATGAAATAGTAAACTCTCCACTTTTCTTTTTTACTTCTTGGCCACTTAGGAATTGGCGTGCCAAGATTTGGAGCTGGATCTTCAGTGTCCTGAGCAATATCTTGTTATAGATCTCCTTCGTTTACCCCTTCTCCTTCATTCTTCACATCTCCAAATTTCATTTCTTCATCTTTCATCTCTTCCATGCCCTCTGGTGGTGTAGGAGATTCAGGCGCACTCTCCTCAGACTCTTCTTCCTCCTCATCTAGATTCATATTTTTCCTTCTCTTCTCATTTGTCTCCTTCTATGGAGAGATTCATGGTTATCTCTGCACTGACTAGGGAGTAACACCTTGATTCCTTATTCACCTGAACACCCTCTTAAAGTGGTGTTCCTCAGGATATGCTCCAACCTCCAATTCTTCATCCCCTTCTTCTTGTGTCTAGGGTGGAGTACTTGCATGCTCAGATTCTACCTTTTCCGAGGGTTTCCTTCATCCTTTATATACCAAGCTGCTATTTTCTTGTGCTTTTCCTCTTCATCATATACTTCTATAGTTTGAGTGGGATTTGGAAATGGTACATTCTCCACTATATGCTTTCCCTTAGGTGGTACCGAAAGCACGAACTCATTCTCCACATATTTATTTCTCCCCAACTTGGGCTTAAGCTGAAGGTAGATAAGCATGGCCCCACTATCTCCAATTTCCAAACTCATGGGCTTCATGTTTATCACATCTGATATTAGCCTCTCTATGTAGGTGGTCTACCTTGAATACACATAGGTCTTACGCAGTGTATGGAAGTCACAATCTACCTTGTCTATAACAAAGTTCAGGCATCATGCATTGTTGAACTGATGGACTGCTTCCTGGAAATAGCGTGTTGTGAAGGCATATGGTAGTTTACACTAGGGGCTCCAGGTATCATCCTTCATCGTAAACCATGTGATGCAAAAGTGCTGATATACTGCGAAGTGGAGTGCGTTGGCCACCATTGAAGGTAAATCCTTGGGGATGTGTTATTCCTCTTCAAACGTCATGTGGATCTTGTCATACCACATCTTGGCCCTCTACTTGAACGGCCCACTCATTAATCCTTCACATAAGTACTTCTCAAATATTTCCGCCAGGGACTTAATCTGAATGGGGTACTCCTAGATCTTTTTCTATGGCTCATCGAGCACTCTGATCTCCAAAAATACTAAGGACAATAGGACATCACTGAAATTTATTCTCTCACCTGTGCATGCTTCCTTGATAATAGTGTCCACAATGTAACCTACTATGTTGTATATTGTTCCCTCTAACATTCTCCTTACAATGTGTAACCACATTGTGTTCACATGGAACCATCTCTCTTGATCATTCAATTTAGTGACCAGATGTGTAGTTGTATGTACCACTGGGTACTTCTTCAGTTTATTGATATCCATTCCACGTGGACCCTTGGTATATCCTAACTCCTTCCGTGTCTCCAAGATGGCTTCTTTATTTATTAAGTCACTATTCATGTCCACTCATGTGCCCCTCAATCCTATTATAGTGGAAATCAGAGTGGCGCTAATACTTACCCTACGTCCAACGAAGTAGAAGAAATCTTCATGTACCCTGCTCATCATCCACTGGTACAAAGGTTCATACTTGCCGAAGTATGGGAGTTTGTACAACTAGTAAACTCCAATCTACTTTAGCAACTTCTCTCCCACATCATCATACACTAGCATATCCTCGGTTGTGCACTTGTTTGTCTTTGTATTCAATAGCATGTCTAATTCCTTTTTGTTCTTTGATGTGCGGTGGTTGTAGTCACTGATCTTGCTTTTTTTGACATGAGAATCCCATTCTTGACCCACTATCACATCTTCTGGGTACTGCATTTCTAAAAAATTTCTCTCAGGAGCAATTTCAACCTCCACTTCCACCTTCTTCTTCCTTTTTACTCCTACAACAAGCGCTTTCTTTAGTGCCATCTATAAATTGCAACTCTCTATCCTCAAACACTTGTCTTTTAGCTTTTGTAATGTGCAAACTCAAACCCTAGCTTGAATCTGTGTGCCCTAGTATAAATCATGTGCCCTAGCTCTTTCGAATGCTCTACTTCACTCAAACCCTTCACCAAGAGGGACATAAGCTTCTCCTATGCACAAATCTACTCCTCATATCTGGTTTCACACTCTTCGCACCTCAATACTCTTCGCTCATCTCGGTCGCACTTAGCTCTTTTAAATTTTTTTATTTACAACAGTAAGAATAAACTTGTATCCCTTACTTATATAGATTTTCAAAAATTTGGTGTATTTATTTCTCCTTCACCTACCATCATTCCTTATTAATTGACCCTTTTCACAATTTTCTACGTGGCACATATTTGTGCCTTAGTTATGACCTTTTAGCACACCTTCCTACCTTCTAGCTACAAGCTTCTCTTCATAGTACTTCCATGCTCCTGAGTACCTCATCACTGCACCTTCTCCTGGTAGTCTCCACAGCCACCATTTACCTCGCGTTATAATGTTCCTTCACTTATCTCCATCAATGGTCCTCATTTGGAAGCAATCTTATTTTCACCAACTCTTCAAACTTTGAATAGAACCTGTAGCAGTTTTTTCCTTTATGTGTACCCATTTCTCAACAACCACCCCACACAAATGGTATGTGCAGTCATCTACACATAAAATTTTTGCAAATGGTAATTAGCTTATGGCGCACAAACACGCTTATTTCACAAATAATAACTAAATTGAAAAATAATAGCGACGAAGAATAAAATACATTAAGGGAATACATAATTGAAAACCTAATCTAAATGGTAATACTTACTTATTACAAACACCAAAAAGACTTATTTTTAGTAGGGTGTCAGCTTACTCCCGTTGAAGTAACTAGGTAATCGTAATCCATCAAGCAATTTCTAACTGAAAAGATCCTATTTCAAGTATGTGAGTGATTACATATGGTCCTAACCAATGTACTTTGAGTTTTGCTGGATGACACAGAAACTTAGAATCATAAAAGAGCACCATTTTTCCTATCTCAATATTTTTTTCCCTAATGTGCCTATCATGTCATGCTTTCTGCCTGGCTTTTTCTTGCTTGTAACTCCAGCATGCTATTTCTCGTCGCTCATCCAAATTAATCAACTTGTCAATCCATTCTTCTAATGCTTTCTCATCAACAAGACCTCCAATGCATGTAATACACAAAGAAGGTAACATGAATTCCATAGGAAGACCTGCTTCTGTGCCAAACACCAAATGAAAAGGTGTGGCCTTCTTTATCCACTTGTATGTTGTTTTATATGCCCAAAGTACTATAGAAACTTTATCATCCCAATCCTTTCTTCCAACATCGCAAATTTTTGTCAATGTCTGGCTCAAAATCTTGTTGAAAGCCTCAGTAGTCCCATTTTCCTAACGATGATATGGTGTAGTCTTATGGTGTGCAATCATGAATTCATCTAATAAAATTCTAATTGTCTCGTTTAGAAAATGTGTGCCCCTATCACTAGTCAAACTCAAAGGGCATTCATACCTTGTAATAATATTTCCCATATAAACCTGGCTGTTATAGCCATTGTACAATCCTTTGTAGGTGTTGCTTCTGCCCACCTTGTCAAATAGTCTATGCAAGTAATAATATAGTGTGACCCATTCCTGCACATAGCTGGTGAAATAAGACCCAAAAATTTTATAGTCCATTTCTCAAATGGTTTTTTACTAGTAATAGGTCTTAGAGGCATTTCATCTCGTTGACCTGGTTTCCCAAGGTGCTGACATTGATCACAAGCCTTGCAATATGCCTTACAATATTTATGCAATGAGTAAAATCTTGCACGCAATGGTGCACCTACATAGTTCCCACCTACAATACCACCATGATCCTCCTCTATGATATCTATGTGCTCATGTTCCAGTACATAGTGGCGTAATACTTCATCCTAGCCTAACTTGTACATGTCACCACTAATCAACATATAGGGTGCCATGAGTATAGCAAGTTATTTCTTCTCTAAGGATTTCATTCCTTCTGGTGTCATACCTGTTCATAGAAAGACAAAAATTTACTCTAATTCCGATGGTGCACATTGTAACCTATATAATTGTGCATCAGGCATGATATCTTCAATTTCTTGCGCTTCTTCTCCTGACTGTATTCTGGATAGATGATCCGATCCAAAATTAATTTTCCCTAGTTTTACCACAACTATGAAATCAAATTTTTGGAATAAGAGTACCCATAAGCATATGTGTCCCTGTAAAACGAGATTTTTTACCAAATAATTCAATTCCATGTGATCTGTATAAAATATAAATGGTGTTGCTAGCAGGTACTATCTAAATTTATGTAGCACATAGATCATTGACAAAGTTTCACACTCTATAGTTGTGTAATTATGCTTTGTAGGAGTCAACTTTCTACTAGGAAATCAGATAGGATGATCTATAATACCTTCTCCAAGATGAGCCAACACCACACCAATGGTCATGTCAGAGGCATCCACATGTACATGAAATGGCTGGTCACATGAAGGAAAGCATAGAATAGGCATGGTAGTAAGTTTCTCCTTCAATGTATCGAATGTGTGTTCTTGCAGTTCTCCCCAATAGAACATCCCTTTTCCTTTTGGTAACTCCTTCAAAGGTGTGGAAACATTAGCATACCCCTTTATGAATTTTCTATAATACCCAGTGTGACCCAAGAATCCGTGCACATCACTTTGACTGGTAGTCTCTTTCACATTGATAATGGCTATAACCTTAGTTAGATCAACCATCAACCCTTCCTTGTAGATGATGTGCCCTAATAGTATTCCAAATGGCGTAGAAAATACACATTCCTTGATGTTCAAATAAATACTCAATTGTCTACATCTTTCAAACATTAATTGCAGATTGTCACAATGATCCTTAATAAGTCCATACATCATCCAATCATCTAAATAAACCTGTAAGAAGTTGTGAATAGAATCTTTGAACACTTGAAAAACTATGTGTGAAAATACATAAGGTGCGTTTTTCAAACCAAAGGGAATCACAGTATAAGCAAAGCTGCCCCATTAAATAGTAAAATTATTCTTTTTCTAATCCTCCTGGGAAATCCTAACCTGATGATACTAGGAGAATCCATCTGTAAACAAATAGATTTCACACCCTATAACTCCTAGTATTTCTTCAGTGAATGGCGTAGGAAAGGGATCAGTCACACATGCATCGTTCAGTCCATGTAGTCCACACAAATCCTAATCCGACCATCCCTCTTGATACTTATCACCTTTGGACTAACCCATTCTGACTCGTCCATGGGCTTGATGATTTCAAACTTCAACATTTTGTCAATTTCTTCTTTGACCTTTTCATGTAAGTTGGGGTTCATCCTATAGGGTCTATTTTTGATTGGGCGCATACCTTCCTTAAGCTTTATCTTCATCTCTTCTAATGATGCATGCATGCCTTTAAGTTCATGGTATCCCTGATGGAATAATTCTTGATAATCTCGTAGTAACTCAATGATTTTTTCCACTTCAGAGTCAGACCAATAGTCTCCAATTATGGCCTCCTTAGGCTTAGCATCTTATCCAATATTCACTTTGTTTTCTTCATAGGTTCATGATAGGCGCACATGGTCTTATCTACACTGTCTAACACTTCCCACCTACCTTTTGAATGTTCTAGATCCATATTTTCTACTTCCTCATCATCCACTAAGTAGACCATTTTTCCTTCTTCTTTCTCAAGGTAAGCACACTTAAGTAGTGTGGCATGTGTCTCTATTTCTCCAGAAAACCACGCTCCTGGGTATCCCTCACCAAATAACTCTTGAATGATTTCTTCCACCTTAGAATTATCTCCCATAGTTAATCACTTTATAACCTTTAATGCCTCTTCTACCAGAGGTTTCATATAGAATAAGTCAAATGTCTAGGTCATTCCTATAATTAAATCCTACCGATTTCCAGTCTCTCTATGGAGTTCCGCATATACATACCAAGCACACGCGCAACATTGTAAAGTGGAATAAAATTTGTGCACCTAGAGTGAAGGTGTTAAAGCTTCCTGCCCCTATGTCCAGAGTCTCTCACACTACTGAATGTGGTGTTGAACATGTTGATTACCATGATAAGTACATATCTGAGTAGGTTTATTGCTCCTAAAGAACCTAGTAGCAAGAGCAATCCTAATTTCATTCCATCCTACAAGATTATCCTTGTGAACCACCCACCAGCACGTTGATGTCCCGTGTAGGGTATATGCTAGCATATTCCATCTCTCCAACTAGTATATCCATTGTTCCTCCATAGCACACAGAAATACCATAAGATCTCCTTCTCCAGTATAATGAAATACATATTCTCCTGATACAACGTGGTCTATTGTCCCTAGCAAATATACTCTTTACTTCATGCCCTACCAACTCATATGTACTATGAGCCCAATTGGCACAAGTAACACATGTAGTATCACTAACATACTGTGCATCTTCCCACTGAATAATGCCTTCTTTAGATGGCTCAAGCACCTGTGGCTCCCGGATGGTGCATACATAAATCCTATTTAGTTCTTCCTCACTCAAATTCTCAACATAGGGCACATATTTTCCATCTATTAAAGGGATAATAACTCTTTCCTCCTTGTTTTCAAAGCTGATATAACCCTTGTTGAACCAAAGATCAACAATATTTTCATAGCACCAAGGACGCCCCAGTAGAGTTGGGAATCTATTTTCCTCTTCCAGTGCTAAAACCTCAAAATATCCAGTGAACTTGGCTCCCTGTATGGTAATGGATGCATCTTTTAAAATTCTGATGGGAGTTTCCTTAGTCTAGTTAGCCATGAACAATACATTTGAGGATGGCTGCAATAGAGGTCTCCCCATTAGTACCCATGCATATGCAGTAATAAAATTGACTTCTACACCTATATCAATGAATATATTACTCAAAAGTCACCCATCCACAACAACATTCAGAGTGATTTCCTTGTCATAAACTAGGCTATGAGGGGGAAGATTTACATGCAGGATCTGTCTTCCAGTTTCAATACTTTCATACAGAGCGTTTCCATTTAACCATTTCCCTAGCAGTGGAATGATATTCTCCTGGTGAAACATCTTGTACACTTCTTTGAAGTCATCCATATCAGATTGGACCATTTCTAATACTTTATTTTTCTCCATCTTTCATGATTTCTCCTTTAAATATTGTATTTCACCCTAAAGATTTTTGAGTACCTCCATGATTTCCTGATAAACCTCCTTCTGATGGGTAGGATCTGGATATCATGCATGTAGAACCTCCTCCTTAGTGATGGTAGGCTTCTGCTACAATGCTTCTTTGGCGCATGTTGCTATAATGTGGGTAGTGATCTTTACCTACAATGCCTCAGATTCTAGTTCCAACTTGGGCATCCACTAATTTTCCATAGTGCATTATATCCTAACCATCCCCACACCTTTTTTTTCTTATTTATATTGATTTCTAAGATGCTCATACAAGTCTGGGCATTCTTCATAACTATGATTCTTCGCACCTGTAGTGGTCCGGAGATCTACATATATAACATGTTCTATGAGGGAACTCACCTCCTCCACCACCATGGCCTCATCCTCCAAATCCATTGTGGTATCCTTGACCTTTGCCATGACCTCCTTCAAAACGCTCTTCATTCTGATCATAGTGCGATTGATTGTGATCCTGATCCTGATGCTCATTCTTACATTTATATTTATCTGACACTCTTGTCTATCATACACCAATATCTATAGCATCATGGATCTGACCAATCAGTCGACAGTATTCCATGTTGTGAATCATGGACCTGTAAATTGTACAGTAAAAAGAGACATTCTTCCTAATTGCACGTTATAATAATGGGCAACGGCTAACATCATGGTTTAAATGACATATCTCATAATCCAAAAGCAATGAGTGTATTGATTTGCAGGGATAACTATCCTTTGTGTGACCTTCCACTTCACAATCTGTGTACTAAATCCCCGTGCATGTCTCATGTGCTGATTTTGTCGAAAGCTACTCCAACTATTTTTCCATAGATGCGATCTTTGCTTCTAAAAATGGTCCCACCCCAGTTTTTATATTTATGACTCCCTTAGCGCGTAAGGATGCTTAAAGTTATTATGATCAGGGGATCAATTTCAATGTCAAATTTTTCCTAAAATTCCTAAACTATTCTAGTATAGTAGAGCCTTTAAAGAGCTTTCCAATGACTATAAGAATGTAAAAAATGGACACTCTGAGCTCAAGATATATCCAGTCAAAATTTGGTCAACTGGAAGGTCAATGTTGGTCAACATGACCATGGTGATGTGGACACGTGCACAATTGGCCAAGTGGCTCAGTTAGCATCAGGCAAGTGGAAAAAGGATAAAAATACCAGCGTCGAATTTCATATTACTTTGTAATTCTTTGCCATACATTATTTGTAAATGCCATTCTTCCATGTAGAGGAGGAGTGAAGTGGTGGTAGGGGGCATACAAATGCTAGGCGTGGAAATCCATGTGAGAATAAGGTGGGAGAGGTTATGCCCAAGTGGTCCTTTGACAACTTTAAAACCCACGTAGAAAGGCTTTAATAAAGCCTAAAACAATATCTTTTTAAAACCTCCTCCACCAAAAATGCATTTAAATGTGGGATAAAAACAAAAGGAGGCAGCATAGGAGATGGAGGGGGGATTTGAACCCCTAACCTCATGAAAAAAGGATAGGCGGCCTTACCAACCCACCACCCTCTTGGAAGTGATATAAAATAAGCTCACTTGTATTTGTAATGAGGAAGTGCTAGGTCTGTGTAAAAGAATAAGGAGGCAGTTTTAGAAAAGTGTAATTTTGGGGCACTTCTGCTCACTTTCAGATCTCGAGTTGTATATGAAAGTTTCTCATAATTTTGAGACAATCACGATGGTGTGATAATTTATCCAATTTGGATATTTTGTGATAGATTTATGTGTTTTTAAAGTCACACGAAGTCGTAGAACCAAAGGGAGACACCGCTGCAAGTGGATCAGGAAGGTGAAGGACATAGGCTGAGCTCCATTAACGTCCTTCAAAGGTCTGAAAAAAAATTTTGCAGGTTTTTTATTCATTATTGGTTAATGTAAAGGTTATTGTATTTAATTTTTTAAAACATTATTGATGGATCGGTTCATCATGAACCCAGGGACGTAGGAATTTCGAACCCCGTAAAAAATCTGGTGTTGTGTTCTGATTTTATTTTTAGTTTCTGATTATTTGCAATAATTTAAATTCAAAATACGAATATGAATGCAACTATAATCATTAATTGATAAAATTGGGAAATCAATTAAAATCAAGAAATAATGAATTTGGGCTTTGATCAAACAATGATGTTCTGAGTAAATTGAAAACTTAATTTCAGTTCTGAATTCAGCCCATAATCAGAATTTGATCAATTTTTGGGAGTATAAAATACTTCAAGTTGATTAAAAATTAACAATACTTGAAAATGATTAAAATTTTAGTTTCAAGCACCCATTTTTGGATCAATTTTGGTATCAGAGTGGTTAGATTTTCGGATTAGCTTCTAATTATGTTTGAAAATTCAGCCTCAGTTTCAGTATTGATTTCAATTTTCAGTGTGCAGAAATTTTGGGGCGTTTTAATCTTCTTTTACAAGTGTGCAGTTTTGGAAGTACAAGTTATGTTTGTAGGAATAGGGAATCATGGGCAAGTCATCCAAATAGGATCAACTGGATGAGCTTGAAGGCACTAACCACCAACTCTAGGAAGAAAAATCTTTCCTGAGAGATAAATTCTATTCCTTAGAAGAGGAAATAGTGATGTTAAAATCTGAGCCATAATCTTCTATAACCAAGAAAGAGTAGTATGTCAACAAGATGCTTGCAGAGAGAAAGAATTTGATGGGCTTTGTTAAAGAGTTGCAAGAAGAAATATGGACCAAGGATGCCCTCTTGAAAAAGATGCAACAAGGTGAACACAAGAAGGAAATGCCTTCCAAATCAGATGCGGGTACTATAACAGAATGCACTGTAAGTTGTTCACATTTTAATTCTTCCTCTCATTCAGTTTCAGATATTCCTTTGGGTCAGTTTGAAAAACAAACTAAGGGAATTGGGTCTAAACTAATGGATAATATGGAATTTAACGGAAAGGTCCTTGGTAAAAATGGACAAGGTGATACTAACCCAATACAGGTATAGGATCAACCTTGGTTTTCAGGTTTGGGTTATTCTAGTGGGCAAATGGAAATTGGAGAAAGTTCTAAATTAGCTGAAGGAAGACAAGCTTCCAACAGCCAAGGATCTAAGCCTCTAGAAATGCAATATTCTGTCATCAAGAGGAAAAATGAAAGGTGTAAGAAAACAGGTAAATGAGGTAATGAAATTCCAACTCCTTCCACTTACACTAAAAATAGCACTAAGGGGAAATTAAATCCTAAGACTTCTAAAACTCTCTTTAAGGTTGAACAATATAGCTTTGGTAGATAGAAGTATACGTTTCCTTGCATGTTTGTGAAGGTTCTAATCATTCTACAACATATTTTTGGAAGAGGAAAACAATGGTTAAGAATTTAATACCTTTTGTGAATGATAAGGCAGGTGCAAAAGACCAATCTCACTCTGGTAAGGTGAGAAATGGAAAAAAGGTTACCTCTCCTAAATAGGGGAATCATTTTCCTAGACAGAGTTTAAGGAATGTAAAAATGGGTAAGACTCCTAAAAATAAGGAATTTAAATTTTGTTCCGATTGTAAAAGGAATGGTCATGATGTTAAGATGTGTTGGTATGTTCCTTCAGTGCAACATTGGAAAGTTGTTAAAAAGGAAAATAATGTCAAACCAAATTTTATTGATCTAACTCATGTAAAAGCTCATTCTAGTATTGGGGCAGTAAAACCACCTAAATGGAGAAATCCAAGTAATTGGATGGGAAAAACATTCCTCAACTTTATGTTTGCATTACAGTAACTGGTGATAGTATGTAAAAAATTTCAAAGCTATATTTTAGGGATTTTGATCCTATGTTAATATTATAGATTTGGATCAGACTGCAAGCATTTTACACATGATATTCAATACACCAAGAAAGATATTCTATTCAACATACATATTACAAATAATATTGAGGCTAATAAATAGCCATGGAAATAGAAAACTGACTTCCTACAAACCAGGAAGTCACACAACAAAACAACCCGTTAATATCATTACGGGTGTAACAAAAATATATTGTTGAAACAATATAACAAACCTATATTATTAATAATGAGAGCACTAATTAAATATTTCCTAACATTCCCCCCCTTAGTGCGAACATGGGGAAAACACCATCTTCAACCAAGCAGCATGCCACTCCGTAGCTTGCACATGGTCTCGATCCTCAACACTGACTGTGAGAACTACATCATCTAGGGACCGTTCAACCTATTAGATGAATACATGAATTGGGACCGTTCAACCAATTCACATCAACCATCAAATCAGTCTGATCAAGAACACTTCCTACAATAGTATCAATGGTACAAATCATTATCATCTCGGGGGACACACAATCACTGCACTGCACACAGGAACAAGGATGCTCATCTGTTCTTATTCATCACACAAGACACAAAGATGTCACTAAAGTAGTTTGTGACCTCTAAGGTAGTGACGAACTCGAGGACGCTGACTGTCCTCCTGCCTCCGTTGCCTCCATCCTCCAAAATGAGAATAGATGCTCAAAACAGATAATCTTCATCACTTGAATAATTAATAGGTTCATTGTCACTTGCAGGATTAGAATAATCATCCCAATCTTCTTCAGCAGCTAAAGCATTTTGTTCCAACTTATCATCTAAGAGATCTTGAGCTCTTTTCTTACAATTCACAAAACCATGTCCTGGTTGTTTACAGTAATGACACAAAAGACGTTTCTTTGATGATATAAACCTTTTTTTACCTTTCTGGAATGATGATTTATTGTTTGCAACCATGACAGTTTCTTGTTCTGGTACACACCTTTTGATTTTTTCTTCCTCATCAAGCAAAGAGGAAATTAAATTTTCCAAACTAGGATTGATCTTACTAAGAGTAAAAACAATACTTGAATATTCTTTTGGCAAACTATTTAGTAAGATTGCTTTAGCATCTTCTCCATCTACCTCTTCTTTTATTCCTGCTAATTGATTTAAAATGGATCGAAACTTACTGATATGTTGAACCATATTGTCATTTTCTCCCATCTTTAGCCCAAAAAAGTTTTTGCTTTAGTGTCATTGTTGCACTACCTGCTTGAGATCCAAATAACTTGTTCAATGTCACCCAAATGTTATTAGATGACTTGGTTAGATCAATATGATGAAAATATGCATCTGAAAGACCAAGGCCGATAATTGCTATTGCTTTCCGATCCTTACTTTCCCATTTCACTACTTCATCTACATCATTTGGTTTTTTAATTTTTCCTTCGACAATGTCCCATAAGTCTTTATCAATCAATTGTAATTAGGTTCATACTTGCCACGTGTGGAAGTATTTACCATCAAATCTTTCAATTACATTTATCTTTTCCATTTTGAAACTCCACAAAATCGAACAATAACAAAATCTTTATACTGGTAGAGACACTTGACTTTAATAAAGAAAATATATCAAACTTGGAAAAAATGCATGGACAGATATAACCTCAATACCTCCGGATCAAAATGAACTTGCAGCGGCCAACATATTCACTTCTTTTTGATCAAATATTCCATGCACAAATTCCTATCAAACTGTACACTCTGCTGCTCAGTTGCACGTGGAGACATGTCAAATTGGAGAAAAATCTGGTGCATCGAATCTTTGATGAGGTCATTGTGATCTGTTAGTGTGGGCATCCAATGTTGAAGGGAAAACCGCAGGTTTGAAATGGTGAGAAAATCTGTGACAAACAGCTATACAAATTTAATTGCTTGACAGTGATCCACCGTATCTCTTCACCCGCAATTTGTGTTGACCCGTGAATGGATGTTGTGGACCAGTGAGGGCTCACCAAACTCAGGCCAAATTGCTCGATTCAATAATTGACGGAGGGCCAATTGAATACCAAATCAAAGCAATGAAAAATGGATTAAAACAAAACTAATCGCCCAACCAAAATACCCTTTTCTTTATTCATGCCTCTGTTAATACTGACCACACATTTCAATGCTGAAAATATTGAAATTAACTGTATTCAATGCATATAAAACTATAAATCTGAGAATCCCACGCCATAAGATTGGGAGTATTCAATGCGTGCCAAAATGGAATGCAATCAAATTTGATAAAAGAATTCTATACGGCCTGAAGTGCCACCAAGCTCGACAAAAGAATTCTCGATTTGATGTCAACCAATATAATTGGATATATTCTATAGCAAACCGTGTTATAATCCAGATCATACCTTGCATGTAGTTTTCAGATTTGACACTACCCAAAGATTGTGTTCAGATTTCTGTATACAAATTCATTGCATCGCCTCTTGCTTTGAAGGGTCTATGACTTTGATTTTCAGCTAGAATGAATGAGCCGCCATGACAGAAATAAAATTGATGCAAGAACAGAAATTTAAAAAAATCTCATCACAAATTTCCATATACGGGGAAAAAATAAACAAATCAATTTTCCATCTGAGGACAAACCAGTTTCACTCTGATACCAAATATAGATTTGGATTAGACTGCAAGCATTTTACAAATGATATTCAATACACCAAGAAAGATATTCTATTCAACATACATATTACAAATAATACTGAGGCTAATAAATAGCCATGGAAATAAAAAACTGAATTCCTACAAACCAGGAAGTCACACAACAAAACAACCCGTTAATATCATTACGGGTATAACAAAAATATATTGTTGAAACAATATAACAAACCTATATTATTAATAATGAGTTATAATATAACTCATATTAATAATATTACAATATATAATAATGAGAGCACTAATTAAATATTTCCTAACAAATATTCATCTTTGAAATAATTTGGAAGCAGCTGTAAAGAAGATTTGAGTGATAGGTTCATCATACTCATATTCATCTTCTCACAGTTTTGTTGGTTATTCCATTTTTGACAACAATACGCATGGATATGGGCATCGTCAAAATGTCTATTTTGAAACTTGCAGTTTTATAGTTTTGTCATTTGTGCAAATATTATAGATGCTTATAAGACCCATTTGGGCACCTGTTTGATATTGTAATAAATAGACAAACTTGTTGTATCCACATGTGTTATTTGCACTAATTTATAAGACTCTTATTTTGGGAAAATTTGATTTTTGTAACTATCAGATGTGGTTGCAATTAGGGTGTAAATTTATTACACTAACAAACTAGTTTGCAAAGGTACCAGCTGATCATTTTGCAAATTATGGTAGTTCACCAATTTGGGTAAGCATACAGTTTATAGTCTATCCCTTTACAATTTAGTATATGGATAGAATATTTGCATATTCACGTTGATTCAAATTTTGACTATAGGTATTTTGGGTGTTGATGGTTTAATTATTTTGGATAGTGAATACTTGCAGTTGTAATCATCATAATCACAAAGTGTCAGTCGAACACTAGCTTCCATTATAGATAGTTGTTATTATCTGACTTATTATTTGTGATGGTTATAAAATGTTTTGGAAGATTCACGGGTAAGTGCAGGAAGTTGATGGACAAATATAGGGTCATCCGTGGACGTCATATTGCAAAAAACAGTGAAATCTCAACTTGTAGGGATTATTAGCTATACATGCACTCTAAATTAGAAAAATTTATATAAATATGAATCGTAGCATTTGGAATCTAGTTTCTAAAATACTAATTTTTGTAAAAAATAGACAAGTTTAGCTATATTAAACACTTCAAATTATATGACTTAGTTTTTTTTTTTTGAAAAAACTTATAAGATTGTAGTCCGTTTGCCCGCATTTTGGATGACCAAATCTTGTTAATTTTTTTTTCCTTTGGTGAAATGTTAGATTTAGTTGTCTATCTTGGGATGGATTTTATTTTGTATTTTTTTTAGCAATTTTTTTTTAATGATTTTTTCCGTGAAAGTGGTATGAAAATATTTAGAAAATGGAGCGCTTTCTGTTTGCCCACCATAACTATATCAAAAAATATCGAAATCAATTTTTTTTAACGTGTATAGAATTTGTCCACGCTTGGGATGGTATAAGTTTTATCATATTTTGATAAGTGAAACAAAATTTACAGTCTTAAATGTAGACATGAACATTCACGGGAAAAAAATGTCTTAAAGACCTATTGTTAGTAAGAAATTATAAAATGATATTTATCTTATTCTATTCACTTTAAAAACAATATTTCTACGAAGCTAAGAGTCTCCCCTATGCGATGGCACCATTTTTGTGAATTTTTTTTTTCAGTTTTTTAGCATGGTTCAAGTCTTTGGAAGAGAAGATTTGAGGTTTTTTGACCTTTTACACTTCATAATGACCTTCTATAGCTTTGGTTGGGGAAAAACAATGATTTTCCGAGGCTTAGGTTCGGTAGATAGATCCGTGATCATGGTTTTTTTTAACAATACCGCGAGCGTGCTTTATAAATCATGAGATCGGTTTATAAAGAACACTCACGGTTCATAAAGTGCACTCGTGGTTCAGAAATCATATTTACACACGGTTTATAAAGCGCACTCGCGGTTCATAAAGTGCACTCGTGGTTCAGAAATCATATTTACACACATCCCAATGTTTGAATTACCATGTGATTTTTACTCTCTGACCTTACCGTACGAATTACTGTGAAATTCTGTCTTTTTCAGGCACATTTTTCTTATCACCGGAAGAAAAACATCATGGGAGACAAAAAACAAAGTCAAAAAAGGAAGCCATTAAGTAAAAAAAACACCAGACGAATTAGAGGCCAACAAAATTCAAAATGCTAAGCGAATGTGGAAACTTCGTGAATCTAGAAGAGGTTCATCTTCAATCCCAACTATTGTAAGCAATGAAGAACTAGGTAATGTTTCTACTGTCAATGTTGAAGTTGAATTAAATACTTGTGATGAAGAAGTTTTTACTGTCAATGTTGAAGAAGAATTAAATACTCATGATGTAGCAAATGTTGAAATTGAAGGAGACAATGAAAATGTGAATAAGGAAATTCATGTTGAAACTGTACACAAGCAAAATTTGACAAAAACACCTCCTAGGATTTTACATAAGAAACCTAATTTTTTTATTGAAATTGATTAAAACATTTTGAAACCAATGTCTGACAAACTTTTTGAACGAAAAATCAGAAGAAAAGCCACTGAAATTTGGGATAATCATTTTAAAATTTTAAATGATTCCCAAAGATGTCAGTTGTTGGTTAGTTTGATGAAATTGATTAAAATGAGACATACATTAAACACCTTAGGATTGACAACATCTAACATACGTGGTCAAATCTCTACAATTTTTGAAAACCTTCATGATGCATATCACACTGTTGGTGTCAAGAGACGCACTAGGGATAGTAATATTGTGCGTCGTGTACTTGCTACTAGTGTTGTAAGTGAATCAATAAAAAAACAACGTTTGATTACGTAAACAAGTCGAATGTTGCAAGTTAATCGAAAAAAATCTAATGAAAACAATTGAAAGACGTAATATCCTTCAATCACTCAATAATGCCAATTTTTGGGCATTTTCTGCTAGAGCACAGCGTAAGGACAAAAATAATTCTGATGCTATAAGAGAAGTTGTTATTAAATTTTGGAATGATAACACTAGAATTTCACCTAATACAAGAGATGTTATAAAACGAAGAGTTGGTTCTACTAATCGTGAACCACATCCAAAACATTTCTTAGATATGACTCAAACTCAATTTTTTCGTAAGTTTGAACAAGAGAATCTGGAAATTAAAATTACTCAACGTTTTTTTTAAATGTTGAAACCATTCTATGTGAAAATCAACCATGCTCGCACCACTTGTTGTTGTAGGCAACATGTTGAATTTGTGATGCATTATGCTAAATTTTTATGTATTCGTTCTAATTTTCATTCTGAAACTATATTATCTGAAATGTGGTGTTCAAGTTCCACCAATATCTTCCACGGATTTCATTCGTACTATATTTTGTGAAAAAGAAGTTGGACAATTTTTTTATAGTTAGGATTGTTTAGATGGAAGCTGTAGTACATGTGACAGATTATCTAAATTGGAAAGTTACATCCATGAGAAAATTGAAGGTACAATAGGACATAACTTAGTTGAATTTGATGAATATAAATCAGTTGCATACCAGTTGAAAGATGGAAAAGAGTCGAAACGGTGTGAGTTAGTTACAGAATAAATGCCCATTTTTCAATTTATGAGAAAATTTAAGGATGAAATTGTTTATGAGAATGCGAGGCATACACATAGAGCTCGATGGTTGGATGAACAATTCAAGTTATGTAAAGACACATTTCCTATTGGTACTATTATTTTAGTGGTCAATTTTACAGAGAATTACACATTGCAACCACAAATGGAGGTTCAATCGTAATATTAAAACTCAGTACAAGTTGTCATTTTTGTGCATATAACATTTATACATTCTCTTGGCAGTACAAAGAATGATCAAATTTTTTTTAAGAGACTACCACTTTTATATCAGTGATGATCGTACTCATTCTACTAAATTTGTGCAAGAGTGTTTCTAGTTATTTTATGGAAACTTGTCTGATAGGGACATCCACTTCAAACAACATTATATATGGTCAGATAATTGCACATCTCAGTTTAAGAATGTACGAATTTTTTATTGGATGAGTATAATGCACGTCAAGATGGGTGTGCAACATATTTAGAGTTTCACTGAGGCTAGACATGGAAAAGGAGAGCATGACGGTGCAGGGGCATGTGTGAAAAGAGCTCTTACAAGAGAAGAGTTGAAGTACAAAGATGGTGCTAAATTAAAAGATGCAAAGAGCATAGTGGAATGGTGTACTGAAAACATGGCCCGAGGTTCTCAAGAAAATTCCATAGTTTGTAGATATTTTTGCTTGATAGAGGAAAAACATATTGCTAACTACGAGGATTGTATGACACTCACTGGGGTCTAGTGATATGCACTCATTTTGTATCTCAGACGCTACTTCGTGGGCCGTATGGAAAAGAAAGTTGACATGTTTTTGTGCATCTTGTATTGAATTTGTCACTGCTAAGTGTGATTCACAAGAATGGGTGTAAGGATGGATTTGTAGGCCTCTAACTCTACTTCCTAGTTATCAACCTCCACAAGCATTACAACTTGTTTCTGTAGATGAAGTTACAACATCCAAAGACTTTGACAAAATTTTGATTTTGGTGCGACAAGGTATTTATCCAGTTATTTATTTAATTTTTGTATTAAGTTATGTGGACATTGAAATTTTAATATGTAATTTAAATTTGAGTTGTTCAACCTTGGTTATTTTTTTTATAGAACATGTGTTTGTAGTAATTGTGACAGAAGACAATGAAGAAGGGACAAACTATTTCTTATGTCGTTGCATCGAGGAAAGAAAGAAGTTGAATTCTCCTATTATAGATGGCGAAGAGATTGAGTATCCTATAGGGTCAGTGGTAGTTACTGGAACTTGGCTTCGACGGTATCCATTAAAAAACTCCTCTGTTTGGGTGTTTGAAGACTTTGAGGACACAAAGGAAAAATAATCTTATATTCACATCTAGTTCTAGAAACAAATATTTAATTGTATAGATATCAAGGAAGGCCTAATAACAAGATTCTTTGGAAGGTTCGAGAGTCAGATCATGAAGCAATTTTGTCTGCTATTCAGAGTAGATCTAATCCTGATGGTTCATTGGAATGAATTTACAATGCTCATGTCTGGTATATATTTAATTTCAATTTTCAATATATATATATATATATATATATATATATATATATATATATATATAAATTTTTTTAGTTTAAAGATTTAGATTTAAGTTTGAATATATTTTATTTTAAATTTGTGTATTTTGTGTGTCATGTATATCTAGATATAGTATATGGTTTTGATTTGAAACTTAAATTTCTTTGACTAACAATTTTATGTTTAGGTTAGTGGTGCCAGAAAAGATTCCACCTTCACGTGGTTGGCACTCATTAGTAGAGAATTTTAAATTCTCGAAGCTAAGAGAAGCTTGAACATTGTTTGAAAAATTTGTAAATTTTGAAAAAGTCAAGTTTGTAAATTTTGAAAATATTGTAAATTTTGAAAAAGTTGTAAATTTTGAAAAAGTTGTAAATTTTAAAAACGACTCGTCTATGTGCCATGGAGTTCGAGTAGTCACTCGTTGAAGTTGAACGATATTTTGGTCTTAGGGATCTTAAGGGGACTATGCCCGAACGAAGTATCCCAGAAGCAACGACCCTTTCACGCACCGAAACACCACTTCTTATATCATTCACCTGGCCACTCGGATGTGTCAGTGCATAGTCGGTTCAGTGCCATGACCCACCGTTTTGTAAAATACAATCGTTTGACAACCTTACACTGGCTCCAATTACACTATTTCACACGTTTGCAAACAATAGGACAGCGAGAGCACTGAAATGAGAAGGAAAAAAAATGAGAGAGGCTATTTTAGAGGGTCTGTACACTGAGGTTCTGGATCATACAAGGCCTCTTTAGGTGCCACGAAGTCTGAGTAGTCACCCGTCGAAGTTGAATGATATTTTGGTCTCAGGGCTCTTAAGGGACTACGCCCAAACGAAGTAGCCCGGAAGCAATGACCCTTTCGTGCACCCAAAACACCACCTCCTGTAGCATTCACCTGGCCATCTGGACGTACCGATGTATCAGGTGGTTTGGTGCCACAGACCCACCCTTTGCAAAATATAGCGTTTGCCAACCTTACACTGGCTCCAACTACACTATTTCATGCGTTTGCAAACAGTAAGACAATGAGAGCACCGAACATGAGAAGAAAAAAAATGAGATAGGCTATTATAGATGGTCCATATGCCGAGGTTATGGATCATACATGAGGCCTCTTTAGGTGCCACGGAGTCTGAGTAGTCACCTGTCGAAGTTGAACAATATTTTGGTCTCAGGGCTCTTAAGGGACTATGCTCGAACGAAGTAGCCTGGAAACAACGACCCTTTCACACACCGAAACACCACCTCCTCTAGCGTTAACTTCTAGCCACCCAGATGTTTTGGCATAGTTGGTTTGGTGCCACGACCCACCCTTTGCAAAATATAGCCTTTGATAACCTTACACTGGCTCCAACTGCACTATTTTATGCGTTTGCAAACAGTATGACAGCGAGAGAACCGAAATGAGAAAGAAAAAAACTGAGAGAGGATATTATAGAGGGTCCATACGCCAAGGTGCCAGATTAGACAAGGCCTCTCTAGGTGCCACGGAGTCCGAGTAGTCACCCGTCGAAGTTGAACGATATTTTGGTCTCAGGGCTCTTAAGGGACTATGCTTGAATGAAGTATCCCGAAAGCAACGACCCTTTCGCGCACCAAAACACCACCTCCTCTAGCATTCACCTAGCCACCTAGATGTGCCAGTATATTTGGTTCTATGCCACGACCCACCCTTTGCAAAATATAGCGTTTGACAACCTTACACTAGCTCCAACTGCACTATTTCACGCGTTTGCAAACAGTAGGATAGCGAGAGCACCGAAATGAGAAGGAAAAAACCGAGAGAGGATATTGTAGAGTATCTGTATGCTGAGGTTTTAAATCATACGAGGCCTCTCTAGGTGCCATGGAGTCCGAGTAGTCACACATCGAATTTGAACGATATTTTGGTCTCAGGGCTCTTAAGGGACTACGCCCGAATGAAGTAGCCCGGAAGCAACGACCCTTTCCTGCACCGAAAAACCACCTCCTCTAGTGTTCACCTGGCCACCTAGATGTGTCGGCATAGGTAGTTTGGTTCCATGGCCCACCATTTGCAAAATACAGCATTTGACAACCTTACACTGGCTCCAACTACACTATTTCACGCGTTTGCAAACATTAGGACAACGAGAGCACCGAAATGAGAAGGAAAAAAATGAGAGAGGCTATTATAGATGGTTCATATGCTGAGGTGTTGGATCAGAAGAGGCCTCTCTAGGTGCCATGGAGTCTGAGTAGTCACCCGTCGAATTTGAAAGATATTTTGGTCTCAGGGCTCTTAAGGGACTACGCCCGAACGAAGTAGCCAGAAGCAACGACCCTTTCGCGCACTGAAACACCACCTCCTATAGTGTTCACCTGGCCACCTGGATGTGCTGGCGTAGGCGGTTCGGTGCCACGGCCCACCATTTGCAAAATATAGCGTTTGACAACCTTACACTGGCTCTAACTGCACTATTTCGCGCGTTTGCAAACATTAGGACAGCGAGAGCACCGAAATGAGAAGGAAAAAATGAGAGAGGATATTGTAGAGGGTCCATATGCCGAGGTTGTGGATCAGACGAGGCCTCTCTAGGTTCCACAGAGTCTGAGTAGTCACCCGTCGAGTTTGAACGATATTTTGGTCTCAGGGCTCTTAAGGGACTACGCCCGAACGAAGTAGCTCGGAAGCAACGACCCTTTCACGCACCGAAGCACCACCTCCTCTAGCATTCACCTAGCCACCCATACATGCCGGCATAGGTAGTTTGGTGCCATGGCCCACCGTTTGCAAAATACAGCATTTGACAACCTGACACTGGCTCCAACTGCACTATTTCACCCGTTTGCAAACATTATGACACCGAGAGCACCGAAATGAGAAGGAAAAAAAAGAGAGAGGCTATTGTAGAGGGTCCGTATGCCAAGGTTTTGGATCAGACGAGGCCTCTCTAGGTGCCACGGAGTCTGAGTAGTCACCCGTCAAATTTGAACGATATTTTGGTCTCAAGGCTCTTAAGGGACTACACCCGAACGAAGTAGCCCGGAGGAAACGACCCTTTCACGCACCAAAACACCACCTCCTCTAGTGTTCACTTGGCCACCCAGACATGCCGGTGTAGGCGGTTCAGTGCCACGGCCCACCATTTGCAAAATACAGCGTTTGACAACCTTACACTGGCTCCAACTACACTATTTCGCGCGTTTGCAAACATTAGGACAGCGAGAGCACCGAAATGAGAAGGAAAAAAATGAGAGAGGCTATTGTAGAGGGTTCATATGCCAAGGTTCCAGATCAGACGAGGCCTCTCTAGGTGCCACGGAGTCTGAGTAGTCACCCGTCGAATTTGAACGATATTTTGGTCTCAGGGCTCTTAAGGGACTACGCCCGAACGAAGTAGCCCAGAAGCAACGACCCATTCACGCACCGAAACACCACCTCCTCTAGTGTTGACTTGGCCACCCAGATGTGCCAGTGTAGGTGGTTCAGTGCCACGGCCCACCGTTTGCAAAATACAGCGTTTGACAACCTTACACTGGCTCCAACTGCACTATTTCGCGCGTTTGCAAACATTAGGACAGCGAGAGCACTGAAATGAGAGAGGCTATTGTAGAGGGTCCGTATGTCGAGGTTTCAGATTAGACGAGGCCTCTCTAGGTTCCACGGAGTCCGAGTAGTCACCCGTCGAATTTAAACGATATTTTGGTCTCAGGGGTCTTAAGGGACTACGCCCGAACGAAGTAGCTCGGAAGCAACGACCCTTTCGCGCACCAAAACACTACCTCCTCTAGCGTTCACCTTGCAACCCGTACGTTCCAGCGCAGGCGGTTCTGTGCCATGGCCCACCGTTTGCAAAATACAACGTTTCCTTATTTATTTAAATTAAATTACAATGACTTGGTTGTTATGTTATCTCTTGTTGTCATCTTGTCCTTGGTAGGATGATATACATCCAGGGCTCATGAATCTTATTTTCTTCCCATCCTCAATGAGGTCTTCAATAAATTTTCTCATTTTTAAACATTTATCTGGTTTTTTTCCCTTGACACGATGAAAATCACAGTAGTCATGTGATCTCTATACCATCATGGTTTGGGTGCATCTTGTGCATAAGGAACTTTGGTTGGATATTGAACCATTTTCACTGCCTCTAATTGTCTCAAAATCATGGATACTTTGTCTTTGACTTGAAAAAAGTGTAATTTGGTTTGGACTACCTCCTCACACCCCCATTAATTTTATGATTTTTTTTATGTATACCACTAAGTTATGGAGGGATACTTTGGCACCTATGGTTGTTAAAACAATGCATAAATGAAGTTTATATCAAAATAAGTACAAAATTCTATATTTCCAAGTTCCTAAACCAAATTTTGGGTACTAAACATTTATATCTTAATGAATTCAACACTACATGACACTTTTACTATTGCATGCACCAATTAAATTACAACCCTTTTGATCATAATATTTTAGTGAATTTTATATATATTAAAGATATCCTAAAAATTGACACAAATACACATTTTATATCCAGCATGGTGTTCTATATGGCATGGCATGGTGTTATATCCTAAGTAAATTGTTTCTCTCATATTTGTTTATCAGATCAAATTTATAGCCTTACATCAACACCACTTTTTTGTTAACATAGTAATATAATTGGTTAATTGAGCATCCAATATTATAAATAAGGTGTGGAAGTTATGGAATCAATATATAATAATGAACATATTTTTAGAAGTGACATGTAAATAGGCATGGTCTAAAAATATAAAATCATGCACTTAAAAATTACATGTGAAAAATAGGATGATGGGGCCCACCTAAATCACTTTGTAATAACTATAAAGATCTATCATATGGGACTTGGAAATAATACAAGTTATCTTATTATTAAATCCTATTTACACATTTATATTGACTATGCAAGTAAAGCATCTTTCTCACTCTCAAAATCTAAGTCCGCCATTTCATTACTTTTTCTTCATATTGGTACCTCAAGAATCAATGCACGTTATACATAGCACATCTCTAGACTAGATCAGCAATCCACTTTCTCAGAGTTAGCAATAATACCAAAATAACCAAAATAAATATGATTTAACCAACACACATGGATATATATATATATATATATATATATAAGAATCAAATAAAGTGTGCTCCAGATGCGCACGTCTCTGAAAATATATATGTACATGTATAAGTTCATAATGTATGTATACATCTCGAACTAAGCACGTTTCATAATGTACACATGGGACCACATGTGGTCGCAAAAGGTTGTACATATATATACAATGGACTGTGAATAGATACTCATGACCACATATATGTGGCATCCAAGTGGACTATAAATCTACTCATGAAACATCTTCCCTCTCTTCGCCCTGCTAGAAGTAGCACGTCCACGACCTGGGGATGTAGTGGAGGGAGATGCCACTACGGATTTCATCCGTGTGGTCCGAGGTGTCTCTAAGCATGCCTGCAACCTAACCTGCACATTCATAAACAACAAGTTTTTAACGTGCCCAAAATTTTAAAATACCTTCAAAATTTAGAAACTTTTACAATTTAGTTAAAATGCATGTGCAATCTTACCGCAATGTCATGATCCCTATCGATTTTTTGTTGACGCGTCGCAGGGACAACAATAGACTCACGAGGGGTAAGCTACATACAAATAATTAATTTTCAAATTAAATATTTCACACATATATATACCTACAAAATTTGATATTGTAGATTTAAGTTTAATAAGAAATAATGAACCTCCAAAATTTAACAAATTTAAAAAATTGTGTACCTTAGTTAGTGGATTTGCAGATGCTATGGCAGTATCTACAGCAGCCTCCACAGTCTGCATATGTGGAGGAGTCTCTCTAGTAGTCATAAGCTATATAAACAACATGTACAAATCAATTTATTAAAATCTACTTAAGAGCTATACAAAAAACATGTACAAATCAATATTTAGTTACTCAAGAAAGAATAAAAATGTTATTAAATTTTATCTTCTATTTAGGCTAAATACATAGGATCTATAAATGTTAGCACGGAGGCCATCTATCTTCATAAGATTTTGACAAACTTTTGTATTTAATCAAGGTAACCCATAGTCATCTTCTATGACAATTAGAGCATCATTCAAATTTGAAGGACTTTTAAATCTAACATCACCAGACCAAACATGTATAGATCAGACGAAGAGTAGACTAGAGTTGTATATCCTTGGTGGGCAAGTGTGTTGCAAATATATAGATTATAATGCACTATTTATATGTATTTGTGTCCAAAGGTAGCTGAGTTTGAGTTTTGGTGCACGAGCCTAGAGGATCTTACTTGTGACATTATCCCTTTGGAAATAAATATTTTGATGGTAGAACTGGATTTAGAGAGGCTACCCATGGCTAGCTAAACCCCCACCACACGTAGGGGTAGGAGAAAGTGTGATGAAATATGGTGGAATCTCAGGAAGAAGATATATATATATATAGAGAGAGAGAGAGAGAGGAAATATGGCTTGAGTATATAATTTGAAGTGCGTGAATGGGAAATTACACAAGTGTGGGATGTTGAGGAGTCAATAGAGTTGTGGAGGATGATGGTTTACAAATGTTTTGAAGCTCTTATGGAAGATGAGGAGCCATAACATCAGGATCTCCCAACTTTTAGAAATCATAGTAGATATCGCCTTCAGGTTTGGATAAGAGTGCATTAGGTGAAAGAGTGAGGACCAAAGGCACACATCTGATCCCGAGCTAGCCACCTAGCCCTTACACATGGTGTTACATATCTAGAGGTAGTTATTGAGAATCAAGATATAGTCTAGGTAAATAAGTAGATATGGGAAGATATCATTTTACATTGGATTGAGAAGTTCATCATACAAATAATATACCTATGACAGTGCAGTACGTGTCATTATTTTGGATGTTGGGAACATGTAGAAAGTATAGAAAGTATGACCCACATAAGAATGTAGTGTACTATAGTGCTTTGTGAACTATGTTTTTGGATGAGTTTCACATCCCATAGTTTAAAAAAAAGCATCATCATGCTCAATAAAATCAAGCAGGGATTATCAGAACTCATGAGGGAGCATGACATGTATTTTAATAATTTATTGTCCAAACTATCTTATGATGCTCATATGAGTTAGCATGCACAGTGGTTTATTGGAGGATTTCTGACCCCATTCAGGAGGGATTTATCTCATAAGATGTATGTGGATCCACACGAGGCTATAGAAGTAGTTTTTTATGATTATACGGTTGGAATTGTTGATACATAAGTGATCCCATTCTTGGAGGAGAAAATCACAGTCATGGCGAAGTAATTAGATAATTTATATGTAAACTCAACACATGAGATGTGTAGTGTAATATGGTACATAGATTGTGAGGTTGAGGGACATACTAAGGACAGTTTTCCATGCAAGTAGTGCTTGCGTTTTTATGTAGCTGTTGTATGTATTTTATATACGTTGAGTATAAGAAAGTGAAACTCATGTACAGAGGTCAAAGAATTAGAAACAAAGTGTAAAGAGATTTGTAACTAACCTGCGTAAAACTCATGCGAGGTGTGCCAGTAGCTTCAGTTCCCTGAGCAGATGATGACCCGCTAGGCTCCTGTGTATAAAAGAGAAAAATATTAATACATGTACAACATACACGTGAAACAAATTATAATAATAATCTAGTGCAATTAAATGATTTATTAAAAATGTAAGTTTGTACAACTTGAAACTTACGTTTGAAACACGCCCAACCGCAGTAGCTAGCATGTCAACACCGGATGTTTCCTTCACCGGCTCTTGCTATTTAAAATAAAATAAAAAATTAGTTTTTTACATGTATGTACATGACGTACAATCATATATATATTAATATCTCAAACATGTGAATTAAACTATTGTACATACATATATTATTTAAATTTATTTAAAATTTACCTATGAAAGACCAATATCAGTGGCTCCAGTTCCAAAAAAATTCCCCAGCATCTCATCTATAGAAAAAAAATCCTGTGAACCAGCAAATGATGTCTCACCTGCAGTGCATACGGCACCACATGATCCACAGTGGTGTGGTGCACTAGAACTGGCGCCTCCACCAACATCACCGGATGCAATCTGGGTGCTATGCTGGGTGAGAGTGTCAGTGAGCTCCCTCAATGCATGTAATGTATCAATCTCCACAACCTCCTTCACTGTAGGAGGGATAACTGAAGGCAGTGGGGGTTTTGGGGCATGGGGGATCCTAGGCTGACCTACGCGTGCACCAGGTCTGCTCTGTGCAGAGCCACCTCCTCGACCAAAAAAATCTGAAAAGTTAAAATAATTCGAGACCTCATTGAGCACGAACTCACAATATAATTTCTTCAAAAAATAAAGAGGAACCTCATTGTTGTTGCATGGTGGATAATCAAAAACCATCCACCATCGGTCCCAAAAATTGTTTTTGATTCTATCATCATGGCACCAATGGATTGGGAACCGTTTGCAAGTAACTGCAGGGGGGCATTGGTTCTAGGGTCGATAAATAATGCACAAATGAGGTCTTTTCCAATTTTTTTGTCTTTGATGGCCGCATGAGATAGTTTATCCGCATACCACCGCCTACAGTCACTTCTAAAGGTGTTCCATCTATGTATTTGGTTGGTTGCAGACTCGACTTCACCAATCAATGTTTGCAATGTATTGGCTAAAGTCATGCGGGATGGATTTGTAGCATGATTTTGTCTTATAGTTTGAATTAGGTTCTCAATGACAATTTTATTTTCTTGGATTCTTCCAATGATATTATCTTGTGTTCCTATTGGCTCAGTGGGGACAGAAGGAGCCACAGGGGGTGGATCTATGTTTGGAGGAGGGTTTTGAGGAATGTTCAGAGGGTTTTGAGGAATGTTCAGTGGGTTTTGAGAAATGTTTTGACGGTTTGCACGAGCCCGAGCTTGCCGACCAACTGATAAAACAATAAAATTGTATACATAAACAAACAATTCACAAAACCCATGAAAATGCCAAAAAAAACCTAAAATGCAAAAAAATGATTACAATCGGGGACTTACCTCCTCGTCTTGGCGGCATGGTTGAATCTATCGCTATCCAGAAGTCTGATGAGCAATTTTGAGGTAGTATTGAAAGTGCGAGTGAAAAACGTTTAGGAAAAGTCACGGTTTGAAATGAAAAATAAGGAAAATAACGAGTCGCGGGACTGTTAAATTTTGTCTCAGAGTTCCACGATCGTGGTTTATAACCGCGCTCGCGGTTATAAACTGTGATCACGGAACTAGGTTTGGTAATTACCGAACCCAGAATTCAATAACCACGATCGCGGTTTTAGGACCACGATTGCAATTTTAAAACCGCGATCGCGGTACCTTTATTTCGGGTTTTTATGGCCACGGAATTGTCCACCAACTTCGTGCACTCACCCTCACTTGGATTCAGTTGTTTACTATAGCTATTTTTAGGCATTGATAGTCTATTTTATTCTGGATAGTGAATACTTGCAGTTGTTACAGTTTCAGATGGACAGTGGGCACTAGCCTAATTATGGGCAGTTTAGATGTCTTGTATGCTAATATGTGTTATGGAATTGTAATTTAAGTAATCGGTCATATCAAAAAGTGACAGTTGAACACTAGCTTTCTGTAATAGAATGGGTGCTATTATCTAGTCAATTATTTGTGATGGCATTACAGTGGGGTATGACAGTTCACAGTTGTGTGCAGAGTTGACAGGGTTGTAGTGTTTCAGTTGAACACTAGCTTAATTGGGTGTTATTATATGATCGGTTATGTAATTAGCTAATCAACTATTTGCATTTTATTAACCTATAATGTTATTTTGGGTTCTTGTATGTGTTTTTGCAATGCAGGAAGAGATGGCATGTTTTTTGGCTTGATAAACAACTTTTTGTGGACAAAAAGCCTTTTCAGTAGGGAGGAGTGATCAGGGGATCAATTTTAGTGTCAAATGTTCCTTAAACTTCCCTAAACTATGTAAGTACAGTAGATCCTTTAAATATATTTCCAACAACTATAAGAACTTAAAAAAATTACACTCTGAGCTCAAGATATATCCAGTCAAAGTTTGGTCAACTAGAAGGTCAATGTTGGTCAACAGGACCATGGTGACGTGCACACGTGCACAATTGGCCAAGTGGCTCAGTCAACATCAGGAAATTGGAAAAAGGATAAAAATACCAGCATCAAATTTCATATTACTTTGTAATTATTTTCCATACATTATTTTTAAATGTCACGCATATATATATTAATGTTTAAGCATTAGTATAACCACATAATCCTCCAAACCCACATAAACTGCCAACATGTTATGCTTCCACATAGAGGAGGAGTGAAGCGGTGGTAGGGGGCATGCAAATGCTAGGAGTGGAAATCCATGTGAGAATAAGGTGGGGGTGGTTATGCCCAAGTGGTCCTTTGACCACTTTAAAACCCACATGAAAAGGCTTTAATAAAGCCTAAAACAATATCTTTTTAAAACCTCCTCCACCAAAAATGCATTTAAATGTGGGATAAAAACAAAAGGAGGTCGCATAGGAGAAGGAGTGGGGATTTGAACCCCTAACCTCATCCAAAAAATATAGGCAGCCTTACCAACCCACCACCCTCTTGGAAGTGATATAAAATAAGCTCACTTGTATTTGTAATGAGGAAGTGCCAAGTCTATGTAAAAGAATAAGGAGGCAGTTTTGGAAAAGTGCAATTTTGGGGCACTTATGCTCACTTCTAGATCTCCAGTTATATATGAAAGTTTCTCATAATTTTGAGATGATCACGATGGTATGATCATTTATCCAATTTGGAGCTTTTGTGATAGAGTTATGTGTTGTTAAAGTCACACAATTGTGTAGAACCAAAAGGGAGACACCACTGCAAGTGGATCAGCAAGGTGAAGGACAGAGGCTGAGCTCCATTAATTTCCTTCAAAGGTCTAAAACACATTTTTACAGGTTTTTGATTCATTATTGGTTAATGTAAATGTTATTGTATTTACATTTTTTTAACATTATTAATGGCTCGGTTCACCACGAACCCAAGGACGTAGGAATTCTGAACCTCGTAAACAATCTGGTGTTGTGTTCTGATTTTATTTTCTTTTTCTGATTATTTGTAATAATTTAAATTTAGAATATGAATATGAATGCAAATATAATCATTAATTGATAAAATTGGGAAATCAATTAAAATCAAGAAAGAATGAATTTGGGCTTTGATCAAATAGTGAAGTTCTGAGTAAATTGAAAACTTAATTTCAGTTCTAAATTCAGCCCATAATTAGAATTTGATCAATTTTTGGGAGTATAGAATACTTCAAGTTGATTAAAAATTAACAATCCTTGAAAATGATTAAAAGTGTTAGTTTCAAGCACCCGTGTTTGGATCATCTTTGCATGGATCAGTGTATGTCTTATGTGATAGCGCCCTTCTAAAAGGTGTAATCAGGCCTCTAAAAAACCATTGCATATGCTAACTTGCATGAATATCATAAGAAATTTTAGATAAAAACATTTTGAAATGAGCATCATACTCTCTGACACTCTCAGTAGTGCCTTGCTTAATATACTTGAGCACGCTTATACTCTTCTGCTCAAACTTAGGGATGTGAAACTCTTTAAGTAAATCATCTCTTAAAGCTACATAGTCTACATAAGTCTGATTGGGGTCAAAAAAAATTTACCAGTTGTGTGTGTGCCCTTGTAACATAGTGGCAAATTTACTTTCCCTGGGCTTAGAAGACATGATTCCCTTTGCACGCCACAATATTTCACACATGTGCATGTGTTCATAATCATCTTCTATGCCCCTATACTCTAGAAGATGAAGAGACTTATCCATTTAAATATTCTAGGGTTAGTGTAGACCCTGCCCACCTGATCTAAAAACCCTGTGTTTCCCTTGCTTCCAAAACCACCAGATCCACCAGAACTAGAACCACCTATACGTCATGATTATAAACCTGTAGCCAGAGTTAGACTAGAAGATGTACTTCTCTCTGTCCTAATAGTAGCACTGAACTACACCCCTACAGTCTGTTAAGTGTTACTACTCCCATAAGAGAGTTCAAAATTTTGCACACCTAAATTCTGTGTGGAAGATACACCTAAAAATGTACCCCCAAACAACAACAAAGACGTTTTTACTGACATGTATGCGCTTGTTATATGAATTACTTCTGCTCTCCCACTGCCTAAATTAGCTTGTTGACTATTTTTTGTAATAGATACTAAAAGACCAAGTGCAAGGGAAAGGTTTCCAAGTAGACTCAGATGCATGCCCACATCCTAGGTTGACTTTACTGGTGCGCTTCCATGTGAGGCTGAGGAGGGTTCCTTGTCATGTTTGCCCAAATGGGGGATTTCCTCATGTTCCAACTCCATGCCTTCTGCATGAGCTCCATATCCTTCATGAGCCATCTCTCTCCTTAATGCCATTCACTCTACAACATCCCTCTTCTTCTCTATCTCCCTCTCGTGTGCCTCATTATACTTAAGTTGCATTTCTTTTCTCTTCCTTTCTACCTCTAGGTATGTCATCTTTCACGAAACCTACTCCTGCCCCTACTCATGGTGGGGATTAGTTATCCATCAGTTTCCTTTCCAAGTTTAGGGTTACCATCAATATTTTGATCATCAGTGGAATGTCTTGCAGGTAAGTTCCCCTGGGATATTGTAAAAATTGGAATTCTACTACCTCTGGGAAAGAATAAGTGGAAATTGAGTACTCCATAATATAGCTATTCAGAACACTATGAAACCAAGTATCCAAATCACATGTCTAGATTATATTAGCATCATAGAGGGCCTAAAATTCTCCCTGCATCCAAATAAGTGCACGATACCTCTAATTTCTTTTAGATGTGTAAGCAATCAACCACTTGTACACCTCTACTGAAAAAATGGCGAAGAAGCTCTCATACAAACTATCATATAGATTTTGTTCCACCCATGCGTTAAACTAAGATCCGGTGTTAAACCTCCATGCATATTCTTCTTCTAGATAATGTATCGACTCCTCAACACTTGTTAGGGTCAACTGGTAGGTCTTCGTCACAAACCATCTTGAAAACAATTGAAAAAGAGGTCCCGGAAACAGAACCAATGATGTAGCCTAGAATTTACCAATAAAATCCCAGGCACGTTGGCACATCACTCAACCTAGACTAAGCGCTCACCCAAAGTGTGCAAATTTATCAAGCCCCTCTTTAGGGTTGTTTTTGCAAGATGTTATCATGATGGAGACTTAATGCATTCACATCCATAATTAATATATCATTCTACATTGCATGTTCAGATCTAGATCTAAAGAGTAACATATTTAAATGATGACCATGATGAAATCAAGCATGCAAGAACCAATTAGACTCAGGATTAACACTCTGATTTAGCCAATACACGTCATTATATTAAACATGATAAATACACATAAGCTTATTACAATAAATTATACCATAGATTATGCACGCATCAGATTTGGCAGCATAATGTTATAGTAACTCATCTCTCATGCACCTTTCTATCATATGCAGATCATTACATCTTTATAAGGGTGGGGAATTTCTCTTCACCACTTTCATAACTTAAAAAATAGGTCACATGTTGAAAATAGCCATACGCCTTTACAATCACAGCCACACATGTAATTGCGCTAACAATAGACCTCTTCTAGTTAACTGGTAGTAGAAATTATATTCTTATCCCACACCCATGTGAAGTGCTTCGTATCCACTCTTCCAAAAATAGCTGATGTTTGTCACGCAAGTATTTTCCTATTTTATGTGCTCTGCACGCTATCTCCAAAAATAGCCCACTCACATGAAAACGGCTAAGTCCCAAATCTGCCCTTATATTTTGCACATTTTTGCTCCCCTATCATTTTGCACCTTTGAATGTGCCCTATTCTCTCACATGAACCTTCTATGTTCCTTCTGCTAAGTATTCCACTTTCATCCACTCAACAACTTCCATTCCCAAACCCTTGAAGATCAAACAATCAACTTTGATTTACATGGATCTATCTAGGCTCATTTAGTTTTTTGGTGATCTAAAGAGGAGAGACTTGAATTCTTAGCATATTAGTTTGATTTCTATTTCAAATTTTTAATGCATAATGGTGGTATCTAATCTTGTTTAGCTCTTTACGTGATTATCTTTGTGTAGTTAGTTCATGTTTTGAAACTATTAAGGTGTTAGTTTCAATTCCCTTTGCATAACTACCTAATAACATTAAAACATTAAACATGTTATTTTTGTTAGTGAAAATTCACAGCACCCCCAAAATGACCTATGGATCTACTTTTCTAGGGAAATGTCATTTGGTGTGAATGCACAACATTGAGCTTTCCCAAAGTGTGGGACCTTTGCAAATGGGGAAAGCTCTCCAGAGAAGGTTGGTTCCTCTTCCTAAACTACTTGCCACAAGCTATTCCAGTGCAAGCAAGATAATATAATCCTAATCTAACTTCCAAGGAGATAGGGAGAGAAAGAAAATTGGAAAAAACAGATCCTAAACTAAAACGGTGATACACCAGAGAAGGAAAATGTTGAACATCTATCAAAACTGCCATGGAACAAGAAGAGGTGAGCAATGGATAGGATGGACAAGTGCATCACAAAACCAAGGATGGATTTCACACAAAAAAAATTCCAAAACTCTATGAACACAGCTCTAAAACTTGTAATGAACATCCAAACATGCACACATACCTACAATGAAGAGAGGCAAGAAGAAAACAACCAAAAATGAGCAAGAATGGACAAATGCATCAAGAAACACATTTTTATTGCTCCAGAAGTTTACACAAAACATCATTTCACAAGTAAGAGGAAAAAATGCCATTACAGAGTAGGGGAGGAGGTTTAAACTCCATTTTTGATCCTGGGGAAGAAAATAAGCGAGAGACAGAGAAGAAGGATGAACAACCTTTTACAAATGAGACAAAACTAACTTTTAACCATCGAACAAAAAGAAGGAAAGTGAAAAAATGTGAGCAAATGGATTTGAAACTCCAACCACTGATAGATCCATTTAATTAGCTTGCAAAGTGATGGGTTTCCATTAAAAATACCATACTTCATTATACATTGCTTTGCAAAGAAAAACAGAGGCCCATACTTCATTAATTTTGGTGGTTGGGATCGTTTTCTACATTTTTTGCATGCCAAAGATGATTTCCTATTTTTATCCCACTAAAATCCATCAAAATTCAAAATTAAAACATCCATCATGTAGAGGATTTCAATAGCTTTCCATTGATATAAAGATCACTAAAATATGAGCTCTAGTGCGAAATCTATGCCCCTTTGAAGATTCAGGGCAACAATGGTGAAATTAGGGCAAAAATCAGGTTCACAGACCGAAATTTGAACTTTTCCCTCTTTTTTCAAATTGGGAAAATTTCCAAAAAAATCTCTATCGGCCCAACCTCCGCTGCCGCGTGGCACTCTCCGATTCACTGATGGGACATGGACCTCAAAATAACATTTTGCCCCTTTGCGCAAAATTGGGAAAATTCCCCAAAATTCTCCATGGCCCCACCACTCCTCTACCATGTGGCATCTTCTAATTTCTTGGGGGAATGTGCTTCCATTTTTTCCCTTTGCACTTTTCACCACTTTGGAAAATTTCTCCAAATCCTTCCGCCACCCCGACTCCCGCCACTGACAGGACACGTGGCACCTTTTATTGCTCAACAGGGATGCGCTCCATTTTTTCCTTTGCACTTTTTTGACAAAAAGCCAAAAACTCCCCCTGGCACCTGTCGCTCCACCAATGACACGTGTTAGCTTCTCATTGGCTATGGTCCTACCAAGGGAAAATTTCCCCTACAAACTCCGCCGAGCCATAACTTGCAAAATACAAGTTAGGAGGACTTCCTTACCTTTCTGGAAAGAAGAAGAAAAATCCTATCTAATGAAGCCATTTACATGACCCTTTGAGTACTTGAAATGTGTGAAAATTTAAGTTGAAGCAAAAGGAAGGAAATAATGAAGGAAAGTTAGCCAAAATAAGCAGGGGGCTCATTTTGGATAAAAATTTTAGTGACTCAGAGGGGTCATTTTCCTGCTAGATGACTGATAAATGACCTTTGAAGCATCCATTGGGCATGGAGTCAAGCCTGATAACTAATTATGATCTGAACTATGAAAATATGACCTCTGAGCCACTTGGAAACCCACTGAAACTTGGAGTTTATCCTCACCAAAAGCCACTGAAATGGACTGTGCAAGAGCAAAAACCAGCAACACAAAAACTATGTACAAACATGAAAATCATACATGCTCCAAATGTAACATGTAGAGTGTGAAAAATAACTTCTTCCGTTGAAAGAAAACCTACCTACTCTACCCTAACTTGGAAGAAAAGGTAAGCTAAAAAAACCCTACAACTGGTTGTGCAAAATAGCTTCCTTTCTTCAAAATGGGCAACCATGCAATTGATTTGGCACTGAAACTGGCTGGTTGGATGAGTGAAAAATCAACAAGAAGCTGGTCTTCTACCCAAATTAGAAAGGTGTCAACTGAAAACAAATTAAAAACCTCTTTTAGTTGCTTTGTATTTGGATTTTAGATGTATTGCAGCTGATCCTTGGTGTTTTGCATATCATCCTCATTCTTAGAAGCAAGCATGACTGGTTGTGACTTCTCCTTTGGATCCAATGAACCCAAATACTTGATTTGGCAAGGTCTGATCCATTTGATATGCCCATAGCTCTGATTTTCCATTCCAAAAATGGAATCCTCTTATAGACCCTCTTAGATGGATGGTGTGGAAGAAATGGTGAATTTCTTCTACTCTTTCTCTTTCTCCTCCAATTAAGAACATCGAAGATTTAAATCTTCCAATCTTGGCTCCAAAAGGCTTCTATAAAATGCAGGCTACTACAAATGAATGCTCTCCTTCATGGCAGCAGGTTCTTGTGTTTGCAATGTGGATGATGAAGGAGAAAACAATGTGATTTCAACTGATTCTTCTCCATCAAAACAGTCCTCCAAATCAGACAGATAATCTGCCTCTTTATTATCCTGCTACAAATGTTCAACTTCTTCCATGATGTTCTCTTGATCTGAAACTTGATCACCATGGTTTCTCTCATCTTCAATCATTGAGTTTGAAATATCAAACTCTTCTTCAACACTAGAACTTGAGAGAGATGAAGTATAGGGAATAACTGAAGGTTCTTTTATAGCCTACTTTGAGTTCAAAGTATTTGGATCTGCACTTTTCACCTCCACAACCCGCATGTTCTCCTCTTCTTTTGGATTTGGAGTAGCTTGTTCTTCCTCTACTGCTTGAAGACAATCTTACTCTTAATTGAACTCTTCCTCTAACATGAATTTTTTCAAATCAAACTCTTCAATTTGCTACTCTAGAGGACAAGTTGGGGCTGGAAGATCTCTTTTAGATCTTTCCTCTTCCATGGCTGATTGTGTAACTTGAATTGGATTAGAATTTTCCTCATGTAGAGTGCCAACATGGACACTACATTCTGGGCAAACAGATTGCTAATTTGCTTCTTATTTTTTCTCTTCTTATGCTGCAACAAAATCATCCTTGGCCACCACTTGTTCTTCACCCTTTACCTCCTCTGTAGGCTTAACTAATAAGGGGATCTTTGTTATCCCAAATTTGAGAGCCCAACTCTTTAAGTTTTCTGTCATTTCTTTTCTATTGGGCTCCTCTCCTTGCTTTCCTTCATGAATGATTTTCTGATTTTCATTTTCCCAACATGGATTTGGGAATGCAAGAGGAGGGGTGGGTTGTAACTCAATTGATTTTACAATTTTTTGTAGTGGTGGAAGAGATGAAACTTCTTATTTCCTTGGAGTGGAAGGTATCTCTTTTAGCTCTTGTGGAGGGGATGACTGTTTGGAAGGGAAAAGAGTAGAGAAATTGAGGTGGGATGGGAGACTAGGAGGTGAAGAAATGGAATCAACACTTGGGGCAACGTGGGCTGGATTTGGAATTTGGCATTCCAAATGAGATGGTGATGCTTGAGGAATGGAAAGAGAAAAACCAAATTATGGTGTAGAACTTACCCATTAACAAGGCTACCTAGCACCAAATTTATAGGCCTATATCTCTGTTGTCCATTGTACAAGTTGGGCCAGCATCTCAATCATGAATTCTAGCTTCTCTTGAGGGATGAAGTGTCTTAGAAAAGGGCCTCCCCATAGACAGGGTGCTCTGAAACCAATCTGAAATGCATTCATTTTTGCTTGAGCCCTTGATTGCACCATGCCAACCTCCATTTTTTGGATTTTCTCCAACAAATCGACATCTTATTTATGACTTCCCTCATGATATGCATATCCTTGTGCTTGATGTGCTTCATAGCCAAACTAATTTTGACATTGCTCATATGGATATGCATGCTGATTTTTAATTTGATCAAAATATTGATATGAAGGATTTTTAAAACATGTTGGAGGTGGGAAACATTAATGTTGTTGTAAATGTGAATTCCATGATGGAAATGAAGTCATGATTGCACAACTTCATGGGATGAAAGAAGATGGAAGAAATGGAAGGAAGAATGAATGGAAATGGATGGAAAATAGGTCTGTAATGCAGAGAATGATTTACTGATCAAATGGAGTCGCTAGATATGTTTTCAATTGCCTCCAAAGGCTGAAATCTTCACAGGAACACACCAACCTGCAAAAGATGAAGTGGAAGACTTCTAAGGTCCCACTGGGCATGCCAAAATTGTTAGTACAAATTCACAGCACCCCCAAAATGACCTATGGATATGCTTTTCTAGGGAAATTCCATTTGGTGTGAATGCACAACATTGATCTTTCCCAAAGTTTGAGACCTTTATAAATGGGGAAAGCTCTCCACAGAAGGTTGGTTCCTCTTCCTAAACTACCTGCCACAAGATATTCCAGTGCAGTAAAGCTAAAATAATCCTAATATAACTTCCAAGGGGATAGGGAGAGAAAGAAAACAAGATAAAATAGAGCCTACATTAAAATGGTGATACACTAGAGAAGGAAAATGTTGAAGATCTATCAAAACTATCATGAAACAAGAAGAGGTGAGCAATGGAAAGGATGGACAAGTGCATCACAAAACCAAGGATGGATTTCACACAAAAAATGTTCCAAAACTCCATGAACGCAGCTCCAAAACCTGTAATGAACATCCAAACATTCACAAATACCTGCAATGAAGAGAGGCAAGAAGAAAACAACCAAAAACAAGCAAGGATGGACAAATGCATCACAAAACACATTTTTATTACTCCAGAAGTTTACACAAAACATCATTTCATGAGAGGAAAAAAAACCATTACAGAGAAGGGGAGGAGGTTCAAACTCCATTTTTGACCCTAGGGAAGAAAAGAAGGGAGAGGCAGAGAAGAATGATGAACAACCTTTTATAAATGAGCCAAAACTAGCTTTTAGCCATCGAACAGAATTAAGGAAAGTGAAAAAATACGGGAAAATGGATTTGAAACTCCAACCACTGATAGATCTATTTAATTATCCTGCAAAGTGATGGTTTTTCATGAAAAATCCCATACTTCGTCATACATTCCTTTACAGAGAAAAACAGAGGCCCATACTTCATTAATTTTGGTGGTTGGGGTCATTTTCTGCATCTTTTTCATGCTAGAGACATTTTCCTATTTTTCTCCCATGAAACTCCATCAAAATTCAAAATTGAAACATCCATCATGTAGAGTATTTCAACATCTTTCCATTAATATAAAGATCGTGAAAATCTGAGCTCTGGTGCGAAAGATATACCCCTTTGAAGATTCAGGGAAAAAATGGCAAAATTAGGGAAAAAATTGGGTTCGCAGGCCGAAATTTGAAATTTTCCCTCTTTTTTCAAATTTAGAAAATTTCCCAAAAAATCTCCACCAGCCTGACCTCTACTACCACATGGCACAATCTGATTCACTGATGGGACACGAACCTCAAAATAACATTTTGCCCCTTTGCGCAAAATTTTAAAAATTCCCCAAAATTCTCCACGCCCCCACCACTCCTCTAACACGTGGCATCTTCTAATTGCTTGGGGGAATGTGCTTCCATTTCTACCCTTTGTACTTTTTTCCAATTTGGAAAATTTCTCCAAATCCTTCTGTCACCCCGAATCCCGCCGCTAATAGGACACGTGGCACCTTTTATTACTGGGCAGAGATGTGCTCCATTTTTTACCTTTGCACCTTTTTGACAAAAAGACAAAAACTCCCCCTAGCACCCACCACTCTGCTAATGACACGTGTCAGATTATCATTGGCTATGGGCCTACCTAGGGAAAAATTCCCCTCCAAACTCTGTCGAGCCATAACTTGCAAAATACGAGTTAGGAGGACTTCGTGACCTTTTTGGAAAAGGGGAGAAAAAACATATCTGATGAAGCCATTTCCATGACCCTTTGAGTACTTGAAATGTGTGAAAGTTTAAGTTGAATCACAAGGAAGGAAATAATGAAGGAAAGTTAGCCAAAATAAGAATGTGGCTCATTTTGGATAACAATTTCTTTTCCCTTTCTTGGCCACCAAGTCTCCTTGTTTTTCTCTAATTCCATATCTTTACTTGGGAAGTACTCCAACTCTATTTTTCTAGTTTTAGCACGTGTTCTAGAAAATTGGCTAAGTCCCTAACTTCATCTACCCATGTGTGAACCTCCTAGCATTCATTCCTCATGTGCATGCCTCTTTGTGTACCCCTCACGTGTGCCTTCAAACCTCCACACATGCCTATTACTTAGTCATTTCCCCCGCTCAATAGTCATCATCAGGCTTTTTGAAACAAATTGAATTTGATAAATATTTAGAGGTGGTTGAGTTGGTGTTGAGTCTTCCTTGTGTATTTGGCGCTTCACTAAAATCTAGGGAGTTGGTGTTTCCTTGTGGAGTTGGTGCTTCATTAAAACCTAGGGGTTGGTTCTCCTTGTGGAATTATTGCTCCACTAAATCTTGATTTTTGTTTATTAATAAAATGATCGGTGGATTTTCTTCCCCTTTATTGTTTCCCACCTAAATTATGTGTTCATGTGTTCTATATTGTTTCATGTTCATGTGATGGTTGTTATATTTCTTTGATGGTTTGATTAACTAAGTTAACCTTGCTTAATAATGGTGGCATGTTGAAATATTAAAGTAAAAGTTGTAAAATTTTATAAGGACACTTATTCACCCCTCCCTCTCAGTGATTTTGCTTCCAAAAATTGGTATCATATCTTAGTCCTTTGAAATAGGTTTAGCAGCTTGAAGGAGATCCTTGAAGCGTAAATGAATTCATAATTAACGTCATTAGGCTATGACATGTGAAAATCAGTGGTTTAGAAGAATTAATTCAAGATCAAAGAGTTATATAGCACATCTTATGATAGAATAGTAATGAGACTCTTTTCATGGCCAAAGAAGTAGGTAATGAGTGTTTTGAACCATTTCAAAGAATATTTAGAAGATGAAGATGCTAAGGCAGATCTAGAATAAGAGTTGGAGATTTTCCTAGATGAATTGAAGATTCAAAGAAAGAATAATCACAAACTAAAGTATTTGATCAAAGATTATGAAGAGAAAAGTATTTGCATGGATATTCATCATGATGAGATCATCAAGGAAATGGAAACTCTAGTTAGAGTTGTGACAATTAATCTCAAGGTAGAAGAAAGAGATGGAGTCCCTAAAATATAAGAAAGATAAATACACTAAGTTCAAGACCGAAATAAATTCAAGAAAGAGATGGAGTCCCTAAAATCTAAGAAAAATAAAAGCACTAAGTTCAAGACCAAAATAAATTCTTTAAAGGTAGATATTGATCTGGAAACTAGTAAGTTGAATACTTATGAGAAGTTTGAGAAGAGCACTCAGGCTCTAAATGACTTGATGATTAGGTAGAAATATGAGATTGACAAGACAGGTCTTGGATTCAAAGAGGAGAAAATATGACCAATAAGAAGTCTTAAATGCCAAGTCAAGAAGTAGCTCAAGCCAAGGAGGACAATGATAATGCTATCATGAACAAGAATGTTAATTTCAAGATAAATATGAAGACTAATCCTATCAGATTGCCTAATGCCATGAGGTATGTTATATCATTCTATGGTTACTATTATTCATGTATTTTGTTTTGTCATAGATCAAGAGAGTGTCAGAGGTCCTTGAAGAATGAGTATGCATGGGACTTTGGAAGGAGTCATCAGTTAAGAGGTATGCATTGTGTTGTTTGCTACAACTATCATAAAGGAGGTCATCTTTCTAGATTATGTCATCATGAAGTACCTAGACAAAGAAAGATGGTTGAATCTCTTAGAGTCAAGAAAGAGTATGTCAAGAAGTTTGATTATGAATATAAAGTGAAAGAAGGTGAACCTAAGATAATAAATAACATCATGAATTCAAAACATGAAGATCTTGTGGAAAAGGAACAAAACTCAATCAAACCTAGTCCTGGTCAACCTACAAACCAAAGTGGAAATTTTTTTATGATAGATAATAGGTCAAAGGTTGAAGAACACCAAGAATATATGTTATCATCCCATATAGAGGAGAATGAGTATGGAGACATAAAACCTGAAATTCCAAAGAATAACATGAGGATCCTAAGATAACAGAACCCAATTGTGATCATGCATGGAAAGACAACGTTGAGTTGTGGAACTATCTATAGTTTGGGAGGTCGTTAATTTTATTGATTGAATCCAAGGCCATGACCATAACATCTCCATGAATTTTGCAGTAGAACGGAAAGAGTAGAAAATAACTTATGGTGGGCCAAAAGTGTTGATAACAGAGGAGCTTATTGTAGAGGTAAAGGGCCTCGCTTTGGATGGAATCAAATTTTTCAGCAAAAGGGTGGATAAAAATGTAGAAACCAAAAAGTTTTTGGAAACAAGGGAGAAGATCCTATTTTAATGGTGGGTATAAAGGCCAATTCCATCCTAGAACCCTTTGATGAAATAGCTAAAATGATGGTTTGTTTATCTCTCTTGAAGGTAGGTACATCACTATCTGCATAAAACACCTAATTTTTCTTAACCACTTTAGGAGAAATATCTTTGTTTGTTTCCCACACTATCTTCTTAATTCAATGGAGCTCTCTATTCATGATTTCCAAAACCACAATCAGGCCATTCCCATCCATCGGGGTCTTATATTTCTCCTTCACAAATATTGTCTCGCCCATTACTCTGTCATACTTATTACCCTAGTCACCCCACCCATTCCCATTAAACCTACCCCTACTGTCACCCAAATCACCATTTCTAGTCAAAGGAAATTCAAGACAAAAAACCATTCCTTCTTCAAATTGAACCCCTCTACCTTTGGCGGAGTCCTCAGGAACAACAAGGACATTGAAACATCCCATAATTTGTTGCATATCAGTACTACAGGGCAAGACACTCAACATAAGAAGGAGAATCTTCTTCATAGAATGGAAATTTTGGAAAAAGATGTGGAAAACCTCAAAAAATAAATGTATCAGCTAACAAAGTGATGCAGCCTAGAATTTACCAATAAAACCCTAGGCACACTGGCACATCACTCAGCCTAGACTAAGGGCTCACCCAAAGTGCAAAAAGGTACCAAGACCCTCTTTAAGGTTGTTTTTACATGATGTTAACATGATGAATACTTAATGCATTCAGATCCATAATTAACATAACATTCTACAGAGCATGACCATATCTAGATCTAAAGAGTAACATATTTAAATAATATCCATAATGAAGTCAATCATGAAAGAACCAATTATACTCAGGATTAATACTTTGATTTAGCCAATACAATCCATTATATTAAACAAAATTAATACACAAAATCTTATTACAATAAGTACTACCATAAGCTCATGGACGCATCAGATCTGGAAGTATAACCTCATAGTAATTCAGTTCTCACACCATCCTCCTATACTACTCAGATCACTACATATTTATAAGGGTGGGGACTTTCCCTTCACCACTTGTATAACTCCCAAAATAGGTCACATGCTGAAAATAACCATGCGTCTTTACAATAATAGCCACACATGCAAGTGCGCTAACAATAGACCTCTTTTGGTTAACTAGAAGTAGTAATTCTATTCTTATCCTGCACCCATGCAAAGTGCTTAGTAGTTTCTCTTCCACAAATATTATATGTGTGTCATGCAAGTCTTTGTCTAGTTTGTGTGCTCTGCATGTCATCTCCAAAAATAGCCCATACATGTGAAAAATGGCTAAGTCCTGAACTTGATCTTGTATTTCACATGTATGTCCTTCACTATCCTTCCACACCTTTGATTTTTCCTTGTTCTCATTCGAGAACCTCCAGTGTGCCTTCTGTTAAGTATCACACTTTTTTCATTCAACACAAAGCAAAAGGGTAAAAGGAAATTAAATGAGGATATTGATATTAAGGCTAATCAAATAAGTGAGATTTATAAGAAACTGAATTCCCTAGATAGTAGACTTGGGAAATATAAGGATCGACATGACCACAACATTTCAATTTTCAGGGCTATATGTGCTTTTCTTGAACAACATGTCAGAATCATCACTATGCTCAGTGGAATCTTAGCTGACATTTGGGGCACTGGAGATGAAAGGAAGCAGATTATCTCTCATTTGGATGCAAATGAACCCACACATGTCACCAATCTAGCATTGTTTACCTCACTTCAGAATATTCAATCAAGAATAGACATGGCTTCAAAGAAATAACTTCTTCGTTGTATGCTAGTTGTGAGCAAGATGTTGTTTTTTTGCTACTAGTTTGTTGTTTAACTGATGTTTCTTAGCATTTTTATTCCTATTTTTCTACTTCTCAGTAGTTCCTTTTTTGGCTACTATTTGTCTTGATGAATTATCTAGATTCTGATCCTTTTTTTGGATTCTTACTCATGTATATTTGGTTTTTGAGCCTTTTTATATCAGGGTATAGTCCCTTCAAAACTATTTTCCTTTAATAAAAAACATGAGGATCCTAAAAATAGATTATTAGCCCCATGACTGCAAGTCATTTAAGAAAGAAGTGGACAGCTGGGAATCTATTGAATTTATGATTTTCTAGAGATCTATGGATTTTGGTGTCTCTTTTAGGATATATAAAGGCATTCATCGCTAATTTGAAGTACCATGGAGAGTTGTTGAGTTATGAAATCATGTTGAAGACTTGGTATAGTTGTGAGAGGACTGTGAAGATGATTACAAGGTATGTGTGATGTTTTGATTTGTTTAGTTATTGTTATGGAGTTGTGTTGTAATGGATATGCTTCAATAATGGTTGTCAAGATTTGAAAAAGCTATGAGGTATGTATGATGACTTGATTAGTTTTGTTAAATCCATGAAATTATGTTTTCGTGCTTCAAGAAAGTTTGAAATCTTAACATGTGGTGGTGTGCTTGTTTGAGCATTGGATTGTGTCTTGAGACATAATATATGTCTATGTCACATAAAATAAGATGAATAGATTATAAGACCAATATTTATCCTTAAGAGTGATGTTTAAGGTTATGATCAAGAAGTTAGATAGTCAGGTTAGTATGTTGAGTAATATTATAGATATTATAAATCTAGGTTTGAAGTATGCATATTGAAATCATCAAGCATAAGGAATATTGTAAATTTTTTCATTGAAGTTTTAACATTTAACATTAAATTGTTTTATTATTGCATAGAGGATCAGGGAATATGTTGAAGAGTATTAGTTTTCATATCGTGAATAATTCATTCATGATAGAGGTCTATTTTAGCAAAGCATGTGTTGTACAATCCCATCTGACACATTATGAAGAATAATGTAAGTCTACAGAGTTGAGGTTTTCATGAGAAAGAAGGTCCAAGGTATGTAATGTATTGTCTCAGTTTGCACAAGAAAATAGACATGACCAAGAAAGTGGTCTATTTTTGTATGTAGACACCAAATTTGGGTCACACTCCCCTTGGTCCCCTTCAACTAATTAACGTAACGTATTCACCTAACCATGACCCCTTACCCCACATTCATATTAATTAAATTACTTACAATTGGATTAATGTGGACCCTCACATTATTGATTGATTTAATAATTTTAATTAAGTTAATTTAACCCTCACACATCCACCTCATCAGGACACATCACCTTGGACCCATTTTAGGGGCATTTAACTCATAATGACCAAGTCATCACTCTCAGCACTGAGTCATCACTCCTAGTGTTGAGTCACCACTTAACCTTACTAACTAAGACTTCTTCCTAAAACCTAACTGGACTTCTTCTATTATCTTCCTACCTTTTCTAAAGAGAAATACACTCTCCTAAGTGAATTCAACTTGGAAAACATGCCAAATCTGGGAAGATATACTTATTTTTGGTAAAAGGGACTATTTCACCCTAACCGACATCAGTTTATCATTGGCCAGCCTCAGTTACCTAACCACCATCATTTCCTTTATATACAATTTTACAACTCTTTACACGGTTTGGTCATTCAGTTATTGGAGTTCTTGTTGTGGTTAAATCACAACACCCCTAATTACTTGCAACTGAATGGTTGATGTATTCAGTGTGATTTGTCAAACATGGAGTTATCCCAAAGTATGGGAATTTACAATTGGGATAACCCTTCGGATGAAGGTTGGTTAATATTCCTCTCTTATTATACACACACTCAAATTGTAGAGGATATATCCTAAAATCTACTCTAACTTGCCAAGGAGACATGGTTGAAGAGATTACAAGAAATTAAACCTAATCTACATGAGGTGATGCACCAAAGGAATATTGAACACCTGCTTTTCCTGGAGATGAAAACCAATAAGTTTGAAGGGGATTAATACACACCACAAGTAAACCAATTATTATGAATTCATTCACCATTAAACACGGACCATTAAATATGCAACACAAATTAACATGCACAGTTAACTAAAATTGTAATGAAATATCAGGAGAATGCAATGAAAAAAAAAGAGGGTTGAACTTCATCCACATACATGTATTATTGCTCCACAGATTTGATGCAGTGCATTACAATGGCCAAGAGGCACTAATTTGCATTTATAGTTTGAATGGGATCTTTTAACTCCACAAATTCACTTACAGACAAGAGAAGAAGTGAGGGTGCAAAGAGAGATTATCCAACCTTTTGAAATGAGCCCCTCCTTACAATATACAGAAAATATGAGAGAAGGGAGAGAGAAGAATTCGAAATATTACTTCAACCACCAAAAAATACATTAAAATCTCCTGCAACAATGATGGGTGCTACTACAAAACCCATACCCCCATGTACTTTTCCTTGTTGGAGAAGAAAGGAAGCCCATACCTTATCATTTTGGTAGGTGAGCAATCTGAAAACACCCTCTAAACTGGCGGACTATAATTATTCATTTTTAAATACTTATCCTTACTAAAATTAACAAAACTAGTTGTAGTTCTATAGAGGATGCTAAGATCTTCCTAAAAATTCTGATTTTGTACAAATCCGAGTTTCTAGTCAAAAGTTATGGCCATTTGAAGATGAGGGTGTCATTCTGCAATTACTATGAGTGGTTGGCTTTGTTTTTTTAGACTCCGAACTTGCATTGCAATCTCCGAAATTTGAAATTTTGGACTTTCAGGATTCATAACTTTGGATCTTTTGATTTCAAAGTTTAGGTTACTATTCATTGCTCAAGTCGTCTTGAGAGTTCTGAAAATTCCAAAAAACCGAAGTCTAAAATTCAGACTTCAGGTTTCAGACCATTCTCTTTTTCAGGGGTTCAGGTTTCGGGATTTCGAGGGTATAGGTTTTGGATTTTGGGATTTTATGGTTTTCTTATCCATCTGGGTGCATGAAAACTCTGAAACTCTGAAGTCCAAATTTCAAATTTCAGGTTTCGGACCTTCAACCCTCCTCCTTGTGGCACTATTCACTACTTGACCCTACTGACACCTCCAAACCTCCGAACCTTTGAAGTCCAAAATTTAGACTTCGGAGTTCAGACTGTACCATCCCTGAAATATGTTTCTGTTGACCCTGAAAAATGAGTTAACCTTGAAAACCTTTAGCCTTTTTGGACTTCAAGTTTTTCAGGATTTTCGGATTTTAATTTTTTTATTTCCTTGCTTGTCTGCCAAAACTCCAAACAGTAAAACCTCCGAAGTCCAAAAACTTAAACTTTGGGGCCCCATATTTTGCTTATCTCGACTCCAAGATTCCTTCAATTTCTTGCTTCTGGCATCATTTCCATTTTCGAGCCTGCCAGTAACTTGACTGTCAGAATCAAAATGTGAGCTCCCATGGCTGAATGATCCCTCCAATTTCTCAATGTGTAAGTTCATGTTTGTTCAATTTTTCCCTAGGAGAAAAATTGGATAATAGTTCTATTGCAATCAAACTCGAATCTTCAAGCCTTCTTGTATCCAGAAGATGAAAACTCACAACCACAATACAAGGAAAGAAATTAGATCTCCTTTCAAAGCATTGGAATACTCATGAGAGCACACGAGTTGAACTATCGTGGCACTGTACCTAGCCATCTCTTCTCCAATCAACCACCAACCATCTCCATTCACAAGATATGCAAAATATCAAGTAAGTATTTTGGTTTCATCATTTGTACTTATTTCATTGTAGATCTAATACTTCTTTTAGTATTTCATTTCTGTTATTAATCGTGTATCGCCTTCTTCCCACCAACCCATTGTTTAAGCACCCCAATCCTTTTTACGTTTTTTAACTTCTTCGCTAGTATTCTTGAGTCTTCTTAGCTATATTACGACCCTAACCATATCATCTGCACTCTCTGTGTAATCACAGAGAGGCTAAAAACCATTTTTTAATAGTTTATCACCCATTTCCCTTATTGACGTCAGTTCCCTGACCGTCATCAGTTTCATCACCATACCGACATCAATCACCCAGCCGATACTAGTCTCTGTGTCATTTTATATTCTCAGACCAACAAGCTTCCCACTCACCAAAAACTAACCCAGACCTCAACCAATGAGCCCCAAACCCTTATCAAACCTCTAACAGACCTTCCTAACCTGAAAAAACCTTTTTTCTAATTAGATTTAGTGTTGCATTTTATATTTAGAATTGAATATATTGTATTGTGTGTATGAGAATGCTAAATCATTACATCACAATAGGACCTAATTATTTCAGTTTCTTATTCACATTAAATTGTTATTAAACATTGGATTGACATCCTCTCTAGTAAGCACCATGCTTCCTAGATCTAGCATACACTAGGCAGTCCACTGTCATATGTTATTTAATACTCTTTTGTGGTCTTCCTTTGCATCTACAGGTATTCCTTCCCAGACAAAAAGGAGTTCTCTACTATCAGCTTAGACAACATCAACAACGTGTGCATTCTATCGTCTACATAACCACAGGTATTCCTCCTCACCTTTACCTTATATGTTTTGCTCATACGTATGCAACTTATTGGTGAAACATTTTGGCATGCCCAATGGGACCCTATCTTGGGTTCATTGCATTTTCTTTATATAGGGAACTATTTTGTGTCTCTTTCTTTCTAAAAAAATCACATTTAATCTTCTCCCTAGTAACATTCTCTTCTTCTAATTGATCTAAAACACATTTGTGATTTGGTGCTTAAAACGAAGTATTTCTTTCTTCTTGCATTTGCATAGTAGTGAAAAAGCACATTATTGACCTATTCATCATTTTCTACATCAAATCAGTTGTCAATTTGGGTTTAAAATTAGTGCATCTCATTCTTTTGTATGTTGCATTCTAGCCCTTTTTTTTTTACAAACTATATGTTGGAGGTCATGACTAGTTGATGGTTGGTGGGAATGAAGCATAGCTCAATTTTTGCACACACACCCTAAACCAAATCACTGAAATAAATTACACACTGCTTAAACATCTTCTTTCCTGGTATATATTGTTGATGACTAATAATCAGATTAACAGTGGAGCAAGCTAGTGTTTTGGCTAGTCATCATATCAGAGTAGGGCCTCGCGTACTTTAAAGTATATATTGGGGAAACCACACAAAAATTTACCTGAAACCATCCATATTTTTCAATTTCTACAAGAAACCTTCATTCACCAAAAAAATATATTCTACTTACAGTTAGTCCTAAATGGCATAACCCACAACATAAAATCTATAGCATAGGATTTCGTGTTTGCTAGCGTTTTGACTAATTATGTTTTGAGGCGTGAGGTTTGTTTCTACATTCTTCTCATCCTTCACACTCCCCATCATAACTAGTGTATTCTAGTTTATTCTGGGTGTGTTAGGACTCATCACAGCCATAATTAGCCTCTTGGTTGGCCTTTTTATTTGATCTAAATCACCAAAATTCATTTTTTCTTCTCTTCCCAGATTTCATAGTAGCTGGTATTGGTCCAGCAACTGCAATCAGTTATATATCTCACTGGCATCGGTTAACTGACCGTCATCAGTTTTATGTTATTTTGTTCATTTCTACCAAAGTAGCATTCAATCTACATTATTTTTCTTTTTGTGACTTGTTCTGACATTTCATCACCTTTTCTATGTTTTTTTGTCACTTACAGAGTTCACATTCATATCATTCATACCTTTTCATCTTCAAATCTCAATCTCAATTTTTTATTCATTCATAGTAGTCGGTATTAGTCCAGCGACCGCCATCAGTTATATCACCATACCACCTTCAGTTTACTGACAATTTTCAGTTCATTGTTGTTTAGGTTATTTTCCCAAAATATTGTTTTATTCACATCCATCACTTTCTGTGACTTTCTCCATCACTTCATTACATATCTGTGTCTTTGATATCATCTTCAAAGTCTAGTTTCACTTTATCTTCACCTTCTACCACCATATTTTTGATTCCTTTTTTCCACTATAACCAGCATCGGTCCCTCGACCAACATTGATTACCCTCCAATACCAACATCATCTTCCTAACTGGCATCATTCTATGTGTTTTGATTTTTCAATCAAAATAGTGACCAGCTTCCACCTTCTAGATCCATTTTGTTCCACCTTTCTATGTTTTTGTATCATCAACAGATCTCATATTACCAGTTCTACATTCAGTCACATGGTTTTGACTTGTAGCCAAGCCAATGCTCTAGTATTTCATGCTAGCTGCTAGACACTCCCACCTAGCCCATCAAGACCTTCCATCTCATCACCTATGGACCTCGACAAGCCTCTTACCATACCTACCAGTGATGAGGATTTTGCAAAGCTCCTTGATCACAATCCTATCACCTTGTAATATCATATTTCTCACTCATCCACCCATGACTCGTCAAGATAACTTATATACGACATACCTGTATCAATTTCCCCCACTCTTGCACCCACTTCTACATCAGCTACTACTAGCATACCTTTAGCCACTTCTACCATGGCACACTTAGTTTCTCAGCTTTACCACACATCATCGATATCTGCCACACCTATGGCATCTATCATGCCTTTAACGTCTTTCTCCCCTATAATGTCCACCATACCCTCATCTACTTCCCTTAGCGTAGGTCTACCTGCATCATCCACTACCCATATACCTATCACTTCCCAGCCATTCCTGGTGTCGGCAACATAGACTCCTTTTCAAAACCTAGTCCTTTCTATCATGTAGTCACTTACCCCAATCGCCATGAGAGTATTTACGTCCACCCCACCTACCTACACCTATCATCAACAACCACCTATTTCATCTACCACTTATTTAGGGTATTTTCCCTCAACATCCATTCTGCCCTATATTCCCTCATCATAGTCTTCATACTCGGCACCACCACACACTGGAGTGCCGTTCACATCATACTCATCCTATCTACCAACTTATACTATAGGGGGTGATCCTTCATTTCAACCTATGAATGATCTCATCAAAATGATGATGCACAAGATGTAAACATTAGAAGAATCTATCTCTTGTTTGTGTAACTCTCTAACATACAAAAAGATTTACAACGAGCCTATTCAATTTTATATTCAATTCATCCATACCCCACACATTTGGAAATGTCAAAATTCAACAAATTTAATAGTAAGGAAGATCTGCAACAACATTTGCAATCTTTTAAACATGTATGTTATTTAATTTCCCATGATGACACCTTACTTCTCTAAACTTTCCCAATGTCCTTGACGGGACCGTCATTAGATTGGTATAGTGCTTTACCTAGGCACTCTATCTTCTCATTCAATCAATTATCCCACGCATTTCTTGATCATTTATCCATTAACATTTTCACGAAGGTTACCATGACCGAATTGTATTCGTTATGCCAATATGAAGATGAATCTATCACAGACTTTTTCGCTCGTTGGTATGGCTTGATTAATCAACTCACTTTCCAATTGTCTCAAACTAAATTAATAGAGTTGTTTACTAGATCTTACGTTAGACATATCTCTCTAACTCTCCAATTTCAAACCTTTCAAACATTTGACAAGGCATTTACCATGGCATGGAAACTTGAAATTCATGCTATCAAGGAGAATAAGTTACAATTGCGCAATAAAATGCTTCATTTAAATCCAATGATATATCTTCTTCTTCCAAACCAAAAAATAATTATTCTAAAACAAAAGGATCTTCCAATGTAGTGGTTTTCAAATCCAGCCCTTATCATCCATCTAACTAATCAAAATATTCTTCTAATCTTTCTCTTGTTCAAACTTTCCAATTCAAATGGGAACAATGAAAATATACTCCCATCGGAGAACCTTACTTCTCAGTTTTAGAAAATATTCTAAATGTTGGAACCATTACTCTTCCACTTGTTAAACCACATACTAGTTTTGACCCTTCCCATCCTATGCTTGCATGGTATAAAGAGAACAATTGTTGCAACTATCATCATGTCAGAGGTCATAGTGATGGTAATTGTATAACTTTCAAAAACATCATCTAGGAAATGTTAGATAATGGAGATCTCATCCTTGATAACCCAATGCAACCGGCTAACCAAAACCTCCACATCTTCAAGAAACCATTTCCGAATCATACCTCATCATCTAACCAATCAAGTGAAACCTCAAACAATGATAAAAATGTTCGCAAGGTTCATTTCATTTTTGATATCATACCATCTCCTTCCACTTAGTTTGCTTCCATCTTAACTATCAAGGAAATGATTGCACGATCTCCTCATCCATGGAGGGACCTGCTTCATCTACTCCTCTACCCATGGAGGAGTCCATCCTATCCTCTCCTCTATCCACAGAGGATTTGATCTTATCTATAGATGCATCTACCCCATTCACCTCCCTACCTATCGAACAATCCACGTTACAAACTCTTCTACCCATGGAATATCCTAACTTAACTTATTCTTCACCAAAGGATGATCCTATACAATCAATCTCACCTCCTCCTCTACCTATAGAGGACCTTATCGTGTTGCTTCTCTTCCTATTGGTGGCAATTCCCCACTAGATTTTAAAAACCCTATTGATTTGCTATCATCTCTTTTACCCACATAATCTGAAGCCAACCATTTTCTTGTCTCATAGACATTATTTGCAGGGATCACTATCAAATAAACATCATTCCACTCCAATTCGGTGACATTATCATGTTTGGATGAATTCTTAGATTATGTTGACAATTCCATGCTTTGGGGATGCCTTCAGCTCCCCGTCTCAACTCAAATGCAAATGTTGTCTACCGACACTTCCACAATCTATCCAAAGGTGTTTATAAAAACCAAACCCACCATGCTCATGCCAAATTTAGTCACCTCTTCTTCATCACCATCACCCACACTTAATTCATTACCATCCACTAAACTTTTTCCTATGCTTAAACCCATACCTGCACCTATACCTTCACCTACTCCCAAATCTATTACCACATTGGGAGTTATGCCAACATCAAGCCTAGTCCATCCTCCTGTCAACCTAGATTTATCCATATCCTTGGAAGCCATCACTAAAACTATTCCCACACCTAAGATGAATACCCAACCTCTTAGGCCACATACACAAGCTTCACCCACTACCCCTCTATCACCTTCACCAATTCCATCTATTCTAGGTCTTCATCCATCAACCTTGGTCAAGAAGCCTCCTACCCAAGGTAAACCAAAAAGAAACCAGCCCATCTCTTCGTGACGATATTATGTTCCACCCAAATTACCTATACAACCTATTCCTGTGCTGTTACATACATCCTGTCTACCTCCCATACCTACACCACTTCCTATATCATTACCCATTCCATTCCCTTCTCTTCAACTAGTCCTTTTTACATTTCCTACTACCACAGTTCACCACACCTCCATTATCACCTTGGTTAAATTGTCCCCTTCTTCCATTTTCCTTCCCTTCTACATCACACACTCCTTCTACACCTTTACCCAAGAAGGTACAATCCAAACCCAAAGCCCATATACCTTCCAAATAGGTAGTTAAACCTACACTGCCTCCAATAATCAGCTCACCTTCTACACCTTTACCGAAGAAGGTGCAACCAAAACCCAAAACTATATTATCTATCAAAATATTATTCAAACTTACCCAGCCTCTAATTCCACCTCCAATGAAACCTCTTCCACAGAGGTCACTTAAACCTCTATCCAAACTGACTCTCACTTCACACTGTGATCCATTGGTATGATCTTACGCTAACGTCCTTGCTAACCTTTTAGAAACATCTGTCATCACATTACCACTACTTAAGCCTTACACACCAATCAAAACTAAAACAGAGGGGTTTGACGATACTAAAATTTGTGTCTATCATCATGTGCCAGGACATGATGTTGAAAATTTTAAGGCCCTTAAGAATATTCTTCTTCAACTGTCTTCTCCAAAAGAGCTCTTAGGAAGAAGATGATCTTTTGGATGAAGCTCCCATCCACGACCTTCACCTATCTCCACATATCCTCACCCCATACCTATTCAATGACCTCCATCTCCACCTCCACAGCTATTTTATCCACCTATAACATTTGAGATCAACATGTTCTGCATCAGATAATTAACCCAAACTCCTCCAAAAATCTATTGCATCATACTCCTTTCACAAGACTCATTTTCTTTGCCACTTTTTTACTCATCCTATCAATACACCTTTCACGACATACCTTATTCTTCACCTCATATCAATATGGTTCAAGTTGCCACTCGAGCTCAGAAGGGAAAAGGTAAGGAGAAAATAACTAGCCCAGCCACTACATCTTTACCCAACATTCTATCTGCAATTGTACCCAAAATCACCATCTGTGGACCCACATACCCCATTTGTGACGGGGTTTCCCATTGTAGAATGATAAAAAAAACTTCACCAATTTCTCTGAAAATGTCTTTACATGACCTTATCCAAACCTCTTATTCTCATCGTCAGGCCCTCACTGAGGTTCCACCTAATGACCCCAAACCTGTGGCATCCATTATCACTCCTTATCATGTGGTCTCTCTCACCACTTTGCCCCTTCTTTTTCTCTTATTAACACTCACTAAATAGTTTCTTTGACGACGAGATTATCTCTCTCAAATCAGATGATCCTGACCACTACCATATTCATCTCCATTTATATTGATAATACATGTGTTTGAGGTGTTATGATCAATGAGGGTGCTAGTATCAACATTATTTCTTCCCATGCTTATAAAAAAATGCACATCCCTACCAATTATAAGCATAATAACCTAGTTATATTGTGTTCATTTAATGATGCCATGACTTCCACCCTCAGCACCATTATTTTCCATATTCGTGTGGGTCCCCCTAATACTCTTGAGTTATTTTATGTCTTTGAAGGGGAATTTCAATACAATCTGCTGCTTAGCCGAACCTAGATCTACATCATTGGTGGTGTTCCTTCAACCTTACATTATTGTTTAAAATTTGAACATGAAGGACACAACTACACCATTCTAACAGATCCTTCACCTTTAAAAACCTGTAACATGCTCTACCGACCTAACAACGTCCTTATACTAGTTAAGGCATCTACCACCACTGCCACTTCTTCTTCAGATGCTATCCCATCTACCATTATTACCGCTTCTTCTTCTTCAGTTGCCGCTTCATCTACCACTTCTTCCACCACATCTTCCACAACCTACTACTACCACAACTTCCATAGTTGGCCCATCAGTTAACCCATATACTTCACCAACACTTGATGTTTTGTCTTATCACGTTTCTGGTGATTCTTCCATTCTCACTACCTAAATTCCAACTTCTAATCCCTTACTAGGTGTTTTTCAACACCTCACTTTGGGGGAGTATCGCCTCTATAACATCAACACCTTCCTTACTCCTCAAGATTACAAGAGCCTCCATCAACACCCACATTATGATCATTATGTAGGTGACATTCTTTCATATGGTCCTCCTCACCTCGGCACTGATCTGACATACATGGGACTTTATATTTATTCCTACTCGCCTGAACCACCTTCCCAAACCCAGCCATTTTCCTCTGATATTCCAATCTCTCACAACTGCAATGTCACCTGCACCTTCCTTCATCATTGTACCTGGAAGGGCTTTGGCTTTGTCCTCTACAAGCAAGGCCCTCATACCATCATTCCTTGCACCACCCGTAAACAAAAGGACCACCGTGGTCTTGGATTTTATGATGAGCCTTCCTCTAAGAAATCCCATATCAATCTCGTAGAGGAAGATACACCTTCTCCACCTCCTTCACCAACCTCACCACCTTCACCTACGGAGTCTGTGGATCCAGAATCCATTCCTCCTAACATTTTTTCTCATGAATACCATTTCCTTGGGACCTCTGACTTATCACTGTGATGGTGAGGCTCCCTCTTCTTTTCCCTTCTTATACCTTGACATGATCAATGATGACATTCCTTCTATCAATGTCGTTCAATGTCAGGATGATGATTCCATTCTCACCTATCTTGGTATGGAATATTCCTATATCCACTGGTCGTTACCTTATGAGACACAAACCATGTTGAATGAATTGACCATAAAGATCAAAATTCAAACTCAGGATGACCCCCACATTCTAAAGATAGGCCAATATTTAGACTTTATTGAATAGGAAGCATTCACCTCTTTCCTACTAAGATCATAGCAATGTTTTTGCTTTTCTTACACCGATATGTATGGTATTGACCCAAATGTCATGGTTCACAATACTGTAACTATTCCTGACACCAAACTCGTAAAACAGAAGCTGCGAAAAAATACATCCTCGCATTTCCCTTCTTGTGAAAGAAGGAACTCCAGCACCTCCTTTATGTTTCCTTCATTCTACCCATTGATTATCCCCAATGGATTTCTAACATCATTCCTATCACTAAAGCAATAGGGGGACTCTAAATTTGTATAGATTTTCACGACCTTAATCTGGCTTGCCCCAAGGATGATTTTTCTCTACCTAGTATTGACCAACTAGTTGATCTCACCACCGGTCCATGACATGCTATCACTCATGGAAGGTTTCTTGGGTTATAACCAAATATTACTCACCTTGGAATATCAACACAAAACTACCTTCATCACCCCTTGGGGGACCTTCTATTATCGTGTTATGTCTTTTGGCCTTAAAAACACTGGTGCTACATACCAGCGAGCTATGACCTTATATCTTCCATGACATCATGCATATAATTTTGGAAGATTATGTTGATGATCTTCTTGCCAAATTCAAATAGCATTCTGAACACCTTGTAGTCCTTAAGGTTTGTCTTTGACGGTCCTCATCCAATACTGCGTTCGCCTTCAACCAAAGAAGTATGTCTTCGCTGTTATTCTCAGGAAAAATCCTAGGTTTTATCATTTCTTTACATGGTATTGAATTTGATCCCACTAAAATCAAGGCTATCCTTGAGATGCCTCCACCAACTAACCTTCATCAACTTTGTAGTGTGCAAGGCAAGTTGCAATATATTCATCGCTTTATTTCTCATCTTTCCAACCACTGCCATCCATTTCATCATCTTCTTAAAAAGGATGTCTCCTTAAAATGGGATGATGAATGCCACAAAGCCTTCGACGCCTTAAAACAATACCTCCTCCAACCACCTGTGCTCATTCCACCTAAGGATGACCAACCATTTTACCTCTACATTTCTGCCACTGACCATTCCCTGGGTGTCATGTTCACTCATCATGATGAGAAACATAAGAAGCAAGTGGTTTATTACATAATTGTACCCTTTTGGACTATGAAACTAGATATACCATTCTGAAAAACTTTGCCTAGCTTTAGTCTTGGTCGCCACTAAAATTTGTCATTACCTACTCAATCACAAAACCTTCATCATCACCAACACTAGCCCCTTTCATTATTTGTATGACAAACCTTATCAACACCAATGTGCCACACATTGGCTCATGCTTCTTACAGACCTAGATCTTGAATTCATCCATCAAAAATTTGTCAAAGGACAAACCATTGCCGACCAACTTGCACACGCACCTCTTTCTAGAAATCAACCCTTTAAATTTGATTTTCCTAATGAATCCATTGCTACCCTCTCTCTTGATGACACCATTTATCAGATGACCTTATTCTTTGATGATTCTAAATGTCAACGTGGGGGTGGCGTAGGATTTATTCTCATTCCTCTTGATGGGGAACCTATGCCTTTATCTTTCAAACTAGATTTTGACTGCACTAACAACATTGACAAATATGAAGCACTCATGTTAGGTCTTCAAACTGCCATAGCCTTAGATGTTAAATCCATTAATATATTTGGTGAGTCCCAACTGGTTGTGAACCAAGTCAATGGTTTATACTAGTGTCATAATGAAATCCTTCAAAAGTATAAACATCATGTTGACATGCTTTTGACTACCTTTGATAATTACGACATTCAAACTATTCCACAATCCAATAACAAGTTTGTAGATACCATGGCTTTCCTCACCTCAAAAATACCTACTTCACCTTCAGACTTGAAAATACTTGTCACAGTACAAAGGTTACAATCACCCTCTTATTTATTCTGAGACGTTAGCTTCGTAGGAAAAATTGAAACTGAACCACGTGACCTTTGGTATAAGTAGTTTTTTTGACTACCTTTCCCTTTCAATTCTACCTCTGAATCTTACTCGCAATGGGAAATGATCCTTTCTCAAAAGTGTCTCTCACTATGTCTTCATGGGAGGTCTTCTCTACAAACACCACTTCGATGGTATCCTCCTGCGATGCCTTACAAGTTCTAAATTTCATACACCATTAAAGAAGTTCATGATGGGATTTTTTGCGGTCATTTCAGTGGCCTCGTTGTCACTAAACACATCCTTCGCCTCAAATATTACTGGTCAACCCTAAATCAAGACTGTTGTGACTATGTCAAACGTTGTGTGAAATTTCAGCAACATGCTAACCTTCATCATACCCCTAGTAACACTTTATAGGTCATTAGGTACCTTTGGCCTTTCTCTCAACAAGGTTTAGATCTCGTCAGTGAGATTAACCCTCCTTCCTCTCAACGCCACCAATGGATCATCACCACAACCAAATATTACACTAAATGGGTGGAATTTGTCCCTCTCATTTCTACTAAATCCGAGAAGATATGTGAATTCATCAACCATCACATTATTTTTCACTTCGGTGTTCCTCACTGCCTCATCACTAATAATGGAAAAAAATTCAAAAACAAAACCCTACGCAAACTATGTGATGCATTTGGCATTCAAATTAATTTTTCTTCACCTTATTATCCTCAAATAAATGGCCAAGCCGAATTGACTAACAAAACCCTTAACAAAATTATTATGAAAGTGGTTGATGACACTGGTAAGGATTGGCACACGCACATTCCTTTCGCCTTATGGGATTACCACACTAGTATTCCTACCTCAACCGCTGCTACACCTTTCTCTTTGGTCTATGGTACAGAGGTTGTCTTACCTCTCGAAGTCCAAATTCCCTCTCTTCGTATCTCACTCAAAGATATGCTCAATGATGATGAATTTCACCAAGAACATTTTCCATGGCTTGAGCTTCTAGATGAACGTCATTTAAATGATCTGGATCACCTTAAAATCTACCGAAAATGTATCAAATGTGTCTATGACAAACATGTCCATGAAAAACCTTTCAAATTCGGTGACCTTGTCTTGAAGGAAAATCAACATGTAACAAAATAGAGAAAAGTAAATGGGGAAAATTTTCTCCTAATTGGCTTGGACCCTATATTGTTACTCATGCCTATGGATCAGGTGCTTATCGTTTTTCTTCTCTCGAAGGTAAACCCAAACCTGATCCCCTCAATGCCTTTCATCTTCAACCCTTCTATTGTTGAATCAAGTACTATATCACCTTTTTTCTATTACACACTCGTCCCTTGAGTAACCATTCCTTTCATCTACCTCTTTTAAGGACCAATGACTAAACTAGAATTGTGTGATTATCTGTCACCTTTCAGCCTTATCTTAAATATGGGTACCATGGCTCTACTCATGGCATGATTCTCATGGATACTTTTCACCCTTTTAAAGATGGAATCCCATGGTTTTTCATCACTTAAAACCTCTCTTTCATAGTTAACCTTTGTGTGTTATGGTTTTTCCTTCATAAAATAAGCCTATACTCCTTTATAGTCTTGTCCATGACCTAAAATTCTAAGAAAAAAATCAAAAGTAATATATAGGATAACCAAAAATTCAACTCATTGAGTCAAACTTCTTATAACCAGATGACTCCCTTAAAGAGTACATATATCTTTCATTCTCACTGCTATAAATAGATTGTTCCCTCGAAGGATAGCTATAAAAATCTAGCCCTATTGTACATAGTCTATCCAAAAAAGAAGACTATTTCTGAAAAATAAAATATAAGTATTATGAAGCTTCCCACATCGATCAGCTTCATGAAGACCTCAAGGAGATATTCTATTCATCCCACATAGACTTCCCACATCGATCAGTCTATGCAAAATAAAAGCAAAAAAAATACAAACGAATCAAGGAAAATACAAAGTTTTCATCATGGACTTTCCTATTTTGATTTTGGGTATCTTGCAGAAGAGGCATGTTTCCTCACAAAAAGGTTATACTAAACAACTCACTTCACCTCACCTTCCTTTCTTTCTTATCTTCTATCTACTCAAGGGAAGTGTTGCAAATGTGACATTTCGTGATCCTATAACTTCTTTCACCCTTAGAACATTCAATTATGCAATTCCTTTTAGGGTTTAAGTTCATAATCCCATCCTCGGTATGCTCATTATGGCTCCTTGCCACTTCTATAGCATTTCACCTCTTTTACCATTCACCTCTTACCTTATTTATTTTTCTACACAGGACAAGACCTTCTACATTTAATTTTTGGGATTTCTTCTCATTTCACCTAACTCAACATTCCTCATCTATTATCCTTAATTCCTTTTAAACATACCAACCATGCCTACTCGACCTAGACTCAACCATGCATAAAACAACCTAGACTCAACCATACCTAAACAACCTAGACTCCACCATGCCTAATCAATCTTACCCATTTACCCATATCTAACACCAACCAACCTACTCATCCATAGAATTTTTCTTCCCTCCTATGGGAGAACTACATCGCCCTGAGGCCCCTTTCACAAGGGCTATGTAGGAAGAATTCTTAGGGCATGGGGCCCTTCATGGTTAGCTCGGCCACTTTGTACCCCATCATCATTTTCCCACATCAAACAAACACTTAGTTAAATTCCATAACAACAATAATTTGGAAGTTAACTTTAAATCAAACTATACATCATATACACCTCATTGTTTATTTTCCATCATGTCAATAACTTGGAAATTAAATCAATCTAACAAAAAGCAAGACTCAATCATGCCTAAAACAACCTATTTTCCATAATATTGATCCATTGTAAATTAAACCGTTTTACCTTTACATCATCTCATTTTCATATTCAAACATAAATAATCAACCAAAACATGTACAATCACATCATAGTCACCATGACTCAACCATGCCTAAATCATATAATTTCCATAAAAACAATAACTTAGAAATTTTCAAAATTCAAACATAACCATACATCGAACTCAACCATTCCTAAATCTTCTAATTTCCATAAGAACAATAACATGGAAATTTTTGACTCAACCATTCCTACACCTATGACCCCATCATACCTAACACAACCTAAATTCCATCACCTAAACAACCTAGACTCCATCATGCCTAAACAACCTAGACTCCATCATGCCTAGACAACTTGACTCCATCATGCCTACCTCTAACTTCCACATGCCTAACTCACCTAGTTTCCACAAATAACAAAACAATGGAAATGAAGACAAATACATCATCAGTCAAAATCATCATCAACTATATAATGGGAGTGTCTGTGTATCAATACATATATACAAAGATATAAATAATATCAGTATCTCAAAAACTCTCATGTACAATCTTTCCTCTTTGGCACGCAGGCTGGTATATATATCTAAAAATCAAAATACAGTCCCACATATCACCCTGCATCACCCCCATATGGGGCCCTCATCTCAGCTATCACCTGCACCCTCAGCTGGTCATGTCCTCTGCCCACTCATCATCTCCCTACCCTCTAATGGTCTCATCCTCTGTGAACTAGTCACCTCCCTCTCACCATGCCTATGAGATAGATGGCTACTGTTGGTACTAGTATTGTGGGTCCATGTACTAGTCCTCTAACTAGCTACCTATTGGGCCATGTGCTCGGCATATGATACTACATCAATTCCAGTGTCTACTAGCTTGTCCTAGTAATATCGGGCCTCATTCAGGGAATCCCTGAACCTATCCATAGATAATTTCTGAGGTGGCGCCATCACCCTAACTCCAACCTGTGGACCCTGCCCCAATACAAGTGGCTCCTTTCCTCCTACCTGTACCAAAGGACCTTGTCCTACTATTGATGCCTGGATAATGGGACCTTGTCCCAGTGCCTGAGTGTGTACCTGAGTAGCTATCTGAACCTGTAGTGTTGTGATCTGTTCCTAGGATGCAGCTAACTGGCCCTGTAAACCTGCAATTTGTGTCTGCAGTGCTACTACGTGTGCTCCATCCTGTGTAGGTGCCTGTGTAGGAGCTTGAGCCTACACCTAAGCTAACTGACCCTGTAGGGTCACAACCTATGCCTGTAAGATAACAACTTTTTCTTTTAATGCTACCACCTGACCCCCATCACCAGCATATTCCTACACCTGCACCAGCTACCCCTGTAATATTGCCACCTATCCCTGTAAGGTGGTCACATGAGCCTAATCCTAAGTTAGTTGTAGTTGTAAAGAAGTCACCTAACCCTAAAACTAATCCCTTAGCACTATCATGGTGGCCAAGTCTGGGTGCCCTCATCTAGGAGGTGCTTCTTATAACTATGATACCCACCACTATCTATATGCAGCGGTGACACCAGCATCATTGATCCTCTTATCTGTCACCTTCTCCTCCTACCCTACTGGCCCTGTCAGATGGGGTAGAGATAAGGGTCTCTCCACATAATCTCTGCGGTACTGAGGAAATGGTGGAGGTACGTCCTGTTATATCCTAAAGTGGCATTGGAATCTACCCACTAGAAGCATCTTGTTCTCCCCAACATGTCTACCCTCTATCCATCAGACAAATTATAAGCCTACCAGCTCCTATGTCATGCCTCTGTAAGATGGAAAATCCACATAGGGTCACCATAAAATATCGACTGCGGATACACCATCCAATAGTCTCCTATAGTAGGTCACATCTCGTGACGCCTCCTCAAATCGTGGATGATCCCCCACTAGAACCCATATCCTGAATCAAACCCTATAAATCCCACTTGTCCCATACCTTTCGTGGTAGTCCCTGTGGGCACACAATCACTATGTGGTCATAGGCCCAACAATGTAATAGAAAATTGCAACAAATACCATACCTGTAGCCTCTAATAGGCCCACAACTCTTTATACAATTTTACTAAATATGCAGGATCCCACGAAAAATAAACACGCTCCTCCATCAGATCCTATAAAACCCCCATTAATGCTCAAAGATATCTCCCACCCTATAAATCAAGAAGTGCATAGCATCAACTGCTACCATCATCAGTACTCTAATCTAGTCTAATGTGGATGCTTGCTTAGATATTCGCATAAACGATGTTAGCATTGCGATCCCTGAACTCACATATCACCTCTATAAACACCGAAACTATGGGCTTGATGCATGCATCTGATGAGATCTGATATATCAGCTCCCCAACAATCGACATCTGCAATATCCTGTAAATATCCTCTAGTGTGATCATCATCTCACCAGTAGGTAAATGGAAATTATGGGTCGTTGCATCCCATCTATCGATGAGAGCTAACATCAAGTTGTGATCTCAAATAATGTGTTTATAGCACGTCATCGTACCCAGTTCCACATCTCATTTGACCCCACTCATCCTACGTCACTCTAGACTGCATCTGTACCAATAGTAGTGGTACCTTATCTCGCATCGTCAGTTTTTGCCTTGCCTACATCATTACCAATTACACTTTATCAATTACTTCCCTTTGTTTACTCATCATTTCGCACCCACCTAGTTCCATCCTACACAATTTTTCCAGACTAACTCTCTTTTACTAAATTAACTCACCTACTTTGATTTTATCTTGCCTTAAACAGTCTCACATATTCGGGTTTCCTATTTTCCTACCATCATCACTTTGACACCAACTAAATATTCATTCCTCTATTCACTCAACACCCTACCTACTTATATTATTTCATACCCCCAATCTATCTACTTTAACTCCACTACCCAAACATCTATCCTACAACTCTATTCTTCTTATTTTTTGTCACCTAAACCTTCACTTTAGCACCTCGTCACTTTTTTTAGTGACTGACACTAGTGACCTTGACCAGTACAAGTCACCCTTTACTCCCACCAATGCCAGAAAGTAAACCGATGTTGGTCGAACTGCGACCGACGTCGGTCACTGGTTTGGCCCTAGGGCCGAACCTCGACGTCCCTACTTTGCTAAAAATGAACAAAATACACTTAAAACCCTATCCCAAACCTTATAAATCCCTCCCACATTTATTTTCCACCTAATTAACCTCAATTTCACCCTCCCCCTACCCAATTTCACCCCATTTTTAACAACAATTTCAATTTATTATAAAAACCTAAAACATCAATATCTCTACATTCAATTTAATTCCAAACACACATAATTTAATACCTACCTCTACTCACCTCCATCTCCATGGTGGAATATTTGGTCTCTTCACTGGCAGTTCTCCAACACCTTCTCCTACCTCATCCATGGCTAAATTAACCTCTCAGCTCAACCCCAATGAAATCACTTCAATCGATCTTGGGGACCCGTGAAACACACTCCACTCACCACTCACCTCTCTCCACCTCAGCCTGGATAGTACCACTGTCAATTTTACCAGGTAAAACAACAAAACCTATATAACATTGTCATTTTCCCAAAATAGAAAATGAACAAATGACTCCGTAAAATGTGGATTTTACCTATTTTAGCCCAAATCCGACCTAATCGTCATCAATTTATTTGGACCGGTACTAGTCACATGCCCTAGGGTATTGTGATCAGCTTATTGTTGACTAGTATTGGTTCACCTTGACTGATATCGGTTATCATGTTTAGCCTACTACACCACTTAACACCGCATTTCATTGCACATAACCCTATTTATCCTACCCAAGCCTTTACCTAGTCTTAGAACCCAACCTATGTCCTTATTACCTATCACCTGACTACCTTGACATTTAAGGCATAATGTTTCCTCTACCTAGGCCTTTCTGATGGCCTTACCTATTACCCAACTTTCCTACACTTATTTGACACTCAAATTCACCTAGTCGCTATACCTTGCGACAACGTTACTTATGTTGTTTAGCTTCTAGACCTTACCTTTCCTAATGTTGTGATGTTTATCCTGACTTAACCTTTTGGTGCTATGGAACACACCTAATGCACATTCCTGCACCTAAGCCTAGTTGTGTTTTAGGACCATATCTTATACCTTGGATACCTAGATCACATCAACCTTGTTTGGATAAACCTACTGACCTTTGACGATCTAGAGTTTGTGAGATCTTCAGCCTCGTACCTTGTCACATTTTATACGTGTGTGTGCATTTGAATGCTCCTAATTATTACCTACAACCCAAAATCACCTTTCCCATCCATGAATACCTTATTTACCTTCACCTACCACTTTATCAAACCACTCACCGTCTACGTCTATCACTTCATCAGTTCTTGGTTTGAGGGGGTTCACCTCCACACATACTTGGAGCAACTCAACTTCTGCTTATACTTAGAACACATACCTCATGTTTTTGTCAGCGTCGCTTATTAATATAAGCTAGGTGACAAAAATGGGTAAATGTAGACACCAAATATGGGTCAAACTCCCCTTTGGTCCCCTCCAATTAATCAACGCAACACCTTCACCTAGCCATGACCCCTTGCCCCACATTGATATCAATTTAATCACATATAATTGAATTAATATTCATCCTCACATTATTAATTAATTTAATTATGTTAATTTAATCCTCACACATCCACCTCATCAGGAAACCTCACCCTAGACCCATTCCAGGGGCATTTAACTCACAGTGACCAAGTCATCACTCCCTGTGTTGAATCACCACTTGACCTAACTAACTAAGAGCTCTTCCTAAACCTAATTGGACTTCTTCTATGACCTTCCTACCTTTTCTAATGATAACTCCACTCTTATAAGTGGATTCAACTTAGAAAACATGCCAAATCTGGGAAGATCTACCTATTTTTGGTAAAGAGGACTATTTCACCATAACTAACGCCGATTTATCCACAGTTGGCATCAGTTACCTAACTATCATTGGTTCCTTTATATACAATTCTACAACTCTTTACATGGGTTGTTCATTCAGTTATTGGAGCCTTATTGCATTCAAGCTCAAATCTTCAAGCCTTACTACATCTAGACAACAAACACACACAACCAGAGTGTAAGACAAGCAGTCGGTTCTCCTTCCAGAGCATTGGAATACTCACAGGAGCACACAAGTTGCACTGTCATAGCACTGGACCCAACCATATCTTCTCCAATCAACCACAAACAATCTCCATTCATATGATCTGCAAAATATCAAGTATTTTGGTTTCATCATCTGTACTTATTTCATTGTAGATCTCTTACTTCTTTTAGTATTTCATTTCTTCTATTACCCGTGTATCACCTTCTTCCCACTGAACCCACTATTCAACCACCCAAGCCTTTTCATCTTTCTTAACCTCTTTTTTTAGTATTCCTGGAGTCTTCTCAGCCATATTACGACCCCAACCATATCACCCTCACTCTCTATGCAATCACAGAGAGCCTAAAAAATCCCTTTTTTAATAGTTTATCACTCATTTCCCTTATCAACGTCAGTTCCCTAACCACCATCGGTTTCATCACCATAGCGGAATCGATCACTCAAGCGATACCAGTCTCTATGTCATTTTTATATTCTCATACCAGCAAGCTTCCCACTCACCCAAAACCAACCCAAACCTTCAACCAATCAACCCCAGACCTTACCAGACCTTCCTGACTTGGACAAACCTCAGTTCTAATTAGATTTAGTGTTTCCCTTCGTATTTAGCATTGAATCTATCGTATTGTGTGTATGAGAAGACTAAATAATTATATCACAATAGGAACTATTTATTTTAGTTTCTTATTCACATTAAATTTTAATTAAACAGTGGATTGACAACCTCTCTAGGAAGCACCGCGCTTCCTAGATCTAGCATATGTTAGGTAGTCCACTGTCATATGTTATTTAATACTCTTTTGTGGTCTTGTTTGCATCTACATGTAGTCCTTCCCAGAAAAAAATGAGTTCCCTATGATTAGCTTGGAAAATGTCAACAATGCATGTATTCTACCATCTAAATAATCACAAGTATTCCTCCTCACCTTTAGCTTATTTGTTTTGCTCATACATACGCAACTTATTGGTGGAACATTGTGAAGCATTTTAGTTAACTCTTAGTTAACAATATATGATGCAATGAATATGTCTTGATGATATTTGTTGACGGTTCTTATAAAAAAAGAAAAAATGGTCTGGGATACCTTTTTTTGAATGCATGAATGATCATTTTTCTAGCATGGTGGGCTGCTTATTTTATTGAAACAATATATTAGATTATTGACAGTACCTAGTTGGGTTTGGATTTTTGAATGAAGATAGAAGATCTTGATTTATTTGTGTGGCTCAAGAAGAGTGCATGAAATTAAGGGGAGTCAATTAACACTATGAAGGGCCAAGATATACAAGTATATTTGTTTTAATGGTATGATCATATTTAGATTTTTCAGGTTTGAGGTACACTTGTTGAGAATATACCATGAGACAAAGGTAGATTTCCCTATTTTTCCTTAAGAAGGTCTATGACAGTTGTATCAAGGGAAAGTTAGTGAGATTTAATTGGTATCTAACATTCATGTAAGTGAAGTGTGAACTAAGGGGGAGATTTTCAAACTGTTCACCAATTCCATAAGCAGGTATGAAGTTTCAAGAAGACATGAAATTTTATGAAGACATGTTGAAGAATGTAGATAGAGTTGGAACTATTGTTGATATGTGAGAGGTAAAAAAAAGTGTTCATGTTTCTATCAGTTGGTAGCAATTGGTAGTTGAGATTGGTCCATTGGTATCAGTAACATGTTGATTTGAGCATGTGTTGAAGACGTGGTATTTCTCAATTGGTATCAGTCGTGTGGCCTAGTGTGTGATCAAAGGTTTGAGTTTGATCTTTCAAGACAAGGTGAGTGGTCTTATTCATTTAAATAAGGTATGCATGCTAACATGGGAGTATGTCATGTTTATTTGTGCTTCTAAGTTTGGTTGATGTTTCCAACCATTGCTTCCAAGTATGGTGAAGTTATTGATGTGCTATCAAAGGAGGAGAATCAAGAGTGTTACAGGTATGATCATGCTATCCTTATATACATATTTTTGATTGAATGGTGTGGTTATCATTGAGGATAAGCATTTTATTAGGGTTTGATTTGTAGAAGTGTCAAGACATTCATTAGAAGATGCATGGTTTATTTAAGGTCAGAAATTGTCTACAAATGGTAATATCCTAAGGTGAATTTTTTTTAAACATTTGGTATCATACAAATTGATGTTATTATTTCATTTTGTTCTTGACATAGATAGTAGGTTGTAGAACACCCTTTTTCATTAATGTCAAAGGGGGAGAAGATTTTGAAAATAGGGAGAATGTTGTCATGGTATTTATTAGTATGGTTGTCATTATCGACAAAGGGGAAGATTGTTAAAAGGTTGTTATTGATTTCAATAGGATGGAATTAATGTCATGGAGAGTTTTTTGGTATGATATTTTCATTGATGCAAAGATAGGGTTGTGAAGAAGTTCAATAACACTGAAGAAGCCTAGTAATGGTATGAAGTGACATAGTGAGTGTTTGAGCATGGTAGCTAGGTAATTTTTTAGTCATAGGTATGTGAAGTTTTTATATCATTGTTTGAGCATTAATATATGGTTAGAATGCATGGAGTAGAGCATGTGAGTTAGTTTCAAGGTCAGTTTCAGAAGTGAAGACCAAGAAAGGTGAAGAAAGCATGGCCTAATGAGGTATGAGGATCAGTTTTCAATGTAATTATGATCATGTGATCATTTTTTAGATATGTAAAAAGTTTTTCTAGGCATTTTAATGAAGTTTTGAGGTCAGGTATTGAAGGAGAAAACATGAAAAGTGATTATGAGGTTTGAACTTAGACAACATCTTGATTTTTTCCTACCCTAATGAGGTAGGTTGATCATTTTTCAGCTCTAATATTAAAATATGAGCACGTGAAGAGTTTTTGAATGTTTTTTTAGATGTGTGGATAAATTTTCAGTCCTAGTTTAAATAATTAAGCAAGATATTATAATTTTAGTCCTATCGAGTGGTGAAATCTCAACTTGAAGTGATATTTCAGTTGTTTGTTAACACATGAATTATCTACATGGGAACCTAAGATATTTGGGATAGATTGGTATATTTCCTATCTAATATCTCCAGGAATTAGTTTGGGTTTTAAGGTACATATCTTTATGAACAATTGTTAACACCAAAACAGCTCTAAAATCATCCTAAAACCATAGTTTGAAGTCAATATGGAGGAAATTGATCAAACTAGATCAGAATTGATTTTTTTGCTAAGTTTGATGATTTGATCATGTATATTACTCTCCTAGATATCTCCAAGTTGTTTTTTACTATCAAACAACTGTGTGGACCCCACAAAAAACTCTATTTGCTAAATGATTTATTGTAGCAGTCAAGTTTTGCATTTGAAATACTTACTAAATGGATGTTTAAGGATTATGTGGATCTATAATTGATGTTTCTTATGATTTATGGACATGATTCATTCATTTTTTTGTCATACCAAGTTAATATTTCATGACTAGTTTTTGGGACATTTGGGCTGCTTTGAGTAGCCTTAGAGAAGAGATGTTCTTGAAGCCTTATACCTTGATTTGAAGTATATAAATCATGTTTTGATGTTTTTAATATAATTTAGTACCTATTCACATGTTTTATTTGGCATGATTGATTTTTTCAAGGTGATAAGAGCTTCATTCTTAAAGGAATATTTTTTGGGTATGTAGTTCTAAAAGGACAATTTTGGTCTCAAGGTGGTTTCATGGTGTTAAATGGAGTTGAAAATATATTTGAGCATGGAGAAGGCTATAAGATTTAATTGAAAATGTTTTTTAAGTGTGTTTATTCTTTGAAAATGGTCGTGGTTGATCAATAATTTCAAGTTTCTTCGTTGTGAAAGAAGACCTCGTTTAAGTAAGTTTCTTGAGTCTTAAAATGATGTTAAAAGTACAATTCTATAATGATTGGTCAATTAAAGGTTATAGTGTAATTATTATATGTTTTTATAATGTTTTTGGGTCTTGGGAAGGCTTACCTAGTGGATGTATGACTGACCTAGTGTTGGTTTCTGTCTTGATACACACATATAGACTTGTAAAGGCAATTTTAGGAAAGGTGTGTATGGGATTATAAACAACATATAGAGTTTCTTTGAAAAGTGAAGAATAAGAAGAAGATGATCTAATGATAGAGGAATTTGGATTCATGGAGGTAGGTTTTAATGAGTATACACCCTCATCAGAAGATGAATATGAGGATTTTATGGCTGATATGAACAATCACTCTTTTGTTGTTTTCACTCGATCAAAGACTCTCAAAAAGTAGAAAGCATCCAATAATACAGATAAGGAGAGATAAGATCCTCAACCAATTACTCTATTTCTATAAAAAATTATAATTAAAATATGGTATCATCTTCCTCCATCTTTGTAATCATTTAGGAAGAAGCCTGAGGCATGCCTCCTTGTAAGACATCCTCTAAGCAAGGTAAGTCAGATACTACCACAAATGATGCTTCTACTTCTGCACATCATAGGAATGATGAGAAATTATAAATTATTTCATGTAAATAAAATAAAGCTAATGTTTCCCATGATCTTGAAAATACTTTCTCAAAATTTTATATCATTGACCATGTGAAAAAAGCTAAGGTCCAAATCTCAGAGTCTGAATACTTACAAACATACCTTTAGCAGTTGGAGAAAAATTTTAAATTCATCAAAGGTGGAAGCTCCAAATCCAAATTTTCATCCTCTTAAAAATTATCATTCACATCCAAATGCCTGCTTCCTACTCCTGAACCTAGACAAAGGAAAAATATCCTAGCCTCTACCCCTTCCTCCAATAGAAAAATTGAACCCTTCTATGTTTCCCTGTTGATTAATGGATATCATCTAAATAATTATATCATCAGTTTCATTGGATCTAATAATTTCACTCCCACAAAGGTTTCTCAAGCCCTTGGTTTGATTCTCTCTCAGGTATTTATTCATTTCTATTCAATGGAGACCAAGTATGTTCCAGTTATTTGAAGGATTGAATATGCAGTGATAGACCTTTTGGCCTATCTGGAAAATCAGGTAAAGGAAAAAATTCTAGTAGCTGACATGCAAGCTACATACAGAATGCTTCTCAGTATAAGTTTCTTATAGGATATGGGATGTGAAATTCAAATGGACTGGTCTTCAGCTTTGATACCATTCAAGAGTGAGATGAAGAGACTCCTTCAAAAACCCAAAACAATGTACATCCTATAGAATTCAGATGACCCTAGAGCTAACTCCTCTTCCAAAGAAACGATCTAGGAAAGGCTTCATTTTAATAATCAGGGAAAGTTCCATATGAAGAAAGAGTTGATAGGTGTAGTCACTAAATCATGCACTTTGAGTCAATATTTAGTATCGGTATCATACTACTATTCATATGGTTCTTGAGTGAAAAGAGTAATAATTAACCATGTCTTTGGCCATTTTTACATTGCTTGTTGTCATATTTTTCTATCTTAAACCTGCAGTCACCCAATTTGTTTTATCAATTTTTTTTTTCTACTTCTAACTGGGGCACCCTAGGTGCCCTAGTCCTATTCGGGCACCATGATTCTCGTTGCACTTTACTCTCATCTTTTGGGAACTTTTTAGCCATTCAAGATTCCTATATTTTTGGTGATCGGCCTTTTTGGGGTTAATTACAAAATTAGAACAAGAGAACCATATAAATATAAATTTATGTGACCATAATGAGGGACCAAGCATTAAGCACTTACTTTCACATATCTAGGTTGTATCCGTAAAAGGCATCTAAAGCTACATTTACATCCATCTAGCTCCATCACAAGGCACACAAGGCTGGTTCATCTATATCACACTTCAAAGCAAGGGAGTCTATTGTTTCCATGCACACATTTACTACATTCTACATTTGGTTATTGCTCGCTACTTCACAAACTATGACTGACCTAAGAGCAACGTAGGGCATGATTTTTCACACACATACCTATAACAACTGTTGATAATAATTCCTACCTCTTGAACTTAATCTACTTAGCAATAAAGTGAAATTTAACCAACCCCAAAATGACAGGGTTTAGTGATACCCATGGATGTGGATGAATGATGTTTGATGTTGATTGAAGTTGTGCTTTGTGACAAATGTATACAAGTTCCTTTCCTACAAAGAAACCTGCGCTCAAAGACACTAAGAAAAAGATGGGATTAGATAGATATATGGTGGATTTATTGGCAAAGGCCGGTCCTTGAAATTTGATGTACTTCCTTACAAGGATGTCAATCCGCATTTAATAAATTAATCTGATAATGATAAAATAAATTTATAACAAATGATAAAATGATAACAGACGATATAACCAATAATGTAAAGGTAAAGGGACTAACATGGTCCAAGGATATATGTTGGTATGATAGTGATTCATCATCTAAAGGGACTTTGGGAATCACAGTATGGCTTAAAGGAGGGAGGATGTAGATAACTATGTGAGCAAGATGGTAAATTTGATTAAGATAATTGATAAAAATTCTAAAGCTGGCTCAAAGGAGCTTGATATGACTTAAAAGACACTTGGAAGGCCTTGCGGTAATATATTATGTGGTTTGAATGTCTAAAAATAAATCTTGGGGGTTAAAATACCTTTTTGACATGAATCATTGGTGATTGGGAAAATCTCCAGTGATTTCATCAGCAAGCCTGAGAATCGCTAGCAATTGAGGGAATCGTTAGTGATTTTGTCAGCATTCCTGGGTGTTGATCAAAGAATACTTGTCAAGGATCACACAAGAATTCCACATGGGAAAGAATGCCAAGATAAAATGTGTGGAAGGACAGGAAGGACCCGCGTGTAAAAGGCAATTTTAGATTTCAAGACTTAGCTGATTTTGAGCATGAGGATCTATTTTTGGAAGATGGCGTGCGGAACACATAAATGATGCAGAGATGTGTGCACCATGCATTGTCTATATTTGGAGAAGTGGCTCAAAGTGTCTATGCATGGAGGTAAGTGAAGACTATAATTGAAACTTTAGTTGGACTGCAAGAGGACTATAGATAGCGCACTTGCATGTGTTGCTATAATTGTAAACAATGTGTGGTTAATAATAGCATGCGACCTATTTCTGGCGTACTTAAGCAGTGAAGGGAAAGTCCCCACCCTATATATATATATATATATATATATATATATATGATGTTAGGTGCATAGTAGAAGATATATACATATAGATATAGATGATTTTGGTATGTATCATAGAGAGCGGCGTATGTATGATCCTAGATGTATGAATGTGTTTATCATATCCATATGCGCCTTGGTATAAATTGATAGTACTGTAACGAGCTTCTATATTTATTAATAGATGGAATATATTGGCTGAATCTAAGTGTCACTCTGTGTAATTGAGTAGTGCATGTTATTAATTCAATCATGATTACTGTTTAAGCTTGTCCTTTCTTAGATATGTGGGTAGCATGCACTGTAGAATGATGGATTAGTTATGAATCTATATGTTTCTTCCTTCATCCTATTACAACAACCCTAAAGAGGGACCTGGTACCTTTGTGTGCTTTGGGTGAGCACTCAGTCTAGGCTGAGTGATGTACCAGGATGACTAGGGTGTTATCTTGCAAATTATAGGCTGCATCATTGGTTTCGTTGTCAGGACCTATTTTTCAGTTGTTTTCAGGATGGTTCGTGATGAAGATGTACCGGTTAACTCTAGAAAGTATTGAGGAATGGATACATGATCTGGAGGAAGAATATACATGACGGTTCAACAATGGATTTGAGTTTAACGCACGCACTTGGGTATAATAGAACCTATACGATAGCTTATATGAGAGCTTTTTCGTTATCTTTCCAGTAGAACTATATGAGTGGCTTACTACTTATGCATCTCAGCAGAATTGGAGATATCACACACTTTCTTAGACACAGGAAGAATTTCAGACCCTTTATGATGTTGTTCTGATTTGGAATCATGCAGTGGATATGTGGTTTTGTGGCGTTCTAAACAATTATATTCTGGAATACTCAATTTCAACGTACTCTTGCCCAGAGGTCACTGAATTTTAGTTTTTGAGGTATCCAAGAGGAACATACTTACACAGTATTCCACTGGCGATCAAGATCTTAATGGTAACTGTGAACCTAGAGAGTAAACCGATGGCTAACTAAACTTCACCACACACGAGGGTAGGAATAGGTTTTGTATTAAGATGGCAGTCCTAGCAATAGAAAATAAGAGAGAAGAAAGGTGGCTTAAGTATAATGAGGCACGTGAGAGGGAAATAGAGAAGCAACATTCTGTTGTAGAAAGTATGGCATTGAGGAGAGAGATGGCTCGTGAAGGATTTACGACTCACTTAGAAGACGTGTAACTAGAGCATCAGAAATTCCCCCATCTTGGAAAGCATGATAGAGATCCCTTCTCGGCATCACACGGAAGTGCTCCAACAGAGACTACTTGGGCCACAAGTGTGCATCTTAATCCACCTGGTGACCTATCCTTTGCGCTTGGTTTTTCAGTATATAGTACGATAAGTAATCAACAACCTAACTTGGGAAGTAGGAGAGTAGGAGTAAGTCAGGGATCAATTACATTAATGACAGGATAGACAACTTCAATATTATATGGAGGAGCATTCTTAGGCGCATCATCCGCACAAAATGTGAGTGCGTAGAATATTGGATCCACCTCTAGAAGTGGAGCTACCTCACAAACTGTAGGGTTTCAATATAGTACTACTATCAGAGCATAGGGGAGTACATCTATAGGTCCTACTCTAGCTACAGGTGGAGGATCAGGAGGTATAGGTGGTTCTAGTTTTGGAGGTAGAGGGAACCTAGGAGGTTCTAGATCAGGTGTTCAAGGTCTACAACAACCACAGAATATCTATATGGATATGTCTATTCATATCTTAGAGTATAGAGGTATAGAGGATGCTTCTGAACATGTGCATATGTGTGAAATCTTGTGGCACACTAAAGGGATTATAGATGCTGAGTGAAAGGTAAGTCAAGTTGCTACTACATTACAGGGGTATGCACACAGCTGGTATAGGAATTTTGACCCTGATTAAACTTGTGTGGATTATGTAGCACTGAGGGATACTTTCTATAAAGAGTTCCATATCCCTGAGTTTGAGAAGAAGAGTATAAGTGCGCTCAAAGATATCAAGTAAGGCACTACTGAGAGTGTACATGAGTATGATGCTTGTTTTAACACACTTCTATCTAAGTTATCTTATGATATCCACGCTAGCCAGCATGCACAGTGGTTCGTTAGAGGATTGATTACACCTTTTAGAAGGGTGTTGTCACATAAGACATACACGAATTCATGAAGCACTTGAAGCAGCTTTACATGTTGAGGCAGTTAGGAGTATTGACACTAGCGTTAGTCCATTTCTAGAGGCACAAATTTTCACTATGGAAAATTAGTTAAAGAAGATATCAGTGAATTCATCCCATTAAACATGCTTAGGAATTTGGTGTACAGATTGTGAAGTGGAAGGTCACACCAAGGATAGTTTCCCTCACAGATTTGTACATTCATTATTACTAGACTGTGAGATTTTTCATGTGACTCATGATGCGAGTCATTATCCTTTGTTACCGTACGTGATAATCAAGAATGTATCTTGCTTCTACAAGATTTATAGGTCCACGACCCATGATACTAAGGATTGGTGGTTGATTGGTTAGATCCAGGATGCTATAGACATTGGAGTATGACAAACAAGTATAACAAATAATTATAAGGGTAGGAATGAGCACCAGGATCAGAATCATAATGAAATGCGCTATGACAGGAATGAGGGGTGTTTTGAAGGATTTCTTGGAAGGGGACGTGGATATCATGGCGGATATGGAAGATGAGGCCAAGGTGGAGGAAGAGGAGAGTTCCCTCGTGGAACATGTTATACGTGTGGATCTCTTGACCACTTCAAGCATGAATTTCCTTAGAATAATGCATGTTCTTTCTGCGGGAAGAACCATAGCTATGAAGAGTGCCCGAACTTATATGACATCTGAGTAAACATCATAAGCAAGAAAACAAAGGTGTCGGGATGGTTAGAAGCTAGTGTGTAGTAGGATATCAGCGGATTCCAAAAATAATAGAAGGACCTGAGGCATTGATAGTGAAGATTACTACACACGCTATTTCTACGTGCGAGAGAGAGAGGCATTGCACCAAAAGCCTATGATCACCAAGGAGGAGTTTTTGCATGTGAGGTACCCAGATCCTGCTCATTGGAAGGGAATTTACTAGGATACCATGGAAGTGTTAAGGAATCTTTAGGGTGAAATACAATACCTAAAGGAGTAGAAGAAGGCATCGGAGACAGACCAAACTGATATTGATGATCTGCGGGAGGTATGCAAGATGTTGAGCCAAGAGAACATTATTCCACTCTTAGGAAATTGGTTAAAAGGGAACACTCCATGCGCAAGCCTTGAGACCGGATGGCAGATACTACATGCAAATCTTCCTCCTGATAGCATTGACTATGATAAATAAATTACTCTTAATGTTGTTGCAAATGGGTGGCTTTTGAGCAACATATTGATAGGTATAGGTGTGGAAGTAAATGTGCTGACATTAGATGTATGGGTATAAATGGGGAGGCCTCCACTGCATCCATCATCTAATGTTCTATTCATGGAAAACCAGACTAAGGCCATTCCCATAGGAGTCTTGAAATATGCATATATCACTATACAAGGGGCTAAGTTCACGAGGGATTTTGAGGTATTAGCACTTGCAGAAGCAGAAAATTTTCCATCCTTGCTTGGATGCCCTTGATGTTATGTGAATAATGCTAACCTGAGATTCAATAAGGGGTATGTCAGCTTTGAAAATAAGGAGGAGATGGTTGTGATACCTTTGACAGATGGAAATTCTACGCCTTATGTTGAGCCTCTAAGTGAGGAGGATTATACAGAGTTTATGTACGCACTATCCAGGACCCATAGGTCAATGAGCCATCAAAGGAAGACATCCTACAATGGGAGGATTCTCATTCTATTAGTGATACTATGAGTATTGATTGTGACAATTGGGATAATGGTACATATGAATTAATAGGGTGTGAGGTGAAAAGCATGGTTGTGCACAAGAATGGACTTCATTCAGTTCAACAAATAGGAAGCACAGTACCTTGGTATATAGGGGCAGAAGATCTCCCTACATTTTTGAATGCCATGGAAACACAATGGATAGATTAAGTTAAGAGAAGGGATGTTAAGAGAAGGGATATGTTAGCATATACATTGCGCGAGACAGAAGCGCACTGATGGACAGTCCATAGAGATAACCTTATCCACTGGGAAGAGATTGGAATAGATTTTTCTACTAGATTTATAAGGAACAATGCACCTACACAAATTTTCACTTATCATGGTGATCAATCTATTCAGCATCACATTTAGCAGTGTGAGAGACTCTAGACAGCAAAACAGAAAGCATTACCACCTCCACTTTGGATGTATAGATTGTATTCCATGCTCTGAGGATACGCATGCGCTTGGTATGTATATGAAAAACTACATAGAGAAACTACGAACTGACATGATTTGACTGTAAGAATGATCTAGACCTTTGACTAATTCTTGAATAAACCTCTTGTAGAAGAGGCATTAAAATTTGTCAAGCACTTAACTATGGGAGATAGTGCAAAAGAAAAAGAGCATATTCAGGAATTATTCAGTGAGACATTTTGGAGCATGTTTTGAAAAGGAAGAAGAAATAGACTCTGAACTACTTGAACGCACTTTCCTGGAGAAAGAGAAAGGAAAGATGGTCTACATTGTGGATGATGAGGAAGTTGAGAACCTATATATTGAACATTCACATGGGGTACGCAAGGTTTTAGATAGTGCAAACAAGGATACGTGTGCCTACCATAAACCCATGAAGACAAATAAGCTAAATATGGGTTCGGATGTTGAGCCTAAGGAGGCCATAATTAGAGATTACCGGTCAGACTCAGAGGTAGAAAAAATCATTGCATTACTCACGAATTATCAGGACTTATTCCCTAGAGGATATCATGAACTTAAAGGCGTGCATGAATCACTTGGGGAAATGAAGATAAAACTTAAGGACATTGCATGGCCAGTTAGGAAGAGGCCTTATAGGATGAATCCTAATTTGCATGAAAATATAAAGGAAGAAATTGATAATATGTTGAAATCTGGAATTATCAAACCCCTTGATGAGTCAGAATGGGTTAGCCCAATAGTGATCAATATCAAGAAGGACAAACAGATTAGGATATGTGTGGACTATAGGGAGTTGAATGTTGCATGCATCACAGATCCATTTCCTACGCCATTCAATGAGGAAATACTAGGAGTTGTAGGGTGCGAAATATATTCTGCATAGATGGATGTTCTGGTTATCATCAGGTTAGAATTGCTCAGGAGGATCAACAAAAGACAACATTTACTACTGAATGGGTAAGTTTTTCCTATAGTGTGATGCCTTTTGGATTGAAAAATGTGCCTAATATATTCTCATGGATAGTTGTTCAGGAATTTAAATATTTTATTCACAACTTCTTATAGGTCTACCTAGATGATTGGATAGTATATGGGCTTATGAAATATCATTTTGACAATCTGAGCTTAATGTTTGAATGATGTAGACAACTAAGTATCTCTTTGAACATCAAGAAGTGCATATTTGCTACACCATTTTGGATACTATTAGGGAATATAATCTACAAGGAAGGTTTTCTAGTTGATCCAGCCAAGGTTGCAGTCATTTTAGGCCTAGAAGTGCCTACCAATCAAAGTGAGGTGCGCGGATTTTTAGGTCATACAGGATATTACAGAAAATTTATAAAATGGTATGTCAGAATTGTTACACCCTTAGAAGAATTACTAAAGGAGAAAGGTACATTTTATTAGGGAATACCGTAGCAGCACACATTTGAGGTATTAAAAGAGAAACTTACTACCGCGCCCATTCTGCACTTTCCCTCATGGGATAAACCATTTCATGTGGATGTGGAAACTTCTACTATGGCCATTGGCGTTGTGTTAGCTCAACCTGTGGAAGGTATTATAGATCATCTAATTTTTTTTTGTAGTAGGAAGTTGACTCCTTCTGAACAGAATTATACAACTACAAAGCGTGAAGCTTTGTCAATGATCTATGCATTGTACAAGTTTCGAAAATACTTATTAGCAACACCATTTTTGTTTTATACAGATCACATGGCATTGAAGTACTTGGTAAACAAGCCCATCTTACAGGGGTTCATATTCAGATGGGTACTCCTATTTCAAGAGTTTGACTTCACAGTTGTGGTGAAGCCAGGGAAAATCAATTCTGGACCAAACCATTTATCTAGAATCAATTCAGGAGGGGATGCCCAGAAAATTGAAGAGACAATGTCAGATGCACAGTTATACAAGTTACAACGCACGCTCATGGAGTTATAAGACATTTTTTTCTTTCTACGAATAGGTATGCCACCAAAACGAATGAAATAATTAGTAAATAAGCAACTTGCTATACACGTGGCACCATTTATGTTAATCAGTGGTGACCTTTACAAGCTAGGAAGAGATGAAGTATTACACCGTTGTGTGTTAGAGCATGAGCATAAGGATATCATGGAAGAAGCTCATGGTGGTATTGTAGGAGGCCATTATGTTGGTGATGCAACTGCCTGGAAGATCTTAACTGCTGGATTATGGTGGGAAACACTATATAAAGATTGTAAATACTGTTGTAAGGCATGTGATCATTGTCAATGCCTAGGAAAACTAGGGTAAAGAGATGAGGTGCCTTTGAGACCAATTACTAGTGCCGAACCATTTTATAAATGGGCCATTGACTTTATAGGACCTCTTTTGCCAACTGCGCACAGGACTAGATCACATTATATCATTACTTGCATAGATTATCTTACACGGTGGGCAAAAGTAGCACCTACGAAAGATTATACGGTAGCTACAACAGCTAGATTTGTGTGGGAGAATGTTCTTACATGATATGGATGTCCTTTAAGCTTGAAAAGTGATAGAGGTACACACTTTTTAAATGAGACAATCAGGATCCTATTAGATGAGTTTATGGTTGAACACCATAAAACTACACCTTACCATCCTCAAGAAAATGGAACTGTTGAGGCCTTCAACAAAATTTTGGGATAGACTTTGAAAAAAAATGTGATGTTGGAAGAAAGGATTGGGATGATAAAGTGTCAGCTGTTCTTTGGACATATAGAATAACTTACAAGAGATTGAACAAAGCCACTGTAGTGCCCACATTTTTATAGCTTCGGTATCTATTTTTTTCCTTCCTCATAGACATGTTTGGACATGGATTTGATATATGTTGGACAGTATGTTATGATTTTTGGAAATTCTTGGACATGGATGCATATTTGGGCGTGTAACGCCAATTTGAATTCAGTAGCATGTTATTAGTTTTCATTCAATGTTGTGGACATTAGCTTATGGCGATGTTGTTTAGAACTAATTGAGATACGTTAAATGTTTAGTGTAGTTACATGTTTGGATTCTATGGAAATATGTCACTTTATCATTATGTCTAACTTATGGTGAATTGTGTATAATTGTGCATGATTGTCACATTTTTGATTCTAGAAAGATGATATGCTAGTTTAGATTCACTAATTTCTTATTAAGTAGTGGATTCACATTTTATCAGACATGTGCGGTTAATGTGTGCAATGATTGTGCAGGTGACAGGTCTCAAGTCACAGGAGAACGTGGGATTCATGCCAGCTACACAACTTTGTACAAGCAGCCCACGGGGCTAAGTCCTAGCTGTGTTTATTGTATGAGGCCTTAGTATTAGATTTTATTGTTTTGGGCACCATGAGTGACCCTCATTTGTAATGTAATATGTCTTGTATTATTAATCTTGCTTATGGTGTTTAGTTGAGTTGTAAAATTGTTTTGGGGGAATTAATGGCCCCACTTACATTAAGTTTTGATTTTGTATAATGATGTAATTAATCAAAAGGGATTAGGGTCACATGTGAACCCTTGGGTGGGCCCCACACCCTCTACCCTTGTGCCCAAGTGTGCCAAACCCGAAATTGGGCTATTTTAGGCATTTCTAGGGACCCCTTTTTAGTTTGGGAGTTCCCTTAGCATGAAAATGGGCCCTTGGACCCTACCTAATAGGTAGGGGGGCTTATTTCCAAGGCTTAGAGGGAGTTTTCCCTCCCATTTTTCCTTCATTTGGTCACATCCATATAAGGTGGATGGGTAAGTGTGCTTTGTTAAAAGTTACACAAGTTATTTTTGTTATCATTTTGGGTAATTTGGGAGAAGAGGGCTAAAAGATAATTTAATCTTTCTCTCTTTTATCTTGGGAATCTTTGACCTTGAGGGAAGAGAGGGGTGACACATGTCACCCCCTCATTATTGAGGATTTTTTCTTGCTCCTCTTCAAATTCTCCCTCATGGCGAAAGACGAGGACTTTTTTTTGGAGCTTTTACTTGGAGGCTTGTGGATTTTGGAGCTAGAGTTTGCTTGGGTCAAGAAGTGGAAAATATTGAAGTTGGAGATCTTTTTGGAGGTAGGATTTTTGAGCTTATTTGTGTGTTTTATATCATGCTAGATATTAGTTTTGTTTACTTGGAAATGTTTGTTGTTGCATGTGGATTTTATTTTTTGTTTACTTGATTTTGTTCCATCCATCATATGGCATGATGGAGTTTTGGAGTTTTTGGGGGAAGAGAGAGGTATTTTTCCCTCTCAATCCTCATAGGCTTGATGGGAAAGCCTTGTAGGATTTTAGTTACTCCCATCAAATGGTTTGAGGTGGGGAAGGTGGTTCATATGGCTTGAAACCTCCTTCCCCATTCTTCGTGAGGAAACCCCTTTAGGGTTTGAAAATCCTTCCAAAAGGGTAGAGAAATAAGGAGGGTTTGAATGAATTTAGAGGAATAAGGAGTGTGTGGAGATCTTGGTTTTGTGTAACTAATGTTGGTTACAACTTTTGGAGAACTCCTTTCATCTCTTCCCCATTTTAGAGGTAGAACATAGTTTCTCCTCTTTTTCATCTTTGTAAAATTGGAGTCTTGTTTTTATGTGAATGTAATGTTGGTTTTTCACCCTCACTCTTGTGCAAAGTTGTGAATAGTAGTCATCTTTCTCATATGCTTGGGGGAGGCTAGCATGCCTTCCAACCTTGGAAAGGCATGTGATGATGCCTAAAGGTTGGGTGGTTTAACAAGCTTCTTCTCCTTATGTTGGATTCTTTTGAAGGCATTTGAAGTTGGATCACAAGTTGGATGTTGGTTTGGAGTTTGTGACATCTTGGTCTCTGATTGTCCTCTCAAAACTTTTTGAAACATTACTTGCATTGTAACCTCTTGAGTATGGCTATGTAGAACTTTCCTTTCCTTATAAAATCTCCATTTTGTATATTTGGTATTACTTGAAAACTTGAGACATATTTGTTTGAGAAATCTCTCTTTAAACTTACTAAGAAACTTGTAATAGGAATTCTTCTGTAGTTGTGCATTTTGGAAAGATGTTGCTCATTCAGTTTAAGCTTGTAAATGATGTATGAAAATCCCTTCATATGAATTGTTGTAACTCTTTTTTTTGGAATGAAAAGTTGTTTATTGAAAACATGTCTCTTGAAAAGAAAATATATTATTTATTGGAGACCTTACTTGTGTGCAAATCTGAAACCTTAAATTTGTCTTGCATTGGAAAGGAAATCTAGTTGTTCTATGAAGTTTGGTATTTAATATTGGAAGAAATTATTATCATTTTGAAATGTACATCCCTTTGTAAAATTATCATAGCTTTAGATACTAAGTGAAACTAGATTTAAATATATTTCTACCACTATATGATTCTAGAAATCTGAATATATGTGTTCAAACGAAAGTTGATTTATTGGAAATATGGTTATTTTGATATATGTTTCCTTCTTACAAACTGTTATTGCATGTGTTCATGTAGAAATATATATATATATATATATATATATATATATGTATATATATATATACTATTCTTGAAATGTATTTATTTATTAGTTTTTTTTAAAGGTTAAAGAGTAGAATACTACTAGTTTTCTCTCTTCTCTTATTGTCAAAATAAGATGGGCACATTTGCAGATCACATATGAATATATCAAAAAAATAATAATAAAATAAATTAAATTTATATTAGTCATATTCTATTTGGCTATTATTGGAAATAAATATTACAGATTTATATATTTAAAACTATATTTTAAGTGCAATATCCTTAGGTTTATTATACTTTTATTTTATTATATATATATATATATAATATCATATATCATATATTATATATATATTATATATTATATATAAATATATAATATATGTTATAGTTTTTAAATAAACAAAAAAAAAACACAAAGTTTTGGGGAGGGCCGAGCCCTCCCCACATCCACGCAACCCCCACAGGTTCCGAGTCACATGTCCGCCACCTATCCCCCACACCCCCGTGGCCATTTCCCTTCCCCGCCACTGCTGCTACACCCCCTACCTCCTTCCCCACTCTGTCACACCTCCGTCGCCCTACCGCTCCCTTCCACATGGTCCCCTCTCCCCCTCTCCACACGCGGACCCTTCTCCTCTGTCTGTGCAGTCCCCCCCTTTCCACACTCTGCACGCACCCTTCCACCGCCTAATCTCCACTCCAATCCACCACCCACACATTTCTAAAGTTGAGGCATCATCAAGGAAAACTACATATTTGGTCACTGTGTAGGTTCTTCAGCAAGAAAATGTAAACATATATATATAGAGTAGAAAATGGAGGACCCTCATTTTAAAAAAAAAAATCCATAAACTCAAACTCCATAACTCCTCCTCCACCTGCAAGTGACAAACAAAAATAAACCAAAATAATATGGAAAGGAAAAGAAAAGAAAAAGATAAAGAAGTCTAGGGAAAATTAGATCTAGGGCTGAGATCTATTTGATCCTAGGGTCCACAATTCACCCTACTCACTTTAGGTCATGGGTATTTAAAATGTGAATGGGAGTTAAATTTTATTTAGGATGTGTGTGTGTGTGGGTAACAAAATAAAAGGGGGAAATCTATTTAATTTAAAAGAGGTGTAGCCATTTACTAGGTTGTCTCTCTAGTAACTTAATAGAAGTTAAATAAATAAAATTAATTGGGGTTAGTGATTTAGAAATCGGGTATATCAATCTAGATTAAAATAAATAATAATGGGAATCTAATTTGTATTGTTAAGTACTCACTTCAAAAAAAAATAGCGACTTATTGGTCTATTTTCCAGTGTCCCGTGGCAGGGCATTACAACCACACCATTTCAATTGGTATTTGGTATAGAAGTTGTTCTTCCTATAGAATTTATGTTACCTTCTCTATGCATTGCATGTGTTTGAGGTCTAGATGATGAACAGGATTTAGAATAATGTATTGACAAAATGATTCAACTAGATGAGCACCAAGCCATAGCACGGTGGAGTCAGAAGTAGGAAAAGGCCAGGCAGAAGGCATGGCATGACAGAAACATAAGAGATAAAAAAAATTGAGATTCGACAAATGGTCCTTCTTTATGACTCAAAGTTCTTGTGCCATCCAGGAAAGATCAAAGTACATTGGTTGGGGTCGTATGTTATCACTTCTATACTTGAATCAAGTGCATTCCAGTTAGAAGCACTTGATGGAACATGGCTACCCGATTACTTTAATGGGAGTAGGTTGAAGCCCTACTATAAATAAGTCTTCTTGGTGTTTGTAATAAGGCAGTATTGCCATTTAGTTTAGGTTTTCAATTATGTATTTCCTTAATGTATTTACTTCATTGTTGTTATGCTTTTTCAATTTAGTTGTTGTTTGTGCAATAAGTGCGCTTGCGCGCATGAAGCTAATTATTGTATGAATAATGTTTATGCACAGAGGACTGCACATACTTTTAGCATGGGGTGGTTTTCATGATCCAAGAGAAAGATATAAAAAGACTGTGGGAATTGAAAGATGAAAGGAATAAGCTGCTACGGGTGTGCTTTAAGTCAAAAGAAGGTTGCTTCTCAAAAGGTGACCAAGGATGAAGATGGATGAAGGAATAGTATAACCTGAGGTAAGTGGAGGCCATGATAGCTACCAGTAGAAGGCACAGTGATGAGGTACTCGGGTGCAGGAGTGCACGCTGAAGAGAATTCTATGACTAGTGGTTAGGAAGGTGCGCTAGAAGCTTATAGTTGGGCACAAAGATGTACTGTGCGGAATGAACAGATTTGGTCAATGAATGAAGGAATATTTGGTAGGTGAGAAGTAATAAATGCATCAAAATTTGAAAAATTTATATAATGACGAGATGCAGATTCATTTTTACCGTTGCAACTAAGAATATTTGAGAGAAAATCCAAGTGCAAATATTTGAGTGATCGAGTTAAGATGCGAAGGTTATGAAACTAAGAGTGACAACTAGATATGTGCCATAAGAAGCTTTTGTCCCCAATGGTGAATGGTTTGAGTGAAGCAGAGAGACAAGAAAGGTGTAGGTTACAAAGTTTCCACCTAGGGAATAATTGACTCAAGCTAGGGTTTGATTTGCGGAGTTACAGAGTTGAATAAGGGACATTTGTAGGGTAAAAATGGAACTGAAGAAGGCATCAGTAGTAGCAATAAAAGGAAAGAAGAAGGTAGTCATTGAGGAAGAGGAGATGGCACTCGAAAGTAATTTTTTGGAGATGTAATACCCAAGAGTCATTGTCAACCAAGAGTGGGATTCACCCATTAGAAAAAGTAAAGTGAGTGAATATAATCATAGAACTTTGGAGAACAAGAAGGATCTCAATTCCTTGCTCATGGATAGAATGAGAAAACACATGGCATATGACATGCCAGTATATTACGATGCGGATGAAAAACTTTTGAAGAGAATTGGGGTATATCAGTTATATGAGCTGCCATATTTCGGGAAGTATGCGCCCTTGTACCAGTGGCTCATGAGCAGGGTACACAAATACTCCTACTTTTTAGGACGCAAAGTTATAATTTCATCAGTGTTGGTTTCATCAGTTACAAGTCTGAAGGCCACATGAGAAGACATAAGAGGTGATCTTGCAGATAAAGCCACAATTTAACAGACCACACAGGAGTTGTGATACTTGAAGGGTTTGTGTGGAATGGACATAGATAAATTGAAGAACTATCCAATTGTACAAGTTGCAACACACCTAGTTACTAAGTCAAATGATTAGGAGCGGTGGTCGCAAGTGTTGGGGTGTGGAGCCTGTTTTTGGTCTTCTTGAATCAGTGTTAAAGTTTTGGAGCTCGAACGGTTAAGTTTTGAGACTTCAAGAGCATTCTATAGTCATTTTTTGTGACATTGCTATGTAGTCACTATGCCATTGTTGCGACAGTATTGTTAACATGCTGTTAACGTCGTGACTATTTTTTCAGCCATGGGAAGTTGAAAGATCACGACTTTCAATATTCTAGGTTCAACTTTATGGCTTCTTAGGAGGATTTCAATCCTATAAATAGAGGTGTTAGGGTATCTTGAAGATATCTTGAGTGTTCAAGAGGTCTTCAGTCTTAGAGATCAAGAGGTGATCAAGAGTGATCAAGGTTAAGCAATTGGTTGTCAATTTTGGTTTAGATGTGGTTTAGCATCTTTGGAATTCTGTTGTGAGTTCAAAACAGAGAGAAGACTGTGATAGTTTTTTTACTCTTGTTGATAATAAAATCTGAGTAATTTCTTGGTGGATGTAGCCCACATTGGGTGAACCACATTAAATATTTTCTTGTCTTCTTTTGTGCATTATTCATTTATGTTGTTTTATTTCTGCAAGTATAATTTTGCTATATAGTTGCCTACTGTTGTGGTTTGAGGAATTACTTCCACATATTTGTTCTCTAACTCCTAACAATTGGTATCAGATCTTTGGTGGTTTTTTTCTGAAGTTGTAAATCATAGGGAAAGTTTAGCTTGAGTGGGATCTATGAAAGATGAGGGCAGATCGAGGCTTGAGAAGTTCAATGGGAAGAACTTTGGTTTGTGGAAGATGCAAATAGAGGATTATTTATATCAGGAAGGACCTCCATGTTCCTTTGGCTGGAAAAGCAAAGAAACCTACAGCCATTTCGGATGAGGATTGGGAGTTGCTAGATAGAAAGGTTCTCAGGGATTTCATTTATGCCTTGCATCTTCGGTTGCTTTCAACATATCGTAGGAGAAGACCACAAAAGGTCTCATGAGTGTGTTGGGGAAGTTATATGAAAAACCCTCTACCTCTAATAAAATATTTTTGATGAAAAATTTATTTAATATGAAGATTTCTGAGAATGGTTCTGTTATTGATCATTTGAATGAATTTAATATGGTTGTGAGTATGTTAAACTCGGTAAAAATTGACTTTGATGATGAGGTCAGGGATTTGCTAATTTTGTGCTTCTTGCCAGATAGCTAGGACATCTTGGTTATTGTTATAAGTATTTTAGTATATAATAACTCAAAGCTAAAGTTTGAGGATGTAATAGGTGTGATCCTAAGCAAGGAAATGCAAAGGAAGAGAACCGGAGATTCTTCTACTTCTGGAAATGCTTTGACGGTGGAGAGTAGAGGGAGACCAAAGAACATAGGGAAAGGTAACCATGGGAAGTTGAATGATCATGGAAGGTCAAAGTTCAAAAGTAAGTTAGAATTTTAGCACTGGGAAGGTTGGTCATGCTAAGAAATACTGCTGGGATCTTCGAGATAAGAAGAACAAGGAGGAAACTAAAGAGGTAAATGTGGCAATAGGTGATTTTTCTCAAGATGCCTTAATTATTTCTTTAGATAATATTGTTGAATCTTGGGTATTAGATTCAAGGGCTTATTTCCATGCCACCCCACATAGACATTACTTTACTGATTTTGTTCAAGGTGATTTTGGACATGTATATCTTGGTGATGATGAACCATGTAGCATAGTAGGGAAAGGTTGTGTTCAGGTGAAAATGCAAAATGGGAACACATGGCTGCTTAAGGACATCAGGCATGTGCCTAAGTTGAGGTGGAACTTGATATCAGCAGAACAACTGGGTAGTGATGGTTGTATGGTTAGTTTTACAGTGGATTCTTGGAAGGTTACCAAGGGAGCTCTTGTGGTTACAAGAGGTAAGAAAAATGGTACTTTGTATCTAACCAATGGTGCTGATTATTGTAATTTAGTTGCTGCAGATGGAGATGCAACTTTGTGGCACCAGAGACTCAGTCATATGAGTCATAAGGGCATGTAGATTATAAAGGACAGGCTGCCCAGATTAAAGGAGTTAGATTTGGAATTTTGTGAGGACTGTGTTTATGAGAAACAGAAGCAGGTGAGATTCCTCAAGGTTGCACCTACCAAGAAGGAGGGTAAGTTGGAGTTAGTGCATACAAATGTATGGGGGCTAGCTAAGGTAAACTCTATTGGTGGTTCATGTTATTACGTCACTTTCATTGATGATGAAACTAGAAAAGTACGGGTATATTTCATTAGAAATAAATCTGATGTGTTTGAAACTTTCAAAAGATGGAAAGCCTTGGTTGAGAATGAAATAGGTCTCAAGCTGAAATGTCTCGGTTCATATAATGGAGGGAAATATTACAGTAATGAATTTATTGATTATTGTTCAGTAAATGGGATCTGCAGGCAAAGAATGGTTCTAAATACTCCAAAGGAAAATGGAGTGTTAGAGAGAATGAACAGGAAAATCATAGAGCATGCTAGGTGCATGAGGTTACATGTGGGGTTGCCACTCATGTTTTGGGTGGAAGCGGTAAGCACAGCTATTTATCTTATTAACAGAGGACCCTCTATGGCCTTGGATGGAGGTATACCTGAGGAGGCTTGGTCTAGTAAGAAAATCGATTATTCATTTCTTAGAGTATTTGGATGTGAGGTATTTGTTCACATTGATAAAGATGATAGGACCAAGTTAGAGACTAAGTATGAGAAATTCACCTTTGTTGGATATGGTGAAGATGATTTTGGTTTCCGTGTTTGGATTCTTAAAGACAAGAAAATATTTCGATCTAGAGATATTGTCTTTAATGAAAAAATCATGTATAAAGATCAGTTGCAGGAATAGAAAGAGGAATCAAAGAAAGAATACACATTGTTAGAGGACATTACAGACAACAAGGTGTCCAAGGGGTCGGTTTAGGTACAACATGTTTTGACACAGCCAGTTCAGGTACCTACTCATCAGGAACCCCAAATTCCTGAGGTGAGAAGGTATTCTAGGGTAAGAAGGGAACCTGAATGATTTACTCCATCTTTGAATTATTTATTGCTCACTGACTGTGGAGAGCCAGAGTGATTTGAGGAAGTATTATAGGTGGATGCCATGAAGAAGTGGGAGCAGGCCATGGATGAAGAGCATAGATCTCTTATGGAAAACTAGACTTGGGATCTGGTGGAGCTACCCGAGGGCAAGAGAGCATTACAGAACAAGTGGGTGTATAGAATCAAAGAGGAAGATGGAGGCAGGAAATGATACAAGGCCCAGTTGGTGGTCAAAGGATTTACACAGAAGAAAGATATAGACTTTGATGAAAAAAAAATTCCAGTTGTTAAAATGACTTCTATTAGGATTGTTCTTGGTTTAGTTGTAGCAGAAGACCTGCGCTTAGAATAGTTAGATGTAAAGACTACATTCCTTCATGGTGATTTGGTGGAGGAATTGTACATGCAGCAACCATAGGGTTATGAGGTCAAATGGAAGGAGAGGTTAGTGTGCAAATTAAAGAAGAGCTTGTATGGCCTGAATCAAGCTCCACAATAGTGGTACATGAAGTTTGACAGTTTTATGCATGAGCAGGGTTACTCCAGGTGTCACTCAGAGCATTGCGTGTACATCAAGAATTTTATTGATGGTAGTTATATTATTCTATACATGTATGTAGATGATATGCTTATTGCAAGGAAGAACATGCAGGAAATAAAGGTACTCAAGAAGTAGCTAGGTGACTCCTTTGCTATAAAGGATTTGGAGGCAGAAAAACAAATCCTTGGTATGAGAATAACTTGGAACAGGAAGGAGAGGAAGCTGGTATTATCTCAAGAAGAGTACATAAAGAAGGTCTTAGAGAGGTTTAGTATGCAGGATGCTAAATTGGTTGGTACTCCTTTGGCAGGTCACTTTAAATTATCAAAGGAGTAGAGTCCCAAGACTGAGGAGGATAGAATTCAGATGTCTAGGGTACCATACTCATCACTAGTTTGTAGCTTGATGTATGCTATGGTATTCACTAGGCCTGACATTTCCCATGTAGTGGGAGTAGTGAGCAGGTTTATGAGTGATCCAGGCAAAGAGCACTGGCAGGAAGTAAAGTGAATACTTCAGTATTTGAGAGGGACCATGGGAGCAGCATTGTGTTTTGGTGGATTAGACACTACATTACGTGGATATGTAGATTTGGACATGACAGGATATTTGGACAGCAGGAGGAGCACAGAAGGTTATGTATTTATGGTTGGTGATATAGCGGTGAGTTGGATTTCATGGTTACAAAAGGTTGTGGCTTTGTCAACCATAGAGGCTGAGTATGTTTCTACCATAGAGGCAAGCAAGGAGATGATTTGGCTACAACAATTGCTTGATGAGTTAGGTCATAAGCAGGAAGTTGGGAGACTACACAGTGATAGTCATAGCACTATTCATTTGGCGAATAACTCCGCTTTCCACTCTAGAATGAAGCACATTTAGTTGAGATATCATTTCATCAGGAAAGCTTTGGAAGAAGATAAGTTGAAGTTGGAGAAGATTCATACCAGTCAAAATCCTGTAGATATGATGACCAAGGCGGTCACAAGGGAGAAGTTGAAGTTTTGTTCAACTTTAATTGGCCTTCATGGTTGATAATGAAGGGTTAAGAACTTTTCTAAGTGGAAATAGTCTCTAAGTGGGAGATTGTTGGGGTGTGGAGCCTATTTTTGGTCTTTTTGAATTAGTGTTGAAGTGCTGGAGCTTGAACGGTTAAGTTTGGAGACTTCAGGATCATTCTGCAATCATTTGTTGTGACGTTTTTGTGCATTCGTTGTGTTGTTGCTGTGACATTTATGTTAACATGTTGTTAACGTCGGGACTATTTTTTTAGCCGTGGGAAGTTGAAAGATTGTGACTTTCAATCTTCTAGGGTCGGCTTTATGGCTTCTTAGGAGGATTTTAATCCTATAAATAGAGGTGTTAGGGTATGATCAGGGGATCATTTTTTTAAAGTTCCCTAAACATCCCTAAATGGTGTCAGTGCAGAAGATCATCTCGAGAGCTTTCCAACGACTATGAGAACGCGACAAATGGACATCGGGAGCTCTAGATATGTTTGGTCAAAGTTCAGTCAACAGGAAAGTCAACTCTGGTCAACTGGTCAATATTTGACCAATTGCACTGCGACACATGGCAAAAGGCAAAGGGGAGTTGTTTGTTGGTTTTTGATCACCGGTCTTCGACGAGCGTAAAAGTGGTGCACGGGAACAAGAGGCTCAACTTTTATTACGGAGGGGAGCCCAGCCACCGTGTGGACTATGGTATTATCGCCAACATGGTGGGTCCACAAGCCACCACGTGGTCTTGCCGCCACATGTCAAATTCACTCGATTTGCCTATCGGGAGACTACAAGTGGGCTACATTAATTAGTATTAAAGCTCACATAAACCAACCAACCACACATATTAGCCAACATGCTAGGTTATGTCCACATGGTAAAGGCATGTAATGTCATGCGTGGAAGATTCCACGTGAGGAGAGGGAGATGAAGTGGTGGTGTGGGGGCAAAGGCCCATGCGTGGAGATCCACGTGAATGAATGGGTGGCTAAGGTTTTAAAAAAAACCTTATCAAAGCCAAACACTGCCAAATATGGGATTTATTCCCTCTTTTCAACAAATGCCGCTCCTTATGGGATTTTTTATCCCTTAACAAATGCAACCATGCCAAATTTGGGTTTTAATCTCATCTTACCAAATGCTATGCCGCTCTCATGGGATATTTATCCTATTATAACATGCTAATCAGCTAAAATGGGTATTAATCCCATTTCCTATGCAATCCGCCCATTATTGGGAATTTTTATCCCAATTTCTATGAACGGGTAAGGTTAATATTAGCCTAAGGATGATGTTAAATGCATATTTTAAGGGCCCTATTTTTTGTATAAATAGGGAACCCATTCTATTGTAATGTACACACACCGGCACAATAGAGAAGCTCATTGCTAGAATGGAACGGTGGACACCGGTGCAACGGAAACACACAACTCAAGCTTATTATTTGTTAAGCTTGTTGTGGGATGTGTCAACAGGTATTGTCTATTGGCCTATTATTTTAGGCAATAGTAGATGAAATATTTTTGATTGGGAGTAAATTATAAACTACCCAATAGGCCCATTGAGCCACACCAATTACTTGCAAATCCTGGATTGTCGACCGAAGTGCTAGCTTCGCATTTTTTGCGTCGGGAAGGCCGATCACTGCCGAAGGAGATTATACGCTAGGAAGGTGGAAGTCAGGTGCTATTTTTCACCCTTGTCGTCCGAAGAACTGGTGTACTAATAGGCAAGTAAAATTCCATTAGGTTTTCTTGTGAAAGTACTATTGTAACTTACAAGTTTTGACTAGTGGAACGGTTCGACCACGAACCCGGAGACGTAGGCAATTGCCAAACTCCGTAATCAATCTGTGTGCAATTGTCATTATTGTCTTGCATTATTTAAAATTTATTACATAAAAGGATTAAATTATTGGCAAATAATTAAAGCCTATAAGGGTTCGAGATCAGGTAGTAATAATCTGGTTATTTTCGGATCAGGGTATCTTGAATATATCTTGAGTGTTCAAGAGGTCTTGAGTCTTAGAGATCAAGAGGTGATTAAGAGTGATCAAGGTTAAGAAATTGGGTGTCAATTGTGGTTTAGATGTGGTTTAGCATCTTTGGAATTTTTTTGTGAGTTTAAAACAAAGAGAATACTATGAGAGATGTATTACTCTTGTTGATAGTAAAATCTGAGCAAGTTCTTGGTAGACGTAGCCCACATTGGGTGAACCACGTTAAATCTTGTCTTGTCTTTTTTTGTGCATTATTCATTTATGTTGTTTTATTTCTACAAGTATATTTTTGCTATATAGTTTCCTACTATTGTGGTTTGAGGAATTTTTTCCACATATTTTTTCTCTAATTCCTAATAGCATGTAAACACTATGTGGTTACATGTGGCACATAAGATGTCAAAAGGAATGATCTACAACATTGTAGGCTATATTACAGAGCAAATAGTCGAAGAAGCGCACATAGGGGGAAAGATCAGCTTTGGGGTTGTTCTCCAATCACTGGTCTTCATGGAGATTGGAGTACCAGATGGGCCAAAGCAGAAAATATGGGAATACCTTATAGAGAACAATTTCCCAACTGAAAGATTCAACAAGTACCTATGCAAGGGGACCATGACAGATGAAGTAAAACAAAGGGTGGAGAAGTGGCATGACAAGCTCCGTGTGGCATTTGGGGAAGAGTGACACATTCCAAAGGACCTACCAGAAGTGGTAGGAAAATAATTTTAGTTTGTTGTATACCAGAATTTCTACATCGTGCATTTTCCAATGAAGGATGGAGTCTGGAGCCCTTAGTGCAAGCTACCATATGCCTTCACTGCAAGGTATTTTTAAGAATCTACTCATAGATTTATAGAAATGTGTAGACTAATCTTCAATGTAGACAAGGTAGAGTGCAACTACCATACATTGAGGAAGAAGTATGTATATCCTGGTACAAGTGCCTATACAGAGAGAATAATTTCAAAGGTTCTAAACATCAAACCAATAAGTTTGGCTTTAATAGATGTGGGGAAGCCTAAGTTGAAGCAAAAAATGGAGAATAAAAAATATTTGTAAGGTGAGTTCACACTTCAAGCACCACCGAAAGGAAATCATACAATGGAGAATATCCCAGCGCCTAAGCCCACAGAGCAAATCAAAGTGTAGGATGAGGAGGAGCATAAAGATAGTGGTGGTCTCAAGCATAGGGGTAGGAGACATCCTATAAGTCAGAGTGAAGATAAGCGTGTTGTTACACCACCTTGCCCAAAAGAAGGGGATGAAGAGGACCTAAATGCAGTATAAGGGGAGCATAGGTTTAAAATGGTATTCAGGAGAACAAGGACCCAAGGTGCTACCCCAATCTCTGTGCGCAAATCACCCCAACTCTCCCCATAGAAGGAGGCAACCACACAGAGGAGGAAACTAAAGTTGACCAAGGAGGTGGAAGAGTCAAAGGAGAGTGCACCTACATCCCCTACACCTCTAGAGCATAAAGAAGAGTATGGTGAGGCATCAAAGGAGAAGGAAGAAAAAGAGAAAATACCAAAGAAAACAACTGCAAAAGATACTCAGGACATGGAGACGTAAGTCCCAAATTTGGAGGCTAGAGTTCCTAAGCAGCAGAGGTCTAGAAGGGTACATGGAGAGCACATTCCAACAACCATGGGGTATGCAAAGGACACAGGAAAGATTGTTCACACCTTCTTCCAGAGCACGATAGCACAAAAGGATCTATTTGGCTGGGATTTGATGGATGAAGATATGGTGACTGTGTGAACATGAAAGCAACTATCCTAGTTGATGCATACCCACATGGATGAACCTAACTTTTATGTGTACGAATAATCTTGTGTCTTGAGGTGAATAAAGAAGGCACCTTAGGCTAGACACATAACATTAAATCTTATTGTCATGTCAGACGATCAGGTCAGCAATGCACTGGTGAAAGTCTCTATGGAGGTGGCTAGAAGAAACACGGATAAATCTGCCACAATCAAAGAACTGTGCGAGGAGCTGAAGACAAAGGATGTAGAGATAGCATGCATAACATAGGAAAGGGACTTTGCATAGAAGAAGAATGAATTATTCATAAGCATCGCAGAGGAAATTGGGGACACTGTAATCAAAGCAAGGAAACACTTGGAACCCAAGGTACCACAGACATTTCCTTCAGCGATACACTTTATGGGAAATTTGGTGGACTTGGTGCTCGAAGATGAAACTCTTCATATGCGAGCACCAGAATGATCAAGGTAAGATGTAAAATGGGATAAATCATCAGTGATGAGAAAAATCTCATCCTATGAAGGGTTGTTGTAGGCATTACAAGAAGTGTTGAAGAAAGCAGACCAAGCTTTAAACATATGCACAGCTCCAAAGGCACTCATCGACATTAAGACCTTGGAAGAGAACAATGAGGTCCAAAAATCCATGAAAGATGAAACATTTGGCCACACAGAAAGGTTTTCAATGGTTAAACAAAAGTGTGGGGCCTTGGTAGAAACACAAGAGCCGCACAAGACTCGGCTAGAAGATCTTGGAAAGATGATTACGCAAAAGATGTACCTTTTGGAAGGAATAATGACATCCATGTCGAGTGTTGTGTTGGTTATGAAAAGTGAGAAAGGGGAAATTATGAGGGATGATTTCGAATCCATTGTTGTGGACATCCCAGAGAAAATGGAACAGGCACTCACTGAATGGAAAGTTTTAGAGGCCGCAATAAAAGAAGAGTATCCAGAGTGGATACTACAAAATGATACCAAGGAGGTTGCTTAAATAACCTCATATACATTATTTATTTGTCCAAATTCTTTCATTGTTATTCTTTCCTTAAAATTTTGGAGATGCCCATTGTTGGGACGACAATAACATTAGTGTGGGGTAATTTTGATCAAATAATAGTTGTCAAGGATCACATAAGAATTCCACATGGGATAGAAGGCCAAGATCAAAGGCGAAAAAGGACAGGAAGGACCGGCACATGGAAGGCAAGTTTAGATTTTAGGACTTAGCCAATTTTGAGCATGAAGATCTATTTTTGAAAGATGGCGTGCAGAACACATCAATGATGCAAAGATGTGTGTGCCATGCATTATCTATATTTGGAGAAGTGGTTCAAAGAATCTATGCATCGAGGCAAGCTAAGAATAGAATTGACACTTCAGTTGGACTGTGAGAGGACTATAGATAGTGCACTTTCATGTGTGGCTATAATTGTAAATGGTGTGTGGCTAATAATAGCATACGACCTATTTCTGGAGTAGTTAAGAAGTGAAGAGCAAGTCCCCACCCTATATATATATAATATATATATACTATATATATATATATAGTATATATATAATTTAGTAGGATGCATAGTAGAATATATATACATATAGATATAGATGATTTTGGTATGTATCACAGAGAGCAGTGTATATATGATCCTGGATGTATGAATGTGTGCATCAGATCCATACGCACCTTGGTATAAATTGACAGAACTGTAAAGAGATTATATATTTATTAATAGATGGAAGATATTGGTTGAATCTAAGTGTCACTCTGTGTAATTGAGTAGTGCATGTTATTAATTCAATTATTATTATTTTTTAATCTTATCATTTCATAGATCTGTGGGTAGCATGCACTGTAGAATGATGGATTAGTTATGAATCTATATGTTTCTTCCTTCGTCATGTTATCATCCTATTCTAGAAACCCTAAAGAGGGACCTAGTACCTTTGCACACTTCAGGTGAGCACTCAATCTAGGCTGAGTGATGTTTCAATGTGACTAGGGTGTTATCTTGTAAATTCTAGGCTGCATCACTGGGGGAATCACCAGCAATTCTAAAAATCATCGGTGAGTGCTTTGAAAATGTATAGGTTGATAATGGATGAATATAGGACTCGAAAGGAATGCTAAAAAGGTTGATTTAATCTTGTATATGATTCATAATAATGTAATGAAGCAATGGAAACCACTTACCTTGTATAATTTTATGAATGAAGAACATGAGGTGATATTACCCGAGAGAGGAATATTTTTGATGCAAGAAGACTGCTGATTTGATTCCTATGCATATGATTGACATTCAAAGGTTGAAGAAGATATTGTTGATGTTTTAAATGTTGTTTTGAAAATCTCTGGCTCTGTAAGAGGTCTATGATACAAGACAAACATAATATGAAGTCCTATGGTCATGTCTGCCTACCAGTTAACCTCAAATGGAGGCTTGGAGCTCATTTATATAGAATTGTTAAAAACTAGGTAGAATTGCTGGTGATTCTGGGAATCTCTGGGGATTCGGGTTTTACAGGAAGAAGTTTACAACCACCTCCCAAATTAAGGATTTTTTTGTTTTAATGAAGGAAATAGGTTGGAAAATGATTATGCGGATTAGGGATGTTAGGGATTTAATGATTTATTTTTGGATTTATCTAATTTAGGTTTGTAGATGGTTTTTAGGTAGAGAATGGTTAAAATTGTTTCCAAATAAGGCTATTTGGTTTGTGTTTCAGATAGATAATTCATTTGATCTTTTGGGGACATGGTATGATTGTTAAGGAGGATACAAAATAGGTTTAGACATGATTTATTTTGATTATGTTTTTATTTTAGCAAGATTCCAAGTGGTTGAATAAGATAGATATGATTTAATTTAGATTTATTTTTTAGTTGATTTTGATTTATGTTTAATTTTAATAGGATTTTATGGAGTGTAAGAATTATGTGGAAAATAAATACATGAAAATTAATTTTAAATGTGGTGTGATTAAATGGTGTGATAAATGTATGATTTTCATAAGAATAATATGATGTGGTAAGTGTATGGATTTACATGAGATAAGTATGGTGATGATGTTGATGTTGATGTTGATGTTGATGTATTTAATTAATTAATTGGATAAAGATGAGTATTTGACATAGGATATGGGGTGTTGATATATTTAATTAATTAAGTAAGGATGGGGGGATGGTTGGTGTTTTTAATTAGTGGGACAAAGATGTGGGTGTAGTATAAGACTTAGGATATGAAATATCGATGTATTAATTAATTGATCGAATAAAGGTGAGGAGTTTAGAATTTATATGAATTATTATAAGGATTATATTTTATAATGAAGGGAGTCAAGTGGACTTCAACACAAGAATTAGCAGTGCTAATTTTAAGTGTCTATTGTTTTTTCAAAATCATAGCACCCCCTAATGAGTTCTAAAAATATGCTTTTCTAAGGCAAACTCATTTGGTGTGATTGCATAACATTGAAATTTCTTCAAGGTGTTGGACCTTAGAAAATGGAAAAGCTCTCTAGATTAAAGGTTGGTTTCTCATTCCTTTGTTCAGGTGCGTGCATGGGAGATTTTAGAGGATTTATCACTAAACCTAATCTAAAACTTACCAAGGAGAGAGGGATAAGAAAGGGGTACAAGAAATAAATAATAAATAAACTACCAGGTGATGCACCGAAGGAATGATGAACACTTTTTTTGCTAACAACCAAAAAAATGCATAAAATAAACAAGCACAGATAGCCAGATATGTAATGGGAGACCAGATAAAAGAAAAAGAGACAAGAGAGGATCTAAAATCGATCATAGACGTGTTTAATTTCTTTGTAGATTGATACAGTCCATTAAAAAGTACCCAAGAGGTAGAAACATATTGCAATTTTAGTGGAAGGCTTGAACCCCACAAATCCATTTGCAAGAAGGAGGAGGGAGCCTGCAAAACAAGGAAATGTCCAACCCTTTACAACGAATCCTGCCCCCATATTTATAGATTCAACCTGAAAGAAGGAAAGAGAGAGAAGCGGGAAAATCAGGTTGAAGCTCAACCATCATTGTTAATGCTTCTGATGAAATGTCACTTCAAATCCATCTCTACTACATCAATCCTTGGTTCAGTGCCTTGAAGGAAGAGGAAACGGCAAAACAGATCAAATCCAATCTGGTTGTTGAGGCAAGAAGATCCTGCATTAAAACCCTGAAAATGTTTCCTCCATTTTTCTTCACCTAACCTCCTCAAAATTAAATTTTCATACCCCATGGCATGGGTGAGGCCGAGATATTTCCAATGGCATCAGATTTGCAATATTTCGAGCCCTGAGTCAAAATATACACCCCTTGAAGTTTGTATTGGGTCTATATAGGAGGGCGGGAAAATAGCTCAAAAAATGGGTCCCCTTTCTTCCAATTCCCACTTTGGCTTTGACTCGGGCCTAGATGTTGACTTTTTCCTTGGGTGGAGTTGCGGCCCATTTTGTAAATTTTACCCCTTTTGAAATAACAAGGGGCAAAGAACCAACTTTTTCCCCGATAGTCCGCTTTTGATTTTGATTCCTCTTATGCGGGATTGTGGTCGATCCAATATTTGGAATGGGGGTGAAATATGGATAACAATTTGGCAATTCATAGGGGTATCTACATGCTAGATAAAAATACCAATTACCTTGTCATATCCATTGGGCATGGAGTCATGAGTGATAGCCTGCTACTGATCTGAACTTTGAAAACTGACCCCTGGGCCACTTGAAAACTCATTAGAACCGAAACTGATCTTGACCAAATGCTGAGTTCAAACACTGCATGAGAGCAAAAAAATAGCACCACACTATATAAAAAAATTTAAATCATACATGCTCCAAATTGAACATGTAGAGCATGCAAATCACTTAGGAGAAAATCAATTTACACTATAGCAAGACAATGTGCATAAGCACTTAGAGGAAAGAGAAAACTAAACTAATATGTACAGGGTGAGAACTCCCCCTTTAGTAGTAGTGCTTAAGATAGATCCCATTTACTAGAATCTGTAACTCTTCACCCTCTAATGTAGACAATTGGAAATCATTGCTACTTTTGCATCTTGTGATCATATAGGGGCCACTCCAGATGGCATCAAATTTGGAATGCCTTCCTAGTTTTTCTCAATCTGCATCCCATTTCAAAACTAGGTTTCCTTCCTCGAAGGTCCTTGTCTTTGTTTTCTTGTCAAAGCATTTCTTGATTGAAGCTTGATTCTTCTCTATTGCTTGGAGATCATGCTCTCTGGTTTCTTCTAATTCCATTAGCTCCACATACCTGGCCTCCATTGGTCTAAATTCAAACATCTCTAGTTGCTTCATGAGCTCCAATGCCGGCAACTCAAGTGATATAGGAAACATTTCCTCTTTCCCATATATGAGCTTAAATGGAGAGCTACATGTAGATCCTTAGGGTGTTATTCTATCAGCCCATAAGGCCCTTTTGATATTTGTATGCGAGGACCTCTTATTCTCATCAGAGTTCTTCTTATGAACTTTAGCAGGTTCTTGTTTGTGGACTCAGTCTAGCCATTACCTTGAGGGTAATAGTTTGATGAAGTACTCAAATAAGTCCCATTCTTAATGGCCCATCCTATGATCATGGAACCTATAAATGCTAATGTATTGTTTGATATGATGGTGGTTGGCACTTCAAATCTTGTCACTATCCCTTTATAGAAATCCAGGATACTAGAATCATTTGCTTCCTTGAGTGACACTACCTCGGTCCATTTGGTGAAATAATATGTCATTGTCAAGATCCATTTTTGACCTTGGCTTGATTTTGGATTGATGACTCCAATGAAGTCCAATCCCCATTGCATGAAAGGTTGGTCGATTGAGATTGGTTACAATGGAAGTGCTGCTAGCCTTTCCTTGCCTTTGAAGAATGCACAATTCTTACACCTTTTGATCCATGTTTAGCAGTCACTAAACACTATGGGAAAATAATATCCTACTTTCATGATTTTGAGTGATGTCACTCTTGGAGAAAAATGGCCTCCAGCTAATTCAACATGGAATTCTTGTAGCACTCTCTCCACCTGACCTGTCCTAATGCATCTCAACAGAATGCCATTGATGTCCCTCTTGAACAAGACACCATCAATAAGAACATATGGGATGGCCTGTAACTTGAAATGCCTTCTTTTTTCTTTATCCATCCCATGAGGACACATGCCTATTTGAAGGAATTGCACCATGTCTTGGGTCCAACAAGGAGTAGGTACAACATCTCTCCCTTCTTCTTGATCATCTTGTAGAACAAAAATAGCCTCATTTTCACTGTCTATTTCATCTTGTTGACCCGAGGCTAGTTGTTCACATAACCCCTTCCCACGGACCAGTTTGGTGACCTTGATCTCACTATCATACTCCATGACACGAGTGATCCATCCTGCATGCTTCTCATTCAATTCCTTGCTGAGAAGGAATTATTTAACTCCCACATGGGAGACCAATAGTTGGATTTTCTTGTTTGAACCCAAATGCTTAAACTTCTTCAGTCCTTTGATTACCGCCAGGACCTGCTTCTCAATGAAGGAGTACCTTACCTCATAATCTTCTAGATTCTGGATGAAGAAATCAATTGGCTATTCTGTAATTTCTTTGTTCTACTGCACCAAGATTGCAGAAATCATGTCACTACCACCAAAGGCATACAGTATGAAGTCTTTGGAAAAATCTATGTTCACAAGAGTTGGGGCTTGTGATATGGCTTCTTTGATAGCATCAAAACTTGCTTTTCCTTCAACTTTCCACCAGAATGTTAAGCTCTTCTTCAGCATCAATTTTATTGGCTTAACAAGGGCAGAAAAGTTTGGAAAAAACCTACGGAAAAAATTGATTTTTCCTAAGAAGATTTGAAGAGCCTTCTTGTGACTTGGCAATGGAAATTCTCTTATTGCTTGAACACTTTCTGGGTCAATTTCCAATCCTTCCTTTGATACAATATGGCCTAGGAGCTTTCCTTCATGGTCCAAGAATATGCATTTTGGGGGGTTCAGTGACACCCCAAATCTCCTACATCTCTGAAAAACTTGTCTCAGATGGAAGAGATGATTTGATGCATTCTTGGAAAAAATAGTGATGTCATCTAAATAGATTAGCACTATCTGATTAATCATCCCCTTGAATGCCATATCCATTTCCCTTTGAAAAGTGGCTCCGGCATTGGATAATCTAAATGGAATTTTCTTGTATGCATAGGTGCCTCATTTGGTGGTGAAATATGTTTTTAATTGATCATCTTCTTTCACCATGATTTGGTTGTACCCTGAGTAGCCATCTAGGAGGGAGAACCTTTCTGAACCAGACACTACTTACAAGATCTACTCCATTAAAGGGAGTGGGTAGTGGTGTTTGAGGGAGGCTCTATTCAAATCCCTAAAGTCAACACACGGCCTGATTTCTCCATTTTTCTTCCTGACTGGGGCCAGATTGGAAACCCAACTTGAATGTTTAATTAGAAATATGATGCTTTCCTCTATCAGCTTGTTCATATCCTTCTTCATCAAAGGCTCAATATGTGGGTTGACTGGTGTCTGATTCTTCTAGATGGGCCGAGCAACTAGATTCAGTTTAATTATGTTGTGCTAGTTTTGGAGTGAATCCTCTTTGGTCCTCATAACTCCAAGCAAACACATCAGGGAATTCTTGGTAAAGTTGTATGCATTCATACCTTTCTTGTTTGGTGGCCACATTGCCAATTTGAATTTTTTTGTCTTCCCCAACTGGGATTGACTCTAAATCTTCTCCTTTGATTTGCATGTTAGCCTTCTCTTTTCTGAACTGATCATTAGGATTGAAAATAGATTCCATTTTCACTAATCTTTTGGGAAGCTTTTTTATATGCAACTGTACTATCTGATTCTCATACTACTGCTCTAGTCTGCTCTGGTTTATAGTTGAGAATTCAGCTTCTTCCTATAGAAAGCTAATGATCTTCTGATCATTCTCAAACACCTATTAGTATGTATTATTATCTGGCACTGCTGGCCTCACAACCACATGGATATGTGGCTTTTCTCTATCCATCTTGATTCTTTTAACCACATCAAACATTTCTCTAACTGATGAAAGTTTATCAGAAACTTCATTCTCCTTCCTGGGTATGGATACAATACGGAAGGCCTCGAAATCCTCCATGAGATCCCATACCCTACTCTTGTAGTTTTTGAGCAGGTCATTTTTAACATCATTAAGTCCTCTGACCTGATTAGTAACCAGTTCACTGTCACCAAATACTTGTAAGTTCTTGATTCCCAACTTCCTTTCCCAGTGAAGACCTTGGACTAAAGCCTCATATTCAACAATGTTATTTGAGAAAGTGAACTAGAATCTAAAGGCTGAATAATATCTCATACCTTTGGGGGACACAATCATGGCTCCTCCTCCATCTCCTTGAACCATCAAAGAACAATTGTCATACCTCATTTTCATCCTTGTACTCTGGCTTGATTAGGTTAGGAAGAGGTTGGTTCTCTTCATGTAGGTAGTAGACACCTAGCTTAGATTCTTCCATTTCCCTATAGGGTTCAAAAGCATGACTTTTTTTGGCTCAATCATCGAGAGTCAATTCTGGGATACATCCCACCTTGGTATTTGCTTCAGAAGTGCTTAGAAGGTCCTATTGATGAAAATCTAAGCAATTGGCATTGATTAGGCTAGGCACATAGGATTCAATATGATAATCAGCAATAGGTTTTGATATAATTGTGGCCTTCGCTCCATACCTTGTCCTAAAGAGCATATGTGACCAATTAACAGATAGGTAGCCTCTAATTTTGGCAGTGAAGTCTCTGGACAGACACAAAGAAAAATGTGGTGGCAGGTCTATGATTGACATGTTTTGAAAAATAGTCACATTAGGGCAAGTGTGTAGAGTGAGACTTGGATCCTTGATGATTCCCATAGTAGTCACTGTTGTCCCATCTAATTGGACTACTCCTCTAGAGATGACCTCATATTGGAGACCCAAATGATCAGCTATTTGTTTGGGCCTCACAGAACTACTAGCCCCAGAATCAATCATATAATTGTGTAATAATTTGTCTCCAATAATTAATGAGACATAGAAGGGAGGAGGTCTCATTTTTTTACCTTGTTGTTCTCCATGGTTCCTCCTAGACTGAACTGCATTGGTAAGCACTCTTTGTTGCTAGTTAGGGGGGTGATTTGAACTTGACCAATTATGCATGGTAGTCTACAATAGATTGCTCTGCCCTAGAATGGCTAGTGACTCCCATAGTGAAATTTTCACACTTTTCCTTTTCATCTACTCAATAATATTGAATGTGATGTCCTTTTGCTACCCCTTCCCAGACACATTTCTTTCTTGCACATGGGTTGTTACAACCAGTGCTTGACTGGGTTTGACAGGTGGTCTAGATTGGTTCAGCATGTTGGGAGTTATACCTGGAACACCATGACCTGGTGGAGTGATGGAAGATTGAGGGTCACCTAAATTCAGTGGTCGTCCCTCTCCAATACTTCTCTTTTTGGACTATGTATTGGCATCTACACTTTAAGGAGGGAACTGATTCATCCCATAGAAGTCTTCGGCCTACCAGTTAACAAGCATAGTCTCGTTTGGGGGGGCCATCTTGTTGAGCTCCTTATTGTTGATATTACTCTTGGTCAAATTCTTGTGGCATCATACTGGTTTTCACCATCAAGACCTGATTCAGAGCATCATTAAATCACGTTGATTGGTTATGTGGTTGTTTGCATGGAAAACACCAATCATATTCCTGTGCCATATTGTTCTATGCAGGAACCAATGCCCTTGATTTTGAAGCTATGTTAGGATCATACGGCCTGAAAGGTCTAGTAGTTTGGGGTTGTCTTTGGTTTTGGCTCTGATTCACAATCTGAGGTGGTATGGCTTGATATTGAGCCTAGGGCTGGTATGGCCTAAAACTCTGATCTTGTTGTCTTTTAATGGTCACTAGCTCATTCCCAAAGTTCTAAAATTACTTCATCACCACTTCTTGAAACTCTTTAGAAGAATTAGATGATGAAGTGGAAACTTCAGCTGAGATTTGACTCCTGGGGGTGGGTATAGGAGCTAATGTAGGAACTTGGATAGTATCTAGGCTTCCTAACTCAGGGTACAGAGGCATGGATGGCCTAGGAGTGATTTTTCCATCTTGAATCAAATGGTTCTCATCCCCTATAGAGAGGCTATAGGCTGTAGGTAATGTAGTGCCCCCCATTGATTTAATCATCAAAGAAATATCAGAATTTAAAGCCCTAAGAAAGTATAAGAAGGAACCTTCATTAGTGGTCTTTAATCATGTTGGAATCCTATCCCAAGTCATCTGGAATCTGAGGTTGAAGTCTGTCAGCTGCTCATTCAGGGATATTTTGATTATTGTTAGTTGCTCCAACAAATATAAGTTATCACCTTTTTCCCCAAACTGATCATGAAGAGTCATGCAAAGCTAGTTTCGATTCTGGATATAGCCTATTGTAACACTCTTGAACCATTTTGAAGCTTTCCCTTTGAATGAAGAGGTGAGAAACTTGAATGCAATGTTCATCTCATGGATCTTGTGGATTATATAGACATTTACAATATCTTGAACATGGTCACCAAAAGAAGTTTTATTTTCCCTAGTGAAATGTGGGATGCTCTTTAATGCTGCAATCGAAACTGGTTTTTGTGCAATCAAGGTGAGTGGAATATTGCTGGTGAAGTTTACATATGGATTTGGTTGTGCCATTTTGATTGGCCTCAGAACCCTTGTAGACTGAAAGAAATGCCTTGCAGGTGGAGGTGTTGACAAGGTTCTGCTTGGTGGAGATGGAGACCTCTAAATTCTTCTTCATATCCTTTCTCTGCCTAGGGATAGATGCAAGTATTCAAATATACCTTCTTTCATTGCTCTAGACTGGGTTTTTTTCATGAATCTTCCAAGCTTGGGATGTTGAAACCAATAGATTTGTTTCTTTTGGAGTCACCAAATGTACAATTTTAAGGCTTCTTAAAATCCAGAATCACAAAAAGTGTACATCAATTCCTACTGTAACAAGATGGAGACTTCTTGGTCCCACCTGGCATGCCAAAATTGTTAATGCAAAATCACAGCAGCCCCAAATGATTTCTAAAAATACGCTTTTCTAAGGCAGACTCATTTGGTGTGATTGCATAACATTGAACTTTCCCCAAGGTGTGGGACCTTGCAAAATGGAAAAGCTCTCCAGATTAAAGGTTGGTTCCTCATTCCTCATTTCAGGTGCATGCGTGGGAGCTTATATAGGATTTATCTCTAAAACTTATCTAAAACTTGCCAAGGAGACAGGGATAAGAAAGGGGTACAAGAAATAAACAATAACTAAATTACCAGGCGATGCACTGAAGGAATGATGAACACTTATTTTTCTAATAGACACAAACCAACAAAATGCATACAATAAACAAGCATAGATAGCCAGATATGTAATGGGAGACCAAATGAAAGAAAAAGAGACAAGAGAGGATCTAAAATCGATCACAGATGTGTTTTATTGTTCTGTAGATTAATACAATCCATTACAAAGTATATAAGAGGAAGAAATGTATTACAATTTTAGTGGAAGGCCTGAACCCCACAGATCCCTTTTCTAGAAGGAGGAGGGAGCCTGCAAAACAAATAATGTCCAACCCTTTACAATGAATCCTGCCCCCATATTTATATATTCAACCTGAAATTAGGAAAGAGAGAGAAGCGGGAAAAGTAGGTTGAAGCTCAACCACCATTGTTAATACCTCTAATGAAATCTCTCTCCAAATCCGTCTTTACTGCATCAATCCTTGGTTTGGCACCTTGAAGGAAGAGGAAACAGTGAAATAGATCAAATCCAATCTAGTTGTTGAGGCAAGAAGATCCTACATTAAAATATTGAAGATGTTTCCTCCATTTTTCTTCACCTAACCTCCTCAAAATTAAAGTTTCAGACCCCATGGCATGGGTGAGGCCGAGATCTTTCTAACGGCATCAGATTTGTAATATTTCAAGCCCTGAGTCGAAAGATATTCCCCTTGAAATTTGTATCGGGTTTGTAAGGAGGGCAGGAAAACAACTTGAAAAATGGGTCCCCTTTCTTCTGATTCCCACTTTGGCTTTGACTCAGGCCTAGATGCTGACTTTTTCCTTGGGCAAAGTTATGGGCCATTTTGCAACTTTTACCCCTTTTGAGATAACAAGGGGAAAAGAACCAAATTTTTTCCCGAAGGTCCACTTTTGATTATGTTTCCTCTTATGTGGGATCGTGGTCGATCCAATATTTGGCACGGGGTCAAAATATAGATAACATCTACATTTTCCCCTTTTTGTTTAGTGGTTTTGAAACAAACCACGAGAAAAACAAGATGTGATAGATGAATGATGTAAAATTATATGATGAGGTGCTCCCCTTCAAAATAGGGATTGATGAACTAAAAATGGAATTGATCACAATTTTAAAAGACATAGATGGATGAAAGATTAAAATATGAAATACAATAGATGAGAAAATTATGCCCCAGGACGAGGTATAGAGATAAGATAAGTGTCGTCAGAAAATCAAGTGATAGGGGAACAAAAAGGTTCATGTCCTATAGACATATGATCTAACAATGAAAATGGATGTTTTAACAAGGTAAAAGGACCAATGATGGACATTTCCACTAAGTTTGGATTACAAAGCTAGTAATTCGAGTGATAGGGGAACCAAAGGGTTCATGTTGTATAGACATATGACTTAATAGTGGAAAGATTATGGTTTGGTGAGGTCAAAGTACCAGAAATTGATGCTGCCACAAAGGTGGATTTCAAGATCGGGAATTCAAGTGATATGGGAACCAAAGGGTTTGTTTCCTATAGACATATGACTTACCGACGATGAGGGATAAAATGATGATTTGATGAGGTCAAAGGAACATAATTTGATGTTGCCACAAAGGTGGGCTTCTGAGGACTAGAATAGGAGTCCTGATGGTAATCAAGGAAGTAAAGCGCTCAAGGAGGTAGTCAGTTTTAAAATGTCAATTTTGATTGAATAGATGTGATGTTTTAGACACAATGATGTAACGAAAAGATGTGTTGAGGATTGTGTTGATGATGTTGACGTGATGATAGATACACTGATAGATGTGGATGTGGCAGGGTTGACGGTTGTTAAGGTCATGTTTTTGATATGATATGTTATTTGATATTGATTTTAAAGTGATCTTAATGTTTATCAAAACCATATTCAAGAATGAAACATGGATTTATTTCTTTATATTGGATTTGTGTGCATGTATACTTTGCTTAATACTAAATCAAATGAAACAAGAACTACCACCTAAAATAGTTCCACAATTCAGCTAAAACAAAGCATAAACACCATCATGATAAGAATTAAACAAGGGTTAGATGCTAGCATTCATAAATAAAAAATTTGAAAATAACAATGCTAAATATCTAAACTCCTCTATTCTCTAACAACAAATAAATGAATGGACCCAAGTAAGCTCCATGGCTATCAAAATAGTTGTCCTTAGTATGCCAAGTAACCTATTAATGAGGGCATATCAAATTTTGGCTACAAGACCCCTTTGACACCTCCCATATGACCTAAGCACTTAAGAAAGAGGCTTAACTCTTCAAGATGATGAACTCTCAAAAGGGCAAATTGCAAGCTCTTAGTCTCTTTCCTATATGCTTTGCATTTGCTCTCTAAGGAGTTTAGGTGTACGTAAAAAGGTAGGTGGAGGACTCTTTATATAGCCCAAAGGATAAAGGATTAAACACATTCTCATGAATGTGGGATAAAGGTGAAACATGATTAGGAATGGATAAGGTTGCTTTATTAAAGGTAACCTTACTTTAGAAGGGTTTAATTTATGCTTAGCAAGTCATGGGAGTTGAGGGGTGTTTTAATTAATCAAAGGTGATTAACCAATAGGTAGATGTAAGATTATAGAAGCTAATTAGAGGAATATTAGTGCAATTTAGGCTATTAGAAGGGGATTAAATCAATTAAATATTGATTTACTAGTTAAATGAAGGGGAAGACTAATTAATTAATCTAGATAGAAGAGGTGATTTATTAACAGAAGGTCGTTAATTAGGGTATTTGTTGGATAGGCAAATTAATTAATTAGCTTAGTGTAATTAATTAATGATGCTATGAGGGAAAATGAATGCTTTTGACAATATGTCATCGATTTTTGAGAAAAGGGGATAGTTAGCGCAATTTAAGTATTTAAATTTCTTGGGCGTAATTATAGGTGTCTACAAGATTTGATACATATGTGATGGGGAACATCAAAATGAAGGCGCATGCACTTTCTAGCCTTTATAACAAATGTTATCAAATGACTAACAATGGGTAGTCACACGTAGGATCTCAGATGTAGATGTAACTGAAATGTGTACCTTCCTAGGACATGAGAAGGGTTAACATATATAGGTTGTGCGAGAAAAGAGGGTTCTCCATTTATACAGTTTCATAAATAAATGCCCCAACTATACATATATTTTCACACAAACTGATCAGTGCAAAAAAATTTCTTTTGACGGGAAAGATGTGGGAAGCTTTCCTAGGATGCTTTTGATATTTGAATTTTTGAAGGCTGATCAATGTGGAAACCCTTATTACATAGGTAGTCATCGTTTGAGGGTATGGTCTACATTTTTTATTTTTTTTATTTTACAAATAGTCATCCTTCAAGGGATCGGTCTATGACTTTGATGGGTAGTTTTTCCTCGAGGGATCAGTCTACTTTTTACTTTTTTTGCAATTATTTTGTATTTTGAATAGATTTCCTTTGAGGGATGAGTCTATTATATTTTTGATAATATTCATCCATAGATAGTCTTGAATTTTAATTTGATTTGAGGGAAAGACCCTAATAGATCATTTCAAGGAGGGGAGAAGGAATGTGTACACAGACTACACATATGTGCCCCAAGACATGTCTTTGGTTGGTAGACAAGGTTAATGAGTGTAATGATTTTGGGGTTCCTGCTAAAGAGGAACTTTTCCATGTGAAAGATGCAATGAACAGAGTCATGGTGCTCATCTTTAAGTTTTTTGAGGATAGTGATGGAATACTGCATGATTTCAAATCATTACAATGATAATATGGCTCATGGATAGTGGAATAAGATATTTGATGTGATTATTGTCATGTGGTCGATGTGTTAATAGTATAAAGGCCACAAGTTAAAGGAATTCAAAGGTTGACCCATACTATATAAACCGATCCAGTTAGGGGGAAAATTTCCAAGTTTATTCCTCTCCAGAGCAGTGATATTTTGATGGGATTGATAGGATAGGTTTGGTAAAGATGTACTAGGGGGATGTGTAAGGTAGGACTTTTGAAGTCTCAGTAGAGAGAAGTCCCCCTAGCATGATGTTTTGGATAGAAATTATATGTCCTGAAAGGAACGATGGCTTTCATATTGGGATGGTGGAAGTTTTGATCTTGATTGATTGAGTATATGGTAAATAAAGTAGCCCTTAAGAAAGGATCGAATAAAAATTGGATGGGATATGAGAGAGAAATTGATGAGGAGAGGTATAAGATGATGCAACTTTGGTCTTACGTTTTCATTGTGTTTGATGATTCTAGGTTTGTGTGGGTTAGTGAATCATACTAATTTGAGATGATGGTTTTTTAATCGAATATGATGAGAATATACATGAAATTTTTTTGTCAAGATCTGATTGAGGATGACCCCCTTGTCCTACAGATTTCAGTGAGGAAACCATTAGTGACTTGGGTGTATATGTTGATGAGGAAGGTAAAAAATTTGACAAGAATGAAAGACCTTCAATGGAAGGTGCTGAAGACATGTCTAATAAAGGTTTGGTAATATGAGATTGAGGATGGTCCCCTTGACCTACAGATGTTGGTGAGGACACTCAGAAGGGTGGAGATGTTGATGATATCGATGATGGCTTAGGATGCTCCTCTTTTGGGAGAATATCATCAATGAGGAAGAGTCATTGGATTATGGATTTAAGTTCTTTACAACTCTCAGTGCTATGTCTTGGACTTCTATTATAGACATATGTTTTGTTTTGATCATACTATTTGGGTTTCCAAGTTTTTGGGTTAGGTGTTTTAATTAGTGGAAATATGATGAGAGAAGCTTACATGAGCCTCTCAAGGATGTTGATGTAAGTCCCTTTGGGATTTGGATTAACATATTTTAATTTTGACTTATGATAATGCTTAGTAGGATGCATCTTATTTTGATTTTGACTTATGTGCATCTTATTTTGACTTATGAAATCATAGGGGCATTATGAGGTTGATAAGAGAGAGGATACGATGTGGAATTGATATAATTAGATGATGGATGAGGTCCCAAAATGGATGATGAGGGAGCAGTTACAGATGAGAAGGGATACTAATGTGTGATATAATGTTGAGATAAAGGATGTGGATCCAAAATAGATAGTAAGGGTGGAACTGTAGATATGATAGATTTAGATTGTGATAAAGGATAGGGACCCAAAATAGATGGTAAGGGTGGAACTGTAGATTTGATAGATTTAGATTGTGATAAAGGATGGGGTCCCAAAATGGATGATAAGGTTGAGACCTTAGATGATGTTTGTTTGATTTTGTAATGATGATTTTGGGTAAATGAGGTGGTTTTATGATAGATGATGAGGAAGAGGCGATGGATGTGGAAGGTTTCGATTTTGTGAAATTTTCTTTAGATAGAGGAGAGGGTCTCACATCAGATGACAAGGAATAGGTTGTGGATATGATGGTATTTGATTGTATAATGTTCCAGAAGGGATAGGATTGGGTCTAATTTGGATGAAGGGGATGATATTTCAAGACATTATTGAGGTGATCTCTCTCTCTATCTCTCTCTCTCTATCTCTGAGTGTGTGTGTGTGTGTTTATGTGTGTGTGTGTGTGTGTGTGTGTGTGTGTGTGTGTGTGTGTGTGTGTGTGTGTGTTTGTGTGAGAGAGAGAGAGAGAGCTATCCAATTCTTTGATTAGTTTTAAAAGTGGGTTGATGTAGATATATTTTATCATGAATGCATCCTTAGCAACGGTCTCCAAGGTGGATTCTAAGGGTTACAAGGAGGTAATGGATGATTGGACAATGGATTTAGTCATTTTATTTACCCTTAATACTACTTTCTAACCCCAAGTGCGTTGGCATATCACCCAGCAGGAGTTGGGTGCTCACTTGAGGCACGTGCAAGCATCGAGCCCCTCCTTTATGTGAGCATTGTGAGAAGGTTTTTCCATTAGTCGAGGATGAATTTCAGAATAAATAGTACATTTACTTAATTAAAAGAAGAGTGGAAAGGACAGCTTACAGATCCACACATTAATGCATTATAGAAACTTAATAACAATGTAATAAGCACAATAAACCAAATATGAACAATGGTAGTTATACAACACAATGGTTTACACCCTTAAGAATGATATGCATAATGAATCCTTATATATATATAACAATTATGATAGCCACATTACAATCAAAAACATGACCTATACATGTTAAATGACAAAGACCCGACTCCTACAGCTCTTCCCTTGTATGAGACCCTAGTTATGCCCTTACTTTTTAACCACTGTTGTAGATCTTAGTGCCATACAGAGGCTCATGACATCCCTCATAACCCTTAGTACTAAGTTCTTTAAACCTTAGAATTAATGCAACACTCTGTTACTCAACATCTTACTCTCAATGCATTCCCTCTATCTCTTATATTCTCTTCTCTCCCTCTTGTTAGTGCCATTTTTGAGCTTGCACCATTTTGCACTAAATTTTCCTTCATTATGTGTGCTCTGAAACATTTTTTTTCTCAAATTGGTGGTCTGCAACTTTTCTCCTCTTTCTTGAATGCTTCGAAATGCTCACAAACTTGTTGTTTTGCCCCAATTTGAAAGAAATCTGCATGTGTGCCCTGTTTTGTGCCCTAATTTTTCCAAAAATTTGTGGGTTCTATCGTTTATCCTTTTTGAACTATCTTGGAAGTTTAAAATTTATCACTTTTCACTTGTATGTCATTGAAAATCCAATTCCATGATCAAAAATTCTTTGAAAACATGTTTCATTTGGTTTAATTTCGAGAAATTTGTCATCCTTAGTGAAAAAATTGAATTCTAGGGCATCCCTGGCATTTTATATGTTTTGAAAGTCAAGCGGGCATCATTTTCCCGTCAATTTCTTCTTCAACATTCATTAGAAACATGGCTTGTTATAATTGGATAAGGATCGGTGGGTCATTTCTAAAAACTTAACGTTTTTATGTTTTTGGAAAAAAAAGCAAGTTTCCCCCGCAGCTCCACAGGTCCCAGAGGAGGTACACATGCCGTAGGTAGAGTGAAGGGAGATGGGTGGGTCATTTTCTACCTTAGGGCACTTTGGAAAATGCATGGAAACAAATAAAATCCCCTAAGGCCTACATCCAATTAGAGGACACATGGCAGGCGGGGAGATGGAAAGGCAGGGGAGTTTGATACTTTTCGGCCTTTGGTGAAAAAGTGTTAAACTATAAAATTGTACGGAAAAATCACAACCAATGGGATGAAGACACGTGTCAGCATCAGAGCATAGGGTGGGGAGGTGAGCCTTCGGAGGCAAGTTGTATTTTTTGCCTCTAGTTATCAAAAGGGTAAAATCGTTGAATGGACCCACTGTAGACACCTGTAGTTTGATCAATGCACTATTATTTCTAATGGTGCACTAACGCTTTCTTCCCTTTGAAAATTTACAACACACCACCAATTATACCTATCTAACTCCCCTGTCATGACACCCTTTTGGTCATTCTTCCTCTTATAAACCACTTAAATAGGCTGTTATAGCCTCGTTCTAGCTTAATTAGCTTCTTATTCTCTTCTATCTTGCTTCTATTAGCTCCCTAGAAGATCAATCCACTTCTTTGGATTGATTAAGCCCTTCCAAAACCCTAATCACTCTCTAAGAGAGATTAATTAGTCTAACCTAGGTTAGGTACCCTAAACATAGTCAAATCACACTTTGACTTGCTAAAAGTGCTTTTTGGACTTTAGCCTTTATCCCACATGCACCCAAATCTCCCTTTTCTTCCAAACCAAAAACTATAAATAGGGCTATACCCCCTCCCTCATTTCCTAAGAATTCTCTCTTCTTCCTAGCATAGATTATAGCAATTTTTTTAGGCTTTAGTTTGTATTTCATCTTCTTCCATTTAAGCTAAAGGCATTTAATCTTGTATTTCATAGCATTAACATGGAGTAAAAGGGAAGATCCATTGGCCTTGAATCCATTAATGGGGAGATATCTTTCTCTTAACACATAAATAAAATGCTTAGATCCTATTAGGTTCATTATTTCAAGCTTTCAAAGAATAGAGATTAACTTCATTTGCTTAGTTTGCATGTTTATTTCAAATTAATGTATGCAAAGAAGAGAACCTTGCTCATTTCTTATCACATGGTCCATTGATCATATTGTTAAAATCCTTTGGGGTTTCTTTATATATTATTACCCCAAATCCATGGATTTTACAACTTTTCATTAAACACATTTGGCACGCCCAGTGGGACCCTTATGTCCACCCTCCATTAATGGAGGTCTTTTAGGTTTTTCAAAGTTCATTTTCAAGTTTTTTGCTTAAATCACTTGTTATTTCCTCATTTTTATTTCTAACCCTAGATAAATGACCTTAATTTATATACATTTTGTGGGTTTGATATAGAAATAGGACACTTTGACTAATAACTAACCTGTTTTCTCTTAAAATTTTGAAAATCCATGTTTTTTTGTAGGTTTTTCATAGGGTGTGCATAGGTGTCAAAAAAAGGGCACATACATGTTGAAACCCCAATGTACTTGTCAAATCAGGCACGTACCTGTTTGGAAATCCTCATCATTTACAAATTTTACCTCTACAAGGATGCGCATGAGTCCCCGTCATCTGGGGCGCGTATCCGCCTCTCTAGTCGCGTATGCGTCAGGTGCTAAACTATGTAAAAAAAATTGATAACCTTTACAAGGATATGCACGGATCTCCATCATCTGGGGTGCGTATCTTCCTCTCTCACCACGCAGGTGTAAAAGGTCTGACTGTGTAAAAAAAAATTATAGTTTTCTGTTTTAGGCTCAAGCGCATACATGTCATAACCTAAGTGTCCATGTCAATATAGGCATGTCTCTATCATATTCTGAGTGTTTGTGTTTACTACATTGGGTTTTATTAATTTTTTACGACAGGCGTGCTTGTTAAGTGGGGCGTGTATCCATTGGTTAGGAAGCACTGGTGTCCGTATAGGTGCGCAGGTGTCTGTATTAAAAATTGAAAAAAAATTACAGTCTATAAAAATCTTTTTCCATGATCCATTACTGCAAGTTCTAGGACTAAAAATTTGAAAAAATAGGGTTCTTTCTTAACATTTCAGTTTGCATAGATTAAAAGTGTTTTTTTTACTTAGAAATAGATTTTGTAGAAGTGTGTATTCTCTCTCCTCACATCTTCCAAGATGATCTTGGAGATCAAAAACACCAATACAAAACTCATATAAATTGTGAAAAAAACACTTTTTTAATAAAGGTTGAAGTAATACTTTCATGTAATTTCAGTAGAACTTTTCACATTGTGTATGCTCTTCCTTCATGCCTTTTTTGGTAATCTTAGGAATCAAAAACAAAGTGAAAAACTCTCTTTCTTGACATCAAACTACGAACTGGAAAATTACTAAAGACGTGTTATCTATAGGACCTATCGCTTGTCAGAGAAAGGTGTCAAAAAACAAAACAAAGAACTGCTAATAGATGTGTTCTTGCAGGTTGCCAAATGGTGTGCTACTTAAAACCACATTAAGTTAGGCAAGATAAAAAACACACCACATTCAAAACATTGTATTACAGGTTTCAGAAAAGGGTACGTCCCTATCCACTCAACTAGAACATAACCCCTTTGGCATAATGCCTTGTGCTATAATAATGGGAGTGGTACCAGGAACCCTAAAATAGTCCACCACTGTGTAACCTCATGGATGAAACAGAAATCGCTCCGCTTACCCACTTGAATAGTACGCCTTGTGAGTTAGAGTTATAAGTTTTCTGTATCGTGACCCTAGTAAGAGTACACGATGGATGAATTCATTTCCCACTGTACTTTAAGGGGGATAAATCCGAGATACTCCCTAATTAGTCAGTGTGACTTTTTGGGTAAATCATGCCTCGCTCTTATCAAACTTTGTAACACCTAGTTTAGAGAACTTGTTAGGGAAGCCATTTTGTCAAGGAGCCCACTTTTTTAGTCCTTGTTGCGTCAAGCCATCACAAAGTGATAGCTCATCTGGAATTTGAACCTTGTTTGTCAAACAAGGTAAAGAACCCTTGTGAATTTGAACTGAGTGTTTTTTCTCATCACGGAACTAAACTACGTCCCACTTTTGCTTAGTTTTATTCTTGTCTTTGGACGAGGCGAAGCTCTGCCTAAGTGGTGCTTGGCTTGTTTCCATCTTTTTATCAGTACCCTTGTGTTCTCATCGCCCATTTTTCGGGGTGAGAAAGGTGCATACATCGCATGTTTTTATCAAAGATAGCACTCGTCACTTTTTTGTCCATTTACACCCATCCATGTTTGCGGATGGGTTGTTAAATGTCTAAAGTGTGTGGGTACACTTTTCATATCTTTGATAACAGTCCTTCCATCTTGATTTCAAGATCATCTTCACCACTCTGTATTCAGTTCATCTTTCATCTCTTCTTGAGTTGATAGTTTTGTTTTCATCCTAGACGTACCATCTTGGCACTTACATCGTATTCTCATTTTGTGAGGAGATGGTATAAGTCCCCTTATTGTGTGGTTACACTACTCACACAATTTAAAAATCCTTGTTATACTTATTAATTGGTTTTATTTTTGACATCATCTGAGTCTTCTTGAAAAGTGTCAATAACGCCTTACATATATCATAATAAAGTTTTCATTGTACTAATATCTTACTTGCTCGGTTAATGTATCACAGTGACGTTATTACGCTATATCTATTCGTGACTTCCATTTTTTCAAAAGTTTTACCTTTCGTTGGCACTCAAACTAGTTTTAAGTATACCTTATCGAGGGACTACGACAGCATCACATCAGTGCTTAGATCTTGTTGGGGTTCTAACTTGACTAGCATATTGATACATCATTGTCACTATCTATTTTTAGAGCATAGGCTTGGTAGTAACAAATTTAATGATCATAACATTTAGATAGGCATATGAGTGTTTCTTGATAAAGATGATTGCATAAAACTACATCTAGAATACACTGGAGTATAATTCCAACACCACCTTGAATAGCTTGCAGAAAACCATACACTTGGGGGTTGCACTAGCTACATACAAACGTCTGCTAGTGATGCCTAAAACCATAAAAATGGCAGCCAAATCAAATGAGCAGGATATAGGAGAAAACCCTTTCGACACCTTCCCATTTAGTCGTAATAATTTAGGACCGCTCTTCTCTCAAGTCAAAGATACAAATACATTAATTGATCGTAGTGGAGAAGAGTTAGACTCTTCAGGAGAACAACAAAGGTTAGACTTGAGTAGATTTGATGAAATCCTATATTATAACAAAGATCAATTACTTGCAAGATTCTTGGCATTAGGATCTAAACTTCCATACGAACGTGAAGAAGAAACAAAGGATGTTAACCCTAACTTAGGAGAGCAAATATTTGTCTTAGACACAGATAATCCTTTTGATGTGGGGTACGCTTCCACTTCTGGGAAACATAAGGCAGCTGTCAAAGGTGAACCATCACATAAACCTCACTTTAAGGCTTCACGTAAAGTAAAAACTAAGAAGAAAGCTTCCCCTCCTCCAAAATTTGATGAAGAAGAGGACCCCCTGGTTGAGGAGGAGATCCTCCAAAAACAAATCTTGAAGTTGAGTCAGAAATTAGCAAACCTAGGCTCTTCAAAAGTAAACATATGCAAAGACAAAGACAAAAACAAACTTAACAAGTTTCAATTTGATCCACATATAGACTATACCTTTAAGGCCGCTCAGGCTCAAAGGTCAATATCACCTACTAAAGAGAAACTCATTCAGGATGAATTGAAATCTATGAAAGATACGCTTACTACATTACAATAAGGAAATGTAGACCAATATAGAAAATATTCGTATGAAGAATTATGTCCTTAGCCCTTTGATAAAGACATGTTGCCTTTCCCAAAACACTTTATTGTTCCTAAGTTTGATAAGTATAAGTGCAAAATTGATCCTCGTGATCATATAAAATAATTTTACATGGCTTGCTAAGAGGTCACATATAGCGATAATTTCTTAATATGGATTTTTCCTTGCAGCCTAGGAGTTGTGGGATTGGAATGGTTTTATAGCATACCCAAGGGCTCCATTACAATATGGCCCGCGCTAGTAGAGAAATTTGTAAGGCATTACTCCTATAATATGGAGAGTGACATCACAATGAACGATTTATGTAACACAAAACAAAAACCCAATGAGATGTTTGTGGGATTTTTACAATGATGGTGTGGGTTAGCCAGTCGCTTTCCTTGTGTCTTACCAAAAAACAATTAGTGAGCATATTCATTCCTAACTTGAACCCATAAATAGCCTTTCACTTACAAATGCATTACAGCTTGAACTTCGAAGAATTCATAGAGAAAGGTAGTCAAATTGAGAAATCACTCATTTCCAAGGGCACACTTAAACCTGTTACTAAAAACAAACATGAAGCCAAATCCATAGACAAACCTAAATTCTTCAATAAGAATAAACATGTTGTTGGTGATGGAATTATAGAATCCAAGAGAGTTTAAGCCGTATAGACAGGCCCACTCTTAAAACTTTTGCAAGGGCCTCATCCCAAAGCACCTACAAAACATATGTTCACATCCTTGATAGAATATTTATCTACCATCCTAAAACAATTGGATGGTGCAAAAATGGTAGAGTATCCAACTACAATAATACCATATCCGGAAGATGCTCCAAAACCGGTTTGGTTCAAAGACAATGAATATTGCAACTTCCACCATGTTAAAGGACACAAAATGGATAGATGTTTGAGATTACGCCATTATATCCAAGACCTCATAGAGGAAGGGAAGATCGCTGTGGAGTCTCCCCCTGAGGCTAGTAAAAGTTCAAATGAAAAAATGGGTATTTACAAGGAACCTTTTCCTAACCATGCAAATAAGAACAAAATAAAACCAGATCAAGGGCAAACTTCCAACGACTATAGGACTACTGCCAATGTGTACCCTATAAATGATAGTCCTTATGACTCCCTCATTAGATGCATTATCTCATCTAATGAATAGATCAACACCATTAAGATTTTAGAAAAGAGTTACATAATCAGGACAATACGTGTCTGCTTAATCATACCAGATCTTGTGCCTACCCCTCAAGAAAGTCAGTATAACTTAATATAGCACTTACAGAAAATGCTCACTAAAATATCTATTCTTGATCTCCTCAATATCTGTAATGCCCATAAGAGCATATTGTACAAAACTTTGCAAAGTTCATGGGTTTTCATAGAGGTATATCCCACAAACCTTCAAGCCATGATTGCATGCTTAGACACCAACGATCATATTACTTTTGATCATACTGAAATTCTACATAACAACCCAGAGCATAACTTGCCATTGTATCACGAAGTGGTGGTTACCTGTCACAAAATCAAAAGAGTACTTGTAGATGGGGGATATGGTCTAAATATTTGCACCTTGAAGCTGGTAAAGTAGCTAGGTCATTCAGAAACAGAGCTAGGTGCTAAGATATCACAATCACGGCATATGACAATGAAGAAAGAGAGTCAGCAGGGACTATAGTGGTTCCCATGGAGGTAGGACCAACATGTCATGACACAACATTTCATGTCCTTGACTTGGACCTTCTGTACAACATGCTCTTGGGACACCCATGGATCCATGCCATGCAAGCTATTCCATCAAATTTTCATCAGTGCATCAAGTTATGTCATGAAGGGTAGGTGGTTACCATTCTGGGTGACCCAAAACCTTTCACACATTGTAGGGATTTGCATAGTTTTTCTTGTGTAGTTTATGAATGTCCTTCTACGGATGTCGTTGTCCCTCTAAAAATAGAGGCCATGAAAAACTGAATAGATTCAACCTCTCTCACACCTTTCAATCAAGATTTTCCCTCATTGGTCAATCCATTTGCTTCATGGGAGGAAACATCAGTAAAAATATGGCCGAAGTAGTTTATTCAATCTTGAGCAAGCTCTATTGATATCAGACTTATTAGTATCCCCCAGGACAAGGGGTAAGCCTTATTTTCAGTTCAAGAGCACCCACGAACAATGCCCTAAACCGTTGGAAAAAAAATTCCATAGTGGCCTCCTATTTGAGGAGAAAATGTTAGAATACCCAACCAGCAGAGTGCCAGAAGGCACCATGGCTTCATGCAATCAAGCACCTCAGTACATCAAAGGTCCTCACATGATGTTTGTCATGGGCTATAGTGGGTTTGGATGTGGTGTTAATGCACAAGGCCGGTTGGAGCCTATCCCTATCCCTCATTTTAAAACTGATAAACATGGCCTTGGAATAAGGCCCCATGATGCTCTACCTTCTGAGAATGACACCACCTCTTCTGAACGTGAGGATGTTTCATCTCATTCTGATAGTGACACGGATTCCCAATGTAGCCTTTACGAGGATCTTGCCTCCACGAACCTATTCCCAGATTCGTTGGTCCTTACCTTATCCAAATCCATCCCCCTAGATAAATATCCAGTAGCCCTTGTATATCCTGAACTTATAGATTGGGATCAACAACTTCACGTGCCCCTGGATTTCTTTGAAAATGATGAGGCATTCACAGATTTCATGGGACTCAGGGACTTTATTCCAGCTGGAGACCACAAGAAAGGATTTAAGATTCAACTAGACACCTACGCCTACTTCGGGGAAGAAGTAAAGATGTGTGGATGGTTGAATAAGAAGGCTGTAAATAAAAGTACACCTACTTCTGAGAAACCAAGCAAGAAGGCTCAACAGAAATCCCATAGTGACAGACTCTTTGATAAGCTCATAGACAAACATAATGAAGAATCTAAAGATGAAGTGATTTATCCATTCAAAGATGATCATGAACTACCATAGGAGGTTGATCTTACTCTTCCCCCTGATCCTACATGGATGGAAGATGCTTCTAAAATGCTTATTGAGGAAACAATCAACGTCAACATTGGCTCAGAGGAGCAACCTAGAATAGTCAAGTTGGGAGCTTCACTCTTAGCTCAGAAACAAAAGACCTTTGTATAGCTCTTAAAAGAATATGTGCAGACATATTTGCATGGACATATGTAGATATGCCTAGTTTGGACCCTGGAGCTAGTTGTGCACAACCTCATTGTGCACCTAGATGCCAAACCAATCAAAAAAAAGTTGAGAAATATGCATCCTAAAGTGGCGCTCTTGGTCAAAGAAGAATTAGAAAAGTTGTTAGCTGTGGATTTCATTAAACCTATTGACTATTCAGAATGGATCTCTAACATAGTCCCAGTACAGAAAAAACCTTTTGGAATAAGGATCTACACGGATTTCCATGACATCAACAAAGCATGTCCAAAAGATGATTTTCCCCTACCTAACATCGACATGATAGTCGATTCAACTGCTGGCTATGAAATGTTGTCCTTGATGGATGGTTTTTCAGGTTATAACCAGATATGAATTACAGAAGAAGATCAGCATAAGACAACATTCATCACCCCTTGGGGAACATTTTGCTACAAAGTCATGCCCTTCGGGCTAAAGAATGCTGGGGCTACTTATCAATGGGCCATGATGAGTTATTTTCCATGATATGATAAGTGACATCATGGAGGATTATGTTGATGACATCCTAGCAAAATCCAAAATCTAGAAAAGAACACCCTGAAGTGTTGAGGCATATCTTTCAGCGTCTAAGAGACTATAAGGTTCATTTGAACCCTAAGAAATGTGTCTTCGGTGTTTTATCAGGAAAACTCCTAGGGTTCATTGTCTCACAAAGAGGGATTGAAGTGGATCCTGCAAAGGTTACGGCTATCACAGATGTGCCACCAACTACCACTCTCAAGTAGCTAAGGAGTCTACAAGGAAAGATTCAGAGCAATCCGTCACTTTATTTCACAACTTGTGGATAAGTGCCACCCATTTAATCATTTTCTCAAGAAATATGTCACATTCAATTGGGGACCTGACTGTCAGAAAGCCTTTGCGCTACTCAAACAGTACTTGTCTAGCCCACCTGTACTAATGCCACCTACCCCTGGTGAACCTCTCCTCTTATACATTTCCACTACCTAGTTTTCCATTGGTGCATTACTTGCCCAATATGACTTAGCCCATAAAGAGAGAGCAAGTTTACTATCTTAGCCACACCTTGATCACATATGAGTTGAATTATCCCCAAATAGAAAATGCCTATTTAGCCGTTGTCTTCACATTCCAAAAGCTTCACCATTATCTCCTGAATAATAAAACCAAGCTCATATCCAAAGTTGACCCTCTCAAGTACCTTTTATCCAAACCTGCCCTCACAAGCTGAATGGCTAATTGGATCATTCTCCTAAGTTAATTTTATATCGAGTTTATGAATTAGAAATATTTGAAAGGACAGGTACCAGATGATCAGTTGGTAGAAGCTCCTCTTCTAGGAATGGAACCCTTGTGCTTAGATTTACCAGATGCATCTATGATGTATATTGAAGAATCTGTAGAATGGAAGGTTCATTTTGATGGATCTTTTACCTTTCATGGATCTGGAGCAGGAGTGGTGCTCATCACTCCAATAGGTGATGTCATACCACGAGCATTCAGTTGGGATTCCCATGTACAAATAACATTTTAGAGTACGAAGCACTCATCACTGGCCTCAAGCTAGCTATTACATGGAACATCAGACAACTACGAGTCATTGGGGACTCTCAACTTATCATAAAACAAGTTAATGATGAGTATAAGGTTAAAGATGAGAAGCTTATTCCATATAAGAAAATGGTTGAAACTTTGAAGGAATATTTCACACAAGTCATATTTGAACAAAAACCAAGGTCACATAATAGATCCGTGGATGCTATGGCTACTATTGGGTCTCTCTTACACATAGCACCTGAAGAAAGTAAGATGCCTTTCTTTGTGGAACATTTACAGGTACCTACATATGATATGCCGGAGTCATGTTTGGCATGTGAAGTTGTTGGTCCTTTATCCCCTTGGTATGACCCTATCTTCCAATACCTACAAGATGGCACCCTTCCCCCTGACATCACCCATTCTGAAAAGAAATCCCTTATTCACTGCATAGCCCATTATACCCTCTTAGGAGGCACCCTTTATCATCATGGCTATGATGGGAATCTACTTCGTTGTTTGGATGTTACATGATTCTATCCACACAATTAAGGAAGTACATGGTGGTATTTGTGGAGCACATACTAGTGGCATGGTCTTAGCTAAAAAGCTATTAAGAGTAGGCTATTATTGGCCTACCATGGAATTTGATTGTTGCAACTTCGTAAAGAAGTGTGAACTATGCCAAAAATATGGAAATTTAATACATGCACTCAGCACAAGCCTTACAACCTATTGTAATGCCTTAGCCATTCTCTAAATGGGGCCTGGATCTCATAGGGAAGCTCCATCCTTCTTCATTAGATGATCATACTCACATCATCACTGCCACCGAATACTTTACCAAATGGGTAGAGATTTTCCCTCTTACCTATGTCACTGGTGTGTATATTTCAAAAATCATCATGAACCATCTCATATGCAGTTACGGGATCCCCTCGTCCATTGTCACTGATAATGGTAAATCCTTCAAAAATAAAATGGTTAAAAAATTGTTTCAATGCTTCCATATCCAACTTAAGTGGTCTACCCCTTATTACCCTCAAGGTAATAGATAGGCAAAATCCACCAATAAGACCCTTGTACAGATTATAGAGAAAATGGTCAGTAAAACCAGCCGTAATTGGCATCTACAGATACATTCCACCCTCTGGGCCTATCGTACTTCCATCCACACTCCTACTGGTGTGACCCCATATTCACTTGTCTATGGCACTGAAGCCATCATACCTTTGGAAGTGGAGCTTCCCTCCCTAAGAATATCTCTCAGAGACTATCTTGATAAAGATGAAGACTACAGAGTTGCTCGCCTAGCAGAGTTAGAACTATTAGATGAAAGGTGTATCAGAGTGCTCAATCACCTAAAATTCTATCAGAATAGAGTGTCAAGAGGATATAAAAAATGCATCATTCATCTGGGAATTTGATGTAGGAGATCTAGTTCTCAAAGAAAATCAGAAGAACACCGTCAAAGACAGAGAAAAGAAAGGAAAGTTCGAGGCTAACTGGTTAGGTCCTTATGTTGTAATTGCAAAATATGGATCAGGAGCCTACAAACTTGCATATTTAGATGGTGAAGAGATTTTGGAACCTATGAATGCCATGCACTTGAAGTGTTCTATGCTTAGGCATGATGAGAATATCAAATAAGAACTAAAAATTGGAAAAACAAAGAAAAAACAAGCAAAAAAAATGGAAAAATGAGAAAATAGTAAAGAAAAAATAGGTCGTCCTCATGTGAAAACCACACAATTGTGGTGCAGGGGGAAGGTCTTTGAGTGAAAACTAGTTTTTGGCGCTCAAAGAGGATTCGTTAGACACAAGTTACTCTTATGGAAGGACGGGTAATCGTTACCAATTTTTAGATATGACCTTTCTTTGCTAGGTCTAGGAACCCTACTAGGACCACCTTTGCCTTGCCATGATCTGGTTTGTTTGCTCTTATATCTACATGGAGGACATCACCTTTGTATACTCCCATCTAATGCTGAGCATGAAAGTATCATTGCCACCTTCTTACACATACACGCGTGGCATTCTACCTTTTGTATATTCCCACATCACACTGGGGGCATCCACACTTCTTTGTTCTTGTACATTGCTTTCAAAACATGACCTTGGAAAATACAAAAAAAATTAGAAAACAATACACAAAAATCTAAACATCTGGAAAATTTTCCTTTTTAGGGATAAAGCTATATTCATCTCACAACGTTATTCTAGGAACACCTAGACAACAATGTAAAAAACATAGCTGCGAAAACTTATCTTTTTAGATAAACCCAAAAACATTAGAAAATATGTCAATGTTGTCCCACAAAAACAAAGTAGTGCTTTAATTACTTTTAGTTGTTGGTTTGTATAGTTTTGATGTACTTAGTCCATGTTGATTTGTTGGTTCTTTAAATGGATCATTTGCTTATCTGATTTTGAATCTTGTTTGATTTAAATTATGTATTGCATTACATACATTTAGGAACTCTCATGCTTGTAAACAATTGTTGTAGGCTTCTTTATTTGTTATGTGCATATTTATTAGGTTCATTTTTACTTGCTTAGATTAGATCTCATTTTAATCTCTTCTTAGATTTTGCATGTGTTTGTTTAGTTGTAGTTTGTTGTGTTGTTTGTGTATATTTGTTTAGTTTTGTTAACTTTTGCTTGTGTGTTTTGCACAGTTGTTTGTTATCACATCTATCATCTATCATTTCATCACATTTCTAACATCATTCACTACATCATATATATACAAAAATGCTAAGTATTACATCATGCATGTATGCTAAGCTAATCATCACATATCGTATCATCAATAGGGGCAAGAGGGGTTGCGCATAATCACAAATCTATCCCCCCCCACACCAATATCATCTAGTATCATCCCAAGTGCTAGAATAAAAACTCAGAAATAAGTCATGAATCCAAAACATATGGTGTTATCTATAGATACATCATCAAATATGAAAACAGGAAATATACACATTTCTGAATCTAAGGTATGCCACATACATAAAGGAAATAAAAAATCATACATCATAAATCCATCATAGAATGATAGATAAAATGTCCATATATACATGTATAACTATCCAAGTCAGTACTCAAAATAATACATCATCGATACAATATGCCATCAAAAAGGGGCATGCATCAAAAAGAATCGAGCCTTCATCACGAGGCATCATCAAAATAAAGGTATACACAACTATACATCAAAATCAGCCTTCATAAGAGGCATGTATATGAAATATCTATACAAAAAAAAGAATGTAGAGCTCAACCACAGATCTCGCCCTCGTCGGGGCTCCCAGGTCTATCACCTGGTCAGTAGAATAATGGTGGTTGTGATGAACTTGCACTAGGAGCACTACTAAACTGTCTAGAGGGGCCCTATCTAGCCGGCTGCTCTGGCATAGGATACCTAACTGATCTCACCAAATGGCCTGATCTACGTGACCTAGAGCCTATCACGCTAGCCTCTGACTACTAAAATGAGACTACTCACTGATCTACCAGAACTACCCTAAATTAGGCAGACCTATAATACATATCCTCGACACCGGATCTCATAGCATCTCGTATCAAGTCTGCATCTCCAGAAGTGAGAGCTACCTGTAGGGTGGCATCTTGTTGGCCTGTCAAACTACCAATATCATCCTAGGCCTGTCTCAAGGCAGCAACCTCTCGATCTCTCTCTGTGGTAATAACCTGCACCTGGGCTCATTCCTGATGTCTCTGTGTAAGACAGCCCTCTGACTGTGCCTGTGCATGGTCCCTCTGGGAAATAACCATCCACACCTAAGTCTGGGACTAGTGTAGGAGGCTCAATATCTGAGCACCCTACGCAGCCATCTCTCACATCTGACTCTGCCATGTAGCACTATCCCTGGCCTGGGAAATCTGTGCCCTAGCCTAATCCCTTTCTACTATCAACATCTGCAACTGGGCAAGAGCCTAATCTCACTTTGTTGTGAGGGCATGTACCTGGGTCCTCACTATGTCTCTCTCACCAGCCACATGTAACTGTACAGCAATGGCTACCTATAACTGTTGTTGAAGAGAAGCTCGTTGCCCACCAGTGTTACTACTCTCTAGAATATCAAGTAGTCACCCTTGCTCTGGTAATACCTACTGAAGAGGGGTATAAATCCCCACTGGAATGACCACAGGGAGAAACTCTATGTCCACGGCCCTGTATACCTGTCTCGCCCTAGGCCTGGGGCCATGTCCCTATGGTTGCTGTGGTATGGTACCATGTCCCCTACCTCTAACATGTTGGTGCACATCGGGCCCACCTCATCATCATCATCATCACTATCATCTCCACCCTCACCACTGTTAGGAGGCCCCACTGGAGGAGGTCTCACGCTGATGTCATATGCCACTCTAGGATTGCTCAAACAATGCGGGAGCACACCGTGGTACCATGGCCCATACTCCAGTGTAGTGCCTGGATCTCTAATATGTCTCAATGGCACCCAAATAGTAGGTGCCACCTGTCAAAAACTGGCTAGTGCTCTATCATGGGAAATCTACGGACCCATGTCAAAATTCTCTCTAGCTCTACGAGCATACCATCTATCTAGCCCAAGAACATCCTGGGTAAGGCCAAGCTACCTCTGGCATCGATCTACTCTATATAACTCTCGCATATATTTGTGGATTCCCAAGACAAAGTGCTTAATGGTAGTAAGCTTTTGAGCTCTTCCCACTATCCTCTATGCATACTTTTAGAAGAATAATCTTTTGAAAGGCTTCTGACCGATCAAAAACTAAAAAAATAATGATAATAATAATAATATTTAAAAAAAACAAAAATATTGAAAAAATCAAAAATGGCTCAAAATTGGTTAAACTGATCATCTACGGCTGAAATCTATGTCTATTACATGGCACTCATCCCAGATCTTGCTGAGGTTTTCAAATGTTTCAAAACAATGACTTGCGCATCACCAAAATCTTCAATCACCTACATAAGCTATGTTGCTTACTTCGTCTATACTCTGGGGCACTATCAATTGCCTAGTACTATTTTCGTCGTACACATTACTTTTTCATAGGACCCAAGTGTCCTCCATCTTTCCCCTTGCATAATACACCTTTCTTGGGGCATCATTCTTCACCCTTGTCATTTATCAGAACATTTGGGACTTCATCTCGATAAAAAAATATTTGTGCAACTATCTTAAACGTTGTTGGTTTAAGTGTGTGTGATTGTACTTATTTCCCTATCAGGTGATTCTGTTTATTTCTCATATTGCATTACATTCGTGTATGTTGCATGGAGTTGGTCATTTTTTGTGCAAGATGGTTGTTTGTATCTTGGCTTTTAATTTCATTATATGCTTCCATCGCATGCTCACATTTTAATAAGGACCCATGAAGAGAATTCTAAACATTAAGATGATTAAATATTGTTAGCAATTGATTTGTGCATAGCTCAATATCCCTTTTTCTTCTAATTTCTTGTCTTCTCTTAGCATTTTTCTTTCTATTTATTTCTTTTTCAATCGTCGATCAAGTTTCTTTGTCATCCCATTGAAACTCGAGGGGGCATTTTTCATCCTTCATCCTATTAATTTTTCTGCTACCCCTTCAAAAAAATTCTACTTGTTTGTGTTTGTCTACTTTCTTTGAAGTGACGTAGCTTACATCACCTCAAAGAGGGGAAAATGTAGACACCTGTAGTTTTCTCAATACGCTATTATTTCTAATGGTGCACTAATGCTTTCTTCCCTTTGTAAATTAACGGAACACCACCAATTAGACCTATCTAACTCCCCTCTCATAACACCCTTTTGGTCATTCTTCCTCTTATAAACCACTTAAACAGGCTGTTATAGCCTCGTTCTAACTACATTAGCTTCTTATTCTCTTTTAGCTTGCTTCTATTAGCTCCCTGGAAGATCAATCCACTTCGTTGGATTGATTAAGCCCTTCAAAACCCTTCCATAACCCTAATTACTCTCTAAGAGAGATTAATTAGTCTAACCTAGGTTAAATACCCTAAACATAGTCAAATCACACTTTGACTTGCTAAAAGTGCTTTTTGGACTTTAGCCTTTGTCCCACATGCACCCAAATTTCCCTTTTCTTCCAAACCAAAAACTATAAATAGGGTTATACCCCCTCCCTCATTTCCTAAGAATTCTCTCTTCTTCCTAGCATAGATTATAGCAATTTGTTTAGGCTTTAGATTGTATTTCATCTTCTTCCATTTGAGCTAAATAGCATTTAATTTTGTATTTCATAGTAATAACATGGAGTAAAAGGGAAGATCCATTGGCCTTGAAGCCATTAATGGGTAAATCTCTTTCTCTTAAACACATAAACTGAATGCTTAGATCCTCTTAGGTTCATTATTTCAAGCTTTCAAAGAATAGAGATTAACTTCATTTTCTTAGTTTGCATGTTTATTTCAAATTAATGTATGCAAAGAAGAAAACCTTGCTCATTTCTTATCACATGGTCCATTAATCAGATTGTTAAAAGAATTTGGGGTTTATTTAGAGATTCTTACCCAAAATCCATGGCTTATACAACTTTTCATTAAACACACCCATGAGCCCGAAGGTAAAAAATTCAAGATTCATCTAAGGAGTCAATGGTGGAGGTGCGGGAGGGTGGAGGGAATAAAAAAATTCCTTCATGGAATATGATTAAAATATGAAATGAGAAGTGCTGCCCCTCATCCAATCATATGAGCACACATGTCTTGCAGGAGGGCGGAGCCACGGAGGAAAATTGAAAAAATTTCCTTTTTCCAAAAAAGGTGGAAATGTGTAGAATCGGTCCGCAATTCTAATGGGACCCACTTTGGGACACATGTCAGGACCATTTTCATGAGGCGGAGATGCAAAGATATTTTGGAAAATTTTCCTTTTTCCAAAAAGGGGTAAAATAGCATAATCGAGCCTCAATTCCATTGGGACCCACATTGGGACACGTGTCAATCCTCATTTTCAAGAGGCCGGAGGTGTGCAGAGAAAAATGTCAAAATTTTCCATTTTCTCCCGAAATGTTTAAAAGGTAAAATAAAGCTCCCATATCCGTTTCTAATAGAATGGTGCCACATGGCCACTTAGAATAAAAGGGTCAAAATTTTAAAAAGGTAAAACCTGTGCCCATGCCAAATCAAATCTCACCACGTGATTGTTTCTTTTAAAAATGTGAAAAATGGAAAAATTCACCTCGAAGGCCCATCTCCAATGGTTTTTCTCCACATGGAGGGCACAGATTAAAATTTGAATGAAAATCGATAGTAGATGTGCATTGTTTTTGTTCTGTTGCCATTTTTGCCCTAGAATGCTCTAGGAAGTTTGGAGATGTGATTTTTGCATAAATTTTCATCAATTTTTTGGAAAATCCATGTTGTTTGCTGCCTACAAAGACCAATACAATCAGTTTTGAAGATCAATTTGAAGATCAGAGATGTATTTGAAATGAAATTTTGCCCTAACTTGTCCAAAACATGTAAAACATTAGATTCAGAAGTTGTAGAGGTCAAATTTTGGAGGGAAAATGGATGAAATGATGAAAGGAAGGGGGTCTGCATGCCTTGAAGATGAAAAACATGCCTCTCCATCTAATGGATAATGATGTGAATTTTGTAATGATTCACCCCTTTTTGAGACAACTGGACAACTTTTTGGATGTGTTTCTGTTAAAAGTCCCTGTCTACAAATCATGACGAATTTTTGTAACAAACTTGATGCTTGGCATATTATTTTCTTGGGAAAGAAGGCTCGGAGGAAATTGAATGCTATGTATTACATGAATTTTTCGTGCAAAGGGTTGGAAGTAGTTTGGGAAAGCCTGAAAAACTAAAAAAATCACGGGAAAATATGGGAAGAATCCCATTCTCTAAGTAACCACTTGAGAAGCTCATATAATTCTCCCTGTATTAGATTCCAAATCATGTTAAGTTTGTTGCACATGTATAGCCATTAAAAAGCTCTGATATTGTTTTTCAAAACATTCCCCTGCTAATAAATTTGATCCATTTTTGAGTTATTTTGTGTTTTCTTTGGGAATTTTTTTTGAATGCTTACATTTCAAGAATGCTTTTCAAATTTGTGTTTCTTGTTTCCTGTTGCAGTCTTGTGTTTAAAATCTCTCTTGATCATACATGATCTCATTATTATGATAGTTTAGTGGTATTTGCAATCTCACATTCAGAAGAGCTTTCCTCTGATAAAGAGATACAACAAATTTAAAACCACTTCACCTTCCTTGATTTCATATATTTTTTGTAAGCCTTTAGGTGCACCTTAGGTCCTAATTAAGTAGTGATTACTAAATGCTTCATTGGTTCTTTCTAACTCAATATTTTGTGATAGATAATGAAATATTTTGTGGAAAAGTGCAGATTTGGGCCTCCATTTGATGTACATATCTTGGTTGAAGGAATGATTAACCATTTTGATACGTTCTACTATTAAGTGTTTTCCCATATTTTGCTGAAGTCCTCAAAGAGTCTGGCAGACCCTAGTTTTTCTTGTCTAAACTCCCACCCAAAACTCATTCAAAACAACTAATCCTACCCTGTTTTACCCCTATTTTACCCCCTGTTATGCCCTATATACCCACAAAATATCAAAATCCATTTGCTAAAGTATGCAAAACATATGAGGATTTCAAATGTCTTTAGTAACCCTTGCCTTGCATTGAAATTATCTCCATAATTCTGGAAGTGACACCTTGTGAAAGTCAGATTTGGAGTGTTGATCATATTTTACCAAGGCATTTTCATACTATTTGCACAAATTGAGGGATATCTTCATCTTCTTCACCATTTAAGGGTTAAAAAATAGGTTCTCTTACCTTGGTTGAAAGGCACAACCCAAAACAGTTAGGATAAGATCAAGTCCTATTTAGAGTGCTACCCATCTCTCTACAATTATGAGTGCTAATTAGATCACATTCCCGAGCTAAAAAATGACATAGATCATGATCCATTTTTCTTCAAGCTTCATGCCATATCTTTGATGTTGCTCAGACTGAAAAGGAGAAAAAATTTGGATACCAACACTAGTGGTGCCGCTACCGAAGATGAAGAATGCAATATCTAAACTAATTTGTTAATCTGCTTCCAGTTCATATTCTTTTGAGCCCATCAACACTAGTGGCACCATTTCCAGGGACATTCTTAGTTTAATCTGATCCATGTGCATACATATTTGAGATTTTTAGAATGCATGTCAAACCCTAGTAATGTTTCCTGCAAGTTATTACATGAAAATACATTATTGAAGCATCATTTTATACTAAAATTTACAAGATTTAAGGAAAGGTTTCAAAGCTCTATCTGTAATTTTATCATTTTCTAGTAGTTTTTTGCACTTCCATGGTTACATTTGTGATTGATAGATTCAAGAAAAAGGAAGGTCTGATTTATAAATTTTTACAAGATTTTCAATGCTGATAGACATTTGATAGAGTATATTAGTGCATTTTAAACAAATGAGGATGAGAATAGTTACTGACAACTCCATGCTAATTTGATCTTGATAAATACCAGTGTCTTAGATTTCTATCATTTATTTTTTTATTGCTAATCTTTGCAAAAATTGAAAGGAATAAGATCTCTCTTCATTAAAGACTTTGCTAAGAAGTTGTTTTCAGATTCAAGGAACTCAAAGTTATAAGGGAGAAGAGTTTGGAAAGTGGTTGGAGAGCAGAGCTCAAGGAAAGTGGTTCCCATTTGTTGGACTTGAAATTGATCATCCTGGTCATTGAGGACTGCAGTCCTTCCTCAAGATAGATCTGAATTAGGTATTCCTCTAGTAGATTTGCATTCTCCATCTGGAGAGGGGAACTTCATTTGTCTTTGAAAATATTGCTCCTCATTTTGCCCCTGTATTTTCAAAATATGCTAGATTTTATCAAGAAGTTGATCCTATAGGGGATATCCATTTTAAATATTACATTTATATTCCCCAAAGACCTCTCACCTCCTCATCATTTTGTTTCTCCTCCAAGATCACCACCTCAAAACAATATGGCTCAGCCTTCACCTAGACCTCCATTTGTTGTTAACACCTTTTCTCCTATAAACTTTACAGGAATGGCTGGTTACCCAAATGTTGTCCCACAAGATGTAAGGAATAGATTGTCAAAGTTCCAAGGTAACAATGCATATGACTGGTGATCAGCATCTCAAACTTTTTGTTCATATGATGCGGGATTTTGAAATATGAGCTTGAAGATGTGTATGTCAAATTGTTCATTCATACATTAGAATAGGATGCAAGGGATTAGTACAAGGCTTTGCCTGATAATTTTATTGATTCTTGGATTAATATGAAAAATGCATTTAGGTTACAATATGGTGACAATACTAACCCTATATTTATCTTTTTTGAGTTTGAGAATATCAAGAAGAACCCCAATGAATCAGTGCATGACTTTAACACAAGGTTTAGTAACAAAATTAAGAGACGTTTGCTTGTTAATCTGAGGCTCTTGTGATGAGTCATTCCTAATCAAATATGTGGATGCATTTGATAAGAAATCAGCCTATTACTTGAGAGACAAAAACCCTACTAATTAAAGGCAAGCCTTTATCATGGCACTGCAGATTGAGAAATAACATTAAAGCCATTGGAAAACCTCTCAAGAGAGATGATGTAATGTTGATAAACCCTAAAAAAACCTCAATCTAGCAAGGGTGCTAATTTGGAGGAGGTTGTAAAAACTTTGGCAGGGGTTGTCAAAGAAATCTCATACAAGTTATCCCGAGAAGAGAAAGTTAATTGGGAAGAGTTCACAAGGTCAGAAAAAATCAAAAAACCATGATATATTTTGACAATTATCCTAGGGGTGAGCAAAGATCTGATGGATAGAGGGAAAGAACCCATGGGGTCTATGCAAATATACATCCTCAAGCACGTGAGGGTAGAGTGTTACCTGATCCCCTAACTATCTATGGTTGTTGTTGTTAAGGAGGTTGCTGATATTGATTGTTGTGATAAGTGTTTTCTACCCCATCCTCCATGTGAATTAAATCAACAAGAAGAAGAAGCTGGTAATGATGATGGTACTAATGATGATGTTTGCATGGTGGTTCTGTTCTTCAAGCTCACAAGATGGAGCATCTTCAACTGAGGTAATAAGTGCAAGGGCTGCTGCAATCTTTTTGGGTTTGCATCAAATGGGTACAAGTCCTTCGTCCCTCTCATACTCTTGAAGTAGATGTAGTGTAAGATTTTGAAATACCTAACAATGAATTTGAATAGTTATTATATTTGATGATAAAGAAGTATGATGGTAGGAATCCTCATCTGTAGGAGGATAGGACAATTGTTGATGAATGTTCTTGTGGCTCAAGAGAAAGGAGTACAACACAAGGATTAAAGTTGTTAAAGGAGATTTGGGCCTCAAGCCAAACCTAAAAACTCCCTTGCTTACAAGAATTCCCAAAGAAGCTCCTAGGAGAGATACACCTTCCAAAATCTCTACTGTCCCGAGTAAAAATTACAGTCCTCCTCATTCCCAAACTACCAAGAATCCCATACCATCTAATGAATCTGACTTTTCTCCCTTCCAATGCAGCCTTAACAAATAATGTTCCCTATAACATAGCCCAAGTTTTGATCCAAATCAAAGTGAGTTTTCCAATCATTGAGTTGCTTAGGATTCTTGAGCACAAGAAGAGAGAATTTGAGTACATGGGATTGAAGGAGGAAAAGAGTACTCAAAGCAGAAATGTGAACGTTGTTGAAACTCCTCCTCTAATCATTATAGATCTTGAAAGCACCACCAGCATTGGATGTATCTTGGAGAAGACACCTAAAGTTTACTTGGGGACATCCTTGATTGATTCCTAATTGAATGTTGATCCATTCTTTCACAACTTTGATCATAAAGGATAGACTACTTCACAATTGTATGTTTGATTCCGGTGCATCATGCAATGTCATGCCTCTTGAAGTCATGAATGAGGCTGCATATCAAAGTGACATGGTAGTATATGGAAAGTGAACTTCCATGGACTCAAGGGAAGTGCCGGTGGTTGGTTATGTGAAGGGTTTGGTGGTACAACTTGCATCCTATCCAAATAAGAATTTGAAACTTGATGTTGTAATTGTTGATTGCCCTACCAAATGGGGCATGATTTTGTCAAGAAAGTGGGCTACAAGTGTTGGTGGGACTATTCAGATGGACATGTCTTTTTCCACCATTCCCATTGAAGGCAACCTTTTCAAGCATCTATGGAGAAAATAAGATGTTGCACCTTATTGAAGATCCTAACAATGCTTCCTATGAAGTGTTGTTTATCTGATGTCGATGATGACAACTTTTGTTGGATTTTCTGATGGTAAAGAAAACAAGATGGATTAGTTAAAGTGCCTTGAACAGGTAGTTTCTCCTTGGACCTTGCTATTTGATGGAGCTTGTTCCAAATTTGGAAATGGTGCTGGTATAGTTATGATTTCTCCAAGCTTAGAAGAGTTTGTCTTTTTCCTCCAAGATTAATTTTGAATGTACTAACAACATTGTATTAATATGAAGCCTTGTTGTTGGGTTTGAGAATTACATGGAAGTATGGTGTCAAGGACATCATTGTCAAAAGGAGATTCAGAGCTAGAGTTGTCAAGTAGATAAGAAAACTATATGCTACAAAAAAATCAGCAGATGAAACAGTACAAACATGCAGTTTGGGATCTGATTGAGATGTTTGATTCCTTCAACATTGTACATCGTGATAGAAGTTTCAATGTTGCTACTAAAAAATTATCAATGTTGGGGTCTATATTTGGAAATTGCATTGTTTCACCTTATTTTGAGTACAATATTGAAGTGTTGACCAGGCCTGATGTCCCTGACAACATTAAGCATCAGAAAGTCTTTAATGATGATGCTCAAGTGTAAAGGTTCTTAAAAAATACAAGGTGAGTTTGTAGATTAGAATATTTATTGGGAGCCAATGGTATGTGTGACTGAAGGAAGAGAAACTTTGTATGGGAAAGGATATCATCCAAGTGAAAACTATCACCATTCCTAGAGGTCTTGTTACACTTGATTCAAATTTTGACAATATTGATTACATCATCAATAGAAGCATGTTTGCCTCAAGGGATTTGGAAGAGCATAACTTAGGCACTAATGATAAACCAAGGAATAGTCTAGTTGGGAAAAAATCTAAACAAAGAAGAAAAAGGAGTCCTATGTTCAGTTGTTGAAGAAGTATCTAGGACTGCTCTAGCTTGGTCTTATTCTAGAATTGAAAGCATATAGAAAGGACTTGTTTCAGCATGAGATTCCTCTTGAAGCCTAATGCCAAGCCATTCAAAACAAAATAAGAGGCCAATTAATCCACTCCTCTCAATGGAAATGCAAGATCAATTGAAGAAACTAAAAGAGGGAGGGATTTATTCAGCCCATAAGGTATTCATCTTGGGTTGCAAACCTTGTGCCAGTCAGAAAGAAGAATGGAGATATTAGACTTGTGTGTGGACTTCAGGAATCTAAATAGAGCTTCATTGAAAGGACAATTATCCTTTTCCAAACATGGAAAATATACTGTAGATGGTGACTAGTTCTGAATTTTTGTCCACCTTGGATGGTTTATTTGGCTACAATCAAGTTGTTGTAAAGGAGTCAGAAAGATTTAAGACTTCCTTTAACACTCCTTGGGGAACTTATGTCTATGTGAGAATGCCTTTTGGTCTTATGAATGTTGGATCTACCTTCCAAAGATCAATGGATGTTTTTTTTGCTGGTTACATAAATGATTTCTTTGTAGTTTATCAAGATGATGTGATTGTGTTTTTAAGGAGAAAAAAATATCACTTGCAACACCTGGAAAGAATGTTGATCAAAATTAGAAAATTTGGCAATCTCTTTTAATCCAAAGAAGTACAATTTTGGAGTGAAAAATGCCAAATTAATTTTTCATATTATATCAAAGGATGTTGTCATGATTGACCCTGAGAGGGTGGAAGCAAACAATAAGGTTCCAATTCCAAGGAACAAAGAAGGGCATACAATCCTTCTTTGGGAAAATCAACTTCATTAGAAGGTTTATGTCTAATTTTGCTGAGTTGAATCTTCCTATTACATGCATGATAAAGAAGGACCAAATTATCAAATGGGAAGAGGCCGCTATTCACGATTTTGAAGGAATTAAGGAAGCATTAAAGCATGCCCCTGTTTTGGCAGCTTCAAATTACAAGAAGCCTTTCCAAATCTTCTCCTTTGCTTTTGAAAATACCATTGCATCTATTTTGCTATAAAAGGATGAATATGGGGCTAAGAGGCCTATTGAATTCTTTATTAAGGCCTTACAAATTGTCTAAGCTAAAGTACATAATCATCGTAAAAACAAGCATTTGCCTTGGTGAAAGCAACAAAGGTTTTCATGCCTTATATCTTAAGTTCAAAGGTTGTTGCTTATGTTCCCCAAACCATGGTAAAATACATCTTATCAGAGATGGAGATCTCAAGAAAAATATGTAGATGGGTGAACGAACTGTAGGAGTATGACATGGACATTCAAACCAAAAAGTTGGTAAGAGGTTTGGGGCCTTGGCTAAGCCTATGGCTGAGAGTAACTTGCAGACTGTAGAAGTGAATGAAGTAGAGGAAGAAAGGGCATGTTGTTCTTGAGAAGTTGGTAATTTTTGAGTGGCATAAGGATGTAATATTTTATCTCAGACACCCTATGTTGCCCTGATCATTTAAGTAAAAATAAAAAAAGATACCTCTATGCTGGCTTCTCAAAAATACATCATCACTGACTTTGGGTTGGCTCAGAAGAACCCTAAAGGTGTCCTTTTGAAATGTATAACTGAAGATGAAGCTCCCAAAATAGTTTCTAATTTCCATGGGGGATTTTTTAGAGGACACTTTGTTGGAAGGGTTACAACACATAAAATTTTGAGATCTGGTTATTGAGTGGCCTACTCTCTTCAAAGATGCAACCCTACTAGATTAGAAAATGTGAGAGTTGTCAGCATTTCTCTAGAATAATGAAAGCTTTAGGCTCCCTTCATTTGCACCCTGTATCAATTGAAGCTCCTTTCAAACAATGGAGGAATAGACTTCATTGGTGATATTTTCAGACCCTTATAGTTCTAGACATAAGTGGATTCTTATAGCCATAGATTACTTCACAAAGTGGGTAGAGGCAATCCCCACAAAGAAAGAAACACACTAAGTTGTTATGGACTTCTTGTTGAATCACATCATATGCAGATTTGGTGTACCAGTAAAGATTGTAGCTAATAATGCCATGCGTTTCAAAGCTAAACCCTTGATGGAAATGTGCAAGGTGTATGGAACCAATCTGAATTATGCTTCAAACTATAACCCTCAAGGAAATAAACAAGCTGAGTCCAGCAATAAGAACCTATTAAAGATCATTAGAAGAACTTTGGACCTAAACAAGAAGAAAGTGGGCTGAACAAATGGAATTTGTAGTTTGGGCTGATAGGATAACTACCAAAAGAGATACTAGTAAAATCCCATTTGAGTTGGTGTATAGAACACAAGCTCTATTTCCCTTACATCTACAATTATCTTCATTTCAGTTTGTTCAACAACTTGAAGATCAAGAGGTCAGTCTATATGAAGCAAGGATTAATCAGATTGTTGAGATGGATGAAGAAAGAAGAGCATCACACCAAAGGCATGTCAGATTTAGAGAGAAGTTGAAGAGGTTGTTTGATAAGAAGGTCACGCCTAGGGTTTTTAATGTTGGAGATATTTTTTTTTTGTGGGATAGTAGGCACAAAGATAAGGGCAAATATGGTAAATTTGATGCATTGTGGATGGGCCCTTACTCCATTGATATCAGAATTGGTGAGAATACCTTTTTTCTCAAGGACTTAGATGGGGAATCGCTTGAACTACTTATTAATGGAAGACATATGAAGAATTTCTTGGATTAATCCCCAAATTTGAGGTATGCACCACTTGTACAGTGTATAGTGTTTGGCTTTTGCTTTGTTTTCGATGTTTTGTCGGTTCGCAGTTTGCCTTGGTGTGTGGCAGCCATTTTTGTTGGTTTCTTAGCTAGTTTTTTGGTGGCTTTGGCTCATGACTCCATTTCCCAATGGTTTTTTTGGCACTTGGTCTACTTTTGTTCTTGTGGCACTTAGTAGGAGTGCCCATCCCTGAGCAGGAGCCAAAAATCCTAAAAATTTGGATTTTTTTTTTTCAAAGGGCGGAGGGGCGGAGAAAAATGTCAAATTTTTACAATTTTCCAAAAGTGTTAAAATTTTAATGGCAGAGGTGCGGGATGGCAGAAGAAATGTTAAAAATTTTCCTTCGTGGAATATGATTAAAATATGAAATGAGAAGCGCTGCCCCTCAGCCAATCATATGAGGACACGTGTCTTGCAGGAGGGCAAAGCCGCAAAGGAAAATTGAAAAAAAATCCTTTTTCCAAAAAAGGTGGAAATGTGTAGAATTGTTCTATGATTCCAATGAGACCCACTTTCAGACACGTGTCAGGCCCATTTTCATGAGGCAGAGATGTGGGGATATTTTGGAAAATATTCCTTTTTCCAAAAAGGGGTAAAATAGCATAATCGAGCCGCGATTCTGTTGGGACCCACATTGGAACACGTGTCAAGCTCATTTTCAAAGGGCGGAGGAGCAGAGAAAAATGTCAAAAAGTGATCCCAATCCCATTTCCAATCACATTGTGACACGTGGAGGGCTCAGATTAAAGGATAAAGGAAGATCAACAGTAACTGTGCATTTTTTAGTTTGGCTGCCATTTGAGCTCCAGGAAGCTTGGAGATGTGATTTTTGCATCAATTTTCACCAAATTTTTGACAAATTCATGTTGTTTGTGCCTGCAAGGACCAATGTAATTGTTTTTAGGATCAATTTGAGGATTATCTATGTTTTTGAAGTGAAATTTTACCCTAGCCCATCCAAAAGTTACAGAGTCAAATTTTGGAGGGAAATGGCTGAAATAATGAAAGGAAGGGGGTTTGCATGCTTTGAAGATGATAAACATGCCTCCACAATGGATAATGATGTGAATTTTTCAATGATTCATCTCTTTTTGAGACAACTAGTAACTTTTTGGACGTGTTCTGTTAAACGTCCCTGTCTGCGAGTCATGAGGAATTTTTAGGATTGTTGGCTCTTGCTCGGGGATGGGCACTCCCTGTCTACTTTTGTTCTTGTGGCACTCCCATTCCTAGCAACGGTGCAACTGGTGTTGGTACCCAATTTTTTTCTCCTTTTCAATCTAAGCAGCATCAAATATATGGCATGAAGCTTGAAGACAGATGGATCATGGTGTGTGTCATTTTGTAGCCGAGAATATGATCTAACTGGCACTCAAATTTGTGGAGAGATGGATATCACTCAAATAGGAATTGATCTTGTCCTAATTATTTTAGGTTGTGCCTTTCAACCAAGGTAAGAGAACCTATTTTGTAACCCTCAAATGGTGAAGGAGATGAAGATATCCCTCAATTTGTGCAAATAGTATGAAGGGGCCTTGGGAAAATATGATCAACACTCCAAATCTGACTTTCACAAGTTGTCACTTCCAGATTTGTAGATAATTTCAATGCAAGGCAAGGGTTACTAAAGACATTTGGAATCCTGATCTATTCTGCATACTTTAGCAAATGGATTTGATCTTCTATGGGTATACAGGTCAAAATAGAGGTAAAACAAGGTAGGATTAGTTGTTTTGAATGATTTTTGGGTGGGAGTTTAGACAAGACAAACCAAGGTCTGCTAAAATATTTAAGGATTTTGGAAAAATATGGAGAAACTTAATAGCAGAAAGTATCAAAATGGTTAATCATTCCTTCAACCAGGATATGTGCATCAAATGGAGGCCCAGATCTGCACTTTTCCACACAATATTTGATCGTCTATCACAAAATCTTGAGTTAGAATGAACCAATGAAGAATTTAGCAATCACTATTTAATCATGACCTAAAGTGCACCCAAAGGTTTACAAACAATATTTAAAGTCAAGGAAGGTAAAGTGATTTTAAATTTGTTATCTCTTTATCAGATGAAAGCTCTTCTGAATGTGATATTGCAAATGCCACTAAACTATCAACAAGAAATGAGACCATGTATGATCAAGAGAGATTTTAAACACAAAACTGCAACATGAAACAAGAAACACAAATTTGAAATGTAAGCATTCACAGATTTTTCCCAAAGACAACATGGAATAACTCAAAAATGATTAGATTTATCAGCAGGGGAATGTTTTGAAAAATAATCTCAGAGCTTGTTAATGGCTATATATGTGTAACCAACTTAACATGATTTGAAATCTGATACAGAGAGAGTTACATGAGTTTCTCAAGTGGTCACTCAGAGAACGGGCTTCTTCCCAGATTTCCCCGTGAAATTTTTAGTTTTCCAGGATTTTTTAAACTCTTCCAACCCTTTGCATGACAAAATGATGCAATATATAGCTTTCAATCTCCTTTTAGCCTTCTTTCCCAAGAAAAGAATATGCCAAGCATCAATTTTGTTACAAAAATTCCTCATGACTCCCAGACAGGGACGTTTAACAGAACACGTCTAAAAAGTTGCCAGTTGTCTCAAAAAGAGATGAATCATTTAAAAATTTGCATCATTATCCATTGTGGAGGCACACTTTTCATCTTCAAAGCATGCAGAACCCCTTCCTTTCATTATTTCATCCATTTCCCTCCAAAATTTGACTCTGCAACTTCTGGATTTAATATTTTACATTTTGGACAGGCTAGGGTAAAATTTCACTTCAAAAACATAGCTAATCCTGAAATTGATCCTCAAAACCAATTGCATTGGTCCTTGTAGGCAAAAATGACATGAATTTTTCAAAATTTTGGTGAAAATTGATGCAAAAATTGCATCTTCAAGCTTCCTGGAGCTCAAATGGCGGCCAAACTAAAAAATGCACAGTTACCATTGATCTTCCTTTATCCTTTAATTTGAGCCCTCCACGTGTCACAATGTGATTGGAAATGGGCTTGGGATTAGTTTTTGACATTTTAACACTTTTGGAAAAATGTAAAAATATGACATTTTTCTCCACCCCTACGCCCTTTGAAAATGAGCTTGACACATGTCCCAATGTGGGTCCTAGTAGAATCACAGCTCGATTCTACTATTTTACCCCTTTTTGGAAAAAGAAATTTTTTTAAAAATATCCCCACATCTCCGCCTCATGAAAACATGCCTGAAACATGTCCCAAAGTGGGCCCCATTGGAATCGCGGACTAATTCTACATATTTCCACCTTTTTTGGAAAAAGGAAAATTTTCAATTTTACTCCGCAGCTCTGCCCTCCCACAAGACACGTGTCCTCATATGATTGGCTGAGGGGCAGGACTTCTCATTTCATATTTTAATCATATTCCATGAAGGAAAATTTTTAACATTTCCTCCACCATCCCGCACCTCCGACATTGACTCCTCAGATGAATCTTGACTTTTTACCTTCAAGCTCGCGGGTCCATTCAACGATTTTACCCTTTTGATAACTAGAGGAAAAAAATACAACTTGCCTCCAAAGGCCTGCCTCCCCGCCCTATGCTTTAATGCTTACATGTTTCTTCATCCCATTGGCTGCGAGTTTACGGTCTAATTTTATACTTTAACTCTTTTCACCAAAGGTTGAAAAGTATCAACCTCCTCCGCCTTTCCATCTCCCCACCTACCACATGTCCTCCTCTGATTGGATGTGGGCCTTAGGGGATTTTCTTCATTTCCACGCATTTTCCAAAGTTCCCTAAGGCAAAAAATGACCCGCCCATCCACCTTCACTCTTCCTGCGACACATGTATCTCCTCTGGGGCATGCGGAGCTACGGGGGAAACTTGCACTTTTTTCCAAAAACACAAAAATGTTAAGTTTTTAGAAATGACCCACCGATCCTTATCCAATTAGAACAAACCATGTTGCTGATGAATGCTGAAGAATAAATTGACAGGAAAATGACACCCATTTGACCGTCAAAACATAGAAAATGCCAAGGATGCCTAGAATTCGATTTTTTCTCTAAGGACAACAAAATTCTCAAAATTGAACCAACTGAAACATGTTTTCAAAGTATTTTTTATCATGGAATTGGATTTTCAATGGCATACAAATGAAAATCGATCAATTTTAAACTTCCATGATCGGGAAAAAAGGAAAAACGGTACAGCCCACAGATTTTTGGAAAAATTAGGGCACAAAACAGGGCACACATGTAGATTTCTTTCAAATTGGGGTAAAACAACAAGTTTGTGAGAATTTCAAAGCATCCAAGCAAGAGGGGAAAAGTTTCAGACCACCAATTTGAGAAAAAAAACATTTCAGAGCATGTAAAATGAATGAAAATTTAGGGCAAAACGGTGCAAGCTCAAAAATGGCACCAACACCTCTCCTCATCTGATTGATTTATGATGTGTATCTTTATCTAGTCTAATCATCTCTTTTTATAGGATCATAACCCACTACCATTCCTTCTCTTCTGAAAAGATCACATGCCAAGTATCGATGTGGTCCTCCAATGGTGAATGTTTATCCCTTTGCAAACCCTCCACTCTCTGTAATGACGTCTTTTGGGAATATACCCTATGTGGAATATCCTTTTCTTGACATCTGAGGTTCCAGGTTTGCACCTTATCCACTTATTATGCCTAATCAAGTCCTCACATTTTACCTCAAGTGTCTTTAAAATGCCAAATATGGATAAGTCCTTTAAACTTGTGTTCTTCCTTCCGCACGTCCCCCTAGTTTCACATAAACCATTCTTAAACCCCTCTTGCCCTATGTACTTTCCCCTTAAAGTGCCTTCTTCTTAATCCTACACATGCACATGCCCATTCGTACTTAGCACAATATTTCAAGGCCCAACATCACCCCCACAGCTCTAGCATGTTCTCCATCCTTAGAAACATCCTGCTCCTTAAAATAATAAGGAATGCTTCTTAAAATAATAACGAATAGTAGGACTGGGACAAATTGAATGAAAGAATAAAAGAATGGAAGAATGGAATTCTACTGTTAGGAGGAGTGGGAATTCCCTTTCTTATTGTTGCCTCAATATTTTTCCAGGAATCCACCTCACCCTACGCCTACTGAAGTAGGTCACCTACTAGAGAACTCACCTCCTCAAAACTCAATTCATCACCCTTAGCATTTAGTGTATCCACAATTCCTTCTAACTACTTGCTAAGGTCATCTAGTTCATCCATTCTGTGAGTGACCTAGGGATACAACTCCTTAAGATGATTCTTAATCAAACCCTGTAAGGATTCGATTACTTCCATCTTCTTCTTAACCTTATGGCTATGATTTTATCCCATGCTCTAACCCTATTTACCTTTGTTATTTATCTTGAAACTCCTTCAGACCCTACATCATGTGCATAGCAACCAATATACTTACTACCTTGTCTCTATCAGTGCAATTATGATACACAACCTCAGCCATTATTGCACAGCAGTCTTTACAATGGTAAGGATCTCAAAATATCTGAGTAATTGTTACCTTGATATTCATGGTCTTTCTTCCTCCTTCTAGCATGTGCTAAAGCCTCTACTGCTAATTCCAATGTGAGTGGTCACCTTTCCGTGGTGAGGAGTTTGGGTCAAGTCTTCCAAGTACTTACATGGTTGACTTGTATTTTTTATCAGGTGGGGCCAGGTCTAGGTGCTTTCAAGATTACAACATTCTGAAATCATATCTATTTTATTATAAACCTTTGCATAAATTTTCCTTATCCTCCCTTAATTTGTGCCTTAATTGTGTGCTAATTAAAATCCTCTCTTGCTTCAAATCCTTTTTTTTTCTCAACAATTTCTTCATTTTTCTTATCAATGTTCTTCTTCCAAGACCCTTACTCTTTCATTCCTCCCGAAGAGACTCACATCAACGTCCATCTGATACCTTGTTGATTGTGCATTACACATTTTCTCATCTGATAGTTTGTTGAGCATTCACTAGAGGGTTTACTCCCTTGGTATATCCAATATCTTCATCAATGCATCTCATGATTGACCTCGAACTCAGGCTCATCAACATGGGACTCAAAATCCCAAGACAACATCTTCCTTGTGCATGAGTATGCACCATCTTCACCAAAAGAAGACCATGCAAGAATTTGGTTTGATAGGCACAGTACTTTGGAAACACATATGCACAGTACCTTATTTGGATCATTGATATAAGCCATTCCTTGCTCCTGTGCTTTTCTACCATACCCTTTCCTCTCATGTGCGCATAACCTTTGGGAAGCTTACCGCTAGGCTTGTGATCTCTACCCATACTTCCATATTCCTTTTCTCCATGCTCTCACTTCCCTCCATCTCCTTGAGAACTTTTTAAATGTTGTGCTCCACCTCTTGTTCCTTAAATGTTGCGCTCCACCTCTTGTTCCACTAAGTCTTTTATTATTCTTGTTACCTCCCTTTCTACTAACATCTTCTATTTTCTCCTTGGTCAGGCTTGGAGTCCTTTGATCCTTCATGCTGACTTCCTCACTTTCTCCCTTATATATGAGGCACCTCCTTCATCCTCATCCTTCTCTTCAATTCCCTCCTTCTCTCAGTCATTAATATCGTACATAAGATGGTCCTGAGCCTCACTGCGCTTGTCACCATTCTTATCATTCTTGACGGCGTCCATGGTCTCTATTTATTTTGATTATGCCCTTTCTATTACTTTCTACTTCTTCCTAACTGGTGATTTTAGTATAGGATATTTTTATTTTTCTACTTCAGTAGGAGACTCCTTCTCTTACTGGTGAAATTCTTCTTTCGTAGGGGGGTCTTCTTGCTCTTGTGCACCTCTTCCTCAGGTGTCTTATCTTTCTATTCTATGGGGGACATTCTTCCTCCATGCATAGGGGCTCATTTTTAGCACTTGACTCCTACACACCTGTAGATTGCATTATTGTCAGTATACTTGGTGACCTTTTTCTTGAGGTGCCTCCTCTCTCTCTCCATCTTCCTTCATGCATGGCCTTCTTCCTTATGGTGGGGTATTCTAGGATAGATACATCATCTCTAAATGTAAGAACCCTTCTCATACTTTGGCCTTATGCATGGAGGTATACCCTTGTTGCGGTACTTCCAGCAACATGAAATGTTATTGGCTTTACCATATGTACGATCATGGGAGACATACTTCTCCACATAGGCACACTTATTTAGATATATCAAATTCTTGTGCAGCTTACTAGTAATCTTGGATCTATCATGCTGAGGTCAAAGCTTAACTTCTTTACATCCTTGAATCTATTGACCCCGGCATAGAAGTATTGTGCTATGAAGGAGAATGAAAACTTGCAATAGGAATCCTTGGTGACATCTACTAAAGAAAAACTATCGATACAGAAGTGTTGGTACATAATGAATTCAACCTTGACCTTGTAGTAAAATAGGTAACTACTAAATTACGCTCCACTCTATGCACTGAATGCATCATGCATCTGTTTGTACCATTTTTCTAGGTGCGCTTTGTGGGCGGCCATCATTGTGTCACAAGTTTACTTCTCAAATATTTTGGTCAGATGAAGGGGTTCTCATCTAGGTACTCCCACACAAATGTTTATGATCTCATCGAGAAATCAAATTTCTTAAAAATATGATGGTCAAGGAGGACATTACCAAACATGATATACTCTTCATCATGTGTGGTACTGATGATTTATTCTACTATGAATAGTGAAAGGTTATCGATGGTCCGCTCATAAGATCTTGTGGTAAACGTTCAACCAATCCTTTTTTATCTATTTCCACCTCTCCTACCCATTTGGTTTTGTGACCAAGTGTGTGGACATCCTCATTATAGGGTCATGGAAATTACAGAGATGTGAAAGTACCGTGACCCCTTTTTGTATTCATAGGATTCCACAGTTTTCTTGATGGCCTCCTTTTCGTCCAATTCAGCATCAAACAAGATTCTCCTTTGTAGGTAAGACTAATAAATTTAGAAATTAGTTCGGAAGTTATCTACATTCTGTCTTCCTGCAAAATATGAAATTATCTTCATGTACACATTACTTTAACCACTGGTACACAGTCTTCTCCGGCTTGCCATAAATAGGGCAACTCATAGAGTTGTAATAACCCAACCTTCTCCACCTTCACCTTTACATAATCATCGTATATGGGCATTCCATCTGGTGTCCTTTTATCTGGTAGGGCAGAAAAATTTCCAATTCCATCTCATTATCTAGTGGTGCTCATCGTTCGATGGTTATAGTCTACTTACAGTCAATCTTTCTAACATGAGACACTGAATATAGTAGATTCTTAGAAATTCTACTTCATCTGGTGTTTTCCATATAGGACGATTACCATTCTTTGTTGAATCTTCAGTAGGAAATGACTCTATTTCCCTTTGCCCTAGTGAGTCCTTCTTTGGTGATAGGGTGCTTACTCTTACTTAGTGACATTTCTCTTCCTCAGGTGTCTACTCAAAGTCCTTTCTCTTCTAATCCAGGGGACGTCTTGCTCCGTTGCATAGTGTGCTCTGGTTCTTCCACTCGACTCCTCCCATGCATGTATCATGTGTTGTCAGTATACTTGGTGCTTATTTCTCAAGTGCCTCTGCTCTCTTCCTCTTCCTTGGCACGGCTTTCTTCCTTATGGTGGGGTCTTCAATGATAGAGAAATCATCTTCAATGTAATTTCCCTTCATCATACTTTGGCCTTATCACGTAGGTATGACCCTTGTTACTTGGTCCTCCCAGTAGCATGACATGTTACTCAAAGGCCCATTTACAACATATGTACGTGTGCATGGGTAGACACCCTACTTCCTCCACATGAGGCACACTTCTTTGGAGTATATCAAATTCCTACAGTAGCTTGTGGTAATCCTACGCACAGTACCTTATGCTGAGGTCAAAACTTAACTATATTTACCTCCCTTGAATCCTATTGACTCTGGCCTGGACCAGTATTGTGTTCCTCCTAAGTAGAATGGAAACTTGTACGAAGCTTACCCTTAGGCTAGTCATTTGCACCCATGAAACTTTGTCAATATAAAATTGTTGGTATGCACAACAAATTCCCTGACCATCACCTTACAGTAACTTAATCGGTAATTGCACTCCACCTCTTATTCTACCAACTCTTTATGTTATGCATGTCACGCATCCGTTTGTACGGAATCTTCTATTTTCTAGGCGCTTGGTTATGGCTTGGAGTCATCATGGTGTCTTCAAGTGTGACTTCTCAAATCACTTTCACAGGTGAAGTGGTTCTTACCTCCTTGGTCCTCATCCTTCACATAAAGTATCCCTCCTTGCCCATCAGGGAACTCCAATTTCTGAAAATATGATGGTCCTAAGCCTCACTGCGACATGTCACCAAACATGATCATTCTCTGACGGCATCGCATGTGGTACTCTATGATTATCTTCTGACTATGCCCTTTCTAAGAGGTTATAGATGGTCCCCTCATAGATCTTGTGGTAAATGTTTAGTATCAGAGACTCTTCTTTGATCTTGTGTCCACCTAGGAAACTCCTACCCATTACTAGTGATTCTGTGACCGATGTACACGGCCATCCTGCATCTAGTAGCCTTTTCCTCAAGTGTCTTTAGAATGCCAACTATGACCTCTTCTGCGGGTGAACCCATATTCTTCCTTCATTCATGATGGCACTCCTTTTCACCTAAGTCTTGTGCACCTAAAGATTGCATCCTTTAGGTTATACTTGGTGAATTTTCCCTTAGTTGGGCACTCCTTATCTCCCTAATCTTACGTGTGTGCATGCCCTTTAGTACTTAAGGAAACATATCTTCAAGGCCCATGAGATGACATTCACCACTCGTACATGTAAGCTCCCTGGCTTGCAAACATAGGGAAACTCCTGTAGAGTTGTATACCCTTGTTGCGGTTCTCCCAGACAACTAAGAAATGTTAATGGCTTCATCATATGTACGATGGGAGACATACTTCTCCACATAGGCAGCACTTCTATCTGTAGGATAAATAGTTACAATTCCTGTCATTAGCTCTATTGTAATATTGTTCTATCGTGCATGAGGTCAAACCTTACGACCTTCTTTTAAGGTCACTCCTTAAATCTATTCACCTGACCTCATAATTATTGTGTCACTTCCTGTGATGTCAGAATGACAACTTGCATAGGTTCCCTCTAGGTGCCATCTACTAGAGTCAAACACGTCCATGTTGATATAGAAGTGTTGGTACAATGGAGAATTCAAGTCTCGACCTTATAGTAAAATAGGTAACTAATTAGGTATCCACCACTCTACACTGAATGTGTCACACATCTGCTTGTACCATTTTTCTAGGCGCACCTTATGGGCAGACATCATGGTATCGCAAGTATACTTCTCAAATATTTTATCAGGGAAGGGGTTTTCATCTGGGTACTCCCATACAAATGTTGTTTGGCCCATCAGGGCACTCCAATATTCTGAAAATATGATGGTACCAAGAGGACATTACCAAACATGATCTTTCTATCCATCGCATGTGGTATTCAATGATTTCTTCTGTTATGAACACTGAGAGATTATAGATGGTCCCCTCTGAATCTTACAAAAAATGTTCAAACCAAGCCTTGTTGATCTATGTCCACCTCTCTCTGTCTATTTAGTTTTGTGACCAACTCACATGGCCATCCTCATTATAAGGTTGGAAATCACAAAGATGTCAAAAGTACCGTGACCCCCTTCTTGTAGTCATAGGCTTCCACAATCTTCTTGATGGCCTCCTTGTCATCCAAGTCATCATCAAACAGATTCTCCTTCGCAGGTAAGACCAGTAAATTTAGAAGATAGTTGGGGAGTTATCCACATCCTTCATCTTATGAAATAGAAATGATCTTCATGTACACGTGACATTAACCACTAGTATATCCACTCTAGGTTACCAAAATAGGGAAACTCATAGAGTTGCAACAACCTAGCCTTATTCCATCTTCACCTTCACTTCATATTTCGTAGATAGGCATTCCATCTAGTGTCCTTTTATTGGTAGGGCAAACCAGTTCCAATGCCATCTCGTTCTCTGTGGTGCTCATCTTATGGTTATAGTTACTTACAGCCATTTTTCTTACGTGAGACACCCATTCCTTTCCAAGAAATACACCATCTAGGTATTGCATCTCTGATGTACCATTCTTTGTTGAAGCTGGTGGAAATACCCTTATTTCCCTTTTCCCTTTCCCTTCTTTGATGAAATGATGGTTACTTTCCTTGGTGCCATTTCTCTTTTCGGGTTACTCAAAGTCCTTTCTCATTGATCCTGGCTCTACTTAGTTTTGTGGCTCTATTCTTAAGTGAAAGATCCCTTCAATCATGTGCCCTAGTAATGGAACCCTAACCTGGAAAAACTCTTTCTTCCACAAAATGGCGTATTCACTTGTGGGATTTGAAAACTCCTACAACCATCTCCCTCACGCTCGTGTACTATTTTTCCACCTCAGTTCACTGATCAAACTAGTTATGCACTCAGATCTTCACAACCATATTTCACACAAATTTTCTCAATAATGCCCTAGTTCACAAGATCTATTCGATATCACAAATTCAAGGTAACAATAATGTACCCTGACCTTCTACTTATAGATTTTTCTTCTTTTCCGTGATAAATGCAATGCCACCTACCATTGTACATTTACAATAAAGGCAGATTTTTCCTCTTAAGACAACCTTTAGCCCTTTTACCCACATGCCCAATCCTACGTGAAAACTCCTACAACCTTATGGTGTGCAAAAATCCTTACCGACCGAAGATCCTTTCACGCGCACTTATAGCACCTAAGGAACTTCTTATGTCCTCACCCTAATTTTTGGCATCGCCTACCTCATGGTGTTCCTGCGCTTCTCATATTTGTATGTGGTCTTCTGAACTACTTACACCAAACTCCTTATGTCCACCTTTTCTACGCATGCTCTTCCAAATTATTTTCTTTTGATCCTTCAATCTAGGCCATCGAAACATAGCTACTAATACCATCTTCCATTATTTTATTGCATTACTCCACCCCACACAAAAAATAGATGCATTAGTCCTCTACACATAGAAAACTTTTGAAAATAATTAGTGGCTACCAGAACACAATGCATACACAATAAACAAAAAGGTAATAAGAAAAGAGAAGGGGAAACACAAAGAAAGGAAAATAATTAAGGTAAATCATAGGCTAAATGGAAATACTGCCTTATTTATGCATACAAGGAAGAGTTATTTATAGTAGGCATTCAGCCTACTCCCATTGAAATGGCCTGGTAACCTGTGTTCCATATAGCAACTTGTTTGTAAATGCGCATGTGAATCAAGTATATATGAGATACAATATATGGTCCCTATCCAATGGAATTTGAATTTCCCAGGATGGTGTAGAAATTTGGAGTCATAAACAAACCATCTGCCCAACCTCAAATTGTTTTTCTTAGATATGGAGATCATGCCATGCCTTTTTTGCCTGACACCGATTTTTATTTTTTCTAACTCCACCGAGAAGTGATCACCTTTCTTCTAACTGCATTAATGTTCTCCAATCCTCTCCTCATGTAGTTGCTTTTCATCATCTAATCCTCCTGCACGCACAATACGTAGTGATGTATCATATGAATTCAATGGTAAACATAGTTTCCTGCCAAACACCAATTAGAAAGGTGTGGCCTTGTTCAATCTCTTATAAGTAGTCCTTATATGACCATAACACAGCTGAAACTTTATCATCCCAATCCTTTCTTCCCACATCACAAATCTTGGTTAATGTGTGACTCAGTAATTTGTTAAATGCTTCAGCAGTTCCATTATGCTTGGGGGTGATATGGGGTAGTCTTGTGCATGGGCTACCATGAATTCTACCAATAAGATTCTAACTATCTCATTCAAGAAATGGGTAACCCTATCACTTGTTAAACTTAGGGACATCCATATTTATTGATTATGTTTTCCCATAGGAACCTTAGGTTGTTGTTTCTGTTTTGTAATCCTTTATAGGTATTACCTCCACCCACCTTGTTAAGTATTCAATGCAAGTTATGATACAACCTGAACTAGTCCTCCATGCAGTGAAATTGGTCCTACAAAATCAATTTATCAAATGGTTATGTGCTAGCTATCATTCTCAATGGAAACATCTCATCTCCTTCTTCCTTATTTTCCAAGGTGCTAACAATGGTCACAGGCCTTTCAAAACTCAATACAATCTTTGTAAATGCTTTCCCACCAAAAACCCTACTAAAAAATCTTACGTGCAGTTGCATTCCCTACATAGTGTCCTCCTGCAATCCCACCGTGCGCGTCCTCCATGATTGCAACGTGCTCATGTTCTAACACACACCAGCATAAAACCTCATCGCGACCTAGCTTTTATAAGTCTCCACTAATTAACATGTAGGGCATGACACGTATGGCTAACTGATTTCTTTCCAGAGTCTTCATTGCCTCTAGTGCCACACCCATTTTGAGAAAGACCACAATATCTTCTAAATAAGAGGGTGCACATGCGCAACCTAAATAGTTATGCATCTGGCATTTATATCCTCAATGCTCTTCATGCATCCTCCCCTGAGTCAATCCTTGATAAATGGTCAAGCCCTGAGTTACTCTTTCCTAGTTTCACAACAACTGTAAACTCAAACTCTTGAAACAACAAGACCCACTGACATATGTGACCCTTGTAAAATGGGCTTGTTCACCAAGTAATTCAATGCCATGTGGTCCATGTAGAATATGAAGGGTGTTTCCAATAAGATATTTCCTAAATTTTGTAGTGCGTAGATCATCGATAGTGCTTCATGCTCATTAGTGGTGTAGTTCTTCTCTGTTGGTGTCAAGTTCTTGCTAGAAAAACACAAGGGATAGTCAATAATTCTTTCTCAAGGTTGTGCTAAGACTTCCCCAATTATCCATCCCCAAAGCATCAACATGTACATGGAATGGCTTGTCCCAAGAAGGAAAGTGTAATATGGGGCAATTGATAAGCTTATTCTTCAATGCATCAAATGCCATTTGTTGTGCCTCTCCCTAGTGAAATGTACATTTTGTGTTTTAATAAATCTTCCAATGGCGTAGAGATCTTGGCATACCCCTTAATAAATTTCTAGTAATACCTCATATGCCCAAGGAATCCATGTACTATGCTCTAGCTGGTAGGTTCCCCCAATCCCACAATAATGGTAACTTTGGCAGGATCCACCAAAAAACCTTCCTTACATATGATATTCCCCAAAAAGGTTCCAAATGGAGTAGTGAAGAGACATTTCTTAATGTTGAGGGATATGTGCAACTACCAGACATCTTTGAACATCAACCACAAATTGTCACAATGGTATTTCACTAGTCCATACATTGTCCAGTCATCAAGGTAGACCTGAAGGAACTTATGGATAAAATCCTGAAATGCCTGGACCACTATGTGCAAAAACACAGCAGGCACGTTCTTCAGTCCAAAAGGCATGACCATGTAGGAAAAACTTCCCCATTCAGTGGAAAAATTTGTATTTTCTTGGTCTTCCTTTGAAATTCTAACTTAATGATATCATGAGAATCCATCTGTGAAAGAATAGATCTCATGCCTAGATACTCCTTCCAGGATGTCCTCAGTGAAGGTGGTCAAAAAAGGGTCAATAACACATACCACATTTAAATCCATGTAATCAAAATAGATCCTTATCCTCCCATCCTTATTACTGATGACCATGGGGCTTATCCATTTTGATTCCTCATTACTTCAATGATTCCTGATGTGATCATCTTGTCAATTTACTCCTTGAATCAGACGCACAAATTTGAATTCATTCGATAACATCTCTTCCAAATTGGGTGCGCACCTTCCTTCAACTTGATTTTCATCTCCCCCAAGGAGTGGTGGAATCCTTTAAGCTCATGGTACCCATGAAGAAATAGGTCCTAAAACTCATGCAACAGGTCAATGATCTTTAAAACCTCCTTTTCTAACCAATAGTCCCCAGTAGTGGCCTCCTTAGGTTCGGAATCCAAACCAATGTTAACCTTTTTGGTTTTCAAGGGTTCATGGTAGGCACGCACTTTCTCATCAGCATTATTGGTAACTTCACACGTACCTTCAGTATGGTTGACATCTAAATTTTCCACCTCTTCACCATCTATCACATAGACCATATTTCCCTTTTTCTTTCTCTATACATGCGCACTCAAGTTGTGTCTCTCTATGATTCTTCCTCATCAAAGAATGCTTCCAAAATAGTTTCACCCAATAACTCCAGTATTCTATCCTCTACCATGGCACTATTTCCCATCGTTAGGAACTTAACAACCTACAATGCCCCATCCACTGATGGTTTGGTGCTTCGATATTCAAAATCTTGAAGGAGGTCATTGTCAACTCTTACCAATTTCTTGTCTGACGGCGCATCTCTAAGTGAATGTACCATGCATGTGCGCAGCCTTGTAAGGTGGATTACAACTTATGCACCCATAAAGAAGGTGGTAAGGCTTCCACACCTTCCATCTAGGCCTTCTCACATGCTTGGATGTGAAACGAGGTGGGTTCCTTCCCATGATAGTCTTGTATGATAGTGGGTGCATTGCTCTGAGAAAACCTAACAGAGAATGTGATTCTTACTTCACACCACTCTAGAAGGCTATCATGATGTGTCTCCCACCAATGTGTTGCGGTCCCGAGAAAGTTATAGCTGAGCATCCTTCTTCTTTTGATCTCACTTTTCCACTGGGTCTCCATTTCTCATAAGAAAACATCAGGGTTGGCTCCTCCAGAATAACTTGGAAACTTCTTTCCTCCTAGGCACTTGACTGAGTGCACCTTTGTTACTCTTGTAACAGATCCTCTCAATTTCCACCCAATTAACTCATAAGTCTTGTGTGCCCAATTTTCACATGCTACACTAGTGGTATCACTCATAGATTGAGCATCTTCAAACTAAATAACTCCTTCCATAGGATTAATCACCTCAGGGTCCCTGATAGAGTGCACATAGATCCTGTCAAGAAATTATTCTCCCAAGGGTTCAGTATAGGGTGTTGACTTCCCATTGGTCAAGGGGATGATTACATGTTCTTCCTTGTTCTCAAAGCTTATGCACCCTTTTTTGAACCGTAGGTCACCATTGTTCTTATAACACCTGAGGGGAACCAAGTAATGCTGGAAAGTTGTCTGCCTTGGCTAGTGCCAAGACTTTGAAATATCTAATGAATTTCACCCCTTGGATAGTGATAGCAACATCTTTTAAAACACCAATGGGAATTACCTTTGTCTTGTTGGCCATATACAACACATTTGAAGATGGTTGTAATGGGGGCCTTCCCATTTGGTTCCAAGAATCCAGGGTGAGAACATTGACTTCCATGCCCATGTCAATCAGAATATTGCTTATGAGCCACCCATCCACAACCACATTCAATGTAATCTCCTTGTCATAGTCAAGGTTTTGGGGAGGAAGGTTAGCATGCAGAACCTACCTCTCACGCTCTACTCCATCACACAGTACCTTTTCTCGTAACCATTCCCATAGTAAAGGAATGATATTCTCCTACCTCAGCATTTTGCATACTTCCCTGACTTCACACAGATCCTTCTATGGAGCCTTAGTGATCTTCCTTTGTTCTAAATTCCTTGACTGTTCCTTTAGGAACCATATTTCCTTGTAGGCTTTGAATTACATCCATGTTCTCTTGATACACCTCTTTTTGATGAGTAGGGTCCAAATACTTACCATACACCACCTCTTCTCTTGTAAGTAATGGTTTTTTCCTGTATGTCTCCCTAGTGTGCACAGCTTCAGCTCCGATTATTATCAGTATAGGCTCTATTTCTGACTCACGCACCACCCTTGGCATCCATTGCGAGTCGGCCTTATTTATGCTTACCATTATGGTACCTTTTTCCTTCTGGTGTTTCTAGATCATATGTTTAAATAGCTCTAGGAACTCCTCATACTTGTGCTTCTTTCCACACTAAGATCATTGTAACAGATCAAGGAATTCATGTTTATAGTGCTCTGTAGGTCCACAGTTGTAACAAGTTCCACATGGGAACTCAATTCTTCCTCCTCTGTGGTTTCCATGACCATGAAATCCTCCTCTAAAACCTCTTCCATGTTCCCCTCCATCCACACACCCTTCATAGTGATGACCATCATCCTTGGAATTATTTGTGAGGCTAGTTTGGCACACACCAATATCAATGACATCATGTATCTAGTCAATCAATCTACAATCCTTGGTGTCATGAGTAGTAGAGGTGAAAATCTTGTAATAGCAAGACACATTTTTACGGATCACACACTGCAGTAGTGGACACCTACTTGCATCATGATCTCCATGGAAAATATCACAGTCCACTATCATGGCACGTACCAATCTTTGAGGATAATTTTCCTTTGTATGCCCCTCTACCTCACAATTTGTACACCATAGGCCACTGCGAGTCTCATGCATCGATTTTGTAGATAGCTTCTCCAACTATTTTGTCATGGTAGAAATCTAAGCTTCAAGAAAAGGGTTAACACTAGTATCCACGCTTCCAATAGCCTCAATGTGTAGGGTAGCCTCCAAGGCCTCGTGGGTCTATGAAAGTCTTGTCTGAAAGCACTTTTTAAAAGGTGTTATCAACCCTCCAATAAACCACTGAGCATGCTAAGAAGGATAAATATCATAAGACAATTTTGATAAGAGATTCTTAAAATGTGCATAATATTCCCACGCACTCTCTTCCATACCTTATTGAATCTCCTTTAGTGTGTTAATGCTCTTCTATTTAAACTCAGGGATATGAAATTTAGCTAAGAAGGAACTCTGTGGCATGGTGTAATCTACCACTGTCTAGTGGGAGTCATACTTCTAGTACCAACTATGCATGCATCCCTACAACATTGTTGTAAACTGACTTACTTTCTTTTATGGAGTAGTGACCCCCTTCATACACCATAATAGCTCACACTTGTGTACATCCTCTGTAGCATCCTCAACACATTTTTCATCTGGTAGATGCAAAAACATTTTGAAAAATACTTGCGTAGGTGGTTGAGGCATGTGTCTGCATGATCCATAACCTTGATTCCCTCTGGTGTTTCCTTCACCACTAGATCCACTAGATCCACTAGTGACTCCTTGATCACCTAGATCCTCTAGATCCACCAGATCTACCAGGTCCACTAGTTCTTATTCCACTAGATCCACCTCTCGTAGTTGGTAAAGGTCCTGAAGTGGTTGCACCTAGTGTCCCCACTATCGTGTTGAACTATGTGCCAATAGTCTATGATATTACACCGCTACCAGATGTGTTTCCCGTGCTGCTTCTAGATGTGATACTCAAACCTTGTGTACCCATACTTTTCCCAAATTTCACTCCAGACAATATACCTCCAAACATAGGAAATTATTTTGCAGCCATAGATGTGCCAAATGAAAAGTTATACCTCATAGGTGTTGATCAGTTACTTCCACCAATACCAAATGGGTTAGAAATACTTATCTCTAGATTTGGAAAACTAAGCACCAGGGGTTGGTCACTATGTTGATTCAAATGTGTGCCAATAGCTCTCCTTTCTCCAAGTGATGAGCTCTCATCAGAAGCTGAAGGGGTCTCTCTCCTACACTTTCCAAGATGGGGTAGCACAGACTGCTCAAGCTCCACGTCCTCTGTGTGAACCTCAATTCCTTCCCGCAACATCTACCTCCATAAATCCATCACTCCTACAACTTTGCATTTTCTAACTAACTCCCTTTCATGAGATTCATTATACTTGAGTCATCTCTCTTCCCTCGGTCTGCCATCTTTCTCCACCCCAGCTTCCTCACCCAATTCTTAGAAGAAGCTTAGTCAGCCATAGGAAATGCTTCCAAACTCAATGTAATGATCAGGATATTTATAGCTAAGGGGATAACATGTAAAAACAATCCTCTAGGATCCCTTAAGAACTCAAACTCAATAACCTTCGGAGAAGAATACATATAAATAGCATATTCTAGGGTATAACTGGTTAGCACTCTTCTCCACCAATGATCAACAACACGTCCAAGTCAGATCAGCATCCTACATCCTCTAATACTCATCTTGGGCCCACACACGAGATCTATAGTACCATCTTGATCTAGATGCATACACTGAAATCCATTCATACAAATCCACTAGAAAGAAACAAAAGAAGGTCTCATATAGCTCATGATACAAGTTCTCTTCTACCCATTTACGTGCATCAAACTCAGGTCCAGTAATAAATATCTAAGAAAACTCATCCTTTGTGCTCTTAAACCATACTCCGACACTGTCCAGCATCAAACACTCTATCATCATGCACCATTCTCACAAAAACTTTGAAAATAGGTCCCGACAACAGATCCAATATGTAGTCATTTTATTTACCCTCAATACTACTTTCTAACCCCAAGTGTGTTGGCCTATCACCCAGCGAGCGTTGGGCACTCACCCGAGGCATGCACAAATGCTAAGCCCCTCCTTTATGTGAGTATTGTGAGAAGGTTTTTCCATTAATGGAGGATGAATTTCAGAATGATAAGTACGTTTACTTATTTAAAAGTAAAGTGGAAGGGACATGTTACAGATCCACACATTAATGCATTACAGAAACTTAATAACAATGTAATAATCACAATAAACCATATATGAGCCATGGTAGTTATACAACATGATGGTTTACACCCTTAATCATGATATGCATAACGAACCCTTATATATATATATATATATATATATATATTCATTTAGAACATTTTTGATAGCCACATTACAATCAAAAGAGGTCATCATAGATCATAAATGTTAAATGGTAGAGACCCAACTCCTACATATATTCCCTTGTATTAGACCTTAGTTATACCCTTCCTTTTTAACCCCTATTACAGATCTTAGTACCATGTAGAGGATCATGAAATCCCTCACAACCCTTAGCACTAAGTTCTCTAAACCCTGGCATTACTGCAATATTCTGCTACTCAACATCTTACTCTTGATGCATTCCCTTTATCTCTTTCATTCTCTTTTCTCCCTCTCCTTGTCTAATTGATGTCTGATGTGTATCTTTCTCTAGTATGAGCATCTCTTTTTATAGGATCATCACCCATCGCCATGCCTTATCTTCTGAACAGATCGAATGCCAAGTGTTGATGGGTTCCTCAAATGGTGAATTTTTATCCCTTTGTAAACCCTCCACTCTTTGTAATGATGTCTTTTGGGAATATTCCCTACATGGAATATCCTATTCTTTTCCTCCAAGTTTCCATACTGTCACCTTATTCACTCATCACGTGTAGTCGAGTCCTCACATTTTTCCTCAAGTGTCTTCAGAATGCCAAATATGGCTAATTCCTTTAAACTTGTGTTCTACCTTCCGTGTGCGCCCTAGTTTCACCTAAACCCTTCTTAAACCTCTTTTTCTTACATGCTTTCTCCTAAGCACCCTTCTTCTTGATCCTGCACGCATGCACCCTTTGGTACTTCACCAATATTTTAGGGCCCAACAGTGGATACTAGTAATGTTGATGTATGAGGATTATTGAAAATAAGGTCTAAGGACTTTAAGTCTTTAAGGGGAAGCATCAGTGATAAACAGTTCTCCTCATAGGTAAGATCACATGTAATATTGTTGATGATGTGACTTGAGGTGTGCACAGTATTTATATGAACTTAACCTATTGAAGGTGTCGGGTCGGGAAGAAAAGTAATGACATCATGTGTGGTATCTTCGTCTAACTCATAAGAAGACATGGGGGAATCAAATGGGACATATGGATATTAAGGATCGAGATGGCCATCTTGATGGCTTGGATTTCTAATTTCTTGGCCATGTTGAAGGCTTCATCAAAGTTCTAGAATGTGTGGATCTAGAGAATGAATGAAATGTGATGAGAACACAATCGAGTAAACAACTCAATCAATTCGGATTGTGGCAGTGAGAAGGTCAATTGATTGATAATGCTTTTCCACCTAGTGACAAAGTCAACAAGGGATTCATTTTTAAATAATTTGATAGTAGAAATGTTAGAGATAGTGATTTTATGAGTAACTTTTATAATGAAATGATTGAGGAATAACATGGATAGTTGAGTGAAAGATAGAAAAGAGTGTCGAGGGAGGGAGATATACGAGTCCAACGTAAATCCCGCTAGTGACATAGGAAAGGTTCTAAGCATGAGATCTTGATCGTGGATGATTAGATAACAGGAGTGTCTGAAAGATAATAAGAATTTTTGAGGGTCCTCTGTATCATGGAACATGGTAAACTCGATTAGTTCCCAATGCAAAGAATATAATTTGTACTGTATAGATGGATGAAAGGGTTCATTACGAACCTCATCATAAGTGAGTACTTGTTTGGATCCCTTAGTAGTGTTTTCTAAATTAGATAATATGTTTAACATATCTTGCAAGGGATCGTTTCTAAGATTAGATGTGAAGGAATTAACATGTAATTGATTTGACTGATGAAAATTGAAAGTAGGATGATTTTGTTGTGGATGGGCTTCATGTGGAGGTTGGAAAGGGGTAACTTGAGGAGATATTATTTGTAAAGTGGGTTGTGACAAAGGGATGTGGGGAGATGTGGAAAAATGTTGAGTGTGTTGTTGTTGTTGTATGAGAGGAGTTGATTGTGCCTGAGTAGGGATATGTGTATGGGTTTGGGATGTCTGAGGTACTGAAAATGAGATTGAAGTAGAGATGGATTGATTAGATGAAGGATGGGGGATATTGAGATTTTGATGGGATTGTGATGGAGGAGATGTGGAAAAGACCACTTGATGAGATACATTGGAGATGGGCTGAGAAGCAATAGTTTGGAAATAGCTTGGTTGTATCGAATAATCATAATTTTTTTGGATGGGGTTGTTATAAGATTGTTGTATTGGCTGAAGGGTAGAAGTTCCATAAGGAACATAGGATGGTCTAGATGGCTCTAGAAACATTTTAGAGATAAATGAGGTTGAATTAGATGTGATAGGTTGACAAAATGGGTTATAATGTTGTAATGGCATAGGGAACATTGTTGATAACAGCCTAGATAATGGTGTAAACATGTTTTCTGAAGTTTGATTATGGGATTGCTATCTAATAAGTATAATGGTAAAAAAACACAATCACCTAATAATGAAAAAAAACTAAATGGGTGGATTACAAATAGTAGACAAAAACATGTAGAATGTATTTTTAGATTATCTTGATTTGATTATAAAAAGAGTGAAATGTGTACAATAGTTGATAGGGTCCTAGGAACTGGAAAACTATGGATGGTTTCAAGTATGTTTATGGGAAGAGTCCTCGATATACTTAAAGGTACATGAGGCCCAACTTTATACTACTACTAATACAGACTTGGTTTTGGGGCCTACCCCTCGCTTCACGGTCCCATTGTGATAAGGGAGTCAGGTGTTATACCAATATATCGATAGACATGTGTTTATACTCAGCCAAAACACCAAGTCGGTTTCCCTATTGGGTGGTGAAATCCCAATAGAACTTATCACCTGGGTGGTATTTGTTTTAATGTTTTTTTAATGTTTTAAGTGGTTTGGTTTTGTGTGGGGGAAAATAAAGTGAATGCAACCAATTGATTTCCCTAATTAAAACTATGTGAGTACGAAGGATGCAATTGTTTGTTTTAAGACCCAAAATGAAATGTTATTTTTTATTATAAAAAACAAGAAAATAATGTAATACTGAAAGCAAAAAAATGTTTTAGGACTCGCCATGATAAATGCTTCCTTTTTTAAAAAATTACAATTTTTAATTTACTAAGCAACAAGCAATCCAACAAACAAAATATCCAAAACCAGCAACCTGCAAAACAGGTTACCAGAAATAGAGAAGAAACAACATAAAATAGAGATTAGAAGGCTAATTATAAAGTAATCAAAAGGATTCAAAGGAATCATTGATGATTGACTTAATCGCTAGTGATTGTCCAAATTGCTGACGATTACAAAACAGGAAACTAGATGTGGAAAATATGATATTCTGGATGAATGAAAGATTTTTTTAATAGTTTGATAGTAAATCTATAGAAAAATAAATATGCAAGCCTAACCTAATCATAAAACAAAGAAATGACTAGAAAATAGTAACTAAAAGGAAAACTACAAAGTAAGAAAAATTATTCAGACAAATCGTCAGCGATTGACTGAGTCGCTGGAGATTCACCCGATCATTGGCGATTGACTAAATCACTAGTGATTACTAAGAAGAGAACCATAAAATTAAAAAAATGGTAATATTATGAATTAAAATAATTAAATAAGGGACTTAGGATGTCCCACAATGTTGGGAATTCAGGACTGCGGAATAGTGCTATGATTTAATAACAAACAAAATCATGCACACATAATCTAAACAATTCCCCAAAATCTACAGCAGTGGAAGTATAAAATAGAATAATACAAATCAAAAAAAAGTACACACACATAACATAGCATGTATCATGGTTCACCCAATTTTGGCTACATCCACCAAAGATAGAGATCTCATATAAATAATACAACAAGAGTAAAAACCAAATCTTCAATACAAGAGTAGAATGCATCTCTCCAAGAGTATATCCTCTCCTCTAGATCTCTAAATGGATCTCCATGAGTACACTACATCTGTGCCTCAAAACACCACCAGAAGATCTCACATAACCTGGAACTACCACATCTCTAAACTACTACCAAGTTCTCTTTGGATCTGCGACAAGACCTCTTGCATGGGTCTACCAATGTGCAACAATGACTGTGCACCAAGAAGTAAGTCTATCTCTCCATCACTGCATAACATGTGTAAACATGAATACAACCTCCTCTACAATATCTATATCTACATGGATCAACAATATAATATGATCTCATGGATCTCCAATACAATACTAGATCTACATGGATCTATAATACAAGATCTCACCAACATGTGGATATACAAGAAGAAACTCTATGTGTTTTGCATACTATGCAAGCCATTACAATGAGACAATAACTATTCAAAGGAAATACAGTAGAAGATGTTACCCTCTTCTCACCATTCATATGTACCTATTATTTCCTTTTGTTCAGCTCCTCTCCATGGAGACTTTTTCTTCATGTAACTTGTTCTTTCTTTCTCTTCTTCTTCATCCTCTCAATCTAGGAGAATCAAGGATCTAATTCAATCCTTCTCTTAATTCACCTTCTAACCCTAGCTTTCATGCTTATATAGGCATATAAAAACTTAGGGCACAATAGTCATGCATTTACAACCTTTAGATCAACTTTATAACAAAGTTAGACCTAATTCTCGTGAGTTAAATATAAAATTTCACGCATAGGTAACCGGCGATGGTTACCCTGACCGATGGTTATTCATTTGCTGACTGATGGTGGTTATTATGCTGACTGAAGGTGGTTAATATGCTGATCGACATTGGTTAATATGTTAAATGATGTTGGTTACTGTGTAAACTAGCAACGTGTAAATCATGGTATTTGTGAAGCAATTCAACTCCACAATCCTAACAGACCGGGCATGTCAAGATGTTGATAATAATTCCTACCTCTTCAACTTAATCTACTAAGCAAGAAAGTGAAATTTAACTAACCTCATAATGACAGGGTTTAGTAATACCCATGGATGTGGATGAATGATGTTTGACATTGATTGAAGTTGCACTCTGTGACATATGTATATAAGCTCCTTTCCTGCAAATAAATATGCACTCAAAGACACTAAGAAAAATATGGGATTAGAAAAATATATGGTGGATTTCTTGGCAAAGGCCAGTCCCTGAAATTCAATCGACTTCCTTGTAAGGATTTCAATCCACGTTCAAGAAATTAATCTGATAATGATAAAATAAATTGATAACATATGATAAAATGATAACATGTGATATAACCAACAATGCAAAGGAAAAGGGATTGATGTGGTCCAAGGCTATATTCTGGTCTAATGGTGGTTCCTAATCCAAAGGGAGTTTGGGAATCACAGTATGGCTCAAAGGAGAGAAGATGTAGATAACTATGTGAGAAAGATGGTAAACTTGATTAAGATAATTGATAAAATGTTAAAGATTTCTCAAAAGAGCTTGATACGACTAAAATGACACTTGGAAGGCCTTGCGGTAAAATATTATGTGGTTTAGATGTCTAAAAAACAAGCTTGGGGGTTAAAATATATTTTTGATAGGAACCAACAGTGATTGGGGAAATCTTCATCAATTAGGTCAACAAGCCTAAGAATCACTAGTGATTCTGTCAGCAATCTTGGGGGAATCGCCAGCGATTCAGGGAATCTCCAACGATTCTGGCAATTATCAACGATTGCTATGAAAATTTATAGGGTGATAATAGATGAATATGGGACCCGAAAGGAATGCTAAAAAGGTTTATTTAAGCCTAGATATGATGCATAATAATGTAATGAAGGAAGGGAAACAACTTACCTTGTATAATTTGATGAATGAAGAACATAATGTAATATTACCTGAGAGAGGAAGATTACTTATGCAAGAAGACTACTAATTTGATTCTTGGGCATATGAATGACATTTGAAGGTTGAAGAAGAGATTGTTGATGGTTTAAATTTTGTTTGGATGATCTTTAGCTCTTAGAGAGGTCTATGATATAAGATAAGTGGAATATGAAGTCCTAGGGTCACGTCCACTTTCCAGTTAACCTCAAATGGAGGCCTGGAGCCCATTTATAAAGAGTTACAAAATAATAGGTAGAATCATTGGCTATTCTGGGAATCTCTAGCGATTCGGGTTTTACAAGAAGAAGTTTCTAACTTCCTCCAAAATCAAGGTTTTATTTTTTTTAATGAATGATATAGGTTGGAAATGATTATGTGGATTAGGGATGTTAGGGATTTAATGATTTTTTTGGATTTATCTAATTTAGGTTTGTAAATGGTTTTTAGATGGAGAATGTTTGAAACTGTTTCAAAATAAGGTAATCGGTTTGATCTTTTGGGGACGTGGTATGATTGTTAAGAAGGATACAAAATAGGTTTAGACATGATTTAATTTTGATTATGTTTTGATTTTAGCAAGTTTCCAAGTGGTTGAAATGGATAGATATGATTTAATTTAGATTTATTTTTTATTTGATTTTGATTTATGTTTAGTTTTAATAGGATTTTAGGGAGTGTAAGAATTATGTGGCAGATAAATACATGAAAATAAATGTTAAATGTGGTGTGATTAAATGGTGTGATAAATGTATGATTTTCATAAGAATTATATGCAATGGAAATTGAAAAAGCTATGGAACGATGCTAAATAACCTCAAAGCTTAACTAAATTCAACCATGCACCATGAGATAAGAGCTAAACAGGAGTTAACTAGCATGAAAGCAATATAAATTTGACAAAAACTTCAAAAACTAACATGATAAAGATACTCTCTACTCTTTAGATCACTAATTAAACATTCAACCTAATAAGATCAACTTAGCAATCAATGGGGTGATTTAGATGTTTGTGTTTTTCAAGCTTTTAAGAATGGAGTCTCGCCATTAATGGCATTAAGGCCAATGGTTCTCTCCATATTACTCAAAACTTGGTTTAAGGATGCAAATGGAGGAGGTAAGCATAAGATCAAATGTCTAATTAGCTTAAAGCTAATACAAATGAGATCTCAAAGCTTTCTTAGGCTTGTTTTGGTTTTTTGTTATGTAAATTTGTAAGTTTTAATGGGTAGGCCTAGCCTTATATTTATAGTTTTTGGTTTGGAAGAGTTTAGAATTTAGGTGCATGTGGGACTAAAGCTCAAAAAGAACTTTTAGATTAGATTAGGATAAACATGATTTAGGCTTAGTTAAGCTTGGTTTAGGCTAGTTAACTAGGGTTTAGGCTAGTTAAACTTGATTAACAAGTGATTAGAGACTCATTGAGAGTTGGGAGGGGTCTAGATAACCAATTATGACTAATAGATAGCCTACGAAGCCAATATAAGTGGTCTAGAGAGAACCAGGGAGATTCTGAATGGTTGAAAGGAGGAATGTTTAGCTAATAAGAGAGATATTAGCCCAATTAGTTGATTATAGGAGGAATATGACCGAAAAAGTGTTGTGAATGGGAATTCGAGAATGGAGCGAAGAATAGGGGATTAACAAAGTTTTGTTAATTGGTTGAATTGGAGGAAATGCTAAGAGTAAGAATATTTAGGTGTCTACATTTTTCCCTCTTTGGGGTGGCGTAAGTGACATCACTTCAAAGAAATTAGAGAAGCATAAAAAAGTAGAAAATTTTGAAGGGATAAAAGAAAAATGAGTAGAATGAAGGATGCCCCCTCGATTGTCGATGGGGTGATGGAAGAACTCAATCGACGATCAAAAATATGACAAAAAGAGAACAGAAGAAATAATAGTGTGAAGAATAAGAAAATGAATATAGAAGAAAAGGAGTATGAGGAAGGGGGAATGAGCTAATATCCATCCAGTGCCTTTTAAACAAATTTATTTTTCATCATATTGCTAGTGATCTTCATCATCAGTCCTTACTAAAAAGAATGAACAAAAGTGTAGTATGACATGGAAATCCATATACGAACAAATGTCCATTGCTAAAACCACCAACTCCATGCAACATACAAAATTCAATGCAATACGAGAAAGTAAAAGATGCCTAACTCTATTCAAAATACATAATGTAATGCAATACGAGAAAGTAGACAAGCTAACCTAGTAGAGGAACATAATGTTATATTTTTGTTATCGAGTTTCAGTTCTGACATGTGTGAATTAACGAAAAGGGTTGATGATGGTTCCCAAGAAAGGATACATGCGACGGGAATAACAGAGGACACTTGGGTCGAATGATAAAGCAATGTGGACTACAAAATAGTATCAGGCAACTCATTGTGCCTCAGAGTACAGACAAAGTAAGCAGACTAGCTTTTGTTGATGGAGGTAGATCAAGATGATCCATGAGTCGTGCACATGAATAGGTGAGAACCAAAGAGCGACATTTTTTAGGATGATTTATATTGTTTTTTATGTTTCTAAAACATATTTGAATGTTTTTGGATGACTTTTTTAACATATTTAAATTTTTTGATGATTTTGAAAGTTTTCTAAAACTATGTACAGGAACACAAATAAGTGTGGATGCCCCTAGCAATAGATGGGAGGTATAAGGGAATAAGGCCACACATGTATGAGAAAGGTGAAGATGCAAAAAATCCTAAGCGATTAGGTGGGAGTATTCAAAGGAAAACTCTTCACGAGTAGAAGCAAGACCCAAGGCCATTATGGATAGGTTCAACATGATGATGAACATAAACCAATGAAGTGTTGAGAAGAAGCAAGGATGCCCCCAGCGTAAGTTGGCATAAAAGCACATGATATAAAGGAAGGAGAAGATTGTTTTTTTGAAAGGTGACAAAGGTGTCCACAAACATGGCAAAAGGAATCTTATACACGCATATGTTTTGAATGAAGTAGAAGAATGATGAATGATATTAATATAGCTTAGAATCCTTGCAATGAAGAAGTGATTAGTGAAAGGAAAAACTCGTGAGACAAAACAAGGACTAAAGTAATAGTCTGAACAAGGTCCAAAAAAGACACTTGGTAACATACTAATCCTGCTTACTCATTGAGATCCACTGTGTGCACTTGGAATTTTAATCACCTCTTAAAGGGAATATTTAATAGAAAACAAGTGAAGACACCCTAGCCAATGTGTAGGAATGATTTATTTTGATAGGTGATAGGTGATTTGGATGGTGGAAGAATAGTCGTACATTTCTCTGCAACCATCCATGCATCCATAGCCCTGACAGAGATACATCTGATTCTAATCACAACATTTCTCTACTACGAGTCAGGTGTCCATAGCTCCGATAGAGATTATTGGAAATACCCCAAGAGAGAGTTATATATCGATTTTCTTTTGCTTTTATCTTTTATCTTTTGCTTTTAGCTTTTAGCTTTTGATTTTTTGATTGATTTTGATTCTTTTGCTTTCTGAAAACATATTTCAGCTCTCTTGTTTGACAAGGGGTTAAGAACCAGTGATGGCTTGATGAAAGGAGGTGGAAGTGGTTGTGATGACGACATTGGCTAGTGTCAACAAATATGTCCAAAATTTCTTTGCAACAATTTTATTAGATGTTGAATGTGATAGGATCTCTAACAGGTCATTCATTCTTTAATTTACCAAGGTGATGAAATACCAAGGTCAAATAGATACCATAGATATAAATTTCACAAAATGTGTGTGAATAGGCTAACCAAAATATCACCGAAGGGATGAAATTGGTAGGAAGACTTGCAGAAGAATAGAAAGGAAGGGAAGAAATAAACATACATGTGTACGTAATCCCTGATTGTAATGTTTGATCTTTATACCTTTGATTTTACTATGTTTTCTCAATTTTTTTGTATTTTTGAATTTATTTTATGTTTAGATTTTTATAGTTTTTGGAAATTTGGGAACAACAGAGCCACTCTACATGGTAAAATCCAACAACAATGTTTGTGACTTCCTTGATAAGGGAGATTAAGTGTGTTTATTTATCAAGAGTCATGTTATCTCCAATCTCAATGATCGAGGTGATCCAATACTCAAAAAATGACTATGATCTATCCTGAAACAAGGATTGTTCATGTGGGAGCTTGAATTCTTGATTCATAGGTTTATGCACTTTGTGCCATACTTGATGGTTGCATTGGTGTGTGTTCTTGAATCATGCTTGATTTTTAACCTTAATATCATTGGAAGTGTTGGGAACTTTGGATCTCTTCGAATTTTTGACCTAAGATTGATTAAGAAACTGTTTGGGTTTCTTATAAGCTAACACATGACCTGTCTGATCTCGAGAAGAAGAAGAAAGTGAACATGGATGTTTAGACCTGATATGAGAAATGACCATGGGCTTTCCACAACCATTGATAGAAGAAAGGTGTGATGGATTAAAATTATACGGTCTAATAATTTAAGAGGATGGGCTACCAAGAGGTGAGCCATTGATAGAAGATGATGAATGGTTGCTATAATATGGCCCTAAGATGGAATAATTTGGGCTATGAGGACATGGCCCAAGAATAGAAGAATATGACGAAGGGCTACTAGGGTGTGGCCCAAGTATAGATGAGGAGGGACTACTAGCAGGGGTCCCATAGATAGAAGAGGAAGTGCTACTAGGGCATGGCCCAAGAATAGAAGGTAATAGGCTACCAAGAGGTGACCCACAAGTAAAAAATGGAGGGCTACCCAGGGGTGGATTTATTATAGAAGAAGATGATGGGATACCTAGTGGTGACCCAAAGTGAGATTTTTATTGAGGAATAATGATATATAATGAATGATTTGGAAATGAGAAGATAGGCCATAGATCAATACTAGACCCTGACATCTCATCATTCTCAGAAGAAGGTGAAGATGGAATGCTAGGAAAAGAATCAAGTTCTATGACTGTAGACACCAAATTTGTGTCTTACGACCCCCTGTGCCCCGCATCTCATTTCGTAACCTAACCTCATCACCTAAACCTTACACAATTATTTATTAATTACCTTATAATTAATAAATCCACATCGCCATACTTGCCACCTCATTTCGCCACTTCATCATGACCTAGTCCTAACCCTAAACTAACCTAATTAAGACCTATAACTTGGTCTACATCCACACCCATAACTAAATGACTCCTCACCCGCACCTAAAACCAACCTTGTAATGACTTGACTAGCCCGCAACTAATCCCTCGGGAGAAAAGAAGGGAAAGTTGGCTATTTTACTAAAAATAGCCCACTTTGACCTGACCAATACCGGTTCCTACTCGACCGCCGTCAATTTTGTAACCGCCATCGGTTCCCTGTAAATGACCTCCTCTAACCAAAAAACAAAAAAAGGGGGATTTTTCATTGAATCGGAATATCAGAAGTCATTGAAAGGATCCAGATTTTACTTGGCCGCGCAGAGACAAGTGAAGAAACAAGAAGAGTTGGCAGAGGAGGACATCAAGCCCGAGGCTGCCACTGAGTAACCAGAACCTTGTGAGACTCATCCGATCATCGGGAGGGAAGATATCTCATCTTCTGATTGTCAGGTCATCCTACCTGAGTTCTGCCTTTGTCATCACAGTCCTTGGACCTGCATCCTCATCAATAACCAGTAAGTAGTATCTTGTATGTCCTTTTTAATAACCTTTCTTCGAACTTCTGAATCACAGCCATCATAAGTCTATTCCTAGATCGACTACCCAGCAACACACTACATCTAACTGTCATTCCTCTACCCTTAACAATTACCCCAAAGAACACACCTCCCCGTACTCTCTGAGTCCCTCTCATCACCCGGTTACCTAACCCCACTCATTTCCAGCCTTATAAACAACACAACCACCCTACAACCGACCTTCACCAAAAGCTCCTAAAACATTGCCCCTACCGATATCGGTTAATAGCAACCGGTACCGGTGATAGTGACCGGCATCGGTCACTGTGATTCAAAACCAAAAACCAGCCTTTCCTCTACTTGTTTCAACGAGGCAATTAATTGTGATTTTACAATCATTTGTGTTAATTCATATAGCAGGGGAACTGGACCACCTTCGAAAGGAAGTTTTATATTTTCTTGGGCCCAAGGAAGTTCCTCATTTATTGTCTAATTAAAATCTAGTGGTCTTGTATTCTTTACTTGTAGGTATTCCTTCCCAAGACAAAAAGGAGTTCTTCGCAGTCGATCTGATCTCTCTCTACGGTACGCGCACACCCCTCTCGACATTTAACAGGTATTCCTCCTAGCCCTAACCCTTATCTTTTTCTCAAAGGAATGAAAGGATAGAAGCAACTCTATTCCAGGAGCTGGAAACATTCCGTGCGAAACATTTTGGCACGCCCGGTGGGACCCATTTCGGGTTTCTTTCTTTCTTGCTTGCTTTCATATAGGGAGCATATTTGTTGTTTTCTTCTCCTAAAAGTTTCATATGATATTTTGTTATATTTGGTAAAATAATTTTTCTTGCTTTCCCAGCTTTGCATTAGTGAAAGTCATCTTCTTTGCTTCATCGAATATCATTTTCGATTTTGGGTAAAACCCGGTATACTTCTTGCTTGTTGTTTTCAATTCTAGTGAACGCGATTAAGTAACAGGTCATACACATGGGGGTGATTTCCATGTATTGACAGGAAATTAATCTTACTTTCACTGCACAACACATACCGAATCACTTCATAATTAACACCAATAGCTCAAAAACATCCCCCCTTTTCCGCGTATTCCTCCTCCCGATTGAGGTACCTTATAAGCCAAACAAACTTGACATTTCCCCTAAGTCTTTTGTTTAGGATTGACATCATTCTGCGTCTAAAGGCATAAGCGCACAATAATTAAAACTAATCCTAGGGTTAGTCTCTGGATTTGCGTGTGCATCTTGCCTATTTTTAGCTTTGTTTCTCTGTCCTATACTGTTAGTGATCGCTTTAGAACAGTTTGATAGATGTACTAAGCATTGTTAAAAACTCAAATCAACAGCTTCTTATAGTTTCTTATACCAGTCCCATTATACCAACATCGGTTTAGTGACCGGGGCCGGCTATAGTATAACCGACATCGGTTAGCGAACCAATATCGGTTATTGTCTTTCACAGTCCCCAAAACCAGCAACCTACCAATTCCAACATTTTGTTGCTGCTTCTGTTCCTAATAAATTGCATCCTATTGTGTACTCTTGTCCATGGTTGTTATCACTCAGAAACAAGCTGCAGCCATGGTTTCACATGCCTGCTCTGTGCCTTTGCCTGAATCACCCCCTTCACATTCTTTGGGGAATCCTACGGACACCAGCGAGATTACCAAAATCCCTGTAGGAGATAAAGAATTTGTGAAATTTTTGGACGCTAATCCTAGCACCATACAATACTATTTGTCTCATGCCCCTGACCGTACTCCCGATGGTCACCTCCTTGTTGGCATGCCTATTAGTATAGCTGCTCATTTAGCTCCTTCTCTGCCTGATAACTCTGCTTTGCCTTCTGCATCCTTAGCCCCGTCTCCCAATCCAGCGGCTTCAGGGGTTCATAAGGCACATATTGGATTTCCTTTGGTTAATCTTGGGCCCCACATATCATTACCGCCGACTGCTCCTACCTCGTCTCTCTTGCAGACTGCTCCGTTCATGACTTGCTCTCTACCACCTATCCACACGAGCTTTCCTTCTCAAGCTCTGCCCACCTTTTCATTTCCACACACGTATCCGGTGACCTCAACATCTTATATAGGACATCCCTATTCAGTCGCCTCAACATATTCGTCCTCCATACCTTATAAACATTTAACCCCACCATTGTCTAGTGGAGGCCCTTGGCCCAATTTGCATCTGTTTACTGCAACCGCACCATCATCTCATCCAACCACGGATTTCATCAAACAAATGATGGACAAAATGCAAAATCTAGAGGCTTCTGTTTCAGGAAGTCATAGCGCCTTGACATACGAGCAAGTTTGTCGGGAGCCTATTCACCCTTCTGTCCCCCTTCATTCATATCCTCCTCAATGGGAATTACCAAAATTCACTCGTTTTAATAGTAAGGAGGATCCTCAACAACACTTGCGATAATTTAGACATGCCTGCTATCTAATTTCCCATGACGATGCTTTACTACTCCGCACCTTTCCCGTGTCCTTATCAGGACCCGCCTTGGAATGGTACAGTGCTTTAACCCAGCACTCAATCTTCTCTTTTAACCAACTAGCCCAATCTTTCTTGGATCATTTCTCCATTAACATTGCCAAGAAAGTATCTATCACCGACCTCTATGCCATCTGATAATTTGAAGATGAATCTATCGCAGATTTCGTTGGATGATGGCGGGGCCTTATCAACCAACTTACATATGCCTTGCCTCAGGCCAAACTTATCAAACTTTTTACGCAGGTCTGCGCTAAGCACATCTCTCCTACCCTCTAAATTCAAACTTTCTGCACATTTGATGAGGCCTTTACTATGGCTCGAAAACTAGAGATTCGAGCCTTAGAGGAAGAGAAATTGTGGTTGCACAACAAAAACCCCAATTTCTGAACTCAAGATTCCACCAACAAACCTAACACCACCAATCCTCACACATCGACTGCTTCGAAATTGAAAGGAGTTGTACATGCAGTGATGGTCAAATCTCAAGCACCGTCTAATACCCCACCAAAAACCGCCTATAATTATAAAGTCGGGCCCATCAATTACACTCCCTTGGGAGAAACTTATGGTGTCATCTTGGAAAAATTGCTCAAAGCCAGAGCTATCACCTTGCCTCCTGTTAAACCTCACTCCGGATTTGACTCCACCCGCGCTATACCTTCTTGGTACAAAGAAAATGAATTATGTAACTTTCACCGCGTAAAGGGACACAGTCATGAAAACTGCAAGATGTTGAAAAACATAGTGCAGGAAATGGTTGATGCAGGGGATATAACCCTTGATAATCCTAATGCCCCTACTAACAGAAATTTGAAAATCTTCAACAAACCATTCCCAAATCACTCTTCTAACAGTAGCATAAACCAAGATATCTTAGCTGAGGAGAGTGTTCATGATATCCATGCAGTCTTCGACTCCCAGCCAAAAGCCTCTATCGAAAAAATTCTGAATCAAGCTTCTTCACTAACGCAGGAACCCGAACCCCCTTTATCACCATCAAGACAAGATGAAATCCTTGCCGTTCCGTTACCCATCGAGGAATTAACTGCCCCGAGGTCTCTTCTCATAGATAAGCCTTCTTACACCGCATCCTTACAAGACTGTGAGCGGATGTTATCTAACTTATCTATTTCCCAAACGTCTCCTTCTACCACTCTTGCTGCACAAGAGGAGGGCTCGCCAGTCCTTTTGTCATCCTTAGACGAGAAACCTCTTACACTGACATCACCAAATTCTTTAATCATGACGGATCCTCTCAAATATGCCCTCCTACCTATTAGTTCTTCATCGCCTAAATCTTTTTAGCGACCGGTTGACCTCTTAATGCCCATTGATACAGTGCCTCATCTACCCCCTGTATCACACCCACAGTGGACTGGAATCATAACCCACCTTTCTTCCAAACAAAATTTTCTATTCACACGTGAGGATTGTCATCCCTTAGAAGATAGATGAGTCCTATGGGAACGTTTGAGTACCCCCTATTCTACTCAAATGCAGATGACCAATCCAGACGCCTCTACCATATACCCGAAGTGTTTACAGAAGCTTAAAATGCCTATGTCCTCATATTCACCCCCCTCATCTCTACCAAGTACCTCATCCACCTCTATTAGCTTAACCAAATCTTCCTCTATGCTTGGGAACTCACTAATACCCAGTCTAACACACCCACCTAAGCGGCTAGATTTACCCAAAAATAAAGCCGTCCATCCACTTAGGAGACAAACTCAATCTCCTCAACCTATGCCTCTATCACAACTAAAACCATTATCGTCACACCTACCTTCCATATTGGGGACCTCATCCCTCCACCTTGCATCAATATATCATACCTCCTGCGTTTTCTCTAAAACGACCTACGCCTTCTGAACCCATACAGAGATCCAAGGGTATATCAACATCATCACCCCACGTATCCTGTCCACCCATCAACCCTAAACAAATTTCATCATCAAAGGATTTGTTTGCTGTCACTCCTCTTTTTTCGTCATTGTTTCCTGAGACCACATCATCTGTGGCCTCATCATCTAACCAGCTAAGCATAGCTTCTACGCCAAAGAAGCCACATTTAGTTAAATCCCATTATCAAAACCCCTTGGCTAAACCGCCAACCATACAAATCAACCATACCCCGTCATTACCAAAAACTACCCAGTCAGTAGCCTCATCTTCCTTTGACTTTGACCCACTCAAAGGGTCTTACGCAAAAATCCTTGCTATGTTGGTGGAGAATGCGACCATTTCCCTACCCCCACTTAGACCTTATGACCCATCTAAACCTCGACCTATAGGTTATGATGAGTCTAAAATCTGCGCTTACCACCGCACACCAGGACATGATGTAGAGGGATGCAAAGCTTTGAAAGCCATCCTTTGTCAGTCACCTCTCTCAGATAGAAAGGTTAAGAAAGACAACTTATGAAGGGAGAGACCTTTAGCTTCAATTCCCTCTCCTATACCACCTGTCCCCACCTCACCAAGATCTATCATTATTACAACCCCACCTCTCGAAGACCATGATTTATCCCAACCATCTTCCTCCTCTCATGTTCACGAGATCAACATGATTAGTGTTGCTACTCGAGGGCAGAAAAACAACGAGAAAGTGAAAGAAAGCACACCTGCGGCCTCTCTTTCTCTGTCCACCATCTCGATCACACCACCACCTAAAGTGGTTATTCGTGGACCCACCTACTCCGTCTCTAATGGAGTTGCCCACCGAACCACGATCAAACAGCTTCACCAATCACCTGTAAAAATGACACTGTATGATCTCATTCAGACTTCTGAATCTCATCGACAAGCTCTCGTTGAAATCCTTCAAGGGATAGAGGTCTTACCTAATGAAACCTTTCCTGTTACCTCCATTTTAACACTCAATCATGTTGCTTCCCTCACCAAACAACCTACCGCCCCAACCACTTTTGTCTCTGTACAACAAGCCGCTGCTGTAAGTTTCTCCAAAGAGGAAATTGTTGACTTTGGTGCAGAAGATCCTCACCCTGCTCTTTTCATCTTAGCTTACGTCCAGGACATCCGAGTACGTCGTGTTATGATTGACGGGGGTGCTAACCTAAACATCATCTCTTCAAAAGCCTTCCAACAAATGAATATCCCTTCTAGCTGCATGTGTGCCAACCCCATCATGTTGCGGTCATTCAATGATTCTATTACTTCTACCTTAGGCACTATGATCCTTAAAATTCATGTAGGACCATGTACTGTACCTGAACTCTTCTATGTCCTTGAGGGAGAGTTCCAATACAATATGTTGTTAGGCCGCCCTTGGATCCGGGCTATGGGATGCATTCCCTCCACCTTACATAGATGCATAAAATTCGAGTACGAGGGGAAGTCCTACATCGTAAAAGTTGATCCTCCCCCCTTCAAAACTTGCAATATGTTATATCGCCCTAATGATGTGCTTGTACCAGTCAAGACACCCATTCATCCAACCCAACCATCCACTTCAACCGTGCCTCTACCATCCACTCCAACCACACCTCTACCATCCACTTCAACAGCACCTACACCTTCAACCAATGAAACTGCCATCGCAAATACCACTTCCTTTCCCACAGCTAACATCCCAACCTTAGATCCTTTAGTATATGTTTTTCAATGCCTTATACTGGGGGAGTATCGCCTATATAACATTAGTTCTTTCCATACCCCACAGGAGTACAGACAGTTACATGCGCATCCTACCTACGACCATCGCGTGGGGGAGGTAATCTCTTACAGACCACCTAATTGCCGCACCAACCTAACGTATGGGGGGTGTCGACACATCCTCCGTTACCCCTGAACCTCCTCTTAGTGTGTTTCCCTTCCAATCTGATTTTCAATACTTGACAAATCGTCGTTTCGCCCTCACCTTCTTAACTCGCTGTGCTTGGAAAGGCTTTGGTTTTGGTCTTTATGAACAAGGCTGACATACAATCATTCCCATGACTACACGCAAACACAATGATCATAGTGGTCTCAGATTTCCTGAAACACTTACACTGAAGGAACCTCATGTCAGTTGTCTCCTAGAAGATGACGACGTCACCCCTACCAAACCATCATCACCCATTTTTCCATCGTCACCCACAGAGTCGATAGATCCTGAATCTATCCCTCCTAACTTTTTTTTTTTCATAAATGCTATCTTCCTAGGTCCTCTCACTTATCAACATGATAATGAGGACCCGTCTTCTCTTCCCTTTCTGTATCCAGACATGATCGAAGAGAATTCGCCTTCAATTAATGTTGTTGAGTGCCAGGATGACGACTCCATCCTCACTTACCTTGGTGCGGACGACTCCTATATTCAACGCGCCTTACCATCTGAAACTCAAACCATGTTGAATGAGTCTACTATAGAAATCAACATCCACACAAAGGAGGATCCTCACATTATGAAGATTGGACAATCCCTTAACACATCAGAACAAGTCACCTTTACTACCTTTCTCCGTACCCGCAACCAAGCTTTCGCTTGGTCCTACGCTGACATGCCAGGAATTGATCCTAACATTGCTGTCCATAACATCACCCTAAAACCTGATTCCAAACCAGTCAAACAGAAACTAAGAAAAATGCATCCACGCATTGCCCTCTTGGTCAAAGAAGAGCTTCAACGACTCCTTTCTGTTTCCTTCATCCTGCCTATTGACTATCCTCAATGGATTTCTAACATTGTACCTGTCACTAAAGCGACGGGGGGACTTCGGATATGCATGGATTTCTAAGACCTTAACCTCACTTGCCCCAAGGATGACTTCCCCCTCCTAAGTATTGATCAACTTGTTGATCTCACTGCGGGCCATGAGATGCTTTCTCTCATGGATGGCTTTTCGGGATACAACCAAATTTTGGTAGCCCTGGCCGATCAACATAAAACTGCCTTCATAACTCCTTGGGGAACCTTCTGTTATTGTGTCATGTCGTTTTGCCTTAAGAATGCTAGAGCGACCTATCAGCGGGCTATGACTTACATTTTTCATGACATTATGCACACTATCCTTGAGGATTACGTCAATGATCTTCTTGGCAAATCTAAACATCGCAGTGAACATCTTGATGTTTTAACCATTATTTTTGATCGCCTGTTACAATATTCTGTATGTCTTCAACCAAAGAAATGTGTCTTTTGTGTCCTCTCAGGAAAACTTCTTGGTTTTATCATTTCTTTGCATGGCATTGAGGTCGATCCATCTAAAGTCAAAGCTATCCTAGAAATGCCCCCACCTACTAACCTCAAACAATTGCGTAGTTTGCAAGGTAAACTCCAATCTATCTGGCATTTCATCTCCCAACTCTCGGATCGATGTCAACCTTTCCATCACCTCCTTAAAAATGACATTTCCTTTCAATGGAGTGAAGAGTGCCACCAAGCCTTTGAGGCAATCAAAGCTTATCTCTTGCAGCCACCCGTGCTTATCCCACCTCAGGATGATTGCCCTTTCTACCTTTACCTTTCCGCCACTGACCACGCTGTAGGGGCCATGCTCACACATCGTGACTCCGAGTATCGAGAACAAGCCATTTATTATATAAGTCGTACTCTGGTGGATTATGAGACTAGGTATACACATGTAGAAAATTTGTTCCTAGCCCTATCATTTGTGGCCACCAAACTCCGTCACTACCTCCTGAATCACAAAACTTTCATCATCACCAACACGGACCCCATCCATTATATGTATGTCAAGCCTCATCTAAACCAATGCATCGCCCGATGGCTTATGCTTCTCACTGACCTCAACCTTGAATTTATACACCAGAAGTCAATCAAAAGACAAACCATTTCCGACCAACTTATGGAAGCCCCTTTACCTGGGGCACAATTTACCAATTTTAATTTCCCCAACGAACTCATCGCCACTCTTTCACTCATGGAGGAGTCATATCCAATGACCCTCTTCTTCGATGGATCAAAATGCCAGCGCAGTGGAGGAGCTGGCGTTGTTCTCATTCCTCTTGATGCTGAGCCTATGCCTCTTTCATTCAGGCTCAATTTCCCCTGCACTAATAATACAGTGGAATACGAGGCCCTTGTTTTGGGTCTCCAGGTTGCGTTACACTTAGGTGTCAAATCTATCAATATTTTCAGTGACTCTCAATTGGTAGTCAATCAAGTTATGGGCATCTACCAATGTAAAAATGAGGAACTTCAAAAGTACAAACACTACGTGGATTCACTTCTAACCTTATTTACTCATTATTCTATCCAAACCATTCCCCGCTCCACTAATAAATTTGCAGATACTAAGGCTTGCTTAGCCTCAAAAATTCCTGCTTCATCAACTGACTCTGACATTTTCATCTTGGTCCAACAACTCTTTGCCCCATCTTACTCAGCCCCAGTTGTTTGTATGATAAATAATGTGTCTGCTAATTCACAGGATACCTGGTATCACCAATTTCACGACTACCTTACAACCTCTGTTCTCCCACCTGACCTTACTAGTACTGACAAACGTGCTTTTCTTAAAATGTTTCTCGTTATGTCATCATGGGGGGACTCCTTTATAAACGTGGCTTTGATGGCATCCTCCTTCGATGTCTAACCAGCGAGGAGGTCACCTATACCATCCAACAGGTCCATGACGGTATTTGTGGTGGACATTTTAGCGGCCTTGCCGTGGCCAAATGAATCCTTCACCTAGGTTATTATTGGCCTACTCTTAATAACGAATACTAAAAATATGTTAAGCGTTGTGTTATGTGTCAACAACATGCCAACCTTCAACATACTCCTAGCCATTTGCTATAGGTCGCATGAGATCTTTGGCCTTTCTCACAATGGGGTTTATACCTTATTGGTGAGATTCATCCGCCCTCTTTGCAACGTCACCGATGGATAATCACCTAAATTACCTGAATTCACCTCTCCCTAGTCCTAAGGGAGAACTACATCAGTCTGAGGCCCCTCCTTGTTTTGTGCAATGGGCTATGTAGGCAGCACTTAGGAGACATGGTTTCTCCCAAGGTTAGCTCGACCTTCCCCTACCATAACTTAGCATGTGTTGTAAATATACATATTTTTGTGTATTTCTTTTCGCCAACGTTCATATTTATCATTTTTCAAAACAAACATTCAAAACACGACCCTTCTCATTATTATAACTCAAATCAACATACATATTCAGTTTTATTTAGATGTTCAACAAATACATCTTATCTATCATCGACGCACAAGTCAGCATCCTTATTTATTCTTATACCTCTATAAAATTCACTTAGACCCTTGCACCTCATCCCGAACCAGGGGATGATCATGATCGTCGATGCCTCTCACCGGGCCTCTCCATCCTCAAAGGCACCACGGCTATTGGTACCACCCACTAATCTTCCAATCTCTCCTATAACATATGAATACGCTCTCTTGCATGGAGGAATCTCACCTCTAGTCTCTCCGCTCGTGACTCCGCAACCGCTAACAATCCTATTGTCTCATTCACCTGCGTTTGGAGCTGATGAACTAAACTCTGCAGACGATCTCTCTCCGCTGTAATCACAGCTATGTCAGGACAATCACGTACACCTCGCAACTCTGTTACCCACCATAATCTATAGGCCTCTATCGTTCCTGCATCCATAACCCTGCGATCGGTTGCTATCTCTTCTGGTCCTTCTAGAGGTGTCAGCCGGGGAGGTGAGAATGTTGCCTCCACGTCGATCCTCATATATGGTTTATAAGCCAGGGGTATATCCTACACAAATCCAAATTGTCGCCACACGTGATCTAGAGGAATCCTCTCATACTCACCTGGCCTGTGCCCCGCGATCCACCTCAATCACTCTACACCCCTCAACTCCTCAGCTATGTTCTCTGTTACCATATAGTTCCCGTAAGGCCTCCAACAGATATCCAGAATCGTCACCATTTCCCATACCTACCTATAATACTTAGTGTCACCTGTCACGGCCTGGGATCTTGCCTCTTGTTCTGTCTAGACCCATCGTCTGAATCCCAACCTCTGCACTCCTATCTCTCCTGACTGGATGGGTCGGCCTATTGGTCACACACAAACAATGTGCTCATAGGCCCAACAATGTAATAAATATGAATAATCCAGTGTCGTCCTATGATTTCACCTACAAGCCCATAAACCCCTGTATAGCTCCGCCAAATATGCAGGTGCCCATGCAAAAGTCACGTTCCTTTCTATCATTTCCCAAATAACACACATCAATGCTTTTGGAAATATTCCCCCATCCACCCTCAGTAACGCATAATACCCCACCACTATCATTAATACCACTGCCAACCTTGTTGCCTCAGGGTGTGCTGCATACATTATACCATAAGTGAATGTCAAACCTCATTGTGTCAAATCTCGTGCGTATGGACCAAATACTGTTGTTATCACTCCCCGCGCCATGCTAGGCAATGCCTGATATATTGGTCTTCCTGTAATTGGGAGTCTCAAAATACAGAACACATCTTCCAATGTCACTGTCATCTCCCCTGTTGGTAGATAGAAGGTATTCCTCTCTGGATTCCATCTCTCAATCAACGCCTATAACATAGCATGGTTACGTGCGATTTGTGAATAATAGCAGATTCCACTTAACCCCAAATGATTTATCAATGCCCATTCAGCTGGTGTTACATCCTCTCAGATCCGTGACAAAAATTCTGGCACACTATAATTCATCCTGAGCCCTGCTGCCATCTGCACACATCAAAACGACACACAGCCTTGCAATATCAAATCCCCAAGGGTTTTTTCTCACATTCTGGAAATTCCTACAGTAGCCGATACCGGTTATAGATAACCGATACCGGTTTACTAGCCGATACCAGTTATCTCTAAACGATACCAGTCACTGTCAAAATAATATCCAACATGCTTCAACACATACACCTGCGATAAATATTTTGCCCGTTTACTCCTCTCTATACCTATATATATATATATATATATATATATATATATATATATATATATATATACGTGAACCCCTTCTTACCTACCCCATCACACTCAACCCATCCCAAACCCTTTCCTATCACCTTTTCTTTCTCATCTTTATCTACTTAATCTCCCTCATCCTATTCACAAAACATGCCAGAATCAAATTACAACCAAACAGTTTACCTCTTGGGATGCAGCAGCTGGAGGTGGACCCTGTCTTCCCTCTCATCTCTCCCTGTTGGATGCTTCTCCTCGTTCAGCCATGTTCACCACCCTTTTCAAATATAACTTGCCTTTCTGCCTTCTGAATCTCAGCCCACACTCACGTTACCTATCTCTTTCCTCCTTATCACTCAATTCTCTCATGCAATTACCTATCTCAGTCGTCAAACAGCATCGCATTCACGTATTTAACTTCTTGCATGGCTCTAAAAATAAGAACTTAAGTTGCCACCCAAGCTTTTCTATTTTTAGAAAAGCTCATTTTGGAATAACCGGTATCGGTTACCTAACCGATATCGGACTATCGTCTACCGACATCAGTTATCTAACCGATATCGGTCACATGCCTAATTTTTCTTAAACATAGTCCTTTTCTTTATTTTCTACCCAAATTTTGTGGCACCCACCTCTTTTTCCTGCATAACAACACCATTATCCATATTTGTCATCAACATCACATCAATATCTCATCACAATTTCATCAACATCATCTATCTATAATAAAAAAAGGCATTAACAAAGACATCAAAACTATTTGTATATACACCATTTGGATCCAACTCATCATCTATATATACATACATTCCATTTCAAAAGTCATCAACAAAAGACATCAACACCATCAATATGTAAACCATGTGAGTCAAAAGCCATCAACAAAAGACATCAACACCATCAATATATAAACCATGTGAATCAAACTCATCATCTATATATACATACATTCCATTTCAAAAGCCATCAACAAAAGACATCAACACCATCAATATATAAACCATGTGGGTCAAAATCATCATATATATATACATCAAAGGTTTCAAATATACAACTTGCCCTGTATAGGGGCCTCTGTGATCTCATAATAATACAAAGCTAGCACGCAGGCCGTAATAACTATAAAAATCTCGACTCGGATCACAGGCCGGTCTCTCATATCAAAAATATACTCGGCTCGTAGGCCGGTATCAACTATACAACCCGTACTCGGCTCGCAGGCTAGTATATACAACAAGATGAATAAATGAATGAATGAAATAACCGGTTTGTAGACCGGTGCCTATATCCAATGTACAAACAAAAACCCCTATCTCCGTCCCAGGGATGTCTCAACACTCTCCACCCCCCTCAGCTCCTCTCCCTACGGGTCCTGGTGCTGGCTTCCGCCTCCTCCCTGTCACCGACCCACCGGCTGTAGCTACACCCCCTGGGATCTCTGACTCTGAGAGGTCTCGGCTCTGTGCACCGCATATGGCTGATAGTCAGCCCCAGTACCATCAAGGACATCCTGATAATATCGGGCCTCCGGTCTCGCCTCCATATAGTGGGCCCGTGCCACCATCACTGCTGGGGCTGGTCCCCCAACTCCTAATAATAGTGGCCCATGTGCCAGTGCCTGTGGCTATGCTGGTGCTAGTGGTGATCCCTGTGGCGGTGCCTGTGGCGGTGCCTATGGCTATACCTATGGTTGTGCCTGTACCTGTGCCTAGGCTAGCTGCCCCTGTAGGACACCTCTCTGTGCCTGTGTAGCAGCAAGCTGCCCCTATAACAACTGCACCTGTCCCCTGAGCTGGTCCCTCTCTGCTATAATAGTCACTAAGTCTAGCTATACACGCTGTGCTCTCCTCGCTGCTCTCTCCCCTGCACACCATACCAAAAATGATCCTGTGCAGCCGGCGTCATCCACGGTATCATCTGCAGGCCTCTCTGCTACCGAATCTGGGTCCACGGGCTGTGGTGCAGGCAGTGGGGCCTCTACATCATCCCTTTGGTACTGAGGGAAGGGAGGTGGCTCATCCTGTCGTAGCCCCAACTGCTGTCATACCCTCTCTAGGGGTATCCGCACATACTCTCCCGGCCTCCATCTTGCTATCCAGAAAGTATACTGGATCCAGCGCAACTGTGATCAGGCTCCTCCACGGGGCTGATGACCTCTGTAAGGCCTCCATACAATATCCAATGCGGTCATGCCCTCTAGCAAATGATGGTAGTAAGCTACATCCTGTCCTGCAAGCACCATTCATGGCTGGCCCACGACCCCCAACCACCTATAAAAGCCATATCTATATATCACCTGTGGCCCTGGCTGTTGGGGCAGCCCTACTGGTCGAATACATATGATATGCTCATATGCCCAGCAATGTAACAAAAATGTGGAACAAATCCTGAATCGCCTCATCCGTCGATAGCCCCACAGCTCTCTGTATAGCTACACCAGGTATACTGGTGCCCAAGCATAGCACGTATGCTCCTCCACCCTCTCGTGTAGCACCCCCATCAACCCCCATGGAAAGCAACCTCCCTCTGAGTCTGGGAGGGAAAAACATGTGATGCCTATCATCATCAACACGGAAAGCCGTGTCTCATGTCTGTGGGCACGATACATGTCCCCATAGGCAATGTTCACGCTGTGATAAGTCAATAGTGCGGCTGTATCCCCAAATACCTGTAGAATGTTGTCCATGGTTGTCTCTGCATCTACCTAGAATACTACCTCTCCTACAATCGGTAGTCTCAGGATGCGATATACATCCTCCAAAGTAACAGTCATCTCTCCAGTCGGGAGATGGAAAACATTAGTCGCCGGATCCATTCTCTCGATGAGGGCAACCATAAGACTGTGATCCCTATCTATAGCCCTATATCGCTGGACTCCACTGAGTCCCACCTCGCACATAATGGCCCACTGCGCTACGGAAACGTGTGGCCGCATCCGTCTCAACAGCGGGGGCATCCTATCCCGCATAGTCAGCTGCTGCCGTGCCTGCACAAATAACCCACTTCATTAGACCTACCCTTTCAAACAAAAACTACTTTAACCTTCTATACCCCCTTTAACCACTTGACCACACCCCGACTCTATAACACACACCTATACCCACCTATTTTACCATAAAACCTTTACGATATCCCCTTGCCTTATCTCGCACCCTACCAATCACTCAGCTCTACTCTCGCCATTTACCTATGCCCCTACCAATTTAACACCTCCCCATTCATACCCACCACCTAATCTATCCTAACCGTGCCAACCACTCCCCCCCCCACCAATCACTCTTCCTATCAACCTCTACCCCTTCCCTCTTCACCCCCAAAAAAACAACCACAACAAAACCAACCCAACACAATAACTAATCCTAACTAAGGACCGGTACCGATCACCCATGACTGGCACTGGTCCCCTCCTAGCATCTCTCCACCGCTGCCAGTCGACATCGGACCGACACCGGTCAACTAACAAACCACCCTACCCGAAGAATTCGTGACCGATGCCAGTCGCTTAGCGACCGACATCGGTCACTGTAAAATCACGGAGCCAAACCCGACGGAGCCCCCCCAATCCATTTTTGCCTATTACCCACTTTTTACCCAATGAAAAGCCCTAAAAACCTACCCACCCTGCCGCCTTGGCCTATTTAACCCATCTATCCTCTCCATTTTTCAAATAACTTCAATTTATTCATTATTTTATCAAAACATTGGATTCCTACCCAAAACCCAAATCTAGCTTAAAAACATTAAATTCACACAATGAGAGGTTTCAAACCTACCGGTACGACGACACGTCGTCGTGGTGGGATAGGTGGTGGTGGTCTAGCTGGTCCAACACCTCCTGCTCCTCCTGGCTGTGCCATGGCTCTACCTCTCCTCTCCTGGGTCCTCCACCAATCAACTGCTGCCTCCTACTCACTCAGGCCTACCAACCACTCACTTCTCCACTCAAATAGTGCCACCTCAGCCGACAAATTCAACAATCTCAACAATACACCTCAGACAACTCAAATTGGTTTTCAAATTGACAATGTGACAATGACAGGCCGTATTTTTCTTTTTATAGGTTTTTTACCTATAACCGATATCGGTTATATTATGCCCTAATGAACCGGTATCGGTCATCTAACCGATACACGTCATAGATAATTGATATCGGTTTAATACCACCTTTTCCCCAATTTCTGCCCTTATTCACCAATGTCCCTTTCTCACCACATTGCCTATTCACCACATCGCCTACACCCGCCATTGTTGCTTAGCCTTTTTTGACTTCATTGGCCCGACCCAAGGCCGCAACCAACCATTTGGCCCAACCCAAAGCCGCAACCAACTAATCCAGCTCGACCCAAGGCAGCAACCCAACCACTTGGCCTGACCCAAGGCCCCAACCAATAAATCAGACCCACCCCAAGGCCGCACCCAACCAATTAGCCTGACCTAAGGCCGCCACCAACCATCAGGCCCAACCTAAGGCCGCCACCAACCATTTGGCCCGACCCAAGGCTACACTCAACCCATCAGGCCCAACCCAAGGCCGCACCACTCAAATACCTTGCCCAAAACCAACAAATTAAAATTTTACCCATCCTTACCTTAGCTTTTTGTTCAATCGAGCTCACCTGTTCGTGTTTTAGCATGATTAGGGTACTTGACTTGATCAGTCGACCAACTTTGCCTAGACCTAGACCGTGACATTTATCTCAACCAAACCAACCATTTGGTACTTCTGAACATGCCTAAACATTCCTGTACCTTACCCGTTATATCCCCTGGAGCAACTTCCTATGCCTTGGATACCAGGATTATATCACCCTTGTTCAGATAAATTATCAACCTTTGCCTATGAATTGCTTGTTTGCTCTTCAAATCATATACCCTGGTCACACTACTGCATTTCAACGTGCGTCTGCTTCTTTGCACCTACCCCACCCTCTCACCATCATCTCCACACCATTTACCCTTTATCAACCCTATCCCTGATTTCACGCTACCTCAATCTATGATAGATTTGAGGGGGATTACCTATACCCTTAACAGGGGTAACCACTTCATATTATTGTCTGTGCAGCTTTACAAGACAAGCTACATGACAATAAGGGGCTAATGTAGACACCAAATTTGTGTCTTACGACCCCCTGTGCCCCGCATCTCATTTCGTAACCTAACCTCATCACCTAAACCTTACACAATTATTTATTAATTACCTTATAATTAATAAATCCACATCGCCATACCTGCCACCTCATTTCGCCACTTCATCGTGACCTAGTCCTAACCCTAAACTAACCTAATTAAGACCTATAACTTGGTCTACATCCACACCCATAACTAAATGACTCCTCACCCGCACCTAAAACCAACCTCGTAATGACTTGACCAAGCCCGCAACTAATCCCTCAGGAGAAAAGGAGGGAAAGTTGGCTATTTTACTAAAAATAACCCACTTTGACCTGACCGATACCGGTTCCTACTCGACCGCCGTCGGTTTTGTAACCGCCATCGGTTCCCTGTAAATGACCTCCTCCAACCAAAAAACAAAAAAAGGGGGATTTTTCATTGAATCGGAATATCAGAAGTCATTGAAAGGATCCAAATTTTACTTGGCCGAGCAGAGACAAGTGAAGAAACAAGAAGAGTTGGCAGAGGAGGACATCAAGCCTGAGGCTTCTACTGAGTAACCAGAACCTTGTGACACTCATCTGATCATCGGGAGGGAAGATATCTCATCTTCTGATTGTCAGGTCATCCTACCTGAGTTCTGCCTTTGTCATCACAGTCCTTGGACCTGCATCCTCATCAATAACCAGTAAGTAGTATCTTGTATGTCCTTTTTAATAACATTTCTTGAACTTCTAAATCACAGCCATCATAAGTCTATTCCTAGATCTACTACCCAGCAACACACTACATCTAACTGTCATTCCTCTACCCTTACGTTACCCCAAGAACACCCTCCCCATACTCTCTGAGTCCCTCTCATCACCCCGTTACCTAACCCCACTCATTTACCAGCCTTATAAACAACACAACCACCCTACAACCAACCTTCACCAAAAGCCCCTAAAACATTGCCCCTACCGATATCGGTTAATAGCAACCGGTACCGGTGACAATGACCAGCATCGGTCACTGTGATTCAAAACCAAAAACCAGCCTTTCCTCTACTTGTTTCAACGAGGCAATTAAATTGTGATTTTACAATCATTTGTGTTAATTCATATTAGCATGGGAACTGACCACCTTCGAAAGGAAGTTTTATATTTCCTGGGCCCAAGGCAGTTCCCTCATTTATTGTCTAATTAAAATCTGGTGGTCTTGTATTCTTACTTGCAGGTAGTCCTTCCAAGACAAAAAGGAGTTCTTCGCAATCGATCTGATCTCTCTCTACGATACGTGCACACCCTCTCGAAATTCAATAGGTATTCCTCCTAGCCCTAACCCTTATCTATTTCTCAAAGGAATGAAAGGATAAAAGCAACTCTATTCCAGGAGCTGGAAACATTCCGTGCGAAACAATGACCTTAGGATTTTCCTTTACGTTCTGATAAAAGGAATCAAATTCTTCCTCCCCATATGTTAGCATATCAAGTTCTAGAAAGAATCCTGTTTGCAATCCTCTAAAGGGATATCATTGTGTAGTCTAAGTGTTCCTTCATTCAAAGAGAAATCAATCGGTAGAGGTTGTTGTTCTTTGACCATGGGAGGTTGATTAGAAGAAACAGGTCCGCTAAGCGGGGAATATTGATTGATAGAAGAAGATGAATATGTTTGATAATGTAGATGAGGGGAAGGCCTAACCTTATCATCCCCATGAAGAGTTTTGATAGTGCTTTAAAAAGATATCTTAGCACATGGATTTATTGTAATGGTGCGACATGGTTGCAGACATTGATCTTTAGAAGATGATTAAGGAAATGGTACGATATGGTTGAAAGGGCTCAAGGGCCAAAGAGGTATTGAAGTTGGATTGATATCAAAAGATGACTCAAGAGATGATTTAGGCTTAGAGGTGGGAATCTCATGAATGGGTGATCTAGATTCAGACCTAGATTGCTTCTCTAGAAGACAACGTAATGTAGGTTGGAAAGTAGGATCACATATCCATCTGTTAATTTGTGACGTAGGAGTCAAATTGGATGATTGACTAGAGGGAATCTAAGCCATGGAACTATTCAATGGAAGAAGAGGTCATCGAGACGATTGATAAAGGTGGTCCTGTGAAGGGAGGGAGGACCGTGACTCAAAAAATGAATTAGATGTTTGATCGACGAAACTTGGAGTTGCACAAGTATTCAAAGGAGGAATACATCATTGATGTGATTTGGAATAAAGGTCCTATGAAGAAAGGGAGGACCATGATTCAAGATTTGATCTAGGGGTATCCAAACAATAGTTGAGATCTGAATCTTTAGAAGAAGAGTGGGAATCCGAATGGTAGTTTGGATCTGAATCAGAAGAAGAGTGGGGGGAACCCAAATAATAATTTAGATCAGAAGCATCCAAACCATATCACAGACTATGAGCTGAAGGTGCAGAATAGGGTACATGAATGGGCTCTTTATCATGAAGAACTAAATGAGGCTTATTCATAATTGGAATATTTTGATTTAAATTCCTAAACCTAGGTTCCATATTTTTGTAAGTATGGGGAAATGTGCAATAGTCAGTCATTGTTGGCGCCATTTAGGTACAAATGCCTAGACCTAGGTAGTGTAATGGAACTCCTTGAAAGGGAAGAAGGATCCATATCAATTCAAGTAGCATAATAGAAACCAACTAGACGTTTTGTAAGTATGGAGATGCATGTGTGATTTTCTGAAGAAGGTATAAGTAAAATAGACATCATGATGACACAATATCAATGAGATCAAAAATGATTGTCCTAGAAAACAAGTTTTCTGGATGAATAACCACAAGGAACAATCATGCAAGTGTGAAACACAAATCCAATCAATAAGGAAATACTCCCTAAATATTTGTGTGTAAAATGATAGTTCGATGCAAAGATGATCAACACAATGTCAATATTTACGTCAAGCTCAAAATGAACAAGGCATAAATATTAACAAAGGGTAGATGTGACTCCCAATCAAAGGATACCATGATGATTTTAGTAGCCATCAAGGCCTAAATTTCAAAAGGATAGGATTACAAATGTAAGCCACGTAACCACACCAATTAGACATGTTAATCAAGATTTGCGAAGAAGTGAGATACTAGTGCCAAAGTGGTATCGAAATGACACAAACAAAGTAAGTGATACTCTTCAAGATTTTGGACAATGTTTGAAGTCAAACTAAGCCAAATTATTCTAAGGATGTGCTAAAATGTGGGCAGCGTAACACCACAATGCGGATACTTAGATCACGTTTATGAAAAACATGACATAAGTATCTTAATTGTGTCAAGAAAATGGGAACAAGGTAACATGTTAAAGGGAGATAAATTAATGAATCAATCGTAACTATGATGATGATCTTGAAATCAAGATCAAAGGACTATCAAAGATACAAAAATGTACTTGTGCACTTTAGACGTTTAACAACCCATCCACAAACATGGATGGGCATAAATAGATAAAAAAGTGGCGAATACCATCTTTGATAAGACTCGCGATGTATGCACCCTTCTCACCCCAAAATTAGGAAGTGAGAATGCATAGGTATAGATTGAAAAGATAAAAAATAAACTAAGTGCCACTTGGGTAGAGTTTCACCTCGTCCAAAGGTGAGAAAGAAACTAAGCTAAGTAGGATGTCGTTTAATTCTATGATGAAAGACACTTAGTTCTAACTTATATGGATTCTTTTCCTTGTTTGAGAAACAAGGTTTAGAATCCAAGTAAGTCGTCACTTCCTGATTCCTTGACATGACACTAAACTAGCAAAGTGGGCTCCAAGACAGAATGTCCTCCTTAATAATTTCTCCCAACTAGGTGTCAGAAGATTGTCTAGATGTGAGCGTGATTTTCCCAAAGAGTCACAATGACTGATTTGGGAGTATCTCAACTTTAGAGTTCCCCCTTCTGATACAATGAGAAACTAGTGCATTCAGTTTTACCATCACTAGAGCCATGATACGGACAATCTTTAACTTTAACTCACAAGGCATACTAGTCAAGTGGGTAAAAGGATCGCTTCCTATTTCATCCACAAGGTTACTCAATGGATGATTACTTTAGGATTCCTGGAACCACCAACTTTTTTTTAGCTTAAGGCATTATGCCAAAGGGGTTATGTTCCAGTTGAGCAGATAGTGACATACCCTTTTCCGAAACCTGCAATACAGTGTGAAGTGAAATGGTGTGTTTTTTATCTTGTTTCACTTAATGTGGCTTTAAGTATCACACCATTTGGAAACCTATATGAAAACACATGTATTAGAAGGTTTGTGTTTCATTTTGATGCCTTTTATTTCTTTAACAAGTGTTTAGGACCTATATTCAAAGAGTTAGTAATTTTCCATCAAATAAGAAAGATATTTTGCACGTTGTTTTTTATTCCTAAGATCACCAAGAAGGCGCAAAGGAAGAGCATACACAACGCAAAAACCCTACTAAAAGGATGCAAATGGAGGAGGTAAGCTTAAGATAAAATTTCTACTTAGCTTAAAGCTAATTCAAATGAGATATCAAAGCTTTCTTAGGCTTATTTTGGTTTTGTGTTATGTAAAGTTGTAAGTTTTAATGGGTAGGCCTAGCCTTGTATTTATAGTTTTTGGTTTGGAAGAGTTTGGAATTTGGGTGCATGTGGGACTAAAGCTCAAAAGGCACTTTTATATTAGATTAGGATAAACATGCTTAGGCGTAGTTAATCTTGGTTTAGGCTAGTTAATTAGGGTTTAGGCTAGTTAAACTTGATTAATAAGTGATTAGAGACTCATTGAGAGTTGGGAGGGGTCTGGATAACCAATTGTGACTGATAGATAGCCTACGAAGCCAATAGAAGTGGTTTAGAGAGAACTAGGGAGATTCTAAATGGTCAAAAGGAGGAATGTTTAGCTAATAAGAGATATATTAGCCCAATTAGCTGATTATAGGAGGAATACGACCGAAAGAGTGTCGTGGATGGGCATCCAAGAATGGAGCGAAGAATAGGGAATTAACGAAGTGTCGTTAATTGGTTGAATTGGAGGAAATACTAAGTGTAAGCATATTTAGGTGTCTACAAGAATAATATGATGTGGTCAGTGTATGGATTTACATGAGATAAGTATGGTGATGATGTTGATGTTGATGTTTATGTTGATGTTGACGTATTTAATTAATTAATTAGATAAAGATGAGTATTTGACTTAGGATATGGGGTGTTGATATATTTAATTAATTAATTGAGTAAGAATGGGAGGGATGTTTGATGTTTTTAAATAGTGGGACAAAGATGTGTGTGTAGTATAGGACTTAGGATATGAAATATCGATGTATTAATTAATTGATTCAATAAAAGTGAGTGGTGTAGATTTTATATGAATTGGTGTAAGGATCAGATGTGATAATGAAGGGGGTATAATGGACTTCAACATAGGAATTAACAGTGTTAATTTTAGGTGTCTATAACTACATTTGGTCTGAGACATAGTGCAGTGCTCAGTTAATAAGTCCACCATTGTGGCCGTTGAGGATGGTTTGACCCCTTCATATGGATATTTATTTTTTTAGTGTTTTGATGTTTTTTAGGGGTTTTATAGGTCTCTCCTTCATCTTTTATTTACAGCAACATCTGGCCTAGTTTAGTTAATTTAGTTCAACATAAAGCAAGTACAAGTGAACATCCAGCAACATCTCAAAGGATGGTTTCAGGATATTTCTGCAAACCAAGGCACCCAGATCTTAGACCAGGGTGCCAACATGTGCTACTATCCCTTTTTAAGTGCCCTGGTCCAGTCAAGGAGCTTGGATCTATTCTTTCTGAGGATTATTTTTGGTTGTTTTCTCCTCCTATTTGCCTGGTTCACATTGCAACAAAATCTCACATCTTCGTCGAATCAGCTAAGGATTTTCTAACCCCTCTTGCACATTAGGGTTTTACATTTCTATTTACTTAGTTGCTTGGATCAGTACCTTTATTTATTTAGTTTTTATTTACTACTTTGCATAGCATTATATTACACTAGAATAGAACCATATTTTTTTATTTTAGTTTAATCATTTTGGTGAACCTGACCGCTCTCACGCTTAGGATCCTCATTTTTTTACCTGGCTCCTAATTTTACTCATGTTTCTTTGTCTGATTTACTTAAGATGCATCCCAATTTCTAGGTCGTATTACAAAAATACCTATACACCACATATCATCCTAAAAATATGTCGCCACATGGAATAAGTCATATCTTTGATTGTTTATTTGATTACCCTAGTCCTTCTAATCCTCCATCTAATCAATCCATATTGGACTCAATTCAAGCTTTACATTATTTATTTCATGAAAAGTTTAAGGCTATGAAATCCATGATTACATCTCTCAAATCTGAAATCAAACAGCTTAAAGATGATTCTCAAACACATTTTTGTTCTCCTTCTACATCTCATCTTCATTCTATGTCTTCTGCATGTGCTCATGTTAGTGAACCTCAAATCTTGTCACTTCCCACACCTCTCAAGTTTGTAATCAATGTTAAACAACAAGATATTCTTCCAAAGCTCGTAACGCATCAATTAATCAGCTTACCATCTACTCATGGTTATCCTCCTTATCGGCTTGCAAAATATCAAGGTCTTCCATATTGCAATTATCATCAAATCAGTGGACATACTAACAATTATTGTTATGCTTTGCAATGAAGAATCAAGCATCTTGAGCATCAAGGTTTCATCTCATTCACCACACAATATTTTGTTACATGGTCCTCTCTACTTGTTATATCTCAATGGGTTCTTAAATTTGATTTGTCTCATAAGGAAATTCAAGAGCCACCTATTGTCCTCTCAATTTTCCCCACCTTTTCAAATTTAATTTCGTGAAAATTGGAGCCTGCCATAGAAATTTTTGTTTTAAACTCCTCAAATGCTCGTTTTCATTTCCCACGATGTTTTTTAATCAAAATTTTCTTAGTCTGTTGCCGTTAAAATGTTCTACCTTTTTTCAATTGATTGGAAATGTTTTTAGTTCTCCTTTTATGTGTTTGGAATGCATGGGACCTTGCATCTTTCATTTTTAACCTTTGCAGAGAAAGAAATTATTCATCGGGAGAAAAATGGCATTTTCCCGTTTCATGCAACTTCCTACGTTCTTTTCCCCATCAAATTCTTTCTCAGAAAGGTGAAGCTACATGTTTTTTTCCCATTAGATGCGGTCGGACGGGTTTGTTTTTGAACTTATCACTTTTGGTGATTTTTGGAAAAAATATCAAATTTGTCCCGCATCCCCACCGGTCCCTGATTGGCTGGAGCAGTTTTGGAAAATGTTCAAGTCGATGGATCCACTTTATTCTCTAAATAATTACGAAGAAATAGCGAAAAGTTCTAAAATGACCCATGGCCCTGCTAATGCAAAAGGATAAAATCCAGGTTGAAGCCCACGGTAAATCAAATACGGACAAGTATCCATGTTGAAAAGTAAACGGTGGGGGCATGGACTTTTAGGGGAAAGGTTGGAATTTTTCCCTTTTCAAAACAAGTTAAAAGTGAAGCATATCCCCATAACCAATCAGGTGATGTCATGTGTTGAAGAGTCAGAAAGGTACACGTGGTAGTTTTTTCGTTCATAGGTGCTTTGGCAGACCGTCGAAGGACTTTAGTAATTTTAGCCTTATTTCCACAAAGGGTGAAAAGTTCTAAAATGGCCTGCGGCCCTACTCATGTGAAGGGAAAATTTCTAAGCTTAGGCCCACAGTAAATCAGAAAGGGACACGTGTTTACGTTGAAAATTCAACGGCGGAGACATGGACTTCGGGGGAAAGTTGGAATTTTTTTCCCCTTTTCAAAAGTGGATAAAATATAAAAATGAAGCACTTTCCTGTAACCAGTCACATGATGCCACGTGTTAAAGAATGAAATTGAAACAGCGTGCCCATGAAGGAAATTGAGAATTTGAGCCTTTTCCACCAAAAGGATAAAATGGTAGATTTGAGCTGCATTTCCTCAGCCACTCAGATGGCACCACATGTCTGGCCTTTGGTGGAGTTGCGGGGGGCAGAGCAAAATGATAAATCATGCTTTTTCTCCCAAATGTCAAGAAATGTAGATTTCTCCCCTAGGGCCATTGTTGCTTGGATCTTGCCACGTGTAGGGTCCAAATTTGAAGGTAAAAGGGGGAAAAGATAGCCAAATGCACTCATCTAGTTTTTTAATGCCATTAACAAACCAGAGCTATGTAAAATGCAAAGATGGATCATTCTTCTTTCTTTTCTCTTTGATTCTTTGTCATTTCTTCATGAGATGTTATTTGGATTGTTTTTGGAGCCAAATTGATGAGTTTCAGAGATGTAAAGTTTGATTATTAGAAAATGGAGTTTATCGGGCATACACAATAAAAAAAATGGAGAAAACTTACCAGTAAGCACTTGAGTGCTATGAAAGTGGTTAAAAGGTGGAAATGGCAGGACCACATTGAGAAGAAAATCATGAGACACCCCCTACTAAAATAATCATGCTCAAACTAACAAAATATTTTCCTTTTTGAACCTATGGTTTTCATGAGTGTGTTTGTTTCATGTCACTTTCCAAAAGTGGATCTGCAACAAACATTATTCCTTTTTGGATATTCTTTTCTTGGGGACAAAGTATGGATGTACACGGATTGTTATAAGAACATGGTTTTGGCCATGGGAAAAAGAGATTTTCTGAAGTAATTCAATACAGAAGTTCTTTCTTTTCTTATTTTCCTCTGTTATATCATTTTGTCTCCTTGTTTGATTCAAGGGATCATTTGTTTTGCATTCAATAGAAACTGTGTTCTAGTCTGTGTGAATCTTTAGAAATTTGTGTCTACAGATTTGTGTCAATGGTGAAGTAATTGATCCTTTTCTATATTTTCTTAGTTCAATGTGAGTAGGGAGATACTTTAATATCTATATTTCCCAAAAGAATTGTTGTTTTCTTCCTTCTCCCATCTCTATATTCTTCCATTCCTTTTGATTGATAATCTTTTAAGTATGAAAACATTCCAGAATATCATGGTCTAGACATTGAGAGTTGTATATATGTACATTTTTTTTTCCTACTTTCAATAAGGGAACCTGTCCCATTAAAGAGGAGGGACTTGTTGTCTCAACCCATGTTCTATTAGGAAACCTAACATTTTTAGCGACTCCGCTGGGGAATTCATTGCAAATGGATTCTAGTTTTTGAATAACAACTTCTTGATCATATTTAATCTGACAACTCCAAGATACACTAGGGGTAGAAGAACCCTTGGAGAAGAAGACCCTCATTTCCAACTTCTAGATCATCAAGGTTTCTCTCTTCCTTCATCAAGAAAAAGAAGAGGAACAAGATCTGTAAGCACTCCTCTTGCTAGAGACAAAACTTCTGGTAGTGACATCCCTCAAGATCAAATCAGTCCTAATTTGCATGCTTTAATTCTCGATGGTGTTTCAGTCCCTCTCTAAAAAATATTTTTAAGGATGGAAACTCCTCTACCTTGGGGCCAAAGGTTTGGACCTCTTGCTCCTCCCCTGCCATTGCATGAATTGCCTAGAGGCAATAGGAAGAATTTCCTAAAATTCATCGGTGATGGGAAGGTTCATCCAGATGAACATATTACGGCCTTTATTGTTGCTTGTGGTGTTCTCAGAGTTGAACATGAAGATATCTCTGTTATACTTTTTGTGGAGACATTGAAAGATAATGTTGCTGATTGGTTTTACCATCTCCCTGTTAGATCCATCACCAATTGGAACACCATGATGACCCATTTTGAGCAGCATTTCAAACCTGCTAAGGATGTACATGCCCTCTTGGCCTAGATTTCTCAAATCAAGAAAGAGTCACACAATCCCATGAGGGAATTTGTGGCCAAATTCAATAGGTTGGTTAACAAGATCCCACTAAATAAAATGCCTTGTGGATCAAATTTAGAAATGTTTCTTCCTTAATGATCAACTGCCTGAAGTGAGATATGCACTTAGGTGAGCCAATATTTCCACTTTGGATGCTAACCAGATATTTTCTGTTAGTGTTGAATATGATCTGATCATGTCTGTCAAGCTAAGGAGAGATTCATCTAAATCCAAAGCATCTACTTCTTCCACATCTTCTCCTAGAGATAGTGCAGATCAATTAGTAAAAAAACTTGCTAATGATCTTATTACTCTCAAGAAGTAGTTCACCCAACATGCTCCTTATCAGGGAGTTCCTAGGAAGAACTTTCAGCCTAGGAATCGGTTGCCCTCTACTCAGACCAGACTAGTAGTTGAAGGCCCACCTGTTAAATTTTTCAATCAATGAAACATGTGAAGTGTTGGAGCCTGATGATGAGGAGGAGGAGGAAACCTATGAAGAAAATGAAGAAGAATAAGCTGATGAAGAATTAGAAGAGTTGAGTGGATCTCATGTCCATTTTCTCACCACTGAAGGTATAGATGAAGAGGATGATTATGAAGAAAGAGTTACAAAGATGAACAATGAATCATATGTTTTCATGACTCGTGAGTAAGCCAACAAGAAGGAAAAAGTGGTTCAACCTGTTAAAAATCTAAGGAGCCTCCTATGGTCATTCCAGTGATTACAAGGAGAGGAGATCCTAATCCAACTTCTTCCACACCTAAGGTAGGTTTTGTTGTTCCTTCCTCCTCTATTTTTTCTCCTAAAAATTCTTGCCCTTCAAATGATAGAGTTGATAATTCAAAAGTTTCATCTACTCCTATCAATTATGCTCCATCTACTTCTGGTTCTTTTGACATTATTGACCATCTCAAGAAAACTAAGGTCCAGATCTCAGAAGCTGAATTCTACCAAACCCATCCCAAGGCCTTTGCTAAGATGGTAGAATTTTTAAACTCCAAATCCAAGCCTTCATCGCCTAATTTTAAAGGTCTCTTTCCAAATCCTTCTCCTTCATCTCAACCAAGCCTTGTGGCAGCAATCACTTCATCTGATGGGAAGATCAAACAATTTTATGTCACTCTCCTTATAGCTGGCCACAAACTTAGCAATTGTGTTATTGATTCTAGTGCTTCAGATAATGTGATGCCTACTACAGTAGCTCATGCCCTAGGCTTAACCCTAACCCACACTTTTGGTTCATGTTACTCAATGGAAAGTAGAGAAATTTCATTGGTTGGAAGGTGTTGTGGCAAATCAGCAGCACCCCCTGGATGTTGATCAGATTTCTAGTTTGATCATACTAGCATCCAGTGTGATTGCATAACATTGAATCCTTTCCCCAAGTGTGGGACTTACAAAATGAGAAAGGAATCTCCAGTTTAGAGGCTGGTTCCCTCAATTCCTCTGGTCAGATTTATCACTTATAAGTTGAAGAGGTCTATATTCCCTAACCCTACCCTAAATTCCAAAGGAGACACAGATAGAGAATGCAAAAAAGCTAAAACTAATGCTAATAGGTGATGCAACCAAAGGAGTGGTGAGCATTTTTTACTTCTACAGATTGAAACAAACCCATAAAAATGCAACAAAGAACCTCATGCACAAACTGATAATTGTAATGAAGGATCAGAAATTAACCAAACAACACAGGAAGAGGATGAAAACTAATCACAGAGGTTGTATTGTTATTTTAAATCCATCAAATATCACTTGCATTACAACACCTGAGAGGAAAAAATAAAGTTGCAGCTCTCAGAAAAGGTCTAATATTCCACCAAAATCACTTCCAAGGTGAGAAAGGGGACCTACAATACAACAAAGAATGTTCCACCCTTTGAAAATGAGCCAAATTTGGATTTTACAGTGCAAGGGACAAGCCCAGGAGAGAGAAATGTGGGAAAACATGGAAGGGATTCAACCATTGACCAAAACACATTCAAAACAGCATGGGCATCCTTACAGACCCCATCCCCTGACATTTTTAGCCATGTTGGGAGAGAATGCGAGCCATTCTTCATTAAAAACGGTGGTTGAAACGTCATTTCTGTCCATCGACCAACATGCCATGAGGTGTTTTTCAATTTTATCTCTCCAAACTCCATAAAAATGCAAAAATGACCCCGTAATATTGTAGAGAATTTCACCATCTTTCCATTGATATAAAGAATGTGAAAAATTGAGCTCTGGATCGAAAGATATGGCCATTTGAAGTTTTAGGGAAAAACAGGGCCAAATCAGGTTTGGTGAACAAAAATTCGAATTTTTGCACCTTTTTGGTCATTTGGAAAAATTTTCCAAATTTCTCTGCGCTCCACCACTCTAGGTGCCACATGGTGGCATCTCATTGGCCACGGGCCTTTCAGGGGAATTTTTTTCCAAAAAACTCCGCTGAGCCATAACTTCAATAATACATGGAGTTAGGAGGAAAACTTTACCTTTCTGGAAAGTTGAGAAAGAGCTTTATCTAATGGTGTCATTTCCAGAAGGTTTTGAGTGCTTGAAAAGAAAAATATTATGGCTGAGGCACAAGAGATGAAAAAAAATGAGAGGAGTTAGCCACAAAAAATGAGCAGGGGGACATTTTGGATAACAATTTTGGCAACTTAGAGGGGTCATCTACCTGCTGGATGAAGTTACTAGTTGCCTGAAGCAATCCATTGGGTTACAGAGTCATTGAATTCTCTGTTTGATACCCCAACTAACTAGAAAACTGCAAGGAGGAACATGAAATATCACCTGATGGAGCAAGGCCTGCAAACACATTCTCCAGGGACAGCAAGCTTGTGTCAAAGCACTTAGGGAAAGAAAAACTAATCTACAGCAAAACAATGTGCACAAGCACTTGGAGGAATGAAAAAACCTAAACTAATATGTATAGGGTGAAGCATTTCCTTCAGTAGTAATGCTTCAGATGGATTCCATTGACTGGAATCTACAGTTCTTCACCATCTAATGAAGATAACTGGAAAGCATTGTTGTCCTTACACTTTGTGACCATGTATGGGCCACTCCAAATGGCATCAAATTTTGAATTCCTTCCCAGTTTTGCTCTATCCGCATCCCATTTTAACACTAGATCTCCAACTTGGAAGGATCTGTTCTTGGCCTTTCTATCAAAGGTCTTCTTTATCAAAAGCCTGATCCTTCTCCATTGCTTGGGATGCCTGATTTCTGATTTTCTTGGAGCTACCATCAATTCTACAATATCTGACTTCCATGGGCTCAAACTCCAACAACTCCAATTGTTTCATGAGTTCCAATGTTGGAAACTCAAGTGATATGGGAAAAATTTCCTCTCTTCCATAAAACAAGCTTGAATGGAGAGTTACCTGTAGATATTTTGGGAGTTATCCTAATCAGCCCATAAGGCTGATCTCAATTTGGCTATGCCAAGTACCTAATGATCCTCATCAAGAGTCCTCCCTACATGATCCTCAACAAGTTCTTATTTGTAGATTCAGCCTGGCCATTACCCTGAGGGTAATAGTTTGATGAAGTACTTAGGTAGATCCCGTTCTTGACAGCTAATTCCAGTCACCTTGGATCCAATGAATGCCCAATGCATTATTTGATATTATTGTAGCTGGTATGCCAAATCTGGTTACTATTCCCTCGTAGAAGTCTAGGATGCTAGATTCATTTTCTTCCTTGAGTGCTACTGCTTCAATCCATTTGGTGAAGTAATTTGTGGCTGTTAAAATCCACTTGTGCCCTTGGCTCGAATTGGGATTAATAACTCCAATGAAGTCTAAACCCCATTACATGAATGGCTAGTTAACTAAAATTGGATGCAATGGGAAGGCAGCTAGCCTCTCTTTACCTATGAAAAATGCACAATTCTTGCACCTCTTGATCCATGCATAACAATCATTGAAAATTCTTTTCTTGGGCCAATAATTACCAGCTCACATGATCTTTAGAGCTGTCACTCTCTGGTGCAAAATGACCACCCAGCTGGTCCACCATGGAACTCTTCCAGCACCTTATGAATCTAATTTGTACTAATGCATTCTTAGCAGTTACTCCATTCACATCTCTTTTGAATAAAACACCAATCAACAAGGGCATATGGGACAACCTATAATCTGAAGTGTCTTCTTTGGGTCTTGTTCATCTCTGGAGGGCATAGGCCTATGCCTAGGAAGTGAATTATACTTTGGGTCTAGAAAGGAGTGGGGACACCCATTATTTTCCTCTTGAGTTATTCCTTGCTCACGATTGTCATTGCAACGACCAAAACAACCTCCTTCTCGTTGCATGATTCCTCTTGTTTGCTCAAGATCAACTGCTCACACAATCCTTTTCCTCTTACCAACTTGGTGAATTTGATCTCAATGTCATACTCCATGACACGAGTAATCCAACCTACCATTTTTTCATTCGAGTCTTTGTTGAGGAGGAAGTCTTTAACCCTCGCATGAGAAACCAGCAATTGGACCTTATTGTTTGAAACTAGATGCTTGAATTTCTTCAAGCTCATGATTACTGCAAGACACATGCTTCTCAATGAAAGAATATCTCACCTCATAGTCCTCCATGCTTTGTCTGAAGAAAGCAATTGGCTGCTCATCATTGTCTTTATTCTACTGTACCAAAATTGCAGAAATAATATCATCACCCTCCAAACACATAGAGGATGAAATCCTTGGAGAAATCTAGGTTGATGAGAGTTGGGGCTTGAGAGATGGCTTCTTTGATTACTTCAAAACTTTCCTTGCCTTTTGTTGTCCATTTGAAATCCATACTTTTCTTTAACATTTTGGTGATATGTCTGACAAAGGGCTGCAAAATTTGGGACAAACCTCCGAACAAAATTTATTCTTCCCAAGAAACTTTGAAGGGCCTTCTTATGGCTTGGCAATGGCAGTGCTCTTATGGCTTCAACTCTTTCCAGATCAATTGCTAATCCTTCTTTGGAGACAATGTGGCCAAGGAGCTTTCCTTCATGGGCTAGAAAAACACACTTTTTAGGATTCAAGGAGACTCCAAATCTTCTACACCTTTGGAACACTTGTCTTAAATGAAAGAGGTGGTCTGCTGTATTTTTTGAAAAAATAGTGATATCATCAAGATATATCAGTACAATGTTGTTAATCAAACCTTTGAACACCATGTCTATTGCTCTTTGGAAGGTAGCTCTAGCGTTGGACAGCCCAAATGGCATTTTCCTGTATGCATAAGTTCCCCATTTAGTTGTGAAGGTTGTCTTGAACTAATCTTCTTCCTTCACAATAATCGGATTATACCTTGAATAGCCATCAAGTAGTGAAAACCTCTCAGAGCTAGCAACAACTTGTAAAATCTGCTCCATGGAAGGAAGTGGATAATGATCCTTGAGAGATGCTCTATTCAAATCTCTAAAGTCAACACACAATCTGATTTCCCCACTCTTCTTTCTAACTGGAACCAAGTTGGCAACCCAACTAGAATGCTTGATAGGGAATATGATTCTTGATTCTATCAACTTATTCAATTCTTTTCTCATGAGAGGCTCTATGTGGGGGTTGACTGGCCTTTGTTTCTACCTGATGGGCTTAGTATTTGGATCCAATTCAATGGTGTGTTGAGCTAACTCAGGATTGAAACCTTTCAAATCTTCATAGCTCCAAGCAAACACATCAGGGAATTATTGAAAAATTTGTATGAACTCATACCTTTCTTGTTTAGTTGTCATCTTACCAATTTGGAGTGATTTGCCTCTTTCTACTGAGATGGACACTGAATCTTCTCCCTTCACTTGGATGTTTTCTTTCTCCTTCCTAAACTGATCATTAGGATTGAAAATGGACTCTAAATTAATAAGCCCCTTTGGTAGTTTGTTGGTTCTCAGCTGCACCGCCTGGTCACCATACTGCTGCTCCAACTTTTCCTGATTTTTGGCTGAGAACTCAGCCTCTTCTTGCAAGAAATGGATGATTTACTGATCATTTTCAAATACTTGCCAACTTACATTGTTGTCCGGCACTGAAGGCCTCATAATCACATGGATGTTTGGCTATACCTTGTCCTTTTGAATGCTCTCCACAACGTCAAAGGCTGCCCCAACTGCTACAATCCTGTCAGTAGCTTGGTTCTCTTTTCTAGGAATGGATTTTATGCTAAAGCCCTCAAAATATTCAATGAGGTCCCACACCCTGTTCTTGTAGCACTTGAGTAGATCATTCTTGACAGAATGCTGCCCCTTAAATTAGTTGACAATCAACTCACTATCACCAAAGACTTGCAAGTTCTTTATTCCTCTCTTGATTGTCCAATGCAGTCCTTGCACCAAGGCTTCATATTCAGTAGTGTTGTTAGAGCATGCAAACTGAAATCTAAAAGCTGAATAATACTTAAATCCTTGAGGTGAAACCAGCATGGCTCCCCCTCCTGCACCTTGTCTACTCCTTGATCCATCAAAAAACAACTGCCATACTTCATTTTCATGCTTGTGGTCTGGCTTGGTGATGTTAGGAATAGGCTGATTTTCTTCATGCATGCAATAGACTCCTAACTTAGATTCTTCTATTTCTTGATAAGGATCAAAAGCATGCACCTTGTTTGCCCATTCATCAAGAGTCAAATCTGGGATGCTTCCTACCTTGGTGTCAGCTTCATCAGTGCTTGGATAATCTTCTTGATCAAATGTTGAACAATTGGTATTGATCTGACTTGGAGTGTAAGGCTCAATGTGAAAGTTTGCAATAGGTTCAGACCTGATTGTGGCTTTGGTTCCATATCTTGTTCTGAACAACATGTGTGACCAATCAGCAGACAAGTAACCTCCAATCTTAGCTGTGAAATCCCTTGACAAACATAGGGCAAAGAGTGGTGGAAGGTCTATTACTGAGACATCTTGCAAAACAACCACGTTGGGATAGGCATGCAAAGTAAGACTCAAGTTTTTAATCACTCCAACTGTTGTTACTGCTGTCCCATCCAATTGTACCACCCCTTTGGATATGGTTTCATATTGAATTCCCAACTGATCAGCTATTTTCTTGGGCATTACTGAACTACTTGCCCTGGAATCAATCATGCAATTGTGTAATAATTGGTTCCCAATGATCAATGAAACATAGAATGGAGGGGGATTCAACATCTTACCTTGCTGTCCTCCATGATTCCCCTCAGGCTGCGTAGAATTTGTGAGCACCTTCTCTTGCATTTGGACTTGCTGATTTGAAGTTGACCAGTCCTTCATGGCAGCTTGTAGCAAATCTCGTTGGCCTAGGATAGATAGTGATTCCCACATTGATATGTTTACATTTGTCTTCTTCATCTGATCAATGATATTTAATGGGGATGAAGTATCCTTTTGCTGTCCCTTAGCCTGCACATTCATCCCTTGTATATGGGCAGCAACAACTGGCATTTGAGTTAGCCTAGGAACTGTTTTAGGCAGTCCTTGTGTGCTTGGCATTGCATTTTGCTTGCCAATAGTTTTTGGAGTGACAGAAGGTCGTGAATTAATTGGGGCCAATGGCTGTTCTTCACCCAAATTTCTCCTCTTTGACCTTGTGTTGGCTGCAACACTTTGGGAAACTGTCTGGTTCATGCCACAAAAATCTTCTGCCTACCAGTTTACAAGTGTGGTATCATTTGGAGTTGATTGTTGCTGGAATGCTTCTTGTTGCTGGTCATTTCTTTGACTACCTTCACCCTCCACACCAGTTGTTGTCACCATTAATACTTGATTCAAGGCACCGTTGAAGCACATGGACTAGTTATGAGGTTCATTGCATGGGAAACACCAATCATACTCTTGAGCCATATTGTTTTGTACTGGCACTAATGCTTTAGATGTAGATGTAGCATTGGGATTATAGGGCTGAAATGGTCTGTTGGCAGGAGGCCTTGCTTGATTTAGATTTACAGCTAGATTGGGTGGTCTTTGGGGTTGATATGGCTGCCTGTTAAGATGAGCTTGGGGCTGGAAAGAAGGTCTAAAACCTTGAGCTTGCTGCCTTTTGAGTGTAACCAGCTCATTACCTAGATTTTGTAATTGCTTCATGACTTCTTAAAGTTCATTTGAGGCACTAGAAGATGAAGTGGAAGCTTCACTTGAATTATGATTTCTAGGAGTGGGAATAGAAGCTAAATTAGGCACTTGGCTAGTACTTAGGCTCTCTAAACTTGGAAATAATGGTGTTGGAGGCCTAGGAGCTAGCTTGCTAGCTTGAATCAAACAATTTTCAGCTCTAATGGCAATGCTATAAGCAATGGGGATAGTTGTGCCTCCCATGGACTGAATTAACATAGAAATATTAGAATTTAAAGCTTTAAGGTAATAAAGAAAAGCACCTTCTATTGTTGGCCTGAATGCCACTGGAATTCTCTCCCAAGTCCTTTGAAATCTGAAATTAAAATCAGGCAGCTGCTCATTGGGAGCTCTTTTGATAGTTTTCAGCTGCTCCAAAAGGGACAAGTTGTCTCCCTTTTCCCCAAACTACTCATGGAGGGCTATACATAGTTGATTCCAATTTTGAATAGAACCTGAGGCAAGCCTCCTGAACCATTGCAAATCTTTCCCTTTGAATGAAGATGCCAGCAGTTTGACAGCAACTTGCATCTCATTGATCTCATGGATTGCACAAATGTTAGCAATATCCTTAACATGATCACCAGGAGTGGTCTGATTTCCTCCAGTGAAGTATGGAATGTTCTTCAATGCTGTAACTGGGATTGGATTTTGTGCATTGAGAGCAAGTGGGCTGCTGCCAGTGAAATTAACATAGGGGTTTTTTTGTGCCATTCTGATTGGCCTTAGAACCCTTGTTGATTGAATGAAAGGCCTACCATGTGGAGGAGTTGAGAGAGTGCTATTTGGTGGAGATGGAGACCTTTGGATTCTCCTCCCACTTTGCCTTATTCTTGGAGATAATTGTAGATATTCAAACAACACCTCTTCTTCTCCAGCTCTTGACCTTGTAGTGATTCTTCTCATGAGTTTTCAGGTCTGCACTGCTAAAACCAGCTGATTCTTCTTCCTTGGAGTCTCCAGATGTGTAATTTATAGCTCTTTTAAAGAAAGAAACTTGCAAAAAATGCACATCAATTTTGTTGCAATGAAGATGAATACTTTTAAGGTCCCACCGGGCGTGTCAAAACTGTTGTGGCAAATCAGCAGCACCCCCTGGATGTTGATCAGATTTCTAGTTTGATCATACTAGCATCCAGTGTGATTGCATAACATTGAATCCTTTCCCCAAGTGTGGGACTTGCAAAATGAGAAAGGAATCTCCAGTTTAGAGGCTGGTTCCACAATTCCTCTGGTCATATTTATCACTTACAAGTTCCATAGGTCTATATTCCTAACCCTACCCTAAATTCCAAAGGAGACAGAGATAGAGAATGGAAAAAAGCTAAAACTAATGCTAATAGGTGATGCACCAAAGGAATGGTGAGAATTTTTTACTTCTACAGATTGACATAGTCCATAAAAATGCAACAAAGAACCTCATGCACAAACTGATAATTGTAATGAAGGATCAGAAATTAACCAAACAACACAGGCAAAGGATGAAAACTAATCACAGAGGCTATATTGTTATTTTAATCATCAAAATCACTTGCATTACAACACCTGAGAGGAAAAATAAAGTTGTAACTCTTAGAAAAGGTCTGATATTCAACCAAAATCACTTCCAAGGTGAGAAAGGGGACATACAATACACAAAGAATGTTCCACCCTTTGAAAATGAGCCAAATCTGGATTTTACAGTGCAAGGGACGAGCCCAAGAGAGAGAAATGTGGGAAAACATGGAAGGGATTCAACCATTGACCAAAACACATTCAAAAAAGCATGGGCATCCTTACAGACCCATCCCCTGACATTTTTAGTCATGCTGGGAGAGAATGCGAGCCATTCTTCATTAAAAATAGTGGTTGAAACATCATTTCTATCCATGACCACATGCATGAGGTGTTTTTCAATTTTATCTCTCCAAAATCCATCAAAATGAAAAAATTACCTCGGAATCTTTTAGATAATTTCACCATCTTTCCATTGATATAAAGAACGTGAAAAACCGAGCTCTGGATCAAAAGATATGGCCATTTGAAGTTTTAGGGCAAAACAGGGCCAAATCGGGTTGGCGGGCAAAAATTTGAAATTTTGCACCTTTTTGGTCATTTGGAAAATTTTCCAAAATTTCCCCACGCTCTACCACTCTAGGTGACACGTGGCAGCATCTCATTGGCTGCGGGCCTTTCAGGGGAAATTTTTTCCAAAAAACTCCGCCGAGCCATAACTTCAAAAATACATGGAGTTAGGACGAAAACTTTACCTTTCTGGAAAGCTGAGAAAGAGCTCTATCCAATGGTGTCATTTCCATAAGATTTTGAGTGCATGAAAAGAAAAATATTATGACTGAGGCACAAGAGAGAAAATAAATGAGAGGAGTTAGCCATAAAAAATGAGTAGGGGCACATTTTGGATAACAGAAGGATCAAGGATGCACAAGTAGCCTTTGCTGCTTTGCCAAAGAAGGGAGTTTTAGCCACCATTTTGGTATCTGATATTCCCCCTTCCTACGGCATGCTACTGAGTAGAAATTTTTGCAAAAATTTTGGAGGATAAATCATGATGGATTGGTCACATGCTCTTATTCTATTGACTGGGAAAATGAAGAAGCTACTGCCTGAGAAACAAACTGAATATATCATTCAAAAAATAGATACCCAAATAAACAAATACTTTATGCAGACATTGGTCATGGTAACTACATGATCATGTCACAAGATGAGGCTAACTATCCTAAGGAATTGCTTCTTGATCCTAATGGCATTTGGATTTTGGAATTTGATGGAAGCTGCTCCTCAGTTGGTTCTGGAGCTAGTGTGGTGCTTATTTCTCCTGAAGGGAAAATTCACCCTTTCTCTTTCAAGCTCTAGTTCAAAAACACAAATAATACAGCTGATTATGAGGCTCTCATCCTGGGTTTAATCATGGAAAAAGAGATGGGGATCAAGAATCTCCTTTCTCGTGGAAATGTAGAGCTGATTGTAAAATAGGTCAGAGATCTCTTTCAAGTGAAGAATAAAAGGTTGAAGCATTATAGGAATCTAGTTTAGGATTCCATTGAGTTCCTTGATGCCTTTTCAATTGAATCCATGCCAAGGGAAAGGAACACCAGGGTTGATTCCTTGGTTATCTTAGGGTCTCTACTGATCCCTCATCCATATTTCTCCCAAGATAAATTCACCATTGAGATGATTCATAGGCCTAGTGTGCCTGACAATGCAAACAAATGGAAGGTCTTTAATGATGATCAGCACTTTCTTTCCTTCCTTGAACTCAAAGATAATTTTGACCAGCTGTACTTTGAAGGAGGTGGAAATCTTCCTAGAGAGTGTGTGCCCCCAAATGAAGAAGACAACAAAGAAAAAATGGATCATAATGGCTGCATAAAACTGAAAGGTAATAAGATACCTAAATGGATGGTAAGTTTGGAAGAGTTATTTGATAAACATGATAGGTACATCAAGTCCAAAACTTCCAAAGGATCTCAACAGTTTGCTAACTATGAAAAGATAAACATTGGGAGTCTTAATGAACCTATGTTGGTAAACATTGGAAAGTGCTACACACAAGAGGACATAAAGAGAGAAGTGAATCTATTGAAAAGGTATGTTGATGTTCTTGCATATTCTTATGATGGTCTCAAGGCTTTTCATCCAAAAGAGATGCAACATTTCATTCCTCTAAAACCTGGGATAAAGCCCTTCTGGTAAAAGTAGAGGTAGTATAACCCTAAAATTGTAGATACAATATTTCAAGAGATCAAAATTTATTGAAGGCTAAGATATTTTTCCCCACTCACCATTCAACGTGGATTGCTAATATTTTTTCTGTCAGGAAGAAGAATGGTGAGATCCTGATTTGTGTTGATTTTAGAAATTTGAATCAAGCCTCTTTGAAGAAAAATTATCCTCCCCCCGTAATGGATCAAGTGTTGTAGGATGTTACACGTTTAGAAATGATGTCCATGCTTGATGGATTCTCAGGATATAATCAAGTAGAAGAAAGTTTTGCAGATCAGCATAATACTACCTTTACCACTCCTTAGGGCACCTTTACTTACAGGAGAATGCCTTTTGGCCTCATCAATGCTAGTGCCACCTTTCAGAGGGAAATGGACCTAGCCTTTGGCAGTCTCAAGGGTAAAAGCATAGTTATATACCTTGATGATCTGACTGTGTTTTGAAAAACCAAAGCTAATCATTTCCAACACCTTGAAACTATCCTCCATAAGTGTAGAGAGCATGACATCTCCTTAAATCCCAAGAAATCAGTCTTTTGTGTCACCGAGGGAAAATTATTGGGGCACATTGTCTCCAAGGAGGGAATCAAGATTGATCCAGAAAGATTCTAGATGATTCAATAGATCCCTCTCCCCACAAGCAAGAAGGGTGTACACTCTTTCTTTGGCAAGATCGACTTCTTAAGAAGATTCGTACCTAATTTTTTTGAACTTACTTTGAACATATCCCACATGATGAATGGGAAGTAGACTTTTGGTTGGTCCTCTGAAGGAAAGGTTTCATTTTAAGACATCAAGAGAGTTATAGCAAAGACTCCAATCTTGGCATGCCCTGATTATAGCAAGGACTTCAGTATCTATTGCTATGCTACTGAAATTAATCTACCTATTGTGTTAACCTAAGAGAATTCTGAAGGTCGTGAACTCCCCATAGCATTCATGAGTTATATTTTGAAATCCCATGAGCTGAAGTACACCATGATGGAGAAACATGATTTTGCAGTGGTCAAAGATGTGAGGAAGTTTCATTAATACATCCTCAACTCTCATTCTATTATGCTTGTGCCTAATACAACTATTAAATCCATTCTTACATAGCAAGAATTTGGAACCAAGAGAGGCAATTGGGTAGCCAAAGTTCAGGAGTATGATCTTGACATCAAACCCACCAAGCTATTTTGAGGAAAGGGCTTATGTGAACTCATTGCTGAAGGAACTGATGCCAAATTGTCTGAGGAGGAAGTTGATATCCGTGTTGTTATTTTCCTCAGCTCAGCTAATGAATGGTATGTTGGAATTGCACACTTTATTACTTATTGAGAATGTCCATCCCATTTGAGTGCCAAGGAGAAGAGAGTCATCAAATTAAGTTCTACACAATATGTGTTGTGGGAAAATGCATTGTTCAAATGAGCAATAGATGGAAGGTTTTTGAAATGTGTTGACAAAGAGAAGCAAAAGAAATTGTTCTCAGCTTTTCATGACCAAACCTATGGAGGTCATTTCTCTTCTAATATCGCAGCCAACAAAATCCTCCATGCTGGATATTATTGGCCTACCTTGTTCAAAGATGCATCAAAGTGGGTAGGCAAGTGTGAAGCATGTCAAACCTTTGTTGGAAGACCCAAATTGGCTTCTTTACCTCTTAAACCAGTAGTGATTGAGGAACCTTTTCAAAAATTGGGTTTGGACTTCATTGGGACACTCGATCCACCTTCAAGTGTAGGGCTTACTCATGTTTTGACTGCCACCGATTATTTCACCAAGTGGGTGGAAGCCATTCCAGTTAAAAGTACTACTTCCGAAGTAGTATGAAACTTCATCAAGGAGCACATCTTAATAAGGTTTGGGATACCAAACAAGATCGTCACTGACAATGCTTCCAATTTTTATTCTACTGAGATGATGGATTTTTGCAATGGCTATGGCATTTCCCTTGCTCACTCTTCAAATTACTATCCCCAAGGGAATGGGCAACCAGAATCAACTAACAAGAACTTGGTCACCATTGTTTAGAATCTTGTTAATGACTCTCAAAGGAATTGGCATAAGAAACTATAGGATGCTTTATGGGTAGATAGTATTACACCTAAGAGAACCATTGGAATTTCTCATCTTCAAGTGGTATATGGAATTGAAGCTCAGCTGCTAGTAACATTGGAACTACCAACCTTGTATTTGATGAAGGCCATTGAGGATTCTAGCTTTACCAATTCATTGGACAAAATAATTATGTACCTCCAGAAGTTGAATGAAGACAGATTGTAAGTGGTTGACAAAAAGGCTAAACCCAGAACTTTTCAAGTGGGAGACAGTGTTCTTCTTTGGGACAAAAGGCATGAACCTCGAGGCAGCCATGGTGAATTTGATTCCCTTTGGCTTGGTCCTTTTAAAATCAAACATTTTTCTGGTTAGAACTCTTTTTACCTGGATTACATGGATGGTTCTCCTCTCCCACTTCCTTATAGTAGACAATTTTTGAAGTTGTTCAAAACCTAGGAGTTTTGGCAGTCCCTCCGTACATTTTATATAGCATTTTTTCTTCCTTGTTTTTGTTTTGGTTGGTTTCCTTTCTATGTTCTCTTTTTTGTTGGTATTGCTTCTTTTTAACTCTATTTCCCATTAGCTAAGACACTGATTCGATATGATTACCCAGAATTCTCCAAGGTTCTTGATTTTTCCAATTTCCTCTGCCAAATCATCCCCATAAGGAGCCAACTGTTATCCTCTCAATTTTCTCCACCCTTTCAAATTTAATTTCATGAAATTGGAGCCCTACCATAGAAGAAATTCATGTTTTAAAATCCTCATATGCTCATTTTCATGTCCCACAACGTTTTTAATCAAAATTTCCTCAGTCTGTTGTCGTTAAAATTTTCTACCTTTTTTCAATTGATAGGAAAAAAATTTAGTTCTCCTTTTATGCATTTGGAATGTGTGGGACCTTACATATTTCATTTTTAACCTTTTACAAATAAATAAATTTTTCATCAAGAAAAAAATGGCATTTTCCCATTTCCTGCAACTTCCTACATTCTTTTCCCCATCAAATTCTTGCTCAGAAAGGTGAAGCTTCACATTTTCTTCCCATTGGATGTGGTCAGATTGGTTTCTTTTTGAACTTATCACTTTTGGTGATTTTGGAAAAAAATTCAGATTTGCCCCGCATCCCTGCCGGTCCCTAATTTGCTGGAGCAGTTTTGGCGGAAGTTCAGGTCGGCAGATCCACTTTATTCTCTAAGGCATTATGGCGAAAGGGTGAAAAGTTATAAAATGACTCGTGGCCCCCACTCATGCAAAAGGATAAAATCCAAGTTGAAGCCCACGGTGTGTGCATGTGTTGTTTTTAAACTAATGCTAATATGAGTAAAATACTAACACCTAAATAGCCTTAATTAGCAAGAATTAAACAACATATTAAGCACCATCATGATAATAATTTTACAAGGGTTAGATGCTAACATTATTCAATACAAAAATTTGAAACTAACAATGTTAAACATCTAAAATCCTCTATTCTCTAACAACATATAAATAAAGGGACCTAAGTAGGATCCATGGCTATCAAGAATGGTTGTCCTTAGTGTTCCAAGAACCTAGGAATGAGGGCTAGTCAAAGTTAGGCTACAAGACCCTTTTGACACCTCCCATATGACCTAAGCACTTAGGAAAGAGGCTTAACTCTTCAAGATGATGAACTCCCAAGAAAACAAAAGGCAAGCTCTTAGTCTATTTTGCTATATGCTTTGCATTTTATTTCTCAAAGAGTTTAGGTGTAGGTATAAAGGTAGAAGGAGGGCTCCTTACATAGCCCAATGGATAAAGAAAACACTTCATCCCTTTGCATGTGGGATAAAGGTAAAACATGATTAGGAATGGATAAGGTTGCTTTATAAAAGGTAACCTTACTTTAGAAGGGTTTAATTTATGCTTAGCAAGTCATGGGAGTTGGGGGGTGCTTTAATTAATCAAAGGTGATTAACTAATAGGTAGATGTAAGCTTATGGAAGCTATTTAGAGGAATATTAGTATGATTTAGGCTATTAGAAGGGGATTAAATCAATTAAATATTGATTTATTAGATAAATGGAAGGGAAAGCTAATTAATTAATAATAATTAATTAGTCTAGATAGAAGGGGTGAATAATTAACGAAAGGTCGTTAATCAAGATGTTAATTGGATAGGTGACTTAATCAATTAGTGTATTGTAATTAATTAATGAAAATAGGAGGGAATATGAGCACTTTTGACAATATGTGGTCAATTTGGGGGAAAGGAGATAATTAGCGCAATTTAAGTATTTAAATTTCTCGGGCGTTATTATGGGTGTTTACATTTGCCCCTCTTTGGGGTGGCATAAGTGACGCCACTTCAAAGATAGTAGATGGAAGATATTTTGAAGGGATATAAGAAAAATTAGGAGGAGGGAGAGATGCCCCCTCGAGTGTCGATGGGGTGATGAAGGAAATCGATCGATGATCGAAAAGGATGAGAAGTAGATAGAAGAATGGGAAGGGGCAGGATGCCCCGGTGAGATGGAAGCTTAGGGGTGAGAGAAAACTGATGTAGAATAAATATGGAGGAGGGGAGAGAAGATCTTAGCCTCTAGCCACTATGTATTGGAATAATTTTGATGTCATCATATTGCCAAGAGATCTACGCCATCAGTCCTTATGAAAAATATAAGCATATGACAAAGGTAGAATGACATAAAAAGACATACTATGAATAATTGTCCATTGCTTAAAATACCAACTCCACGCAACATACAACATTGTAATGCAATATGAGAAGGAAACAAGCTCATTTAACAGGGAAAACAAGTATGAATGCACATATCTAACCCAACAACGGTTAAAATGGTTGTACAAATGTTTGTTATCAAGCTGAAGAGATCCACATGTTTGTGATTGACGAAAAGGGTTAAAAATGATGCCCCAAGCAAGGATATATGTAAGGGGAAATAATAATGGACACGAGGTCCAAGAAAAGCATCGTGCGCAATGAAATAGCACCAGGCAACAAATGTGCCCCAGAGTACAGATGAAGCAAGCAACTAGCTTTGTGAATGGTTGTGAATCTGGTGATCTGTGAGTCGTATTAATCAGGGAAGATGTGAAACAAACTAGTAGGATATGGAGAAAATACCATGCGCAAGACACAAGTTTCAGCCGTAAGAAGCAAGTTACCATTTTTGTAGGTTTTTTACTGTATAGGATTGTGTGAAAAAAATTGCCCTGTTTTTGAATTTTTGACATGAGATAAATATTGTTTTTACTTTTCTATTTTCTAAAATGCGGTGGAAAATAGAAGAAAATAGAAGAAATAGAATGAAGGGCCTATGTGCAATAGAATGTGCCCTAGGTGAAGAAATAAGAAACAAGTGACAAATAATGTCCTTGTTTAGTGGAAAATTAATAAAATAATTATTTTTGAAAAATAATTATTTACGAGAGTGTGAATAAAAAGAAAAATCACTTAGGAGTGATAAAATTGCCCTAGGGGGAAGAAAGGGGTATTGGACAGCAAACAATGCCCCAATATGGTGAAAAGTAAGAGAAAAATAATTATTTAGTAAAAATAATTATTCCATAGTGAACAGAGGAGAAAATGGCGGTCGAAATGGGCCTCCAGGCCTTCACGGCAGTGAAAAACGAGTTAATATACCCCACCTGGGGGGTAAAATCATCACAACTAATTCATTTCTTCCCGAGCACTATTGAGTTTTTTAAATGTGAGACTCTGATAGCGGCAAGGAAAATGGTGATCACATGAGACCGAGTGAGGTGAGCAGACGTGGTCTGCGGGTACCAACGGCAGACAGACGACGGCCCCTTCATGAGTATCTAAACTTTGCTTGTTAATTTTTGTCATTAATGCCCCAAATTTAGTAATTAGGGCTAGGACATGCATGCAAACAGGCGTAGGTGTCGAGTTGGTGGCATAGGTGTCTCCTTAGGGGTGCATGCATTGTAAAACACACGTGTGCACGCATAGGCACAAGTTGCACACACCCATACACTACACATGTGCACACACGTGCACACATCAGGAAGGGGGTGCACACACAAAAATGAGGGAACACATACTAGAAGAAGGGCGCACACACCGAGGGGTACACGTGCGTAAGCACAAGCATAGAAATGATGGCGCAAGTGCCAAATACATGGCGCACACACCCAAAAGGGTGCGTAGGCACCTGAATGAGGGTATAAGAACCAAAAGACAAACCCGCATATGTGCACACGCCAAAAAGGAGGTGCACACACCCAAAAGGGCATGCAGGCGTCCCAAGCCGGCGGAGGATAGACAGAAAAATACCAAAAAGATGACACTTAGAAGAAATTTTAGGATTTTTGGGTTAACCCTAAAATGATAGATAGATGTTTAGAGGAAATGTTAGTAACTAACGAGTGATTTGATATTTTGCAGAGATGTCTGCCAGTATTACAGATGTAGGAGCGTCACACCCGAATAGCGGAGGTAGAGGGGAGCATGTGTCGGCAAGACCGATGAGCTATGTTTATACTACTCGAGGTAGTGGGACCAGGCCTCATGTCACAGATGTCGTCCATCACCTTGGACCATGTTCTATTGACTTTATTAGCCGAGAAATGGCATAGTGAGAGCCAGTGCTTCAGATTTCCTATAGGGGAGATGATTGTGACCCTGGAGGACGTATGGCAGATCCTCCGAGTGCCGATCATAGGCACGTTGATTGAGTACAGCGCTGATGTAGGGCTGATTAGAGCAGCATGTAGTGATCTCTTTGATATAGATGACATACCGCATGACGGTATGACCATAGCCTTGCACGAGTGCATTTCTGACCCTACACTTCATCAGGGGCCGTTGTACATTATGTCTCTTATCAGTGGGTTTTTACTCACTTATAACACAGGGATGTCATTCCTGAGAGGATTATTACCTTTGGTACATGGCATTTTCAGTGGCAAGTGATATTGTTGGGGATAGTGTACACTTGCCCACTTATGTTGGGATCTGCATTTGATTACCTACCATGATCAGAAGACTGTGGGGCCAGCTTCTTTGCTATAGATTTGGTCATGGGACCATATTGCGATAAGACACCCTGTGGGCACTTTGCGTGTCTGAGACCCAGAGGATCCATCTTACATGGCATGGGTATCAGTAGGTGGCAATGCACAAGGCCACCTAGGTAGCCTATTCAGATATAAGTGAGAGTTTGATGAGTTTACTAAGATAGATATTATATGGCAGCCTTACAGACATATCCAATGGCTAGAGGATGCCACAGAGCTTAGTGTGTGCTCAGTAGAGAACTTTATCATCGACACTCGCAACTACATTATAGAGTTATGTCGAGTTGACAGGTGTCAATGGTAGCTTGGCATAGTACAGGGGGTCCCACAGCCATATATTTGGTATGCCCGCAAAGATTCAGAGAGGCATACCATGGGGTCTTGCATACCGGTGGCCCGAGCTAGGGCGAGCTTTTAACAGGTGGTCCCACAGGCATGGGACCCAACACGACAGGTGTGGGACCCAGGGATGACAACAGATTACACAGCTTGGTACGCCACTATACTACCTCAGTGTCTTACCATCCTGGAGGAGGCCTAGGTAGCAGGCACTCATCCACCTATAGAGATTTGGCATGGGTTGGAGTGGAAAGAGAGAGTAGCAGGTCCTGATCTAAAGGATCTATTTGATGGCCTTCTGCATGATGAGCAGGGTGCCCTGTAGGCATAGGGACCAAGGCCACATGGCCCAGTACAGGCACCGGCACATATTCCCAGAGCAAGGTTCATAGAGCAGGGAAATTCATCGAGAGAACCCCAGGGACCAATCCTAGTGGCACAACCAGTGGCACAGATAGCCATACTACAGCAGTAGCTACAGTAGGCTTTAACCAAGAGAGACATGGTGAGAGCAGAGATAGATGAGGCCTGAGGCTTGTGTGTGACTGCGACAGTTGAGTGTGATCAGGCTCGGACCTAGATTGTCACATTACTATCAGAGTGAGATCAAGGTCGGGCCCAGGCTAGCCCAGGAGGTGATAGTGTTGTGCTTCTCTAGCAGATTTCACAGATGGCTGCTCAGATGGCCCAGGTTACAAGATTACACCAGCAGACACAGGCTCATCTGTAGCCTGTGATATTAGAGAGAGACAGGCTTAGGGTAGAGCGCATAGCGGATCAGGCCAAGCTGTGAGTAGATTGTGCTCCATGTATATTCATTTTGTATTGGTATAGTATTTTTGACACATGCCTCTGATGAAGTCTTTTATTCTATTATAGATGTATCACCTTTGTACACCTTATATGAAGGCATTTTTGATATAGAACAGTTTTGATACATGCCTCTGATGAAGGATTTTATTCCCTTGCTACATGTACCATTATTTTGTATGCCTCAGATGAAGGCTTTTACAATGTACTGCCATGTTGTATACCATTTTTGATACAAATATACCACACATGTATGATTTGGGCATTTGTGACATGACATATGTGTATATGAGATGAACACTTGTTTATTATTTCCCATGGATAGATAGATGTGTTTATGATGCATTTTGATTTGAGTTGACAGGTATATGTATCGATGATCTAGTTGATGTATCACATGTGTTTTTTATTTCCAGATGATGTGATCTTATAGATTATATCAATTGTGTTTTGTTTATGAGATGTGTCATACTTAGTGAATGGGATGATATGATGATAAGGGTGCAGGGGGGATAGATTTTGATATTTGCAATATCGCTTTCCCCCATTTTATGATACAATATGTAATGATTAGTTTAGCATTCATGTATGATGTATGCTTAGCTTTTTCTTAATATATGATGTATAGATGATGTTATATGTGATGATATGATGGTAATGTGATGTTGTGCTAACAAAAAAATGCACATGTAATAAACACAATCAAATGCTAACAACGAGCACAATGAAATAACATAATAATGCACTACAATTAATTAGCATGAAAAACACACCGCAATATGCACAAGGAAGAATAAATCTAATCTAAGCAAGAAAAGATGAATCCTAATAAAGTACAACCAAGCAAAAAATAACCCAAAAGCATAAACATGAAGCAACTATACAAGCAATAAGCAAAGCAAGAAACAAGACAATGCAAGTAAATGTAAGTAAATGTTTTTGTAAGATTTGTTTTCATGCAACAACTTTTTATTGTTTAGGTTTTTGTGAAACAATTTTCTATTGTTTGGATTTATGTGAAACAATTTTCTATTGTTTAGGTTTTCTGAAACAAGTTTCTATTTTTTTGTATTTTGGATATTTTGAATGTTTTTGTAGTTTTTGAGAAACAATTTTTTTATTGTTTTTGTGGTTTTCTAACATTTTTCTAGTGTTATGTATAGGTAACCAAGAAAGCGTGAATGCCCCTAGCGTTATATGGGGAATATACAAGGGCAGAGGCCACGCACTTATGAACAAGAAGGTAAAGTCATTGGATTGCCCCTAGGTAAGATAGGGAATAGTGAAATACCATGCCCCTCACAAACGAATAAAAGCAGACAAATTTGGATCAAGGCCTGACAGGATTGGGCTCATAGGGAATCTCAAAGGCAGAACTAGGGCTAGGCCAAGTAAAAACTACCCTCCAAATGTAAGATTTGTGTGAACAACGAATCCTCCCAAGGTGCCGGAAACCGGTTTTCACCCAAGGACCTATCCAAAGTGCCACAATTGCGTGGTTTTCACTTGTGGATGACCTGTTTTCTCTTTTTATTTTTCTCTTTTTGATTTTTTTTTGTATTTTTGATCATTTTACCATATTTTTTGAGTTTTTCACTTTTTTGACTTTCCGCACCATGTTTAAGCATAGAACCACTTAAGATGCATGGCATTCATGGGCTCACCGAGTTCATCACCATTGGGGTGAGCAATTTTGTATGCCCATGTGTCGTACTTGGCCACAATAACGTAAGGTCCCAACCAATGTGGTTCGAACTTGACTTTATTTTCTCATTTCTCTCTTGTGCTGAAATGATTCTCCTTCATGACTAAATCACCAACCTCAAACTAACGAGGTATGATTATCTTGTTGTAGTTTCTGGAGACCCTATTCTGATACACTTTAAGGTGATTAAGAGCGTGAATGCACTTCTGATCGAGGAGCTATAATTCAGCCAGTCTTGCAACCTGGTAATCCTCATCTTTATCCAGATAGTCCCTAAGAGAGATTCTCAGGGAAGGAAGTTCAATTTGAAATGGAATGATGGATTCTGTCCCAAATAATAGATAATATGGTGTCATACCTGTAGGAGTGAAAATGGAGGTTCTATAAGCCCAAAGGACTGGGTGGATTTGCAAGTGCTAGTTATGACCTGTTTTACTGACCATCTTCTCCATTATTCTCACCAAAGTCTTGTTTATGGCTTCGGCTTGTCCATTACCTTGGGGGTAATATGGTGTGAAAAATTTTAACCTGATTTGGAACTGCTGACAAAGACCTTTTACAGTCTTATTCTTAAATGACTTCCATTATCCGTAACGATTGTTGCAGGAATTCCATATCGACAAATGATATGATTCATGATAAATTTAGAAATCTAAGCTCTTGTTACATATGTTAAAGGAACAACCTCCACCCACTTGTAAAGTATTCCATAGCCATGATGATGTGTGTATGACCATCAGATGAGGTAGGGGTAAGTTTCCCTACCAAGTCAAGTCACCACATATAGAATGGACATGGGGTAGTGATAGCTTGCAATGGTTGTGATGGAGCATGGATGAAGTTTCCATACTTCTGGCAAAGTACACATTTTCTAACATAATTACAACAATTGGTTTCCATGGTAGGCCAATAGTAGCCTACTCTTAACAATTTCTTAGCTAATACCATTCCATTTATATGTGCTCCACACACCCCTTCATGTACTTATTTTATTTCTTGGATCAACTCCGTTATATCCAGACAACATAACAAATTCCCATCATAGCCACGATGATAAAGTGTACCTCCTAAAAGGGTGTAACGGGCTATTTGACAAATCAGGCTTTGTTTATCAGAACGGGAGATATCGGGAGGGAACATGTTGTCCTTGAGATAGGTAAAGATGGGCTCATTGTTTCACCTAATTCTTAGATGTTTCTTTTAATATTGAAGAAACAAATAGGGTAACGGGTGTAGGAGGAATACCTATTGGAATGCTGGTTGTTGGGTTGTTCTACACGTATGACTTCTAAATCCATAACTGATCATGAGAACTTCCTTTTGGCTAGGAGGAACTTCTTGTAATGGAAAGCAAGACCACTAGAAAGAGTTAAACAATATGTGCAATGAACTGCCTAGCGGTGTGCTAGATCCAGGAAGTGTGATACTTCCTAGACGGCTGTCAGTCCACTGTTTAAGTAAAATTTAATATCATATATAATGGTAATGAAGTAAATCCTATTACTTTGGCTAAATTACGTAAATGATTTAGGTATCTCATTGAAATGAACACAATAAGAAAGATCTAATCTAACAAGCTAAGTTAAAATAAGATCCGAAGGTCAAATAACTGGTTCTGGGTCTCTACAGGTCTGACAGAGGTCTTAGGTAGATCATAGGTGAATAAAGGTAATGTGAGAACAAGTGGGCAGGTCACTGTTCTAGGATCTATTGGTAAATACAGAGACCGCTGCTGGTTAAGGGTGACCGATGCCAGTTGGGGATAACTGGTGCCGGTTACTGTGGAAAACTAAGAATGCCACAGAATGAGCTTTGGGTCTCCCTTGTGATTGCACAAAGGACTTGGTTGGCCAGAATGAGGTATTAGGCTGTTTGGATGGGGTTTGGTGGGGTTTTAATGGGTATATGGAGGGGTGAGTATTAGGGAGGTCAATGGGTGGCTAAGAGAACAAAAGGATGACAATACAATGATGAAATGAATGAACCAGAGGAGTAAACTATTCTACTTACTTGAAATCTGGTTCTTGGTGCTTGTGAGTGATGGATGAAGGTGTCAGTAAGAGGTTGAATGTTGTTGAGGATCACCAAATGTTGGAAAGCTCCTGCATGGGATGCATGTGCATTCCCTTTTTGCTTGGTTGGATCGAAATCTGTGCTGGGGTGAGTGTTGGATGGTTGCGCAAGAGAAAATGCTTGATCTCCTTCCTTGCATGCGTGTTCTTGTGAAAAATTACTCTAAAAAGATGTCTTATCTCTCAAGAAAATTCTAAATATTTTCCAACCTTAAAAATAAGGTTGTTTTAGGGATTAAAAGGTGATCGACGTGGTTCCCTCTTAACCGGCGACGGTTAGGGGTAACCGGCATCGGTCAAGGTGGGATTTCCTAGGTTTACTAAACTAGGAAGATCCCCTTGATTTTCTGGGATCTCGTGTCGTTCACCCATGGATCAGGACTAGAATATTCTTATCAACATGTAGGAATGTGGTTAGAGGGAATGTAGGCATTGATTTTTAGGGTTTGGGTAAGTCTTAGTTAGTTATGGCAACTTACTAAGAATAGGTCTTAGGGTGAGTTGGCTTGATGAGGTGTCTAGGTGAGGTGTACGTGTGGGCATTATCTAAATTAAGATATTTAAATAATAAATATGGTGAGGATAATGAATTAATTTAATTTAATTAAATTAATATTAGTGGGGTAAAGGGGGCCATAGCTAGATGAATATGTTCAATGGTGTTTATTTGATGATGGACCAAAGGGGAGTGTGACCCAATTTTAGTGTCTACATTTTTCCCCTTTTTGTTGTGTAACTTGTATTGGTAAGTGATGCTGAAAAAAATAAAATGTGGTTGCCCCATGTGTGGGTGATGGCAATCCCCCTCAAACTAGGAATTAATGAGGTAGAAGGTAGAATCAGTGACTGGTTTGATAAAAGGTAAATATGAGAAAGGGAAAAGGTGGGGAATGGGTGAAAAGGGAAAAAGGTCGACTCGGGTAATCTAGGTAATGGGTCAGGGTCAAAGGTAGGAACAGTCAAATGCACACACACGTATAAACTACACTATGGTACCAAGTTGAAGAGCAAGAAAACTCTACATTGTCTAAGGTCGATAGGTTCATCCAAACAAGGTCGAAGTGATTCTGGTATCCAAGGTATAGGATATGGTCAGGAAGCACAATGTAGGTGAGGTGCAGGAACATTTAGGTATGTTCCGGTACACCAAAGGTAGGGTCAGGATAAACGGTCATGGCAAGAGACAAGGTAAGGTCATTAGGTCAATCAACACAGGTAACAGTGTCACAAGGTATAGCGAACACATGGGGTCAAAGGTCACTAGCGATGGTCTAGGTCCAAAAAATCTAGGTCACGACATGGGTAAGGCCGAGGTATGGCTAAAATAATGAGTCCCCAAAGGAGGACAAAGGTAGGTAGTAAATGATGAGGTTAGCAAGGTGAGGTAAATAAGGGTGGGTGGGGTAAGGAGGATAGGGAGGTAGGGTAAAATTTTGGGTGCAAAATGATCAGGGTAGGAGGGGTAATAGCTATTTTAAAATGTAGGTGAAATGGTAGTCATAAAAAATGTTATGTTGGATAAAAAGTGGCAACTTGTTGTGTGGGTGATATAAAAAGGAAACTACGTAGGGTAAAATGTGATTTTAGGAAGATGAAAAGATGGATTGGTTAGGGTAGAGAGTGGCCGAGCTAACCTCCAAGGGCCCCATGCCCTCGGAGTGCTGCCTACATAGTCCCAGTGAAAAGGGACCTCAGGCTGATGTAGTTCTCCCATAAGCTAGGGAAGAATATGAGGGGGTATGAAAATGAGTTGGTAGGTTTTAGGCATGTTGTGGGTTTAGGTTTGTTAGGTGTGTGTGGGTTATAGGAAAATTGGTATAGGTGATGTTGATTGTGGAAAAAGAAGAAGATTACCCCAAAGGTAAGTGTCGAGGACCAAAGCCTGTATAAGGTAATCAAAACGTAAATAATGTCGTTTAAAAGATAAGAGGAGGCAATAAAGCCACCTGATTGGTTAGGATCATACCGAGTAGATCATACCTTGGAGGAGGTGATGAACGTAAGACCCTAAAGACATTGCATGATTGATTGTTCTAAGGTGAAAAGTAGTCACATGATCACCAAATATCTTGGTTTCCAAGAGGTCCCTTGAGGTGGTAGGAAAGGGGAGTGGGAATGGTGAGAAAAGTGAAAGGTGGTTAAATTTTATATGATATGTGGTAGCATGCTCTTTGGGCAAGAGATCCGAGGTCACAATGGGCAAGTCCATGACTAAAAAGTTTTCTATTTTGACTTGTATTTGAGATAGACTGATCGATGCAGGGAAGTCTATATGGGATGAGGAATTTAACTCCTTGAGGTCTTCGTGAAGCTGATCGATGCGGGAAGCTTCCACTTTTCTCTTCTTCTTCTTTTTTCTTTTTTTTAGCTTTACATAGCTATCCTTTGAGGGAGCAGTCTATTTACAGCAGCGATTGCTGAGAGGAAGATGTCCTTTTGAGGGAGTCATCTTTTTGTGAGAAGTTTGACTCAAGGAGTTGGGTCCCATGTGAGGGATTTGAAGTCATGGACAAGACCAAGGTGAAGAATAGGACTCTTGTTCAAAAATTAGGGTGAAACGACCATGGGATCTCATCTAAAGGTGGATGAAAAGTATCCATGAGAATCATGTTATGTGCAGCGCCATGGTACACATATTCAAGAGAAGATGACAAGTGACGGGTACTCACATGATTCTTGTTTAATCATTGGTGAGGATGTAGGAAGTGGGTAGCACTCAAGGGATGAGCATGGAAAGAGGAAAAAGGTGAGGTAGGACTATAGGTCAACAGTAGAATGGTCAAAGATGCAAGGCATTAAGGGGCTCAGGTTTGGGTTTACCATCGAGTGAAGATAAACGATAAGCACCTGATCCATAAGTATGAGTCACGATGTATGGTCCAAGCCAATTAGGAGAAAATTTTCCCCGTTTACTTTTTTCTGCTTTGGTTACGTGTTGATTTTCTTTTCAGGACAAGGTCACCAACTTGGAAGGTTCGTTCATGGACACATTTTTCGTAGGCACGTTTGATACATTTTTGGTAAACTTGAAGGTGATCAAGAGCGTTAAGACGACGTTCGTCTAATAACTCAAGTTGTGCTAAACGGTCTTGATGAAATTCATCATCATTAAGCATGTCATGGAGAGAAATGTGGAGTGAGGGAATCTGGACTTCGAGAGGTAGAATAGCCTTAGTACCATAGACCAGAGAAAATGGTGTGGTGGTAGTGGAAGTGCGAATACTAGTGCGGTATGCCCATAGGGAAAAAGGAATGTGCGTATGCCAATCCTTACCAGTATCGTTAACCACTTTCATAAGAATTTTGTTTAAGGTTTTGTTAGTGGATTCGGCTTGGCCGTTGGTTTGTGGGTAATAAGGTGAGGAGAAACTTAGCTGAATGCCGAAGGCATCGCAAAGTTTTTGTAATGTTTTGTTTTTAAATTGTTTTCCATTGTCAGTGATGAGGCGATGAGGAACACCAAAGTGACAAATGATGTGATGATTGATGAACTCACATATTTTCTCAGCTTTCATGGAGATGAGTGGTATGGCTTCCACCCATTTTGTGTAGTATTCGGTAGCGGTGATGATCCATTGATGTCATCGTTGGGAAGAATGGGGGTTAATCTCTCTGACAAGATCTAAACCCCATTGAGAGAAGGGCCAAAGGTCACGGGTGACCTGTAAGGCATGACTGGGTGTATGATGAAGGTTGGCATGTTGTTGGCATTTTATACAACGTTTGACGTAGTTGCAACAATCAAGGTTAAGGGTCAGCCAGTAATAGCCTAGGCGAAGGATACACTTAGCAACAACAAGGCCACTGAAGTGACCTCCACATATGCCATCATGAACTTCCTTAATGGTATAAGGAATTTCAGAACTCATGAGGCATCGTAAGAGAATACCATCAAAGCCATGCTTATAGAGGAGGCCCCCCATGATGACATAACGAGAGACCTTTTTAAGGAAGGCACGTTGTCCATTACGAGTGAGATCAAGGGGGTAAAATGGAGAGAGAAAGATAGTCAGAGTATTGTTTATACCACAGGTCACTCGGGTCGGGGGTAGTGGTTCTAATAGAGTAAACATTGTGAGGTAAGTAAGAGGGTGATTGGAGTCATTGTATGGTGACAAAGATTTTAGAATCGGTGGGCGAAGTGGGTATTTGAGAAGCCAAGCAGGCCATGGTGTCTGTAAATTTGTTGGTTGAATGAGGGACGGTTTTCAGGGCGTAACGGTCAAAGGTGGTCAAAAGTATGTCTACATGATGTTTATACTTTTGAAGTATCTCGTTATGACATTGGTATATACCATTGACTTGGTTTACGACCAATTGAGAATCACCAAAGATGTTGATTGATTTGACATCTAGGGCATAGGCGGCTTGGAGACCTAATACGAGTGCTTCGTATTCGGTGATATTGTTTGTGCATTCAAAATCAAGTTTGAAAGACAAAGGCATGGGCTCACCATCAAGCAGAATGAGGATAATGCCAGCCCCACCCCCACGCTGACACTTGGAACCATCAAAGAAGAGTGTCATTTGGTAAGGGGTTCGTCCAGGGAAAGGGTAGCAATTGACTCATCTGGAAAGTCAAAATTAGAGGGTTGATCCCCAGAAATAGGTGCGTCGGCCAATTGGTCGGTGATAGCTTGGCCCTTGATGGACTTTTGATGAATGAATTTGAGGTCAAGGTCAGCTAAAAGCATAAGCCAGTGTGTGGCACGCTGATTTTGGTAAGGTTTGGCATACATGAAGTGTAAGGGGTCGGTGTTGGTCACAACATAGGTTTTGTGGTTGAGTAGGTAATGGTGGAGTTTGGTGGCAATGAAAACTAAGGCTAAGAAAAGTTTTTTGGGATGGGTGTATCAGGTTTCGTAATCCAAAAGAGTACGGCTTATGTAATAAACCACCTGCTCCCTGTGTTGTTCATCGTGATGAGCGAGCATGGCTCCCAAGGAGTGATCGGTAGCTAAGATGTATAGGTAGAAAGGTTGATCGTCTTTAGGTGGAATGAGTACAGGTGGTTGGAGGAGGTATTGTTTTAGGGCCTCAAAAGCTTTGTGGCAGTCATCATCCCATTTAAAGGAGACATCCTTCTTGAGCAGATGATGAAATGGTTGGCACCGATCAGATAATTGTGAAATGAAATGATGAATAGACTGCAACTTACCTTGTAGGCTACGAAGTTGTCTAAGGTTAGTGGGTGGAGGCATTTCGAGAATGGCCTTGACTTTAGCAGGGTCAACTTCTATACCACGTAGGGAAATGATAAAGCCTAGGAGTTTTCCTGAGAGGACTGTGAAGACGCACTTCTTAGGCTGAAGGTGAACACAATATTTAATGAGACGGTCAAAAATGGTTTTTAGGATGGCAAGGTGCTTAGAGCAGTGTTTAGATTTGGCCAGGAGATCATCCACGTAATCTTCCAATATACGATGCATGATATCATGGAAGATGTAAGTCATAGCCCGTTGATATGTGGCACCAACATTTTTAAGGCCAAAAGGCATGACTCGATAGTAGAAGGTCCCCCAAGGGGTGATGAATGTGGTTTTATGTTGATCCTCTAGGGCAAGCAGGATTTGGTTATAACCCTGAGAAGCCATCCATGAGTGATAGCATCTCGTGACCAGCGGTAAGGTCGACCAGTTGGTCAATACCAGGTAAGGGGAAGTCATCTTTTGGGTAGGCTAGGTTGAGGTCATGGAAATCCGTGCAAATGCGGAGTCCCCCTGTCACCTTAGTGACAGGGACAATGTTAGAAATCCAATGAGGATAATCAATGGGTAATATGAAGGAAATGGAAAGAAGGCACTGAAGTTCTTCTTTGACGAGAAGGGAAATGCGAGGGTGCATTTTCCTCAGCTTTTGTTTGATGGGTTTGGCATTGGGAATGGTTACGATATTGTGGACCACTATGGTGGGGTCAATACCAGGCATGTCTGCATAAGACCAAGCAAAAGCATGGTTATGATCTTTGAGAAAAGAAGTGATGGCTTCCTATTCAACAACGTCCAAAGATTGGCCGATCTTTAGGATGTGTGGGTCATCCTGAGTATGAATGTTGATTTCGATATTCGATTCATTCAACATGGTTTGCATCTCAGAAGGTAATGACTGATGAATATATGAGTCTTCTGCACCAAGGTAGGTGAGTATAGATTCATCATCCTGACATTGAACGACGTTAATTGAAGGTGTATCGTCATTGATCATTTTAGGATATAGGAAGGGAAGAGAGGAAGGAGCCTCGCCCTCTTGCATTGATAAGTCAAAGGCCCCAATGAAATGGTGTTTATGAAAAAAAAAGTTAGGAGGGATAGATTCAGGATCCATCGACTCCGTCGGTGAAGGTGGTGATGAAGGTGGAGCGGGTGAAGAAGGTGGAGAAGGGCTGATGTCCTTGATGAGTTCAATGCGGGCCTGTTTGGTAGGTGGTTCAGGAAATCCGATACCACTACGGTCATTATGTTTGCAGGTGGTACATGGAATAATGGTATGGTGGCCTTGCTCATAAAAGCCAAAACCAAAACCCTTCCATGCACATCGGTGTAGGAAGGTGTGGGAAAAATGGTGATTGGTGAGAGACTGGAAGTCATTGGAAAATGGGTAGGTTTGTGACGGTGGTTCGGGTGTGTACGTGGTAGTATCAAGTCCCCCATAGGTGAGACTGGTACGAAGATGAGGAGGACCATAAAGGAGGTGTTCTCCTATGCGGTGATCATAGTGAGGGTGTTGGTGAAGACTTCCATACTCTTGTGGAGTAAGGAATGTGTTGACACTATATAGGTGGTATTCCCCCAGAGTGAGGCATTGAAAAACACCTTCCAAGGGATCAGTGGTTAGTATGTGGGTAGCAGGAATAGATGATATGTCAGAGGTCGATGCGGAGGTGGAGTTAACGGATTGGGAGACTGATGGGTTGGCTGTGGAGGTTGTGGTGGTGGTAGGAGTGGAAGAGGTATGTGCGGTGGAGGTGGCGACTGTACTGGTAAGCAGAAGTGTAGGTGAAGTGGTAGTGGTTGTGGAGGTAGACACCTTAATGGGTATAAGCACGTCATTAGGTCGGTAAAGCATGTTGCATGTTTTAAAAGGTGATGGATCAGCTGGAATGGTATAGGTGTGTCCTTCATGTTCAAACTTTACACAACGATGCAAAGTGGAAGGAACGCAACCCATGACACGAATCTAGGGTCTGCCAAGCAACAAGTTATATTGGAATTCCCCCTCCAAGACATAAAATAATTTTGGGATAGTGTGGGGGCCCATGTGAATGTGGAGGATGATAGTGCCTAATGTAGAGGTGATAGCATCATTGAATGAATGCAACATGACAAGATGTTTATGCATGTAATTGTCAGGTATGCGCATTTGAGCGAATGTGTGGGATGAAATGATATTAATACTAGCGCCCCCATCAATCATTACACGTCGTACACGTATATCATCGATGTGGATAGAGATGAAGAGGGATGGGTCTGGGTCATCCATTTGGTGTGGTGCGATCTCTTCCTCTGAGAAGCTAAGGGAGGCTACTTGGTGAGTAGGGTGAGGTGTGGATAAAGGTGGCAATTTGGTGAGAGAGGCTACATGATGGGGTGTGATAATGGAGGCTACGGGTGTAGGGTCATTGGGTAAAACCTCAATAGATTGAAGAACCTCCATGAGAGCTTGACGATGGGATTCTGAGGTTTGGATGAGGTCATATAAGGACATTTTGAGGGGAGATTGGTGTAATTGTTTGAGCATGGTGCGATGTGTGACTCCATTAGAAATATGGTATGTGGGTCCGTGGATAGTAATCTTAGGTGTGGGTGCAGATGGTATGTTGGGTATAGGATTGGTTGGTGGGTCAGTTCACCTTTTCTTTTCCCTTATCCTTCTGAGCATGGGTAGTAACGTGGATCATGTTGATCTGAGGGGAGTTAGCAAATGGAGAAGGTGTAGGGTGAGTGGTATAATGACATGATGGGAAAAAACCTACCGAAGGAGAAAAACCCTGTGAGGTGAGCTGGGCACAACGACATTTGGGTGATGGTGTGGCAAGTTCTCTGATGCGAACCATGTTAATTTCAAATCTTGGAGGTGGTTCTAGGAGCTGTGGTGGTGGAGGTCATGGTTGTTGAGTGGGAAATGAAGGAAGGACTATGGGAATGGGTGTTGGTGAAGCAGTGTCCTCATCGAGAAGGTCGTCATCATCAAAGTTGGCTTCTGGAGGACACAACTGGATAAGGATGGTTTTCAAGGCCTTGCAGTTCTCCACATCATGCCCTGGCACACGATGGTAGGCAAAAATTTTAGTGTCATCAAACCCTTTTGGCTTGGGTTTGAGGGGGTCGTAAGGTCTGAGTGGTGGTAATGTGATAACAAAAGTCTCAAGGAGGTTGGTTAAAATTTTGGCATAGGACCCCGCTAGTGGGTTACAATGAGAGGTGAAAGTGGGTTTGGGTGTAGGTACGACTGATTGTTGAGGAACGGTCCTTGCAGGAGGGGGAGTAGGTCGAGCTATGGTTTTGGGTGCTGGAGTGGTCTTGGGTGTCGGTCATGTGTTTGTTTAGGTAGGGGTAGGGTAGATGAACGGGCAGGAGGGTGTATGGTTGCTTTGACTACCTTATTGGAGAGTTAGCAGAGTTTTGTCTTTGGGTTGCACCTTCTTGGGTAAAGGTGATATATGTGTACAAGATCTCGAGGTAAAATCAGATGGGGGAAGAGGGCGAGTTACCCACGGGGATAACGGAGGTGCTATGAAGGTAGATGATGTGGGTCAAGCAGGGGGTGTGAGAGACAGAGACTGAAGTGTAGTGGGTAGTGAAGAATTTGTGGAGAGTATTGGGGGTATGGGTGGTAAAGATGTTGCAGGTGTAGGTGTAAGTCATGTCGAGTGCTTGGGTAGGTTAGAGGTTTGCGAGGAAGGAGTGGGCTGTTGTGTTTTTGGTTTATTGATGGGTGGAAGTTTCTTAACCATGCTGGGAAGCTGAGGTCCTAAGACAGACAGGACCGGTGCAGGTGTGATTGGCGTAGCCGGAGTATGAGTTCTATGGATTTGGTTCTTCTGTTTGGGTGCCAGAGTAGGTGTGGTGTTGACTTTGGAGGATGTAGCTAAATCCAGTTTGATAGGTGGATGAGTAAGGCTGGTGGTTGGTGTGACCGCTAAGGTAGTGATAGGTTTAGTCGAGGAAGATGATGTATGTGTGGGTTTGGATTTAGATGTAGGTTGGGTTATGGGTAAGGGTACATGTTGAGTTATGATGGGTGTCATGGAAGAAGTTGTGATAGAGGTGGTTGTGTTCGGTTGGATTGGTCGAAATATTTTTGGATAGATAGTGGAAGTATCAGCAAGTGACATCTGCATCTGTGTTGAGACAGGAAGCAAAAGATGCCCCCACAAGTAAGGCCCTATCCACATAATCTAAGTGATCGGCCAAACGTGAGAATGACATGTCTGTAGGTGGAGTTAATGAGGACCTAATGGAAATTCCCTTAAAATGTGTCTTAGAGATGGGGAATTGGCTAGCTTCAGCTTCCGTGGGTAAGAGAGCCAAAAGTAGGTCTATAGGATCTTGGGTAGCTGAAGGAGAATGCTTGCCTAGAGGCAAAGGTATCTCTATTGGGTCTGTGATAGGGGGAGGAGATGATGGGTGCTCCTCTATAGGTGGAGGAGATGGTGGGAGCTCCTCTGTGGGTGGAGGAGGCAAACAAGTATCCTCCATGAACTGAAGAAGTATTGTGGGTGTTGGTTCCCTAGGTGGAGAAGCCAAAGGTGAAATGGTCTCGATGTTAGTGGAAGGCTCCTCCATAGGTGAGGAAGGAGGTGAAAGGTGTTCCTCTATGGGTGAAGGAAAATGGGAGGTTGGTTCCGATGTGGAAGGAGGATTTTAGGCTAGAATCTCTTCTATGGAAGGAATATGGGGTAATTGGGAAGCAACAGGTGTGTCACTAAAAATAGCATGGACCTCGTGGGTATGGCTATCATGAGTTGAGGTCTCACCGGTTTGATCAGATGAAGGGGCATGATTGGGAAATGGTTTCTTGAAGATGTGTAGGTTTTGGTTGGGAAGGTGCGTTAGGATTATCCATAGTTAACTCACCTTTCTCAAGCATTTCTTGGACAATGTTTTTGAAAGTGATGCAATTGCCTGTCACTATGACCCTTTACTCGATGATAGTTATAGAAGTCATGTTCTTTATACCATGTGGGCATGGGGCGAGTAGGGTCAAAACTAGTGTACAATTTTATAGGCGGAAGGGTGATGGCCCCAACTTTGATAAGCTTTTCTAAGACAGAAGAGTAAGGCTCCCCAATTGGGGTGTATTTCCATTGTTCTCGTCTGAATTGAAAAGTCTGGACGGGTGAGAGATTAGATGAGGGGGTAGCCTGATTTGACAGATGAGCCGGACCGGATTTGAGTACCACTGCATTAGCGGTGCCCTTGGCCTTTGAATAATTGTTCTATGGTTTGGAAGAAGAAGAAGTATCATTTGACTTGAATGCTAAATTTTTACTGCGTAATTGGATTTTCTTCTCTTCGATGGCCTGAATCTCTAACTTTCATGCCATGGTGAATGCTTCATCAAATGTTTGGAAAGTATGAACCTGTAGGGTCGGTGAGATATGTCTAGCGCAAGCCCATGTGAAGATCTTGATGAGTTCTGTTTGTGGCAGTTGGAAGGTGAGTTGATTGATCAGGCTATGCCAGCAAGTGAAAAAATCTGTGATAGATTCGTCCTCATACTGACGTGTGGAGTATAGGTCAGTCATGGTAACCTTCTTGATGATATTGATGGAGAAGTGATCCAAGAAGGCTTGGGCTACCTGATTAAATGAAAATATAGAGTGTCTAGGTAACCCACTATACCAATCTAACATAGGTCCAGTCAGAGACATGGGAAAGGTCCTTAAGAGTAAAGCATCATCGTGAGCGATTAAGTAGCACCCGTGTTTGGATGACCACTAAATGTTGTTGTGGGTCTTCCTTGCTATTGAAGTGATTGAATTTAGGCATCTCCCAATGCACGAGGTATGGATGAATAGGAATGGATGGGTGGATGGTTTTGTTGCAAATTTCATCATAGGTGAGAGTATTGTGGGAGCCAGAAACCGATGCCTCTAATGTTTGCATCTTGTCCATCATCAATTTGATTAGGTCATTGGTAGGTTGCGATGATTGGGTGCCTCCTGTAGCGTAAGAGGGTTGGTTTTGGGCATATAATGGGGGTGGCATTCTAGTATATGGTGCTGCCGTGTAGGTAGATTGAGAAGAAGGCAGTGAAATAGGGGGTACGTACCCAGAGTGAATAATAGATGAAACAAGAGGCTACTGATAGTACGTATATGGAGGTGGAAGGGTCGTGGTAACCCTAGTGGCAATGGGGGCTAAAGATTATGGAATGGAAAGGACCACATTCTGAAAAGGGGTAGAGGTCACTGACACCAGAGGTGGTAGTGTAGCTATGGGTATATGCAAGACATTAGGGGTGGATGAGGTTGCGTTTTGGGTGGTTTTCAAAGGTATGGTGGATGTGGCGGGTGTCACAGATATAGCAGACGTGGTAGTCATAGCGGGTATAGGCCCTAGCTGCGAAATGACTGGGGGTAAGGTAGATGTGGGCAATGCAGAGCCAGCTAGGGCTGACGTAGGAGTGGGAGCGAGAGTCGGGGGGAATAATACGGGCATGTCATATATCAACTAACCTAAGGCATCTTGGGTAGACAAGTGGGAAAGATAAAATTGTAAGGCGGCATGGTTTTGGTCAAGGAGTTGTGAACTCCTCATCTCCGGTAGCGATAGTGATAGGTTGGATAGGATCCATGGCGGGTGATAAAATGGAAGGCGGTGAAGGACTAGGTGGGAGTGGTTGACAACTTGCGTGGAATACGAGTGTGCTTGCTTGTCTTTGGGTCATCACCATGTGAACTACTACTGATCAGGTTAGGCCGCTTCTCTGTAAATGACATAGAAAAACAGCAGGAACAAGTGAAACAGGTGGTAAAAAGTGGACTAGGTACGAAATGTTGGCTGGAAAGTGACACAGGCTAACCGATGTCGGTTAGGGTAAACTGACGCCGGTCACAGGTAACCACGGCCGGTCACTGTGGGAAATGGACAGTGAGTCAAAAACAAGGTGTAAGGTCAAATCTGATAGGTATGCCAAACTTGATGAGTTTTACAAGGTCAATGGGAATGATAATAGTGACAGGGACTCTGAAAAGTTGAAGAAGGTGAATAAATGTCCTTTTGGGTAGGTTAACCAAAATGACAGTGAACCGATGCTGGTTGGGTATAACCGATGACGGTCAGGGGGTAACCGACGATGGTCGCTGGACCGACACCGGTCACTGTGAAATTGAAATAGTGATGAAAGGAAAATGGTTGTGAATTAAAATCTGATGTGGAATCAGACCCAGAATTCTGAGAATGATGAGAATATGGTCCAAGCACCCTCAGATGAAGCCAGAATACACCAACTATGATGAGGATCATGCAAGGATAAACAAGAAGAATGAAGAACGTGACCTCTCACCTCAAAATGCAAGCCAAGCAGAAACACTAAGAAAAATGTGATCCTAAGAGTGCCTTTTCTATTATGTTTGTTTAGCTTATGCTATTTAAGGACTGACTCATGAACTGTAGAATATAATTTTTTGGTGAGGATGGATTCCTACAAAGAAGGAGATCTAAAAGGTGAGGTTTCAGGTATGTTATGGTGGGGGTGGGCTTCGCTCTGAAGTATGACTCAATAGAGCAACGAGCTGGGGAGTACCTGCCAATACTCAGATCAAGTGCGATCATTGACAGCATTCCCAGGAAAGATGTTGTTTAAGAATATGTATTTGTTTTGAATTTGTGCAAGAGTGGAGAGAGAGAGAGAGAGAGAGAGAGAGAGAGAGAGAGAGAGAGAGAGAGAGAGAGAGAGATGTGCTTTCTATGATTCATTTGTCAACCATCAACTGGGAATGACTTCCAGCGTATAGGTTGCCCTCAATTAATGTGAGCTAATGCGATAAATCAGAATGCAATGCACTTATTTTAAGCCCAAATCGAAATATGAAGTTTGATGACACAAATGGATGAATAGGAAGAGGGATGCTCTTTCACTAAAATGTAGAAAACAAGAAGAAATGATTCTTTTTAAGTACACCAAAAGAAAGGTTTCTTTTAGAGAAAATAGAAAGAAAAAGAGGGTTACCAAGGAAGAAAATTAATGTGTATGCTTTTCAGAAGGGAAACAAACACACAACTTTTCCTAGGAATGAATAAAATGCAAGGAACCCTGGATGGGTCCCACCGGGCGTGCCAAAATGTTTCACCTGATTCTTAGACATTTCTTTGAAATATTGACGAAATAGATAGGGTAATGGGCATAGGAGGAATACCTATTGGAATGTTGGTTATTGGGTTGTTGCGCGCGTATGACTTCTGAATCCACAACTAATCATGAGAACTTCCTTTTGGCTAGGATTAATTACCTGAAATGGAACACAAGACCACCAAATAAAAGTTAAACAATATGTGCAGTGAACTTCCTAGTGTTTGCTAGATCCGGGAAGTGTGATACTTCCTAGATGGCTGTCAGTCCACTGTTTAAAACAATTTAATGCTGGTAATGAAGTAAATCCTATTGTAATTGAAATGATTTAGGTATCTCATTAAAAACACAATAAGAAAGATCTAATCTAACAGGCTAGGTTAAAATAAGATCTGAAGGTCAAATAACTGGTTCTGGGTCTCTGCAGGTCTGACAGAGGTCTCAGGCAGGTCACAGTGATTAAGGGTAATGTGAGAATAGGTGGGTGGGTCACTGTTCTTGAATCTATTGGTAAATATAAAGACCGATGCTAGTTAAGGGTGACCGATGCCAGTTGGGGATAACCGGTGCCGGTTACTGTGGAAAACTGAGAATGCCACAGAATGAGCTTTGGGTCTCCCTTGTGATTGCACAAAGGACTTGGTTGGCCAGAACGAGGTATTAGGCTATTTGGATGGGGTTTGGCAGGGTTTTAACGGGTATATGGAGGGGTGAGTATTAAAGGAGGTCAATGGGTGGCTAAGAGAACAAAAGGATGACAATACAATGATGAAATGAATGAACCAAAGGAGTAAACTATTCTACTTACTTGAAATCTAGTTTTGGGTGCTTGTGAGTGATGGATGAAGGTGCCGATAAGAGGTTGAATGTTGTTGAGGATCACCAAACATTGGAAATATCCTGCATGGGCTGCATGTGCATTCCCTTTTGCTTGGTTGGATCAAATCTGTGCTGGGGTGAATGTTGGATGGTTGTGCAAGAGAAAATGCTTGATCTCCTTCCTTGCATGCGTGTTCTCACGGAAACTTGCTCTAAAAAGATGTCTTATCTCTCAAGAAAATTCCCAATGTTTTCCAACCTCAAAAATAAGGTTGTTTTGGGGATTAAAAGGTGACCGACTTTGGTTCTGGCTTAACTGGCGACAATTAGGGGTAATTGACGTCAGTCAAGGTGGGATTTCCTAGGTTTACTAAACTAGAAAGATCCCCTTGATTTTATAGGATCTCATGTCATTCACCCGCGGATCAGACTGGAAGCTTCTTGTCAACATGTAGGAATGTGGTTAGAGGGAATGTAGGCATTGATTTTTAGGGTTTGGGTAAGTCTTAGTTAGTTATGGCAACTTACTAAGAATAGGTCTTAGGGTGAGTTGGCTTGATGAGGTGTCTAGGTGAGGTGTAAGTGTGGGCATTATCTAAATTAAGATATTTAAATAATAAATATGGTGAGGATAATGAATTAATTTAATTAAATTAATATTAGTGGGGTGAAGGGGGCCATAGCTAGATGAATTTGTTCAATGGTGTTTATTTGACAATGGACCAAAGGGGAGTGTGACCTGATTCTAGTGTCTACACTCGTACCATGGGGAATTAGGACCAACAACATCACAAGCTAGAGAAGATTTTGGCATGTCATACACGGGCTAGCACAAATTTTCTACAAAGAATGGCATGTCATTATTCCCTGGTGGAATATGAAGCATAGAACCCACTGTCACCATAGCATCTGTTGATCTATTTTGTGCTCTTAGAATTTGTTCAAAGGTAATGCACAGAAAGTACTCCTTTAGAGTTTCTACTATCTTTTTGTAAGGTATGAGCTTGTCATCCTTAACCTTGTCTTCATCATTAACATGTTTGATAATTAACTGAGAATCACCCACAACCTTTACATGATGAATGTTCCACTTGATAGCTAGCTTTATCCCTATGATAAGTGCCTCATACTCCGCAATATTATTTGTGCAAGGGAATCCCAAGCAAAAATCCTATGGTATAGGGTCACCAAAAGGAGTAGTAAGGACTACCCCTGTACCTAAAGTGTGAAAAGTAAAATCCCCATCAAAATGCACCTGCCACACGACAGATTCTTCAATGTATAGTAAGGAGGCATCTGGCAGATCCAGATTGAAAGGTTCAGTGCCTTGCAAAGGTGCATCTGCCAGCTAGTCAGCGAGTAATTTTTTTTAACCGACTTCTAATGCACAAATTCTATATCAAACTCACTTAGTATAATGATCCAATTAGCCATTCTACCTATGAGGGCAGGTTTAGATAACAAGTACTTGAGTGGGTCAACTTTGGATATTAGCTTGGTTTTGGTATTCAATAGATAATGGTGAAGTTTTTGAAAAGTAAAAACAATAGCCAAGCAAGATTTTTCAATTTGAGGATAGTTGAGCTCATAGGCGATGAGAGTGTGACTGAGATAATATACTTATTTTTCCTTATGACCAAGGTTGTATTAGGTGAGCAGTGCACCAATAGAAAATTCATAGTAGAGATATAGAGCAAGAGTGGTTCTCCAGGAGTTGGAGGCATGTGGACAGGCGGATTAGCCAGGTATTGTTTAAGCATAGAAAATTCTTGTTGTTGCTCTGGTCCCCAAATGAAGGTGACATCATTTTTAATAAAGTGGGTGAATGAGTGGCACTTATCTATGAACTGGGAGATGAAGCGGTGAATGGCCTAGATTTTCCCTTGTAAGCTACACAGTTGCTTAATATTCTTGGGTGGAGGCATTTCAGTAATAGCAAACACTTTATCAGGGTCTACCTTAATTCCTCATCTTAATACAATGAAGCCCAATAGTTTTCCTTATAGCACACTGAATACACACTTCTTTGGATTCAACCTGACCTTGTACTCTCGTAAGCGTTCAAAGATATGCCACAAAATGATAGGGTGATCCTCTCTTGTCTTATACTTTCCAAGGATGTCATCCACATAGTCCTCCATGATATCATGAATCATATCATGAAAAATTACTGTCATTTCCCGCTGATAAGTAGCTCCTGCATTTTTTATACCAATTGGCATCACTTGATAATAGAAGGTACCCCAAGGAGTCGTGAAATCCATTTTGTGTTGATCTTCCTCAGCTATCTTGATTTGGTTGTATCCCGAAAATCCATCCATGAGAGATAGCATCTCATACCCTATTGTTGAATCGAAAATCATTTCAATATTTGGCAATGGAAAATCATCTTTAGGGAAAGCCTTATTAATGTCTCTAAAATCCGTGTATATTTTGATATCGACTGGCTTTTTCTAGACAGGGACAATGTTCAATATCCATTTAGAATAATTAATAGGCTGGATGAACCCTACCGTAAGTAATCTTTCCAATTCTTCTTTAACCAGTAAGGCCACCCTTGGTTGCATCTTTTTGATTTTCCATTTGATAGGCTTAGTGTCTGCATGCAAAAATAGGTTGTGCATGACCAAATTCGGATCTAAGCCTGACATGTCTTTGTAAGACCATGCAAACACGTCTGTAAACTCTTGCAGCAACATGGTGAATGTCTTTTGTTCCCTAGTTGAGATTGATGCTCCTAATTTTACTATCTTGGGGTCTTCTTCTGTACCAATATTCACATCAATGGTTTCCTCAACTAGTAATTTGGACAAGTCCTCCATACGTGTAGGATCGGGAGGAAGGTTGAGATCTTCGTCCAAGGATGTCTCCACAAGATTTTCATCCTTGGCGTGGTCACTTTGTTTGTCATTATATTTTTTTACGTGTTTGATAGCCAGTGCCTCAAAGAGGTTTTCACTATGCAACTTAGAGTTTGATTTTTGTTGAGGCTTTACATTGGAACTTTTTCCCTCACTTTTCTTTAAGTTTTTATGACCACAAAGCTCAGCCTCCTCACCGAAGTAGGTGTAAGTATCCAAGTCAATAAAGAAACCCTTCTTGTGGTCTCCAATGGGAATTGTATCTCGAATGCCCATGAACTCTATGATAGCTTCGTCATTCTCAAATAAATCTAGTGACATGTGATGTTGTTGGTCCCATTTAACAAGGGAAGGGTAAACAAGGTCAAGGGTTGGTATCCGTAAGGGTTATGGTTAGGACAGCATTGTTCATGAATAGGTTTGTGGAGGCAAGATCCTCATATTGGCTATAATGGGAATCCGTATTGCTATCTAGATAGTCAGAGCTATCCTCATGTTCAGAACAAGTAGCATCTTAATCATTGGGGTGTGCTCCATAAGGGCGAATCCTAATGTCGTATCTTTCTATTTTGAAATGTAGAAGAGGCACAGGTTCTCTCTATCCTTATTCATTTCTTTCCCATCATAGGCCTTTGTAGCCCATGGAATACATCATTTTACTGGATTTCTCATATTCAGGGGTTTGATAACATGATGGCTAAGTATCCTCTGGGACCCAAGTTGTAGGTGGATCTAGAAATTTCTCCTCAGCTAACAAGCCTCCAGGTAAGAATGACCCAATAGAGTGTTCATTTCTAGATCTTTTGAAGCGATAGTTAGGTCGACCTCTAGTCTTGGGTGATAATGAGAGGTTTGAAACCAAGAGTACTTTCTGTACATTATATTCCCCACAGCCATATTAAAGGATTTTCATCTCCCATGAATCAAAAGGAGATGTTGATGTACACGCACCATGGGCACAAGAACTGGGAGAATTTGAATCTATCTAAGATTCCATGGCCTCAGATTGGAGAGGGACATGCATATGTGCCCTTTCGTGCAAAGATATTGAGAGCTCTATAGTGAGCAAAGGGCTCTGAATCTCCTTTTATTATAATGGCATGTCCCTCATGCTTCAATTTAATGCACTGATGAAACATCGATGGCACGTCCTGCATGGCAATAAACAAACCTCACAAGAAAGCTCACAATATCTCAAATGTTGACAAGTTAGTTTAAAATGGAAACAACCCATTAAAATGATGGCTATGAACATGAACTTACACATATAAAATTAGTAAAAATTCCAAGAAAATGGACATTAATTACTAAATGTGCATATCAAAAGTTAGCCAAAACACAAGAAAGCTCACAATATCTAAAATTTTGACAAGTTATTTTTTAAATGGCAACAACCCATTAAAATGATGGCTATGAACAAGAACTTACACATATAAAATTAGTAAAAATTCCAAGAAAATGGACATTAATTACCAAATTTACATATCAAAAGTTAGCCAAAACAATGAAACTTAAACTAAAATGTCATGGGACTAGGTGTCCCACCGAGTGTGCCAAATGTGTGCATGTGTTGTTTCTAAACTAATGTTAATATGAGTAAAATACTAACACCTAAATAGCCTTAATGAGCAAGAATTAAACAACATATTAAGCACCATCATGATAAGAATTAAACAAGGGTTAGATGTTAACATTCATCAATACAAAACTTTGAAACTAACAATGTTAAACATCTAAAATGCTCTATTCTCTAACAACATATAAATGAAGGGACCTACGTAGGCTCCATGGCTATCAAAAATGGTTTTCCTTAGTGTTCCAAGAACCTAGGAATGAGGGCTAGTAAAAGTTGGGATTCAAGACCCTTTTGACACCTCCCATATGACCTAAGAACTTAGGAAAGAGGCTTAACTCTTGAAGATGATGAACTCCCAAGAAAACAAAAGGCAAGCTCTTAGTCTATTTTACTATATGCTTTGCATTTTTTTTCTCAAAGATTTTAGGTGTAGGTATAAAGGTAGAAGGAGGGCTCCTTATATAGCCCAATGGATAAAGGAAACACTTCATCCCTTTACATGTGGGATAAAGGTAAAACATGATTAGGAATTGATAAGGTTGCTTTATAAAAGGTAACCTTACTTTAGAAGGGTTTAATTTATGCTTAGCAAGTCATGGGAGTTGGGGGTGTTTTAATTAATCAAAGGTGATTAACTAATAGGTAGATGTAAGCTTATGGAAGCTATTTAGAGGAATATTAGTACGATTTAGGCTATTAGAAGGGGATTAAATCAATTAAATATTGATTTATTAGATAAATGGAAGGCAAAGTTGATTAATTAATAATAATTAATTAGTCTAGATAGAAGGGGTGAATAATTAATGGAAGGTCGTTAATCAGGATGTTAATTGGATAAGAGACTTAATTAATTAGTATATTGTAATTAATTAATGACAATAGGACAGAATATGAGTGTTTTTGATGATATGTCATTGATTTTTGCAAAAGGAGATAATTAGCGCAATTTAAGTTTTTAAATTTCTCGGGCATAATTATGGGTATCTACACACAGCAAATTAGAGAGGGACACGTATCCACGTTGAAAAGTCAATGGTGGGGGTATGGACTTTCAAGGGAAAGGTTAGAATTTTTCCCTTTTCAAAACAAGTTAAAAGAAAAGCACATCCATGCAACCAATCAGGTGATGCCATGTGTTGAAGAGTCAGAAAGGGACACATGGTAGTTTTTCAGTTCATAGGCGCTTTGGCGGACCGGTGGAGGACTTTAGTAATTTTAGCCTTGTTTCCACAAAGGGTGAAAATTTTCTAAAATGGCCCGTAGCCCCGCTCATGTGAAGGGAAAATTTCTAAGCTGAGGCCCGCAACAAATCAGAAAGGGACATGTGTTTAAGTTGAAAAGTCAACGGCAGAGGTATGGACTTCGGGGGAAAAGTTGGAATTTTTCTCCTTTTCAAAAGTGGATAAAATATTAAACTGGAGCACTTTCCTATAACTAGTCACATGATGCCACGTGTTGAAGAATGAAATCAAAGCAGTGGGCCTGTGGAGGAAATTGAGAATTTGAGCCTTTTTCACCAAAAGGTTGAAATGGTAGATTTGAGCCGCATTTCCTCTGCCACTCAGATGGCACCACATGTCTGGCCTTTGCAAAATTTGTGGGGGGGTAGAGAAAAATGAGAAATCATGCTTTTTCTCCCAAATGTCAGAAATGCATATTTCTCCCGCAGGGCCATTATTGCTTAGATCTTGCCACGTGTAGGGTCCAAATTTGAAGGTAAAGGGGGGAAAAGATAGCCAAATGCACCCATCTAGTTTTTTAACGCCATTAACGAACTAGAGCTCTGCAATACACAAAGATGGATCATTCTTATTTATTTTCTCTCTGATTCTTTGTCATTTCTTCATTAGATGTATTTTGGATTGTTTCTGGAGCCAAATTGATGAGTTTCAGAGATGTAAAGTTTGATTATCATAAAATGGAGTTTATCGAGCATACGTGATAAAAAAGGGAGAAAACTTACCAGTAAGCACTTGAGTGCTATGAAAGTGGTTAAAAGGTGGAAATGGAAGGACCACATGGAGAAGAAAATCATGAGACACCCCCTGCTAAAATAATCATGCTTGAATTAACGAAATATTCACCTTTTTGAACCTCCGGTTTTCATGAGTGTGTTTGTTTCATGTCACTTTCCAAAAGTGTATCTGTAACAAACATTATTCCTTTTTGGATATTATTTTCTTGGGGACAAAGTATGGATGTACACGGATTGTTATAAGAACATGGTTTTGGCCACAGGAAAAAGGGATTCTGGTTTTCTAGGAAGGTTGTAAATTCTAAAGTAATTCAATACAGAAGTTCTTTCTTTTCTTATTTTCCTTTGTTATATCTTTCTCTCTCCTTTCTCGATTCAAGGGATCATTTGTTTTGCATTCAATAGAAACTTTATGTCCTAGTCTATGTGAATCTTTAGAACTTTGTGTCTACAGATTTACACCAGTGGTGAAGTAATTGATCCTTTTCTATATTTTCTTGGTTCAATGTGAGTATGGAGATACTCTGTTATCTATATTTCCCAAAAGCATTGTTGTTTTCTTCCTTCACCCATCTCTATATTCTTCCATTCCTTCTTATTGATAATCTTTTAATTATGAAAATGTTCCAAAATATCAAGGTCCAAACATTGAGAGTTGTATATCTGTACATTTTTTTCCCTACTTTCAATAAGGGAACCTCTCCCATTAAAGAGGAGGGACTTGTTGTCCCCTGATTATGGTTTCAACCCATGTTCTATTTTGAAACCCAACACCACCTAAGCAACCACCTACAACATCACCAAGTCAACATAAGTAATCTCCTTTAACAATCAGCTCAACTCCTCTTTCTCTCAAGTCATCTGCAACATTACCAAGTCAAACTATGCAAACTCCTCTTAAGGTTGAGCTCACTTCTCCTTCATTAAAGGTATCTATGACATTACCAAGTCATACTCAGTAACCACTTTCTATAGTTAAACTTGTGATTCCACCATCTGTTGTAGACCATACCTTTGTTAATGACTGGGACCCAGATAAAGCTTACTATGGTGATGAACCATTTGATGGTTACACTCCTCTATCACCTCAACGTCTCATCACTTTTGTTAAGGCAACTACTCCTTACATTGATCCACTTAGTGTCTTTTAACTATACCTTCATCGCATCCACACTTAGGGGCATAGCATTCACACATCCCCCCACCATCCTAGCATTGACACATGGTTTCATACTCACATTATCAACCTCCTATCATATGCATCATCATTTACACATTAGCATCATCATTACCCTATGACACACTCTTGTGCTTTGGTTCACACTTTACTGTTGAGGGCATTTTCTACACATGAACCCCACACATTGCATGGTAGTTGCTACACCTTAGGCACTGCATATCATCACATCATTCTACACCATCAACGTCTTACACACTATATTAGAGGCCATATACATTGTGCATCTTCGTATATTCTACATTTTCCATATTGCATCTTGTCCTACATACATCACCCCATAGTTTTCATATATTACATGTTTTACATCTCATACATATCCTCTTGTATTTTGTTTTACATCTATTATGCTACACATCTTATTTCATCTACACATCTTGCATTACAAACTACCACGCATTTTACATATTCACTTCTACGTGTTGCACTCACTACCCAATGACGCACTCTAGTCTCATGGTCCATACTGGACTTTTGAGGGTATACATTATAAATGGACCACATCACGCTTACACCTACATCATTTGATCTTTCCTCAAGTGACATTACTAGTATTAGTGATATACGCCTTAGACTATAGGGTCACTTCTCCTAACATCATCTAGTGATAGGCTACATCATCACTTTCTCTTACATTGTTTAGTGGTATGTACTTAGGATAAATTACCACCTCCTTTCTATTCATCTTATCGTGATATACGCTTATGCCATAGGGTCATGCACAGTTCATCTCTATGTTGTATTTTATCACAACACACTACACACCTCACATAGTTTAACCATTTCCCAATGACTCACTCTCGTTTTTGGTTCATTCTTGACTACTGAGGGGGTATACTAAATGAACCTCACTGCATACAAATCCATTCACTTAGGGGGCACATGGATCCTATCATCCATATTGCATTCCATTCCATCCATCCACATCATACTACATGTTATGGTTGCATTTACTCTTGCTTATACTTTTCTTTGCATGTTCACTTTACTACACATGTTAGATAGATCTCTTGTATGTCATTATCTTTACCATACACACATGCATGTTCATGTCCTTTTCTATTTTTGATCAAAGACATAGAGCTTCTACATGCAGTATTGATACTTCACACACTACCTACTGGGGGCATCCACATTCGTACACTACAAGTGTTATTGTTTCATTTTTTACTTAGCACTTTCTATTATCATGTGCTACACCCTTTCACATACTTTCTATTTTTATAACATGTTAACGGGTGCTTCATGTGCAACATTTGTTATGCAGGGTGTGTACATGTATTTGTTAGCAATGCAAAAAGAATTAGAACTAACACCTAGTAGTCCTAAAACAAAGCTAAATCGAAATCAATGCACCATCATGTTTAGAGCTTAAAAAAGACTAATTTACCAACATCCTTACATTAGAACATGAATAAATATTCAAACTAATATGTTAATCCATTAATCTCCAACTCTATTGAATCTTAATCAAATAAAAGGAACCTATTTATATCCTTAGCAGTCAAGCGTTTGATTATATGTTTGAATCCCAAGGTTTTTAAGAATGGAGTCTTGTCAATCCATGGCTACAAGACCATTTGGCATATCCCCATATGACTTCAAACTTGGATGGATGAATACAAGAAATGAAAGTAGCTAGCTCCTCTAATGAAGAATCCTCTAAGATGATAAATGGCTATAGTGTATGCTCTATGCTCATTTAGGTGTGTAAAGGTGTAAATAGAAAGGTAGGAGGAGGGCTCCTTATATAGCCCAATGGATAGAAGAATCTCTACATCTCTCTTCATGTGGAATAAATGGAGAGGTTGGGTTAGTTGTGGATAAGGGAGGTTTAAAAAGGGTTGAGTCAACCTTAGGAGAGTTTAGTTTTTCCTTTAGTGACCCATGGGGTTTGAGGGGCTTTATTAATTAACCAAAGTGATTAATTAATAGGTGTGCAAGCTTATAGAAGATTTTTAGAGGAATAATTAGCATGATTTAGATTATGAGAGGGATTTAATCAAATAAGTGATGATTTATTGATTAAATAGAAGAGAGAATTAATAAATTAAGAATAACTAATTAATCTAGATAGAAAGGGGTATTAATTAATTAGAAATAATTAATTAATGTAAATAGAAAGGGGAGCTTAATTAATTAGAAATAATCAATTAATCTAGATAGAAAGGGGAGCTGATTAATGGAATGTTGCTAATTGGTATATTTGTTAGATAGAAGGGTTGATTAACTAGCGTAATGTAGCTAATTAATGGTGATAGAAGAGGAAGTATGTTATATTGATGATATGTCGTCAATTTTTGGGAAAGATGATAATTAGCGCAATTTAAGTATTTAAATTGCTCGAGTTAAATTATAGGTGTCTACACAAGGATATTAACTTCCATACTTGTTTGTTTGTTTACTATTGTTTTTTATTATTTGCGGGATTTTCCCTTTGTTTTGTGTACACAATTGCTTGTTTGTGGTCATGTCAGCCTTGAGTGCCTTGTGACACTGTGAGTGGTTTCCCATGTTTGCAACCTACTTTGTGCAGTATATGATTATATCCTTGGGTGTTTACATTATCTACTTATGTTCTAACTTATGCATTGTTTGTTTTATACATGCATGCTTGATCATATTAACACTTTTTTTCTAGATACATTGTTTATTTACGTACCTTTGTCCTTACCAAGCACATTCCCTTCCCCCTGCATGGCATATTTTTAGTATCTATAGTCAGTCCTCTTTTGGGGCCACATTCTCCTGTCTATGACGTCGCATTCTCCCCAAAAGAGGGGGGCATCATTTGGGGTTTACACATAGTACATGTACAGTACAATTCAGTCTACAGTCTATAGTTTAGTCTACATTCATCATCCATGGCACATTTCATTTTACAGTAAGTGGGTTCATAATAGTCTATGAACCCCATACACAGTGGCTTTTATAGGGCAGATTGTCCTTAGCATTCTAGGGAGAAATTAGAAGTTGAGGATACAACGGATTTCCTCCCTACACTACTTTCGCCAGTGGCATCAGATCACCCAAAAAACTAGACAGTAAAAAGATCTCTTCACTAATCTCAGGGAAGCAGTTACATGATGGAGAATAACACAGCTTTCTCCCTACACTTCTTCGGCCACATTGGCATCAAATTGCCCAAAAAACTCACACTCCACCCATATTTACAAGATATCCTTTCTACACCCCTTTTGTCTCATCACATATTAGGTTCACATGCTCCTTTTTAATTGTCGTTTTCGTACTATTTTTACATGCTTCTTCACATATATACATGCATATTTGACTACTTGATCGTCTTCTCTTTTACAGTTTTATCCATATAGGAAGTAAGCAATCAAAAATAACATCACACACATGGCTATTACATCACACACACACATTATACTAACCATGCAGGTACACTACACACATTGGTATCCACACACGGGCTTCCACCCTAGGTTCACTTTCATCACTTTTTTCATCTTTAGTCTCCATGCTCCATCTTTTTGTCAGTACACGCTTTGTCTAGTCCTTCGGCACGTTTTACTACATCACTCTACATGGATTATCAAGTATGCATCTCTATATACTTTATGTTACCGATCTTTCCACTAACCAACAGAAAGTGGGGGAAATGTAGTCACTAAATCATGCACTTTGAGTCAATATTTAATCTCGATATCATACAACTATTCATATAGTTCATGAGTGAAAAGAGTAATAATTAACCCATGTCTTTGGCCATTTTTCCATTGCTTGTTGTCATATTTTTCTATCTTAAACCTGCACTCGCCCAGTATATTTTATCATTTTATTTTTTATACTTTTGAGTGGGGCCCAACCAATGACTAGGGTGCCCCAAGCACCCTAGTCCCATTCGGGGTGCCCTGCTCCTCTTTGCACTTTACTCTTATGTTTTGGGCACTTTCTAGATGTTTGAGCTTCCTATCTTTTTGGTGGTCATCCTTTTCAAGGTTAATTATGAAATTAGAACAAGAGAACCATATAAATATAAAGTTATGTGACCATAATTAGGGACCAAACACTAAGCACTTACTATCATACATCTAGGTTGCATCCATCAAAGGAATCTAAAACTATATTTGCATCCATCTAGCTCCATCACAAGGCACACAAGGTTGGTTCATTTACATTACACTTCATAGGAGGGGAGTCTATTATTTCCATGCACACATTTACTACATTCTACATCTAGTTATTTCTCTCTACTTCAAAAAGTGTGACTAGCACAAGAGCAACCTAGGGCACAATTTTGCACAAACACACCTAGATATATATTGGGTCTTATATGTGTTAGGAAATTAGTATTTACATGAATATTTACTAGATGATATTTACGATGTGATAAATATAATGGTTAGGGTGTTATATTATTGTTTTATAACAATAATGTTATTATAAATTGATTATATGTGAATTATGGTGGTTGTAACCACACTCGTATATAGGAGTTAGGTGAGAGATTTGTGGAGGCAGATTTCCTTAGATATAGGAGCTACCTCTCCTATATAATTTTATCTCTTCTATGCATAATTAGATGAAGTATTTTTGTATATTATCTTGTGCATTCTAAACCAAATTCTATATTTGGTATCAGAGTGATCATTTATCTTGTGTAATGGAAGGTTCTTATACTTATGAGGCAATGCCTTACCTTTGTCTCGGATTTATGAGTTCTAAGTTATTATTATTGAGTCAGTGATTACATTAGATTTTGCGGGAATTATTTACAAAATATAAAGTAGTTTATGATGAAAGCATGATATCCATTACTATTTTTTTATTCGGTAATTTGTACAGCATATGATATTATATATAGATGAAATATGGTGCGATTATGTTGGCATAATTGATCACAGAATCGATATATTCCATACCCTCAGATGGTGGTGGACATATTGGTGAATTTTTGTTTATTAATCATTTACATTGTGGCAGTCATCATTCTCCTTTGGCTACAACAAACATGACATTAAAGATCAACCCCCCTACAGTATTGAGATATTTGATATTTGGCGTTGACATTCCAGATCAGCCAAAACGTTATTTCCATGGTCCCGAGCCTCCACGGTAAGGTCACATCCTTCAATCAATTTTCTAATTTGTTAATTCATTTGGAGTGGACCTGCATGCACTTATTACTGGTCATCTACACTTCGATCAACATGTGCGCTCTGTGATCTATTTTATTATACATTCAGCAGTGCATCAACTTCCCTCGTGCAAATATGCATGCATAATAAAAAATGTTTTGCAATAGTCATGTGAGAACTTTAACGATGAGATCTTGGGTGGAGGACTTAGAATACTTTGGAAACCAATATATTGAGTTTGCATTGATTTCTGAATGTTGCAAGCTAGATCAGTGATTTATCTACTCTCAAGTTCATGCAAACACCTTGAAAGGTGTGTTGAAGAAGATTGAGCCTGCATTGGCGTCAGATCACCAATAAATTGATCAACTTCTTTTTGTCTTTGATTCAAGTTTATTGTTATTTTGTTTCGTTGTTTCTAGGTCAACTAGAATTTTATATTTTGATTGCTATCATCAAAAACATTTTAACAAACTATATTGTCTTTTTCATGGATAATCTAAGTCATATTCAAAAATTTTATGGAAATTATTTCCACATATGGAAAGTATGAACACAGTTATTCCTTATTAATAAATACATACGGGATATCGTTGACGAAAAAGTGAAGAAACCAGTAGATGTAGACGAAGCAGCAAACTGGGAGAGCAAAGACCAAAAAACCATAGCAATCATTGGACTAGGACTATATGATGCCTATTTGCATCATATAGATTTGTATAAAACCTTTCATACAATTTAGAATACATTAAACAAATTGTTTGGTTTGTAAGCTGGAAGCGCAGTGATATCATTGAAGCAAAAATTATTTGGTCTTAAAATGGAAGAAAGTGACAGCGTGGTAGAGCACATTAGTAAGTTTTGATCCATCTCAAATCAATTAGTTGGAATTAAAATAGATGTATCGGATGATGATGTAAAGGTTGTTTTATTAAATAGCATGTCAGCATGTTCTTCTAATATGGTTTTTACGTTGAGTAAAATTAATCCTAGTCTAGAAGATCTCATTTCTTCTTTACTTGAAGAAGAAAAAAGAATTATGACTTTCGAACCAAAAGAAACTACAATGTACAGTAGAAATAAGAAAGAAATTTTTTTTTTAAGAAATAAAAATATGGTTCAACTTTGAAAGGTACAAAGAAACAACTTACCTGCTACTATTGTAAAAAAACCGGTCATATATCTACAAATTGCAGGAAAAGAGCACAAGATTTACCTGATGGGAAACTGTAAGACAATGCCATGGCTATTGATGAAGGAGAGAATGAAGAGGAAGGAAATACTGCTCATGTAGAAAATCAAAGTGATGAAGATTTCCTCTATTAGATAATTTTCATTGGAGGATGGAGGCAACAGAGGCTAGAGGTCATACAATGACCTCTCGTCAGTCATCAATGACAGGGCCACACTTTTGGTATGATGGGATTTGTTTCAGTTATGTAGTGTGGATTTCAGTTGTATTTTTCAGTGTGGCATGAAAAATAAGAATAGATGATGTAATTTTTTGTTCACTTGTGTGTATTTCTCGTTTATCCCCTTTTGTTAAAATGTTGTAGAATATTGATCAAAATGTATTGTAGTAATCATGATGTGAAGGTTTTTGGTAAACCAGGAAAACCAATTGTGTAAGGTTTTTGGTGAACCTATAAAACTAATTTTGTAAGGTTTTTGGTGAACCTGTAAAACTAATTGTGTAAGGTTTTTAGTAAAGTTGTAAAACCAATTGTGAAAGGTTATTGGTACACCTACAAAACCAATTGGATAAGGTTATTGGTAGAAGATGGATAAAACCATCACTGGAGGAAGAAATGTGTGTCGGCACATGTACAAGTTGTTTGTAAGCCCAATGCTACACAGTTGTGGAGTTGATCATGAGCACACAAAGGTGGCACGCTACAATCAAAGAACGATATATGTTTTATCATGTAAAAACTAAGGGGCAACGTTAGGAAATCAGTATTTACATGAGTATTTACTAGATGATATTTACGATGTGGTAAATATTATGGTTAGGGTGTTATATTACTATTTTATAACAATAATGTTATTATAAATTGATTATACATGAATTGTGGTGGTTGTAACCACACTCGTATATAGGAGTTAGGTGAGATATTTGTGGAGGCATTTTTCCTTAGATATAGGAGCTACCTCTCCTATATAATTGTATCTCTTCTATGCATAATTAGATGAATTATTTTTGTATATTATCTTGTGCATTCTGAACCAAATTCTATAATATGCAGTACAACACTCAGTTAGTAATTCCACCATTGTGGCCACTAAGGAAAGTATGGCCACTTCATATGCATCTTTATTTTTGTAGGGTTTTGATGCTTTTTCTGGGGTTTTATAGGTCTCTCCTTCATCTTTGATTTACAGTGACATCTAGAGCAGTTCAACAAAGTTAGTGTGACAAGAAGAAAATACAGGTGAACATCCAGTGACACCTCATATGAGGTTTTTAGGCCATTTCCAAAGACTAGGATGCTCATATCTCATACCAGGGCACCCACAGGTACCCCTATCCCTTTTCAGGCACCCCAATATAGTCAGGGAGCTCATATATGTGTTTATTGAGGCTTCTTCATCGCCGTTTCTTTCTCCTGTTTTCCTGGTTCACATAGTGACACGGTCTCACACCTTCATCGAATCGGCTAAGGATTTCCTAACCCCTCTTGCACATTAGGTTTTTACATTTCTATTTACTTAGTTGTTTCGGTCATTTCCTTATTTATTTAGTTTTTATTTACTGCTTTGCATAACATTAGATTATAGTATAATAGAACCATATTTCTTATTTTAGTTTAATCAATAAGAATTACTTAATGAGATTTGAGCAAGGGGAATAATTTACAATTTTGAAGGAAAGGATGACAAACATTGTTGATGAGGTTGATTTAATATAAATTGAATTAATCTTTTATTTCAAAGTAACTTACTGTAATAAATGATATTCAAGTAATTAAGTATAGTATTTTGCAAGCACTAAGCATTAAATAATGTAAAACCTATAGCAAATGAAGGGGAAAGATGACTTAGTTGATTTTGTGCAACTTGGGAATGATCGAAACTATGTATCTATTAGAACAGGATGTAAACAACACCACAAAGGCTCGATGAGGGTTTAGAACCCTAGGAATGTACAGGACATAAGCACCCGTAGGAGGAAATGAGCTTCTTAGGTGCTAATGATTGATCTCGGTGCCTGTGTATGCTAGAATGCTCATACTATGTCCTTTTTTGGGTTAGAAGTTATTTATTCCTACTTGCTCTTTGTCACTCTAGTTTTGTTGTTACAGCGTTGATCACACTTGTAACCTGTAAAATAATTACTAGCTACACATGCCCACAAACCACATCAAATATAATAAAAATATGTAGAATGTGGATTCAGAATGACCCCGACGGTCACCTGAAGAGTGAACTTATGACTGAGCATTGTACTACATCTCAGAATCCACATAGTTATTTATGTGTGTGTGTGTTTGTATCCCATCTCATAGGTTTCCCTTATACAATTTGCATGATGATAGCAAGCTAAATGTATATTATCCCAAGTATGCAAAATGTGTGTGATGGAATAGAATAAACTCCCATCCTATGCAATGTATTTAGATCAATGCACCCCTTGTCCCTTATATAAATGTGATAGATATGTCATTTGTAATGCTCTTATGCCTTTGTGCAAGCTTATGTGATGATAGATAATGTTTATATTAGTTGGCCCCTTATTTAAAATAAGTAACTAAGTATATATATGATTCCCTTATTTAAATTTTTTTATTGACAACTAAAAGGTCGATCCAAAGGGTTAAAAGGTCACCAAGAAGCAAAAACAACCCAAAATAGTAAGGATAAGAAAGAGAGTGATATGAGCACCTGAGAGGGACATGAGCACCTAGGAGATTCTTTCCTAATTGGGCACTAGTGTCCAAGGCCATCAACAAGTAAATCGGTCAAGTGCTGACAGAAATGTAAGATGTGTAAAGCCAGTAAAGTGTAAGAGATAAAGAAACCAAAAGGCCAAAAGGTGTTGTCAACCACTAGTTTTCTTGCTTAGGAATCATGTATACATTAGTATGCTTTAAGACCTATAAATGTACCCAAGTACATAGATTTTGTGTCTACATTTTCCCCCACTTTATGTTGTTGAGTGATTACTTGATAGCATAAAGTAGATAGAAGATGTGTACCTTGTAATTTTGAGACGAGTGTAGTTGACAGCATGTCGAGTAGACAAATAACCATGTGAAGCATGAAGTGATTGTAGTATGAAGCGTGGTAACTAGGAAAGGGAGGTAGACCTTAGGGGTGAATTATATGTGTAATAGCATGTTGTTCAAGCTTATGTTGTTAATGTGAGATGATTCTTATTTTTGTAATGATGGACCTGAAAAAGAAGAGTAAGAGAGTATTCAAAGTCTCGTGTATGAAAAATTAGAGTAACGCATGTATAAGTATGTAAAAGTAGAAGAAAATAGTAGCTAAGGAAAGATTTCACTTGATGTATGAGAGAGTATAGGATAGAAAATTATCCTGTTTGTCTTGAAGATGTTATCGGATGGGGTTAAAAGAGATCAATTCCCAACCAAGAAAGCCTCGAGCCATGAATTTGAGTGTCTTACCACCAAGGATGAGTTTTTTTGGTGATCTCATGCCAAGAGTGATGTTTTTGGGCTATCTCCTGCCAAGGATGAGTTTTCTGGGTGATATCACACTAAGAGAAGAGTGTTGGGGAGAGATGTAACTAAATTGTAAGTGATTTGTAACTAAATTGTAGTTGAATGAATAAATTCTGTAATTGAAGACAAGTGTCTGATACTGTAGATTTGTACTGTAAATGATTGGAAATTGTGCTGAGCTGATAAACTATATGATTTTTCCCCTAAGACACAAGTGCCTACGTGGGACACAAACACCCACTATTCCTATCTACTACTAGGTGCTAGTGTTTGTTATGTGTTTGTGATCCAAGTTTGATTCTGGACCACTCTGTAACTATGTGCCTTTTTAATTCTATATTGTGTTATTTTGTTCTGGAGCTCTATGTTTCTAAAAGGGTGATTTTTTCACCCAATAGTCCCCCCCCTTTTTGGGGTGTATGAGATGAATGTAGGAGGAGGAAGCCTAAAAGAGAGGACCTAAAACTAATATGCATATCATATATTTGATACCTACATGGGGTAGGGGATGTGCATGGTAGAAACTAAGGTACATGTAAATAATATAGGCTAGACACAAGTGTTAGTGTAAAAGAGCTAGCATGTAATATAATACGGTGTAGCAAGTAGCTATAAAGATGAGAGATATTGTTAAAGGTAGGTTGCATACATGGGACATCACTCATAATGTCACAAGATAATCAGGGCTGAAGTATCCATAAGCAAACAATTATCAAGCATGAAATAGGGCATAGCTAGCAAACAATTTAGCAAACATGAAGTGATAGATAACCATGGTTGTATAGAATCCTGCAAGGAAAATTTTACACATGAATCACCTATTACCATGTTAGAAATATAAGTAGTATGTCAAATCATGTATACATTAGTGAAAAGTAATTGATAGTGATAAGGAGTAGTAAATAATGTAATAACAGGACCCATGATTATGGAGTAAGAGAGTAGCAAAGGCAAATGTCCGCAGGAGCCTTGGTGAGACTGGTAAAGAATGGTTTTGAGCATCAAGATACCATGTGAATGTGCATGTGTTTTTAGAAAAATATAATGACATACTAATTATTTTACTAGTATATAAAACAAAGTGTAACATGTAAATAATGTACGCTAACAAGAGTAAATAAAACCAAGATGCATAGATGTTGTGTGGAAGAGATAGTGTGCTACGATATACAATATTTACAAATGAGGAGAGTCACGTTGCCCCCCATTGAATGTGTTTGATTTGAGGTTCATTTAGAAATTGTTCCCTCAATAATCAAGTATGAACCGTAGAATAAGAGTGCATCAACGAGTAGTAAAGGTATTGTATGTGATTGAGATTAGATGCTAGGAAAGAGTTACCATGAAGCACAGAGCGTGAAGTACAAAAAATAATCTATGGTTAGATGAGAGAGATAACTAATAGTGATGGATGGGGAAGAGAGTGTGATGGCCCCAAGTGTGCGAGTGATGGAAAGCTATCTAACAATAGCAAAGAGCGAGGGTCTCTTTTCTGGTATCCAAGAAGGAGAAGGCATGTGACCATAGTCTATGACCGATTGTGTAGGAGATTAAATATGTGTATGTGAGGGAGACCAATGTGGTAAAGGATGTGGAGAACATCTATAGGAATGGGCTTCCTACATAGGGGACTTAGGTCAAAGTGGTGGACTAATGGACTAGTGAGGATGACAGGGTCATGATGTAGGCCATGTATAGATGGGAGAGAAAGGTGTAGAGATAGATGTAGACTTTAGAGGTAGGGGGGGCTAGATTCCATTCCTGGAGAGTAAATAGAGGGGATAATGGAATGAGGTAATGACGTGCATGGTGGAATACCTTTAATGTGATAAATTTCTTGCTATGAATGAACTTAAGACATAAGTGGAACATGAAAGGCATAGTTTGGGCAGCCCAAAGCCAATGGAGACCTAATACCATGTCACAATCTTTGATTTCAGATGTAATGAGGAAAATTGTTGGCATGGTAAGGGACACAACAATAATGGGAAGGATGACAGGTCTATAAAAATTGGGGATTGAAAATGTAATTTGGGAGATTGGAAAGTTAATAGCTAGTCAGAGTGCTACAGAGCATGCATTGGAAAGGCAAGAGAGATGGACCATAATATTTTTGACTATATGATCACCAATGGAAGCATCTATATGTAGTAAAATGGAATAAAATATAGCATGGTAGTCACAATCTCATAATGTAATCATTTACGGTGGTGTATCAGTAGTAGTAATAAGAAAATTAAGCAGTGTTGTTGAGGGAGGAGGCACCGCATGATATGTGTGATTGGTAGAGGAATTAGTATCCGATTTATCATGATTTGGTAATGCTTTAGTGAATATTTTAGTATTTTTATTAACATTGACTAGTTTAGAAGTAGATGACTCTAGAATTTTGATCACATTGTTGTCAATAAGAGCTTGAATGAGATGTTTGAATTTAAAACAATGATTAGTAGAATGTCCATTGCATTGGTGATAATCATAGTGCCAATTTTCATTGTAATTATGTCCATGTGGTCAATAATGGTCTAGATTGAGCAGTGGAGGGAGAGTAATCAGATTACTTTCAATGATTTGTGGTAATAAGAACCAAGTTGCTTAACGTAGCTTAGTAAAATTACACATCATGGATTGCAATTGAAGCTTGGATGGTGTAGAAACAACATTGACAGTAGATTTAGAGTTGGTAGACTTAGTGGCTGGTTTGAATACAGATTTGGCTTAAAAAATTTTGGAAGATAAAGTGGAAGAATTATCATAATACTTCAATTTTCTCATAGATAGCAGTTTGATTTTGTGCAATTTGAGTGTGTGACACAACTGGTCAAAATAAGGAGAAGTACACAAAATTTATGTCTTATGACACCCTGTACCCTGTATCTCGTCCCACAACCTAACCCTACCTCACCACCTAAACCTTACACACTTAATTATTTATTAATTACCTTATAATTAATAAATCTACATCTCCAACCCTGCCACCTCACCTCGCCACCTCATCATGACCTAGCCCTAACCCTAAACCAACCTAATTAAGACCTATGACTTGGTCCAGACCCACACCCATGACTCATCACCCCTCACCCGCACCAAAATGAGCCTAATAATGACTTGACCAAGCCCACAACTGATCCCTCGGGAGAAAAGGAGGGAAAGATGGCTATTTTACTAAAAATAGCCACTTTGACCTAACCGACATCGGTTCCTACTCGACCACCGTCGGTTACGTAACCACCATTGGTTCCCTGTAAATGACCTCCCCCAACCAAAAAGAAAGGATCTGGAATTCATTTGGCAGGAGAGAGAGAAGTGAAACAAGTAGAAGAGGTTGCAGAGAAGAGGATCGAGCCCAAGACTGTAACTGAGCAACTAGATCGCTATCACACTCATCCAAGCATTGGGAAAGACTGAGGATAGCTTCATCAGCTCACTTTCCAATACCGGATCATCCCAACTAAGCCTTACTGTCGCCACCACATTCCTTGGACCTGTATCTTCATCAGGAACTAGTAAGTAGTATCTTGTATGTTTCTAAACACCATTTCTTGAACTTTTAATTCATAATAATTATAAGCTCACTCCTAGATCTACCACCCGGCAGCACTCTGCACCTAACTTTCATTCATCAACCTGATATTGCCCCAAAGACAGTTTTCTCACTCTCTGATTTTTCTCCATCACCCTACTACCCCCCCCTAATCATTTATTAACCCTATAAACACCATAACCACCTTACAACTGACTTCCATTCGAAACCCCTAAATCACTGCCCCTACCGATATCAGTTATCTTCTACCGGTATCGGTGTTATAACCGCAGTCGGTTATCCAGTGACCGGCATCGGTCACTGTGACTTATACCAAAACCAACCTTTCCCTTATTTACCCCCAAACAATCTCATATCCAGCTGGGTCTATCCTTGTAACTTGATCTGAATGCATCAATAACCGGTGACCAAACAAACATCATGACATTTTATTATTGGTAGTTTAGTCTCTATTGCTTTTTAACAAGGTACCTAAATCGTGATTTCACAATAGCTTCTTTGTTATCATTTGCATTAATTCGTATTAAAAGGGGAACTGACCACCTTCGAAAGGAAGTCTAATATTTCCTGGGCCCAAGGCAGTTCCCTCACTTATTGTCTAACTAAGATCTGGTGGTCTTGTATTCTTACTTACAGGTAGTCCTTCCCAGACAAAAAGGAGTTCTTCACAATCGATCTGATCTCTCTACGGTATGCACACACCTTCCCAACACTCAACAGGTATTCCTCCTAGCCCTAACCCTTATCTGTTTCTCAAGAGAATGAAAGGATAGAAGCAACTCTATTCCGGAACGAAATTCTGTGTGAAACATTTTGGCACGCCTGGTGGGACCCTTTTTGGGTTTCTTTCTTTCTTGCTTGCTTTCATATAGGGAGCACACTTGTTGTTTCTTTCTTCTAAATATTCACAAAATATTTTGTCATTTTGGTAAAAGAATTTGTCTTTCTTTCACATCTTTGCATTAGTGAAAGTCATCTTCTTTGCTTCATCGAATATCATTTTCGATTTGGGTTTAAAACACGTGCATCACATTCTTGCTTGTTGTTTTTAATTCTAGTGAACGTAGATTAAGTAACAGGTCGTACACGTGGGGGTGATATCCATGGTATTGATGAGAAATTAATCTTACTCTCACTGCACAACACATACCAAATCACATCATAATCAACACAACAGCTCAAACATCCCCCCTTCCCGCGGTATTCCTCCACCCGATTGAGGTAGCCTTATGAGCCAAAACAAACTTGACATCTCCCTTAGGTATTTTGTTTAGGATTGACATCATCTGGCATCTAAGGCATAAGCCCAAAGTGATTAAAACTAATCCTAGGGTTAGTCTCTTGATTTTGCTTGTGCATCTTGCTTGTTTTTTAGTTCTGTTTCTCTGTCATACACTGTTTCAGTGATCACTTCAAGACAGTTTGGTAGGTATATTAAGCATTGTTATCCCCAAACCAGTAGCTTCTTACATCCTCTCTTTGCTTTCACAGTGACCGACACCGGTCCTATACTACCGACATCGGTTAACTGACTGACGCCGGCTACATTCTGACCGACATCAGTTATCTGACCGATATCGGTTACTGTGTTTAACAGTTCTTGACAAACCAGCAACCTATCAATTCCAACATTTTGTTGTTGTTTCTATTCTGGATTGATTAAATCCCTGTTGTGTCCTCTTGTCCATGGTTGTTATCACCTAGAAACAAGCTGCAGCCATGGTTTCACATGCCTGTTCCGTGCCTTTGCCTGAGTCACCCCCTTCACATCCTATGGGGAATCCTACGGATACCAGTAATTTTCCCAAGATCCCTATAGGAGATAAGGAATTTGCCAAATTTTTGGATGCTAATCCTAGTGCCGTACAATATTATTTGTCTCATACCCCTGACCGTACACCCGATGGTCAGCTCCTCGTTGGTATGCCTATTAGTATCACCGCTCACTTAGCCCCTTCCCCACCTAATAACTCCACCTCACCATCTTCATCCTTAGCCCCGTCTCCCAGCTCAGTGGCTTCGGTGGTTCATACTACACCAATTGGCTTTCCTTTCATTAATCTGGGGCCCCACATATCACTACCGTCCACTGACCCTACCTCATCTCTCTCACAGACTGTCTCTTTTATAACTTGCTCTCTGCCACCTATACACACGAGCTTTCCCTCACAAGCTCCGCCCACCTTTTCATTTCCACAAACTCATCCGGTGGCCTCAACCTCTTATATAGGACACCCTTATTCAGCTGCCCCAACACATTCATCACCATTATCTTATCAACATTCAATCCCACCATTGTCTAGTAGCGGCTCTTGGACCAATCCTCCTCTGTTTACAACGACAGCACCATCATCTAACCCAACCAATGATTTAATCAAACAGATGATGGACAAGATGCAAAATCTTGAGGCTTCTGTTTCAGGAAGTTGTAACACCCTGACATACGAGCAAGTTTGTTGGGAGCCTATTCATCCTTCTGTCCCCCTTCATACATATCCTCCTCAATGGGAATTACCGAAATTTACTCACTTTAATAGTAAGGAGGACCCTCAACAACACTTGCGATCGTTCAGACATGCCTGCTATCTGATTGCTCATGACGATGCCTTACTACTCCATACCTTTCCCATGTCCTTATCAGGACCTGCCTTGGAGTGGTACAGTGCTTTAGCCCAGCACTCAATCTTCTCCTTTAACCAGTTAGCCCAATCTTTCTTGGATCACTTCTCCATCAATATTGCCAAGAAAGTATCCATTACCGACCTCTATGCCATCCGACAATTTGAAGACGAGTCTATCGCAGATTTCGTTGGACGATGGCGGGGCCTCATCAACCAACTTACTTATGCCTTACCTCAGGCCGAGCTCATCAAACTCTTTACACGGGCCTGTGCTAAACACATTTCTCCCACCCTCCAAATTCAAACTTTCCACACCTTTGATGAGGCCTTTACTATGGCTCAGAAACTAGAGATTCGAGCCTTAGAGGAGGAGAAATTGAGGTTACGCAACAAAAGCTCAAATTTCTGGACCCAAGACTCTACCACCAAACCCAACACCACCAACTCTCACGCATCGGCTGCTTCGAAATCAAAGGGTGCCGTACACACAGTGATGGTCAAATCTCAAGCACTGTCTAATACCCAGCCGAAAGCCACCTATAAGTATAAAGCCGAGCCCATCAACTACACTCCCTTGGGAGAAACTTATGGTGTGATCTTAGACAAATTGCTTAAAGCAGGAGCTATCACCTTGCCTCCTGTTAAACCTCACTCTAGGTTTGATTCCACCCGTGCTATACCTTCTTGGTATAAATAAAATGACTTCTGTAACTTCCATCGCGTGAAGGGACACAGTCACGAAAACTGCAAGATGTTGAAAAACATAGTGCAGGAAATGGTTGATGCAGGGGATATAACTCTCGATAATCCTAATGCCCCCGCTAATCGAAATTTAAAAATCTTCAACAAACCATTTCCAAACCATGCATCTAATAGTAACACAAACCAAGACACCTCAGCCGAGGAGAAGAGTGTGCATGAGATCCATGCGATTTTCAACTCCCAACCCAGGGCTTCCATTGAGGAAATTCTGAATCAAGCTTCTTCACCAACGCAGGGATTCTCACCCCCTTCTCCTTCATCAGGACAAGAGGACAGTCCCGCTATTCCTTTACCCATAAAGGAATTAACCACCCAGAGTTCTCTTCTCACAAATGAACCTTCTTACACCACATCCCTGCAAGATTGTGAGCGGATGTTATCTAACTTATCTATTTCCCAAACATCTCCTTCCACCACTCTTGCTGCAAAAGAAGAAGGCTTGCCACTTTTTCTGTCATCCTTAGAGGAGAAACCCCTTGAGCCTACATCACCAAACTCCTTAATCATGACGGATCCCCTCGAACATGCCCTCCTACCTATTAGTTCTTCATCACCTAAATCTTTCCAGTGACCGGTTGACCTCTTAACACCCATTGATACAGCGCCTCATTTACCCCCTGTATCACACCCACAGTGGACCAGAATCACAACCCACCTCTCTTCCATACCAAAGTTCCTTGTTCACACGTGAAGATTGTCATCCCCCAGAAGATAGATGAGTCTTATGGGAGCGTTTGAGTACACCATGCTCTACTCAAATGCAGATGACTAATCCAGACACCTCTACCATATACCCGAGGTGTTTACAAAAGCTCAAAATGCCTATGTCCTCACCTTCACCCCCCTCATCTCTATCGAATCCCTCAGCCACCTCTATCAACCTAACCAAACCTTCCCCTACGCTTGGGACTTCACCAATACCCAGCCTGACACACCCACCTAAATGGTTAGATTTATCCAAAAATAATGTCGTCAATCCACCTAGGAGACAGACCCAATCTCCTCGAGTCCAATCTATGCCTCTGCCACAACTAAAACCCTCGCCCCCGATCACACCGATACAGCAGGCACGGCTTCAGCCTTCACCATCACACCTACCTTCTATATTAGGGCCTCACCCCTCCACCTTGCCTCAATACACCATGCCTCCCACATCTTCTTTAACACGACCTATACCTTTTGCACCCCTACAGACACCCACGGGCGTCTCAACACCGTCGCCCCAAGTATCTCACCTACCTGCCAACCCTAAGCAAACTCGATCATCGAAGGACTTGTTTGCTGTCGCTCCTCTCTCCCCGTGGTTGTTTCCTGCCACCACGTCAGCTGGGGCCTCATCATCTAACCAGCTAAACATAACTTCTGCGCAGAAGAAACCACGCCTAGTTAAAACCAATCATCAAAATCCCTTGCCTAAATCACCACCCGTACGAACCACTCGTACCCAACCATTACCAAAACAATCAAAAATCTCACCCACTCAATCAACAGCCTCATCTTCATCTGAATTTGACCCGCTCAAAGGATCTTACTCCAAGATCCTTGATATGTTGGTAGGGGATGCGACCATTTCCCTACCCCCGCTCAGACTCTATGATCCATCTAAACCTCGACCTATAGGTTATGATGAATCTAAAATCTGTGCTTATCATCGCACACTAGGACACGATGTAGAAGGATGCAAAGCTTTGAAAGCCATCCTTTGCCAGTCACCTATCTCGGATAGACAGCCTAAGAAAGACAATTTACGGAGAGAGAAGCCCTTAGCTTCGATCCCTTCTCCTATACCACCTGTCCCCGCCTCACCAAAATCTATCATCATTGCAACCCCACCTCTCGAGAACAATGACTTATCCCCGCCATCTTCCTCCTCTCGTATTCACGAGATCAACATGATTAACATTGCTACTCGAGGTCAGAAAAACAATGGAAAAGCTAAAGAAAGCACACCTGCGGCCTCTCTTTCTCCTTCTGCCATCCCGATCGCACCACCACCTAAAGTGGTCATTCGTGGACCTGCCTATCCCGTCTCTGATGGAGTTTCCCATCGCACCATGATCAAACAACTTCACCAATCTCCTGTAAAAATGACACTCTATGATCTCATTCAAACATCTGAATCGCATCGACAAGCTCTAATTGAGATCCTTCAAGGGATAGAGGTCTTATCTAGGAAAACCTTGTCCGTCGCCTCCATTTTAACACCCAACCACGTCGCTTCTCTCACCAAACAACCTACCTCCACAACCACTTCTGTCCCTATACAGCAAGCCGCTGCTGTCAGTTTTTCCGAAGAAGAAATTGTCGTCTTTGGTGCAGAAGATCCTGATCCCGCTCTTTTCATCTCAGCTTATGTCTGGGACATCTGGGTACGTCGTGTTATGATCGACGGGGGTGCTAGCCTAAACATCGTCTCTTCCAAAGCCTTCCAACAGATGAATATCCCTCCTAGCTGCATGTGTGCCAACCCCACCATGTTGCGTTCATTCAACGATGCTATTACTTCTACCTTAGGCACCGTGATCCTTAACATTCGTGTAGGGCCACGTACCTTACCCAAACTCTTCTATGTCCTTGAGGGAGAATTCCAATACAACATGTTGTTAGGCCGCCCTTGGATCCGGGCTATGGGATGTGTTCCCTCCACCTTACATAGATGCATCAAATTTGAGTATGAGGGGAAGTCATACACCGTCAAAGCTGACACTTCCCCCTTCAAAACCTGCAATATGTTATATCGCCCTAATGATGTGCTTGTACCAGTCAAGGCACCCATTGATCCAGCCCAACCATCTACTTCAACCACGCCTCAACCATCCACCTTAACCACACTCACACCTTCGACCAATGAACCCACCACCGCGAATACCACTTCCTTCCCCGCGGACAACATCCCAACTTCAGATCCCTTGGTAGATGTTTTTCAATGCCTTACGCTGGGGGAATACCACCTATACAACGTTAGCACCTTTCATACCCCACAGGAGTATGGACAGTTACATGCGCATCCTACCTATGACCGTCGTGTGGGGGAGGTGATCTCCTACGGACCACCTAATTGCCGCACCAACCTAACGTATGGGGGTGTCGACACATCCTCTGTCACCCCTGAACCTCCCCTTGGTGTGGTTCCCTTCCAATCTGATTTTTGATATCTAACCAACCATCGTTTCACCCTCACCTTCCTGACGCACTGTGCTTGGAAGGGTTTTGGTTTCGGTCTTTATGAACAAGGCCGACATACGATCATTCCCGTAACTACCCGCAAACACAAAGATCATCTTGGTCTTGGATTTTTTGAACCACCTACACGAAGAAACCTCATGTCAATTGTATCTAGGAAAACAATGAAGTCACCCCTTCCGAACCATCATCGCCCATTTTTCCATCTTCACCCACAGAGTCGATAGACCCGGAATCTATCCCTCCTAACTTTTTTTTTCGTGAATGCTATCTTCCTGGGTCCTCTCACTTATCAACGCGATAGTGAAGACCCATCTTCTCTCCCCCTTTTGTATCCAGACATGATCGAAGAAGATTCACCTTCAATTAATGTTGTGGAGTGCCAGGATGATGACTCCATCCTCACCTACCTTGGTGCGGACGACTCTTATATTCAACGTGCCTTACCATCTGACACCCAAACTATGTTGAATGAATCAACTATAGAAATCAACATCCACACGGAGGACGATCCTCACATTTTAAAGATCAGACAATCTCTCGATGCATTAGAACAAGCCGCCTTCACTACCTTCCTCCGTGCCCGCAATCAAGCTTTTGCTTGGTCCTACGCCGACATGCCAGGAATCGATCCTGACATTGCTGTCCATAACATCACTCTGAAACCAGACTCTAAACCAGTTAAATAGAAACTGAGAAAAATGCATCCACGCATTGCCCTCTTGGTGAAAGAAGAGCTTCAACGCCTCCTTTCTGTTTCTTTCATCTTACCTATTGACTATCCGCAATGGATTTCTAATGTCGTACCTGTCACTAAAGTGATGGGGGGACTTCGGATATGTATGGATTTTCGGGACCTTAACCTCACTTGCCCAAAGGATGACTTCCCCCTACCTAGCATTGATCAACTTGTTGATCTCACTGCCGGCCATGAGATGCTTTCTCTCATGGATGGCTTCTCGGGATACAATCAAATTTTGGTAGCCCCGGCCGATCAACATAAAACCACCTTCATTACCCCCTGGGGGACCTTCTGCTATCGTGTCATGCCATTCGGCCTTAAGAATGCTGGTGCGACCTATCAGCGGGCTATGACTTATATTTTTCATGACATTATGCACACTATCCTTGAGGATTATGTCGATGATCTTCTTGGAAAATCCAAACATCGCAGTGAACATCTCGATGTTTTAACCATTATTTTCGATCACCTGTTACAATACTGTGTTCGTCTTCAACCAAAGAAATGTGTCTTTGGCATCCTTTCAGGAAAACTCCTTGGCTTTATCATCTCTTTGCGTGGCATTGAGGTCGACCCAGCTAAAGTCAAAGCTATCCTAGAAATGCCCCCACCCACTAACCTCAAACAATTGCGTAGTTTGCAGGGAAAACTCCAATCTATCCGGCGTTTCATTTCACAACTCTCAGATCGATGTCAACCTTTCCATCATCTCCTTAAAAAGGACATTGTCTTTCAATGGAGCGAGGAGTGCCACCAAGCCTTTGAGGCTCTTAAAGCTTATCTCTTGCAGCCACCCGTGCTTGTCCCACCTCAGGACGATCGCCCTTTCTACCTTTACCTTTCTGCCACCGACCATGTTGTAGGAGCCATGCTTGCACATCGTGACTCTGAGCATCGAGAACAAGTAGTTTATTACATAAGTTGTACTCTTGTGGATTACGAGACTAGGTATACACACGTAGAAAAGTTGTGCCTAGCCCTATCATTTGTGGCCACCAAACTCCGACATTACCTCCTGAATCACAAAACTTTTGTCATCACCAACGCTGACCCCATACATTATATGTACGCCAAACCTCATCTAAACCAATGCATCGCCCGATGGCTTATGCTCCTCGCCGACCTCGACCTTGAGTTTGTACACCAGAAATCAGTCAAAGGACAAACTATCGCAGACCAACTCGCGGAAGCCCCTTTACCTGGGGAACAATTTACCAATTTTACTTTCCCTGATGAACTCATCGCAACTCTTTCACTCAGTGATGTGTCGTATCCAATGACCCTCTTCTTCGATGGATCTAAATGCCAGCGTGGTGGAGGGGCAGGTGTTGTTCTCATTCCTCTTGAAGGTGAACCTATGCCTCTTTCATTCAGGCTCGATTTCCCCTGCACTAACAATACAGCGGAATACGAGGCCCTTGTTTTGGGTCTCCACGTTGCGTTACACTTAGGTGTGAAGTCTATTAATATTTTTGGTGACTCTCAATTGGTAGTAAATCAAGTTACTGGCATCTACCAATGTAAAAATGAGGAACTTCAAAAGTACAAACATTACGTGGATTCACTTTTGACCTTATTTTCTCATTATTCTATCCAAACCATTCCCCGCTCAACTAATAAATTTGCAGATACTATGGCTTGCTTGGCCTCACAAATTCTGGCCTCACCAACTGACTCAGACATATTTGTCTTGGTCCAACAACTCTTTGCCCCATCTTACTTAGTTCCAGATGTTTGTATGGTAAATAATGTATCTGCTGATTCGCAGGATACCTGGTATCACCAATTTCACGACTACCTTACAACCTCTGTTCTACCACCTGACCTTACTAGTAATGGCAAACGTGCTTTTCTTAAAAGTGTTTCTCGTTATGTCGTCATGGGGGGACTCCTCTATAAATGTGGCTTCGATGGTATCCTCCTTCGCTGTCTAACCGGTGCTGAAGTCGCTCATACCACCCAACAAATCCATGACGGACTTTGTGGCGGGCACTTTAGTGGCCTCGCCATGGCCAAGCGGATCCTTCGCCTAGGATATTATTGGCCTACTCTCAATAAAGACTGCTGTGAATATGTTAAGCGTTGTGTTATGTGTCAACAACATGCCAACCTTCAACATACTCCTAGCCACCCGTTACAGGTCGCACGAGATCTTTGGCCTTTCTCACAATGGGGTTTAGACCTTATTGGCGAGATTCACCCACCTTCTTCGCAGCATCACCATTGGATCATCACGGCAACCGAATATTACACTAAATGGGTGGAGGCCGTTCCACTCATTTCAACCAAAAAAGAGAAAATCGTTGAGTTCATCAATCATCACATTATCTGTCGTTTTGGTGTTCCTCATCGCCTGATAACAGATAATGGAAAATCTTTCAAAAATAAGTTGTTACAAGACCTTTGTGACAACTTTGGTATCAAACTTAGCTTCTCGTCACCCTACTATCCACAAGCAAATGGACAAGCTGAATCTTCTAACAAAACCTTAACCAAAATTCTCATGAAAGTCGTTAACAATTCTGGGAAAAACTGGCATGATCACATCCCCTTTGCCCTTTGGGCTTATCATACCAGCATTCGTACTTCCACTAATGCCACACCATTCTCTCTGGTGTATGGTACCGAGGCTGTCTTGCCTCTCGAAATACAAATCCCTTCTCTCAGAATATCTCTTCAGGATATTCTCACCAATGATGACTTCCGCCAAGAGCGGTTAGCCCAATTAGAGCTTCTTGACGAGCGTCGTCTTACAGCTCTTGACCACCTTCAAATTTATCAAAAGTGCATTAAGCGTGCTTATGATAAGTGAATTCATGAGCGTACCTTTAAGATTGGTGATCTTGTCCTCAAAGAGAATCAACATGTAACCAAACTAGAAAAGAGCAAACGTGGAAAATTTGCTCCTAATTGGATTGGGCCTTACATTATCACTCACACCTATGGATCAGGTACTTATCGTTTAGCTTCGCTTAATGGTAAACCTGAGCCTGAACCCCTTAATGCCTTGCATCTCCGACCATTCTACTGTTGAATTTAGTGTTACATCACTTCTTATCTACCTTGCGCTCATCCCTTGAGCTCATTTACCACCTCATACACCTTGTTTCGTGCATCTCAAAATAGAATCAAGCTCACATGGTTTGATCATCACCTCCTCTTAAAGATGCCTTCCCCTTTTTAGTCTGGTCCATGACTTAAAAGTATCAAAATAACAAGTTCTCAATTATACGATTCTGGGATATTCTTGAGTCAAACTTCCTGCAAAACTAGATACTTCATGCCAAATGGACATCTAGACCTCTAAGCTCTAAACTAGACTGCTCCCTCGAAGGACAGCTATGTGCAAAGCCACATCTGCTATTATAAACTAGACTGCTCCCTCGAAGGACAGCTATGTGCAAAGCCGCATCATGCTACTATAAGTAGACTGCTCCCTTGAAGGGAAACTATACAAAGTCAGCCTCTATCAGAAGCTTCTCGCATTGATCAGCTTCGTGAAGACCTCAAGAAACAACAAAATGCATATCCCATATAGACTTCCCGCATCGATCAGTCTATATCCAGAAAAATAAAAGTAGTATTCAAAAGCACTTTTGAGTCATGGACTCGTCTATTTAGGTTTGGATCTATTTCATCAGAATAATCACCTTATAACAAGTCCTCTACGCCCCAGCTATACCATCCACCTCACCTCACCATTTTTCAAAACAACAAAACTCAAGGGACGTGACGTATAACCGATATATTGTGATTATACAACTCTTTCCACCTATTGACTTCTCGCATATGCAAGGTACCTAGAGATTCAAGCTCATCCTATGATAATACGTGGTTTGTTTAGCTCTTTCCAACTATGGGACATTTTTGCCTCTTTTACCCGAATCTAGGATTATGTGTTGACCTTAATCAGGACACGGTTCCCTAATGCTTGGGTAAGCTAACCCTCGCTTCACCTATACCTTACCAACTCCAACAACCTTACCCTACCAATATCAAAATTTTTACCAACCAACAAATTGCCTAACCACAACCAAATTGCCTGAATTCACCTCTCCCTGGTCCTAAGGGAGAACTACATCGGTCTGAGGCCCCTCCTTGCTTTGTGCAATGGGCTATGTAGGCAGCACTTAGGAGACATGGGGTCTCCCAAGGTTAGCTCGACCATCCCCTACCATAACCTATCATGTGTTGTGTTTTGCTTAAAAATATAAATGTTTTCGCATATTTATATTGATAACACTCACCTTTGTCCTTTATCAATCCAAACATTCAAAACACAAACATTTCTTATTATTATCATAAACTCAAAATCAACATACATATTCAGTTTTATTTAGATGTTAAACAAATACATCTTCTCTATCATCGACGCGCAGGTCGGCATCCTTATTTATTCTTCTACCCCTATGAAATTCACGTAGGCCCCCGTGCCTCATCCCGAACCAGGTAGTGATGGTGATCGTCGACGCCGCTCACCTGGCCTCTCCATCCTCAAAGGGGCCACTGCTATTGGTTCCTCCCACTGATCCGCCAATCTCTCCTGTAACATACGAATATGCCCTCTCGCGTGGAGGAATCTTGCCTCTAGTCTCTCCACTCGTGACTGCGAAACCTCTAACAATCCCGTTGTCTCATTCACCTGTGTTTGAAGCTGGTGAACTAAACCCTGCAGGTGGTCTCTCTCCGCTGTAATCACAGCTATGTCAGGATGATCGGCCCTCTCACGTGTACCTTGCAGCTCTGCTACCCACCATAATCTATAAGACTCTGTCACTCCTGCATCCATTACCCTGCGATCGGCTGCTGTCTCTTCTGGTCCTTCTGGAAGTGTCGGTCGTGGAGGTGAGAAGGGTGCCTCGGCGTCGATCCTCCTGTATGGTCTATGAGCCATGGGTATATCCTGAACAAATCCAAATTGTCACCGCACACGATCTAGAGGAATCCTCTCGTACTCACCTGGCCTGTGTCCCGCGATCCACCTCAATCACTCTACACCCCTCAAATCCTTGGCTATGTTCACCATCACCATGTAGTTCCCGTAAGGCCTCCAACGGATATCCACAATCATCACCATCTCCCACATCTGCCTATAATACTCGGTGTCATCTATCACGGTCTCGGCTCTTGCCTCTTGCTCTGTCTGGACCCATCGTCTGAATCCCAACCTCTGCACTCCTGTCTCTCCTCCCTGGATTGGTCGGCCTATTGGTCACACACACACAATGTGCTCATAGGCCCAACAATGTAATAAGTATGCACAATCCAGTGTAGTCCTGTGATTTCACCTGCATGCCCATAAACCCCTGTATAGCTCCGCAAGATATGCAGGTGCCCATGCGAAAGTAACGCTACCTTCTATCATCTCACGAATAATACACATCAATGATTTCAGAAATCTTCCCCCGTCCACTCTAGGTAATGCATAATACCCCACCGCTATCATTAATACCACTGCCAACCTTGTTGCCTCAGGGTGTGCCGCAAACATTATACCATAAGTGAATGTCAAACCTCGTTGTGTCAAATCTCATGCGGCTGGACCAAATACTACCGTTATCGCTGCCCGCGCTGCGTTAGGCCCTGCCTGATACACTGGTCTTCCTGTAATTGGGAGTCTCAAAATTTGGAACACATCTTCTAACGTCACTGTCATCTCCCCTGTTGGCAGATAAAAGGTATTCTTTTCAGGATTCCATCTCTCAATCAGCACCTGCAACATAGCATGATTGCGTGCGATCCGTGAATAATAGCGGATTCCACTTAACCCCACATGGTTTATTAATGCCCACTCAGCTGGTGTTACATCCGCTCGGACCCGTGACAACAAAGCTGGCACCCTATCATTCATCCTCAACCCTGCCTGTGCCTGCACACATTAAACCAACAAACAACAAATCAACAAATAACTTCCCACGTGTTTTTTATCGCAATCCGCAACTTTACACAGTAACCGATATCGGTTATAGACAACCGATACCGGTTACCTAACCGATACCGGTTATTCCTAAATGATATCGGTCACTGTCAATTCCAACCACCCCGCTCAAAAACACCACCTATGATAACTTCTGCGCTCATTTTCCCCTCTCTGTACCTACGCACATATCTCCAACACCTGATTACCTACCCTACAACACTCACCCCATCCCAAGCTCTTGCCTATCACCTTTCTACCCATTTACCTTACCACATTCTATTTATAACCATGCAAAATCTCATTCCAACCAAAACAAATTATACCTCTGGGGATGCAGCCGTTTGAGGTGGAACCTGTCTTCCTTCTCCTCTCAGCCCGCTGGATGCTTCTCTTTGTTCAGCCATGTTCACCACCCTCTTCACTATAACTTTCCTTTACGCCTTCTTAATCCAAGCCCACGATCGCTTTACCTGTCTCTTCCTCCTTCTTACTCAATTCTCCCATGCAATTACCCTGTATGGATGACAAACAGCCTCGCATCTTCGTATTTAACATGTTGCATGACTCTAAAAATAAGAACTTTAGTTGCCTCCCAAGCTTTTCTATATTTAGAAAAGCTCGTTTTAGCGTAACCGATGTCGGTTACATAACCGGTATCGGTCATATGTGACCGACATCGGTTAAATAACCGATATCGGTCACATATCTCATTTGGCTTATAGGTCCTTTCTTTGTTTTTTACAAATTCTTGGTGGCGCCCACCTCTTTTCCCTGCATAACGACATAGTTATCAACAATCATCATCATAATACCATCAACACATATGCATATCATCAAACCATCATCAAAATATACATCCAATTCTAATACCATCGACAAAACACATGAAACATTATAATATATGCATCAAATCCACAATTATACACACCATATGGATCAACCTCATCATCTATATATATCATCAAAACAATGTTACAATATACAACTTGCCCTGCATGGGGCCTCTGTAATCCAAAATACAAATTCGGCACGCAGGCCGCTGTCTCTGTCAAAATCTTGACTCGGCTCGCAAGGCCGGCCTCTCATGTCAAAAATATACTCGGCTCACAGGCCGGTATCAACTATACAACATGTACTCGGCTCGCAGGCCGGTATATACAACAAAAATGAATACATAAATCCTATGAGGGCACGCAGGCCTCTATATACACACTCGGTTCGCAGACCGGTGTCTCTATCAACAAATCCTCTATCAAATCAACAAAACCCATCTCTGCTCCTGGGGTGACTCAGCTCTCTCCCCCTCCCTCGGCTCGTCTCTCAGCTGGCCCCTGTGCCAGATCTCGCCTCCTACCCGTCACTGACCCACCAGCTGTGGCTGCGGCCCCCTGTGACCTGTGACTCTGGGATGTCTCAGCTCTGTGAGCTGCATATGGCTGATACTCGGCACCAGTACCATCTAGTACATCCTGATAATATCAGGCCTCTGCTCTCACCTCCATATATCGGGCCCGTGCCACCATGGCTGGTGGGGCTGGTCCCCCGGCTCCTAATAGAAGTGGACCCTGACCTGCCTGTACGCCCTGTGCCTGAGGCTGTACCTGTGCCTATGCCTGAGGCTGTGCCTGTGCCTGTGCCTGAGGCTGTACCTGTGCCTGTGCCTGAGGTGCCTATGCCCTATACCTGTGCTTGGGCCAACTGCCCCTGTAGCGCCCCAATCTGTGCCTGTGCAGCAGCAAGCTGCCCCTGTAATAACTACACCTAGCCCAAGAGACGGTCCCTCTCCGCTATAACAGCCACCAAATCTGGATGTGCGGGTTGTGCTCTCATGGCTGCCCTCTGCCCTACCCACCAAACCAAAAATGAACCTGTAACACCGGCGTCGTCCACCGTATCATCAGCCAGTCTCTCTGCTACCCAGACTGGGTCCAATGGCTGCGGTATAGGCAGTGGTGCCTCTACATCCTCCCTCTGATACTGTGGGAAGGGAGGTGGCTCATCCTGCCGTAGGCCCAACTGTCGTCGTACCCTCTCTAGGGGAATCCACTCATACTCCCCAGGTCTCTGTCCCGCTATCCAGAAGATGTACTGGATCCATCGCAGCTGTGCTCGGGCTCCTCCACGAGGCTGATGGCCTCTGTATGGCCTCCATATAATATCTAGTGTGGTCAGGCCCTCTAACATATGCCTATAGTACGTGACATCTCGCCCTACGATAACTGCTCATGGCTGGCCCACAACCCCCAACCACCTCTGAAACCCATACCTATAAACTGCCTGTGGCCCTGGCTGCTGGGGCAACCCTACTGGTCGTAAACACATGATATGCTCGTAGGCCCAGCAGTGTAGCAAGAATGTCGAGCATATCCCGAATCACCTCATACGGCGATAGCCCCAGAGCTCTCTGTATAGCTGCACCAAATACACCGGTGCCCATGCATAGCAGGTGTGCTCCTCCACCATCTCATGTAATACTCCCATCAGAGCCCGTGGGAAGTGGCCTCCCTCTGAGTCTGGGAGGGTGAAGCAGGTGATACCAATCATCATCAGCATGGCAAGCCGTGTCTCCTGTCGATGTGTGTGATACATATCACCGTAGCAGATGCTCGCACTATGGTACGTAATCAATGGGGCTACATCCCTGAATACCTGCAGGATGCTATCCATCATTGTCTCAGCATCCACCTGGAACACCGCCTCACCTATGATCGGTAGTCTCAGGATGCGATACACATCCTCTAGTGTGACTGTCATCTCTCCAGTCGGGAGATGGAAGACATTGGTTGCCGGATCCCATCTCTCGATGAGGGCAACCATCAGGCTATGGTCCCTATCCACAGCCCTATACCTCTGGACTCCACCAAGTCCAACCTCCCGCATGACTGCCCACTGCACTGCAGTCACATGTGGCCACATCCGCCCCAGTAGAGGCGGCATCTGATCCCGCATCGTCAGCTGCTGGCGTGCCTGCAAAAACAACCCACTCCATCAGGCCTACCCTTTACAAAACAACTACCCAATAACCCCAATATCACTAACCCCACCCAAAAAACACCTACAATATCCCCTTTACCTATCCCACAACCTACCACCTACCCCACTCATACACCACCCGATTCCCCCCACCCCAATAACCTTTCCTAGCCACTCTACCTTCTCCCCCTTCACCCCAACACTCGATCCTACCCGCCTACAACAAATCAACACAACTACTTTCACAACCTTACCTCCTACCCATGGTGACTGGTACCGGTCACCCACGACCGTCGTCGGTCGACACATGACCGACGCTGGTCTCTGAACCCACTAATCTATACAACTTACGTGGTGACCGATGTCGGTCGCTTAGTGACCGACATCGGTCACTGTGGGATTTCGGGGCCGGATCGAAAACGGCCCCCAAATCCCCTTTCTTCCTATTTCTACCCATCTACCCACAATAATTGCCTAAAAACTTACCCACCCTGCCATTTTGGCCTACCTAACATATCTACCCACTCTATTTTATGATTTACCTTCATTTATTCATTATTTTATCAAATTTTGGATTCCTACCCCAAAACCCACATCCTAGCTAACTTCATCAACTTCACACAAATAGGGGTTCAGAGCCTACCGGTACGACTACACGTCATCATGGTGGGATAGGTGGTAGTGGTCCAGCTCCTCCAGCACCTCCTGCTCCTCCAGGTTGTGCCATAGCTCCAAATCTCCTCCGCAGGGTCCTCCACCAATCAAACTCTGCCTCCTGATCTCTGGGGCCTACCAATAACTCACTACCCCACTCAACTAGTGCCACCTCAGCCCAAAAACTCAGCCCAATCAATTCAAAACTCAGACAAGACAAAGGTTGGCACTCAAATTCACAATGTGACAATGACATGCCGTATTTTTTCTTTTTATAGGTTTTGACCTCTAACCGATACCGGTTAGGGCGCGCCCTAGAAGACCGATATCGGTCTCCTAGCTGATATCGGTCACATATAACCGATATCGGTTATCTGTTTAGTTTAACCTAACTCCTGCCCTTATCCACCACTCTCCATTTTTTTACCATATCGCCTACCTCTGGCCTTGCTACATAACCTTATTTTACATTCATCGGCCCGGCCCAAGGCCGCAACTAACCAATCGGCCCAACCTACGGCCGCAACCAACCAATCAGGCCCAACCCAAGGCCACAACCAACCAATTAGGACCGACCCAAGGCCGTAACCAACCACTCAGGCCCGACCCATGGCCACAACCAACTAATCAAATCTGACCCAAGGCCGCAACTAACCAATCAGGCCCGACCCAAGGCTGCAACCAACCAATCAGGCCCGACCCAAGGCCATAACCATTCAATCGGCCTGACCCAACCAACCAATCAGGCCTGACCCAAGGCTGCAACCAACCAATCAGGCCTGACCCAAGGCCACAACCATTCAATCGGCCCGACCCAAGGCCACAACCACCAATCAGGCCCGACCCAAGGCCGCAACCAACCAATCAGACCCGACCCAAGGCCACAACCATTCAATCGGCCCGACCCAAGGCTGCAACCACCAATCAGCCTGACCCAAGGCCGCACCAACTCAGTACCTTGACTGAGAACCGCACATTACGATTCTATCCACCCATCATGTAGTTGTTTGTTCAATTGAGCTCACCTGTTCGTGTTTTTTAGCATGCCTAGGATACTTGAATTGATCAGCCGACCAGCTTTGCCTAGACCGAGACCGTGACATTTATCTCAACCAAACCAACCATTTGGTACTGCCGAACATGCCTAAACGTTCCGGTACCTTACCCGTTATATCCCCTGGAGCTACTTCCTATGCCTTGGATACCAAGATTATATCAACCTTGTTTGGATAAACTATCGACCTTTGCCTATGAATTGCTTTTTTTGCTCTTCAACTCGTGTACCCTGGTCGCACTACTGCATTTCAACGTGTGTCTACTTCCTTGAACTTACCCCACCATCTTACCATCATCTCATCATCATTCACCCTTTATCAACCCTATCCCTGATTTCACGCCGCCTCAATCTGTGATAGATTTGAGGGGGATTACCTATACCCTTAACTGGGGAAACCACTTCTTATTATTGTCAGTGCAGCTTTACAAGACAAACCACACGACAACAAGGGGCAAATGTAGACACCAAATTTGTGTCTTATGACACCATGTACCCCGTATCTCATCCCACAACCTAACCCTACCTCACCACCTAAACCTTAAATAATTATTTATTAATTACCTTATCATTAATAAATCTACATCTCCAACCCTGCCACCTCACCTCGCCACCTCATCATGACCTAGCCCTAACCCTAAACCAACCTAATTAAGACCTATGACTTGGTCCAGACCCACACCCATGACTCATCACCCCTCACCCGCACCAAAATGAGCCTAATAATGACTTGACCAAGCCCACAACTGATCCCTTGGGAGAAAAGGAGGGAAAGATGGCTATTTTACTAAAAATAGCCACTTTGACCTAACCGACATCGGTTCCTACTCGACCACCTTCGGTTATGTAACCGCCATCGGTTCCCTGTAAATGACCTCCCCCAACCAAAAAGAAAGGATCTGGAATTCATTTGGCAGGAGAGAGAGAAGTGAAACAAGTAGAAGAGGTTGCAGAGAAGAGGATCGAGCCCAAGACTGTAACTGAGCAACTAGATCACTGTCACACTCGTCCAAGCATTGGGAAAGACTGAGGATAGCTTCATCAGCTCACTTTCCAATACCGGATCATCCCAACTAAGCCTTACTATCGCCACCACATTCCTTGGACCTGTATCTTCATCAGGAACTAGTAAGTAGTATCTTGTATGTTTCTAAACACCATTTCTTGAACTTTTAATTCATAATAATTATAAGCTCACTCCTAGATCTACCACCCGACAGCACTCTGCACCTAACTTTCATTCATCAACCCCGATATTTCCCCAAAGACAGTTTTCTCACTCTCTGAGTTTTCTCCATCACCCTACTACCCCCCCCTAATCATTTATTAACCCTATAAACACCATAACCACCTTACAACTGACTTCCATTCGAAACCCCTAAATCACTGCCCCTACCGATATCGGTTATCTTCTACCGGTATCGGTGTTATAACCGTAGTCGGTTATCCAGTGACCGGCATCGGTCACTGTGACTTATACCAAAACCAACCTTTCCCTTATTTACCCCCAAACAATCTCATATCCAGCTGGGTCTATCCTTGTAACTTGATCTGAATGCATCAATAACTGGTGACCAAACAAACATCATGACATTTTATTATTGGTAGTTTAGTCTCTATTGCTTTTTAACAAGGTACCTAAATCGTGATTTCGCAATAGCTTCTTTGTTATCATTTGCATTAATTTGTATTAAAAGGGGAACTGACCACCTTCGAAAGGAAGTCTAATATTTCCTGGGCCCAAGGCAGTTCCCTCACTTATTGTCTAACTAAGATCTGGTGGTCTTGTATTCTTACTTACAGGTAGTCCTTCCCAGACAAAAAGGAGTTCTTCACAATCGATCTGATCTCTCTATGGTACGCACACACCTTCCCAACACTCAATAGGTATTCCTCCTAGCCCTAACCCTTATCTGTTTCTCAAGAGAATGAAAGGATAGAAGCAACTCTATTCCGGAACGAAATTCTGTGCGAAACAATCGCATAGCATAGTCATGTAAGCTTCAAGTAAATAATTTTTCCAATAGTGTAAGGTCATCAGCATAGTCAATATATGCAACGTGAAAGGAGTGAAGGAGTTCCTGAGGGTTGTCATGGATAGTAAAGATAGGAATCTTAGGTGTGATGAAGTTAGGAGGCAATGAATAAGAGCAGATGGTAGGTGGAAAAGGGCTGCAAAGGAGGAGTGAGGAATATAAATATGGAGAGGAGGATGAAGAATCTTGTTTTAATTGTCAAATTTGGATTTTTAAATCATGGTATAATGAGGCAAGGTCATGAGTTCCTGAAGAGGAGATAGACTGTGCATGGGAAGTATTGGGAGGGATGAGAAGAGTGGTGGTTGTAGCAATAGAAACAAGAATGGTGGAAGGTGGGGTGGAAGTCATGGGGACCGAGGAAGAACCCATGAAAGGGATCATGGTATCATCTCAAGAATTTTTAGAATTGATTAGAGCATTTAGGACATGTGGAATATGTGTGGGGTGAGTGTGTAAATAAAACCAGAAATTAATGATCTTGTCAAGTTGTTCTTGATAAACATTAGTGTTTTCATTGTATGAGTGTTCACTAGCAGAAGCTTTAATGTTTTCAAGAGGAATGGAAATTGAGTTAATCAGGGGATTATTGGATTTATCCATTGGTTGAGAGGGATTACAAGAAAATGAAGTTCAATGTGCTCAAGAGGACTAAAACAACCACTACGAGTGATGGGCATAAAAGGAAGGCCTTGAAGCAAGGTAGGGTTCGAGCGGTCAGCTTCTCTAAATTGAATTAAACCTTTATTTCAAAGTAACTTAATATAATAAATGATATTCAGGTAATTAAGTATGGTAATATGTAAGAACTAAGCATTCAACAATGTAAAACCATAAGAAAATGAAGGGAGAAAAATGACTTAGCCAATTTTGTGCAACCTAGGAATGATTGGGATTGTGTATCTGCTGAACATGATGGAAATGGTGTCGTAAAGGCTAAATGAGGGTTCAAAACCCTAGGAATGTACAAGACAAAAGTTCCCGTAGGAGGAAAGGAGTGCCCCAGGTGCTAATGACTAATCTGAGAACTTGTGTCTGCTAGAATGCTAAGAATTTGGCCTTTTCTGGGTTAGAAGGTTTTTGTTGCTATTCACTCTTTATCACTCCAGTTTTTCTATTAGATTATTGATCATACCTGTAACCTATAAAATAAATTTTAGTTACACATTCCCATAAACCACATCAAATCTAATAAAAAAGATGCAGAATGTAGAGTTGGACTGACCCCGGTGATCACCCGAAGAGTAAACTTACGACCGAGTGTTGTATTATATCTCAGAATCTATGTAGTTCTTTGTGTGTGTGTGTGTGTGTGTGTGTGTGTGTGTATTTGTGTCTTGTGCCCTAGGTTTCCCTTGTGCAAGTTACACGATGATAGTGGGCTAGATATAGATTGTCCCAATTATGCAAAATGTCTATGATGGAATAGAATAGGCTCCCTTAATATGCATTGTATGCATATTAATGCAGCCCATGTCCCTAATATGAATGTGTTAGATATGTCCTTTGTAGTGCTCTTGTGCCTTTGTGTAAGCTTAGGTGATGATAGATAACTCTTATATTTCTTTTCCCCTTATTTACAAGAAGAACTAAGTATATATGATACAGCCTAGAATTTACCAGTAAAAGCCCAAGCGTGCTGGCACATCACTCATCCTAGACTGAGAGCTCACCTGAAGTGTGCAAAGATACCAGGCCCCTCTTTTAGATTGTTTTTGTAGGATGTTAGCATGATGAAGACTTAATGCATTCAGATCTGAAATTAATATAACATTATACAGAGCATGTTCAAATCTAGATCTAAGGAATAACAGGTTTAAACAATATCCATAATGAAACCAACCATGCAAGAACCAATTATACTTAGGATTAATACTCTGATTCAGCCAATACACCCCATTATATTAAACATAATGAATACACAGAAGCTCATTACAATAGATAATACCATAGCTTATGCGTGCATCAGATTTGGCAGCATAACTTCATAGTAATTCAGTCCTCACACACCCTCTCTATACTATGTAGATCATTACATAATTATAAATGTGGGAATTTCCCTTCACCACTTGCATAACTCCAAAAATAGGTTGCATGCTGAAAATAGCCATATGCCCTTACAATCACAGCCACACATACAAGTGTGCTGACAATAGACCTCTTCTAGTTAACTGATAGTAGAAATTTTATTCTTAGCCCACACCCATGCAAAGCACTTAGTAGCCGCTCTTCCAAAAATAGTTGATGTGTATCGTGTAATTCTTTAATCAGTTGTGTTTTTGGCATGCTATCTCCAAAAATATCCAGTACACGTGAAAACGGCTAAGTCCTAAATATGCCCCTTATCTTTTGCGCACTCGTCCTTTCCTATCCTTATGTGCCTTTGACTATGCCCTGTTCTTTCACGCGAACCTATTGTGTGCCTTTTGCTAAGTATTCCACTTTCATTTGCTCAACATTACCCCAAAATAAATTGCATTGCCACCCCAACAATGACTACTCCTCAAACAATAAAGAATAAAGTAATGGAAAGATATGTAAAAGAATTCTATACAAAGAATAAGTATTTACTCTGCATCACCCTCTACTTCAACTAGAAGAATGAGTTCTAGATATTCTTCTTTTAGTTTTGCTCTCTAATGTCTACCACTCACTCAGCGCAACCTCTGCCTTTTCTAGAATATTCACTGTAATAGAATCCATCTCATCCTGGGCAATCTCTTCCTTCTCATTCTGTAATACTAACATAATGTTAGCCATTGTAGACATTCTCCCTTCTAGCAGATTCATCTTTTGCGCTATAAGTTTTTTGAGTTCATCCAACCTGTTCCTATGGGGCTCCTGGGCCACTGCAAGGGCCTCGCACTTTTTCTTTACCAGTGCCAATCTCTCTACACGTCCCAAGGTTTCATCCTTCATTTCTTTGAGGACTTCATTGTCCTCTACCATTGTCCTTATTTTGATGACTACCTCTAGAGTTGCGCAGATATTCAATGCTTGATCCACTTTCTTCAGCTCCTCCTGTAGAGTTTGAAGCAGTTCCTCGTATGATGAAATATTTCTAATTAAAGTTTCCTTTTCCCTCTTTTACTCCTACTCAGGGTCCTTTGGCACTGGCATCCTAACTGGTCCCTCCTCAAGCACTAAATTGACTAATGTGCGCACATAGTGCATAGCCGAAGGGAAATTTTTGGGTACCTTGGGCTCTAAGTGTGGTCTTGCTTGGAGGACATGATCCCCGATCTCCTCTTCCATGCCGATAAGAACCCCATTCTTCTTCTACTCCAGGTCCTTTTATCCTTTCAATCATGTGATCTCTGCATCTTTGTCCTTGATCTCTTCTCTCAGCACTTTGATAGTGGCAGATTTGTCTATGTTCCTCTGCACCACCTCTGTAGATACTTTCACCAAGGCATTACTTACCTTCTCATCAGACATAATAGTGGGTTTTACAGTTATATGTCTGGCCTGAGGTGCCTTCTTCAACCTTCTTAACACACGAGATTCTTCGCATACGTCGAATTCTAGCTCGTCCATGTGTGTGTAAATAGACCAAGATAGTTGCTTTCATGTGTGCATAGTGGCCATGTCCTCATCCATCATCTCCCATCCATATAACTCATTAGGGCTCACCATGCTTTGAAAATGGGTGCAGAAAATTTTACTTATGTCCTTAGCATAGCCCAAAGATGCAACAATAAACTCTCCACTTGTCTTTTTACTTCTTGGCCCCTTAGGAACTGGCGTGCTAAGATTTGGAGCTGGATCTTTAGTGTTTTGAGTGGTATCTTGTTTTGTCTCTCCTTCTGTTACCCCTTATCCCTCATTCTTCACATCTCCATCTTTCACTTCTTCATCTTTCACTCTTCCAAGTCCTCTAGTGGTATAGGAGATTCGGGCACATTCTCTTCAGACTCCTCCGCCTACTCATCTAGCTTCAAATTTCTCCTTCTCTTCTCAGTTGTCTCCTTCTGTGGAGAGAGTCGTGATGATATCCGCACTGAATGGGGAGTATCACCTTGAGTCCTTGTTTACTTGAACACCCTCTTATTAAAGTGGCGTTCCTCAGGGTCTGATCCAACTCCAATTCTTCATCCCCTTCTTCTTGTGTCTGGGGTGGAGTACTTGTGCGCTCAAATTCTACCTTTTCTGAGGGTTTCCTTCATCCTCTATGCACCAAGCCACCACTGTCTTCACGCTCTTCCTCTTCATCATATACTTCTATAGTTTTAGTGGGCTTTGGAGCTAGTACATTCTCCACTGTATGCTTTCCCTTAGGTAGCCCTAGAAGTGTGAACTCATTCTCCACATATTTGTTTCCCTCCAACTTAGGCTTGAGCTGAAGGTAGATAAGCGCAGCCCCACTATCTCCAATCACCAAACTCATGGGCTTCATGCTTATCATGTCTGAAATTAGCCTCTCTATGTAGGCAGTCTACCTTGGATAGACATAAGTCTTACACAACGTGTGGTAGTCGCAGTCTACCTTGTCTACAACAAATTTCAAGCATCGTGCATTGTTGAACCGATGGACTGCTTCCTGGAAGTAGTTGTGAAGACATATGGAAGTTTACACCAAGGGCTCCAAGTACCATACTTCATCACAAACCATGTGATGTAAAAGTGCTGATATACTGCAAAGTGTACTACCTTTCCCACCACCAAAGGTAAATCCTTGGGGATCCTCCATTCCTCTTCAAACGCCGAGCGGATCCTGTCATACCACATCTCCACCCTCTACTTGAATGGCCCACTCATTGACCCTTCACATAAGTACTTCTCAAACCTTTCCGCCAAGGACTTACTCTACATGGGGTACTCCCAGATCTTGTTCTTTGGCCCATCGGGCACTCCGATTTCCAAAAATACTAAGGACAATAGGACAAGCGCCGAAACTGATTCTCTCACCTATGTGCACTTCCTCGATGATAGTGTCTACAATGTAGCCTAGTATGTTGTATATTGTTCCCTTTGACATTCTCCTTGCAATGTGTAGCCACATTGTGTTCACCTGGGACCATCTCTCTTGATCATTTAGTTTGGTGACCAGATGTGCAGCTGCCTGTACCACTGAATACTTCTTCAGTTTGTCGATATCCATTCTGCGTAGACCTTTAGTGTACCCCAACTCCTTCCAAATTTTCAAGATAGTTTTTTTGTCTGTCAAGTCATTGTTCAAGTCCACTCATGTGCCCCTCAATCCTATTATAGTTGAAATCACAACGGCAATAATCCTTACCCTGCGTCTAGTGAAATAGAAGAAATCTTCATGTACCCTTCTCATCAGCCACTGGTACAAAGGTTCATACTTTTCGAAATATGGAATTTCGTACAACTTGTAGATTCCAATTTGTTTTAGAAGCTTCTCTCCATCATCATCATACACCAGAATATCCTCGGTTGTGTGCTTGTTTTTCTTTGTATTCAACATGTCCAATTCCTTTTTGTTCTCTGATGTGTGGTGGTTATAGTCATTGATCTTGCACTTTCAGACGTGAGAATCCCATTCTTGTCCCACTATTACACCTTCTAGGTACTACATCTCTAAAAAATTACTCTAGGGAGTAATTTCAACCTCCGCTTCCACCTTCTTCTTCCCTTTGGCTCCTACGGCAGGTGCTTTCTTTGGTGCCATCTATAAATCACAACTTTCTATCCTCAAATGCTCACCTTCTATCTTCTGCAATGTGTAAACTCAAACCCTAGCTCAAATCTACATGCCCTAGTTGAAATCATGTGCCCTAGCTCTTTCACAATGCTCTGCTTCTCTCAAACCCTTCACTAATGGGGACATAAGCTTCTCCTGCACACAAATCTGCTCCTCACATGTCTGGTTTCACACTCTTTCGCACCTCAATACTCTTCACTCAGCTCAGTCGCACTTAGACTCTTTCAAATTTTTTTTGTGATTTACAATGGTAAGAATGAACTTGTATCCCTTCCTTATATAGATTTTCAAAAATTTGGTGTATTTATTGCTCCTTCTCCTACCAACAATCCTCATTAACTGACCCTTTTCTCAATTTTCAATGCAGTACATCTTCGCTCCTCAGCTATAACCTTTTAGCATGCCTTCCTACCTTCTGGCTACAATCTTCTCTTCAGTGCGCTTCCATGCACTTGAGTACCTCATCACTGTGCCTTCTCTTGGTATTCTCCATGGTCACCACTTACCTCGTGTTATATTGTTCCTTCATCTATCTTCATCCATGGTCCTCATTTGGAAGCAATCTTATTTTTCACCAACTCTTCAAACTTTGAATAGCACCTGTAGTAGTTTGTTCCTTTATGTGTACCCATTTCTCAATAACCACCCCACATAAATGGTATGTGCAGTCCTCTGCACATAAAAATACTACAAATGGTAATTAGCTTCTGGCACGCAAACGCACTTATTTCACAAAACAACAACTAAATTGAAAAAGCATAGCGACGAAGAAGGAAATACATTAAGGGAATACATAATTCAAAACCTAATCTAAGTGGCAATACTACCTTATTACAAACACCAAGAAGATTTATTCATAGTAGGGCTTCATCCTACTCTCGTTGAAGTAATCGGGTAACCGTATTCCATCAAGCGTTTCTAACTGAAAAGCTCTTGTTTCAAGTATGTGAGTGATAACATATGGTCCTAACCAATGTACTTTGAGTTTTCTTGGATGGCGTAGAAACTTAGAATCATAAAGGAGCACCATTTTTCCTATCTCAAGATTTTTGTCCCTAATGTGCCTATCATGCCATGCTTTCTACCTAACTTTTTCTTGCTTTTAACTCCAGCATGCTATTTCTCGTCGCTCATCTAGCTTAATCAACTTGTCAATCCATTCTTCTAATGCTTTTCTCATCAGCTAGACTTCTAGCATGCATGCAATACACAAAGAAGGTAACATGAATTCCATAGGAAGAACTGCTTCTGTGCCAAACACCAATTGAAAAGGTGTGGCCTTGTTTAACCACTTGTATGTTGTTCTATATGCCCAAAGTACTATAGAAAATTTATCATCCCAATCCTTTCTTCCAACATCACAAATTTTTTTCAATGTCTGGCTCAAAATCTTGTTGAAAGCCTCAACAATCCCATTTTCCTGAGGATGATATGGTGTAGTCTTATGGTGTGCAATCATGAATTCATCCAATAAAATTTTGATTGTCTCATTCAGAAAATGTGTGCCCCTATCACTGGTCAAACTCAAAGGGCATCCATACCTTGTAATAATATTTTCCCATAGAAACCTGGCTATTGTAGCCATTGTACAATCCTTTATAGGTGTTGCTTCTACCCACCTTGTTAGATAGTCTATGCAAGTAATGATATAGCGTGATCCATTCCTGCATGTGCGGCTAGTGAAATAGGACCCACAAAATCTATAGCCCATTTCTCAAATGGTTTTGCACTAGTAATAGGTCTTAGAGGCATTTCATCTCTTTGACCTAGTTTCCCAAGGCACTGACAGTGATCACAAGCCTTGCAATATGCCTTAAAATCTTTATACAGGGTCTCCCACCATAATCTAGTGAGTAGAATCTTACACGCAGTGGCATCACCTGCATAGTGCCCACTTGCAATACCACCATGAGCTTCCTCCATGATATCTATGTGCTCATGTTCCAATACACAACAATGTAATACTTCATCCCAACCTAACTTGTACTGGTCACCACTAATCAACATAAATGGTGTCGCGCGTATAGCAAGTTGTTTCTTCTCTAAGGATTTCATTCCTTCTGGTGTCATACATGTTCGTAGAAAGACAACAATGTCCTCTAATTCTGATGGTGCACATTGTAACCTATATAATTGTGCATTGGGCATGGTATCTTCAATTGCTTGTGCTTCTTCTCCCGATTGTATTCTGGATAAATGGTCTAGTCTAGAATTACTTTTCCCTAGTTTTACCAAATCTATGAAATCAAATTCTTGGAATAAGAGTACCCATCTACGTATGCACCCCTGTAAAATGGGCGTGTTGACCAAATACTTCAATTCCATGTGATCTGTATAAAATAAAAATGGTGTTACTAGTAGGTACTATCTGAATTTATGCAATACATAGATCATTGAAAAAGCTTCGCGCTCTATAGTTGTGTAATTCTAGTCTGCAAGAGTCAACTTTCTACTAGCAAAATAGGATGATCTATAATACCTTCTCCAGGCTGAGCCAACACTGCACCAATGGTCATGTCAGAGGCATCCACATGTACATGAAATGGTTGGTCCCACGAAGGAAATCACAGAATAGGCATGGTAGTCATTTTCTCCTTCAATGTCTTGAATGTGTATTGTTGGAGTTCTCCCCAGTAGAATGTCCCTTTTTCTTTTACTAACTCCTCTAAAGGTGTGGTAACCTTAGCATACCTCTTTATGAATTTTCTATAATACCTAATGTGACCCAAGAATTCACGCACCTCACTTTGATTAGTAGGATCTTTCAAAAAAATAATGATTGTAACCTTAGCTGGATCAACTAAAAACCCTTCCTTGCAGATGATGTTCCCTAGCGGTATTCCAAATGGTGTAAAAAATACACATTTCTTGATGTTCAAAGAGATACTCAATTATCTACATATTTCAAACATTAAGCACAGATTGTCACAATGATCCTTAACAAGTCCATACACCATCCAATCATCTAAATAAACCTGCAAGAAGTTGTGAATAAAATCTTTGAACGCTTGAACAACTATGTGCGAAAATATAGCAGGCACATTTTTTAGACCAAAAGGCATCATAGTATAGGAAAATTTTCCCTATTCAGTAGTAAAGGTAGTCTTTTCCTGATCCTCCTGGGTAATCCTAACCTGATGATACCTAGAGAACCTATCTGTAAATGAATAGATTTCACACCCTGCAGCACCTTCTAGTATTTCCTTACTAAATTGTGTAGGAAAGCAATCAATCACACAAGCAGTGTTCACCTCCCTGTAGTCCACACAAATCCTAATCTGACCATCCTTCTTGATACTGATCACCATTGGACTAACCCATTCTAACTCATCCAGGGGCTTGATGATTCAAGACTTCAACATTTTTTTAATTTCTTCTTTGACCTTTTCGTGCAAGTTGGGGTTCATCTTGTAGGGTCTCTTTCTGACCGGGCACGAACCTTCCTTAAGCTTTATCTTCATCTATCTTAATGATTCATACATGCCTTTGAGTTCATGGTATCCTTGAGGGAATAAGTCCTGATAATCCCGTAGTAACTCAATGATTTACTCAACTTCAGAGTCAGACCAATAGTCTCCAATTATGGCCTCCTTAGGCTCAGCATCTGATCTAATATTCACTTTCTTTATCTTCATATGTTCATGATAGTGCGTGTGGTCTTATCTACACTGTCCAAAACCTCACACCTACCTATTGAATGGTCTACATCTAGATTTTTCTACTTCTTCATCATCCACTAAGTAGACCATCTTTCCTTTTTCTTTCTCAAGGCAAGCACGCTTAAGTAGTGTGGCATCTGTCTCTGTTTCTCCAGAAAACACATGCTCCTAAGTCTCCTTCATCAAATAAATCTTGAATGAGTTCTTCCACCTTAGGCACTATCTCCCATAGTTAAGTGCTTTATAACCTTTAATGCCTCTTCTACCAAAGGTTTAGTATAGAAAAATTCAAACATCTGGGTCATTCCCATAATTAAATCATGCCAATTTCCAGTCTCTCTATGGATTTCTGCATATACATACCAAGCATGCATGCAACCTTGTAAAGTGGAATAAAATGTGTGCACCCAGAGAGAAGGTGGTAAATCTTCCTACCCCTTTGTCTAGAGTCTCTCACACTGCTGAACGTGGTTTTAAACAGGTTGATTACCATGATAAGTGTATATTTGAGTAGGTGCATTACTCCTGAAGAACCTAGTAGCAAGAGCAAATCCTAATTTCATTCCATCCTATAAGATTATCCTTATGAACCACCCACCAGTGCCATTGTTATCCCGCATAGGGTATATACTAGCATATTCCATCTCTCCAACTAGTCTATCCATTATTCCTCCATGGCACATGGAGAAATACCGTAACATCTCCTTCTCAAGTTTAAAGAGGTATTGTGTTGTTAACATATTCTCCTAATACAATGACAGTTTGCTGTCCTACACAAAATTTTCTCTTGACTTCATGCGCCCTACAAAATTCATAATTACTATGACGCCCAATTATCACAGGAAACACTTGTAGTATCACTAACAGACTGTGTATATTGTAGACACCTAAAAGTGGTTCCTTCAATTTAGATGTCCCCCGCGTCAAGTTTGCCTTCTCGGGTAACCTGGACGGCGCATACATTTATATCACCACTTCTAAGTCTTAGGGTATTATTCAATATTTTATTTAAACATCTAGGGCATAATTTTATTTCACCCCATTATGTTTTACCCATAGATAATTAAATATTAACTATTTAATTACACATATTTACATATATCTTAACGGCTTATCTAACCCCCATATCAATTCCTAACTCCCATATCAGCATTATTATACATCTATCCACCCTATTTATGCCTCCCGGTCAGAACCATGTAGCGGGATCTATCTCTGCCGTATCTGAGCAAGAGGGATCACTTGCAAAATCCTTCCAAATGAATCCTTTTTGGCTCATTGTCATGGTAATCTGTTCCCTGATCGGTTAAAAACTATGTACTCGGTCGAGTGGCCAATTAGTCCAGAGTGGCAACCGAACACATACTTGGTCAGCGCCGATGGTTGCAATGACAGGGCCATAATTCAATTTTGGTTACCGATTCATATAGAATGTACAGAAGAGTTATGAACTTCCATCCCTGTAGCAATCAATCTATTAACTCAAAATCTAATTCCATCTACAATCAAAATTCTTGAGAGCGAGTACCATTACTCTGCTCCCTACCAAATGTAAGCTATGCAAGCCTCCATTGATCTACTTGGCAGGATTCTGTCATCCTGTCATCAATACTTGAACAAGGATTGTTTCCCTTTAGCATCCCAAAGGCTCTTACAGATCCAGTGGACATTGGTGATCTAGCTTTCACCGTCTGTTTCTCAATCTTCCTGCAATTTTTCCCCTAGTTGATGCCGACTGTCCAAAGTCGACCTGTCTCTGATTGATTTCTCTAGTTGACGCCATATTCCGTGATTACTCCTTTCAATGTCGTATTTCACCCTGAATCGATTTCTGATTACCTTCATGGTTGCACAGGTAAACCTAATTCAGGTAACACAAAATCTAGAATTGTTACCATGTATGTAGAACCTATTTTCTGTTGCTTTATGGTACGCTTGTACTGTAGTGTTTCTTTATCACTTTTGATCAGTAAATTAAGACATGAGTATTTACATTATTTTATCATGCAATGCTTCGAATTCTAATTAAAAACATGGACTGACATCCACCGAGGGAGCTTATTGCTTCCCAGACCCACTTTTTGGGTAGTCCTACCCAAATATCCATTAAGCGTTGTCTGTTATCTGTCAAGTACCTGTGTGCTGACAGGTTTCTCAGATCTGCTTATACATGATCACTCGTGAAATTCCCATCTTATCTATGATTGGCTTTCCATAGAAATTTCTATCTACATAATCTATGGACATTTACTTGTCTATAGTCTATTACTGAGGTCGACATTTCATAATATGTTTTGTTAGGTAACTCACCTCATCCACCACCATGGCCTCAGTCCTCTGAATCCACCATGGTATCCTTAGACCAAGTAACACGACCTCCTTAAAAAATGTCCTTCATCTACTGATCATAGTCACACTTGAATAATGATCCTTATTTATGATGGCTTAAGCTTGCCTCTAGATTTATTCAGATGATGCATGTCTTTCATAAAATGATATTTAGGTATTCCTCACTCAAAGGGTATGACCAATCATCTAGCATAGATTTTCCATGTCGTGATTAAAGGGATAATAACTCTTTCCTCTTTGTTTTCAAAACTTATATAACCCTTTTTCAACTGAAGATCAACATTATTTATATAGCAGCAAGGACACCCTAGTAGAGCTAGGAAGCTATCTTCCTCTACGAGCGGTAAAACCTCAAAATCTTCAGTGAACTTGGATCCCTGTATGGTAATGGATGCATCTTTTTAAACTCTGATGTGAGTGGTCTTAGTATGGTTAGCCATGAACAGTACATTCAAAGAAGGCTGCAATGGGGGTCTCCCCATTTGTACCCATGCATCAAAAGCAATAACATTGACTTTCACACTTGTATGAATCAATATATTACTCAAAATCCACCCATCCACAACATTATTTAGAGTGATTTTCCTTGTCATAATCTAAGCTATGAGGGGGAAGATTTAGATGCAAGATATGTTGTCCAGTTTCAATACTTACATGTGGAGTGTTTCCCTTTAACCAATTCCCTAATAGTGGAATGATATTCTCTTGGTGCAACATCTTGCACACTTTTTTAAAGTCATCCATATCATATTAGACCGTTTATGATGCTTTCTTTTGCTCCATCTTCCATGATTACTCCTTTAAATATTATATTTCAACCCTGAATATTTTTGATTACTTCTATGGTTTCATGATAAACCTCCTTCTAGATGGGTAGGATCTAGGTACCGTACATGTAAAACCTTCTCCTTAGTGATGGTAGGCCACTACTATAATGTATCTTTGGTGCGTGCACCGCTTCAGTGCGGGTGGTGATCCTTACAGGTAATGCTTCAGATTCTGGTTCTAATTTGGGCATCCACTAATTTTTCATAATGCCCTGTATCCTAACCATCCACTGTGCATTTGTTTTCTTATTTATGTTGCTACTTGCCAAGATGCTCATATAAATCTAGGAATTCCTCACAAGAATGATTCTTTCTATAGAAATAGAGATGTATTATTCTAAGGACATTCACACTTGCAGTGGTCAAGAGATTCACATGTATAACATGTTCCGCGACGGAACCCATCTCATCCGTCACCACGGACTCATCCTCTGAATCCAGCCATAGTATCCTTCATCCTTTGCAACAATCACCTTCAAAATGACCTTTATTCCAATTATAGCATGCACTTGATTGTTATCCCAATCATAATGCTCATTATTTCCCTTAGTGTTATCTAAAACTCCTATCTCTATCACACACCAATATCTATAGCATGATGGATATGAATAATTAGTTAGCCAATATCTTCCGTATCATGAGTCGTGGACCTACAGATTTTATAGTAGCATGATATGCATTCTTCCTTATTGTGTGTTGTAATAATGGGAAGAAGATCGCATCGTTGCAGTTAAAATGGCATATCTCACAGTCTAATAGTAAGTAAGCGCAAAAATCTACGGGGACAACTATCCTTTATGTGACCTTCCACTTCACAATCTGTGTACCAAATCCTCTATGCGCATCTCACGTGCTGAATTTTTTCGATAACTTCTCCAACTATTTTTTCCATAGGTGTGCGATCCGTGATTCTAAAAATGGGCTTACCCTAGTGTCTATACTTTTGACTACCTCAGCACATAAAGATGCTTCAAGTGCTTCACGTGGATCAGTGTAGGTTTTATGTTATAGTTACCATATAAAAGGTGTAATCAAACCTCTACAAAACCATTGCACATGTTGGCTTGTGTGAATGTCATAAGAAAGCTTAGACAAAAGTATTTTGAAATGGGAATCATACTCTTTGACACTCTCAATAATGCCTTTCTTAATATCCTTGAGTGTGCTTATACTCTTCTGCTTGAACTCAGGGATGTGAAAATCTTTAAGGAAATCATATTTTAAAGTTACATAGCCTACATAAGTCTGATCAGGGTCAAAGTTTCTATGTTCCAAATATGTGCATGCCCTTGTAATGTATTAGAAAAATGGATTGCCCTACACTCAAAATCCAGTTGATTCATTTTACACGCCACAATATTTCACACATGTATATGTGTTCAGAAGCATCTTCTATGCCCCTATACTCTAGGAGAGATGAAGAGAACATCTCCATGTAAATATTATGGGGTTGGTGTGGACCTTGCCCACTTGATCCAAAACCTCATGTGTTTCCTCTACCCTCTAGAATCACAAGATCCATTACCATAGCTAGAGCCACCTATACCTCCTAATCCTGAACTTGTAGCCAGAGTTAGACCAAAATATGTACTTCCCTTTGTCTTGATAGTAGTACTAAAATGCACCCCTACCATCTGTGAAGTGTTACTACTCCCAGAAGTGAGTCCAAAATTCTTCGCACTTAAATTATGTGCTAAAGATACACCTAAAAAGGTACTCCCATAACAAAAATGAAGACATTTGCACTGTCATCATTGTGCTTCTTATATGACTTACTCCTTATCTCCCACTGCTTGAATTATCTTGCTGAATATTTTTCATACTAGTTAATCGGAATACCAAATGCACAAGGGGCAAAGTTTCCAGGTAGATTCAGATGCACACCCATGGCCCAGGTTGTCTCTACTTGCTGTGCATGCTTATACGTGAGGCTGAGGGGGGTTCCCTGTCATGCTTTCCCAAATGGGGGAGTTCTTGATGCTCGAGTTCCATGTCTTCTATGTGAACTTCAAATCCTTTCCCGAGCCATCTCTCTCCACAACATCATTCTCTCTGTAACCTCCCACTACTTCTCTATCTCCCTCTTGCATGCACCTCATTATACTTAAGTCACCTTTCCTCTCTCTTCCTTTCTGCTCGCTAGGTCTACCATCTTTCACCAAACCTACTCCTACCCCCCATGTGTGGATGGGGTTTAGTTAGCCATCAGTTTACTTTCCAAGTTCAGGGTTACCATCAAGATTTTGATTCACCTGTGGAATGCCTTGCTAGGTAAGTTCCCCTGGGATATCGTAAAAATTGGAATTATGCTACCTCTAGGAAAGAATAAGTGGAAATTGAGTACTCCATGAATATAGTTATTCAAAACACCATGGAACCAAGTATCCATAACGCATGTCCAAATCAGATCAGCATCATAGAGGGTCTAAAATTCTTCCTACATCCAAACAAGTGTGTGATACCTCCAATTCCTTTTAGATGCATAAGCAATCAACCACTCATACAACTCTACTGAAAAAATAATAAAGAATCTTTCATACAAACTATCATACATATTCTGTTCCACCCATGCACATGTGTTAAACTCAGATCCGGTGTTGAACCTCCATGTGTATTCTTCTTCTAGATCATGTATCCACTCCTCAACACTTGCTAGGGTCAACCTATATGTCTTCATCGCGAACCATCCTGAAAACAACTGAAAAAGAGGTCCTGACAATGGAACCAATGATTTAACCTAGAATTTACTAGTAAAAAACCTAGTCACGCTGGCACATCACTCAGCCTAGACTGAGTGCTCACCCAAAGCATGCAAAGGTACCAAGCCCCTCTTTAGGGTTGTTGTTGTAGGATGTTAGCATGATGAAGACTTAATGCATTCAGAGCCATCATTAATACATCATTCTACAAAACATGTACCAGATTCTAGATCTAAGAATAATATGTTTAAATAAGATATCCATAATGAAATCAAGCATGCAAGAACCAATTATACTTCAGGATTAATACTTTGATTCAACCAATACACATCCATTATATTAAACATAAATACACAGAAGCTCATTACAATAGATAATACCATAGCTTATGCGCACAATCATATTTGGAAGCATAACTTCACAGTAATTCAGTCCTCACACATTCTCTATCACTGTCTATACTATACAGATCATTACATATTTATAAAGGTGGGGTATTTCCCTTCAGCACTTTCATAACTCCAAAAATAGGTCATATGCTAAAAATAATCATGTGACTTTACAACAATAGCTACACATGCAAGTGCGCTAAAAATAGACCTCTTCTAGTTAACTGGTGGTAGAAATTATATTCTTAGCCTTCACCCATGCAAATATCTTAGTATACACTCTTAGAAAAATAGCCGATGTGTGTTGCACAAGTATTTATCCGGTTTGTGTACTCGGCAAGCTATCTCCAAAAATAGCCCATACATGTGAAAATGGCTAAGTCCTGAGTTTATCTCTGTCCTCCATGTGCGCGCGTGTCCTTTCCTGATCCTTCCTATGCCTTTGAATGCGCCATCTTCTCTTCCACACAAATCTTATTGTATGCCTTCTGACTAAGTATTATACATTGCATCTTCTCAACATCAACATCAACTGGATGATGCATTATGATACTTGATAAGTGATAGTATGAGGTTGATCATACTGAAATATCCGATTGAAAGTGATAAAAGGTGTACATGGTCATTACAGGACTCCAAAATTGAGAAGAAGAAAGAGAGGTTCATGGACACGTCTAGGAGTGATAGTATCACCAATGAGTGACTATTTTGTGAATAGTCTTCAAAAGGTAGATGAATCTATTACCTACAGAACTATAAGATGTGCCAAACGACATAGGAAAAGTTATAGAAGTGCGACTAGAGCATCCTAAATTACCCCCAAGGAGTAATCAAGCCAATAATTTCCCAAGCGTTAGTGGGGGAATCACGTAGGGTACATTAGTAAACTAATACTACCTAGCAATGGAAAACACAAAGTGCATATATTTTATGTCGACCACAGATGTAGAACAAGGAGTTCATGATAGAGATTTGAGGTGCAGTGAGCCAAAGAGTAGGAATTATCATATGAGTCTTGAAAGAAAAGCCTAGTCTATCTATCGTATACAAGTTACAAATAGTATCCATCACAAACAGTACTGATCCAATATGAATATGATTGTCAATCAAGATTTATTGCTACTGAAAAACATGCATGTGAATTAAGAAGTTCATGGTACAATGTGATGTAGATTTGATTTTGAGATAGGTGAAACGATGTCCAACATATTGACAAATCCCTGATAATTCTCATCTTCATCAGTAGTAGTAGAATAGGGTTTGGGTTTAAACTTGTATTCACCTTTGAGGTCCATGACAATAATGAAATCCCTTGAGATTAAAATATCAAGTCATGACTCACGTGGACAAGATTTGGATCATTGAAGATTACACAACCTGATTTCAAATTAGATAAGCTCTCGACTGAGTATTGTCTTTCAATCAAGTGTGTTAGATCATTCAGAAAGATAGAAATCCATGTTAGTAGATGGCATGTTGTATTGTGTTGTGTCTTATAGGATATTGGAGATTTTAGGTGCACTATGAATGTGGGAGCAAGGATGTGAGTCACTAAACGAGGGGAGTAGTAGTGTTTATGACAGAGATAGTACATTTAGTGGAATGAAATGGATGGTAGTAGTGTGAGTAGTAATAGTTTGGAGTGTTATGGAGCGATTGGAAGAAGGTTGCGAGTGTCACCAAAGGAATTTCTCACCAATGTCATATGTATCAATATTATTATCCATGGAATAGGTTACGACAGAGGAATCAGGCCATAGCAGTAATAGGTTGGCGTACAAAAAAATCAACATTAGAACAAGTGAAAAGCCGAGGATGGTGAATGTAGGACAATGGTATGTTCACTATCCATCCTGAACAGAGAAACTTCTGACACATTGATAAATAGGTACTTTGATGTGAACTCGACATACTCATTACATGAATCCAAGGCCTGCCTAGTACCAAATATTGAGTTGCAACACTCCATCCCGTTAAAGCCTAATGCAATAATTCCTTTTAGGGATAGTATTAAAGGCCCAATTTTGATATGTAATGTTTATTGGTTCCTAAGCAATGTGTGAGGTCAGTTGAAGTCATATCCATGAATAAGAGCCTAGCATCATTTTTCCTATCCAGAAATTAAATTGTCTACAATAGCCAATATTATTTTAGTAAGAGAACGAGAGTGGTGAAATTAACACTCAATCCCTGGATTTATAATGAGTACGTGCATAATACAAGCTGGTGCCTATAATAACAGTGATACGCAACTAGTGCACTACAGGAGTTTCATGGATCATAAATGATCAGATATGTCCTCATGGTAGTAAGATGATATAGCTATGCTGGATGGTTTTTTTGAGATATTGAATAAGGTGTGTGAAGTTGCCACCGAAGAATTGATCATTTTTAATGTGAATAGAGCAAAACCCTTTGATTTGTCATGAATGAATGAATGAGCAATCAATTAGGTGCATTGCGTAATAATTCATAGAGAGATATTTCTGGCCTAAGTGTGGGATCTTAAGTTTCTCTAATGATATCATAGCCCCTAGACAGTTTTAATACTAAGAGGAGACGTAGAAATAATACCCTATTTGATATCGAAATGGGTGGAGCCAAAGAAGGATGAGTGTGTCGAGTAGTCTATTACATTGATATAATGGATCCCTCCATAGCTGGTAACAAATCAAGGAGGATGCTTGAGTACATTAACTTGCATGAAATCAGCAGCAGTAGTAACCATGCCAGATTAACGACTACTTCGTTAGTTATAATCCTCTTGGAATCAATCAATTAACTATTATAATTTAATTAAGTCTTTTTAACCTTTTATTTAATTAATACACCTTATTAATTAAAGCCCCCTTTTAAATAATCCAAATCCTACCCATTTTCCTCTAAATCATATCTAAATAGATTTCTAAGCTTATCCTAACCTATTAATTAATCCTAGTTGATTAATTAAATCACATCCAACTCTCATGAGTTGTTAATTCTAATCAATTCCCTCTAATCAATCTTATCTCTGTTCGAATTCTACTTTATCCTTTGTCCCATATTCACTAGGGATTGCAAGCTTCTACGAAATTGGAAAGCTATATAAACAACCTAGTATCCTCCCTTCACACCACACCACACTTTGACTAGTGATTACTATATGCATATTGATAAGAGCATTCTCCATTTTTAGGATAGCTCCTTTATCTTTGCATCCATTCTTCTCATAATTGAGTACTAAAAGAAGACCTATTACATGGTCCTTGTAGCCATTTTTGGTGAGTATCCTTTGACTCACTGTTGGAGATAAACTGTAACAAAATTTTTGAATGCTATGATCTAAATAGGTTCAACTAATTTAGCAATCATATATTACAAAGCACATCCAATTCCAAGTGATGTCATTGCATTAGATGTTTCATTCATGTTTATGCATTATGACTGTGTGTTATTTCCTTTAAACCAATTTATCTTGATGCGTGTTATGGTATATTAGCTTCTTCCTAAGATGCTACTTTGGTGTTAGCACTCTATTTCAATTATCTTAGTTAATTTAACATGCATACATTTGGAATGCACGGTGGGACTTACTCCATTCTCTCATGTACTTATTTTCAAGTTTTTGCGGCTTAGTTTCATTTTTTGCTTACTAACCATCTTTTAGCATTTATTGATAAATCTTGTAATTATTAACTTATTGTGTTGAGTTTGGTCCTTGATTTTAGATCTCTTTTATAAGTATAAGGGAGGTGAGGTGCTTCAAAAATTGTAATCAAATTGGAAAAAGATTTGAGCTTTTTGACATTATTTTTGTCAACATCCCATATTTTTGAAGATTACATATGTTTGTGTTTTTGTCAAAAAACCATGCCCTTTTTTATGATGCTAACCCAGGGCTGGAGGTCTTAACCTTGAACAGGCATGTGTTTCTATTAATGGTGATAGCATGTTACCAGTGCTCATTTACATTATGCATCATGATAAATTTTATTTATATGCTAGCTCATGCATTGCTTGCATTTCATTTAACGTCTCTCTAACTGCATGGCTACCAAATATCTATAGATGCTCAAACGACTAGTCAATGACCCAAAAGATGTTGTTGAAATGCTTGCAAAGAGGGTAGGGGCCCATAGGGGATTTTTCTCTTGGGTAGTAGAGTCCTTGACTGGGGCAGTGATGTCCAAGATTAGAAATTTTGAGGTATCAAAAGGCAATTAAGAGTGTAAGACCAAAAATGAATTTTAAAAACGGTAAATTCTAGGATTTTTGCCAATTTTCTACATTTTGTAGGGTTAATCTAAAATTTTCTTACTTAGGAGTTTTCCTTTAATTAGATCAATTTGTCTAATCATGAGTAGATAATCACTTTGAGTACATGTTTTTTTCTACATGGTTTCCTTGAGCTCGACTATAGATTTGTGTATGCTCTTCTCTTGCACCTTTCAAGTGATCTTGAGAATCATAAAGCAAATAAGACCCTCTTAGATGTTCTTCTAAAACTATTGCAAAATCGTAATTTCTAGGAAGATTCTATAACACTTGATATTTTGTTTTAAGGGTTTTGCATATTTTACTTTTAAATCAATTATTATAAATGTCTAATGCTTTGAATTTATTATCATTTCCATCTATCTGAGTTAATAAAGTTGTTGTGTATGCTCTTATCTTACGATCCTTTGGACGATCTTGAGAATCAAAGCAACTTCGGTTCACTTTCTATGTAAACTATTAAATCTTATAAATTCTACTAGGAAATGCTTTTCAAAGAATCAGGATTTAAGGAGTCAATACTAATGACATTTTTTAACCCACTTTTGGTGCATCAAAATCAGGTTTAGTAATGATACTCTATTGCAAAAGCATCTTACCATTTTTTAAAACATCTGTATTTGCAGGTTCCAAAGCACTTAATTCTGATTCCATTTGACACTGTGGGAAGTATCTTGTCATAGATAAAATTGTTGTTAGGATAATCGACAATGGAACCCAAAATGTATTCACACCTTGGATTTGAACTGGTGAGAAATGTGTGAAGTTCCCCCTTAATCCTCTTGAATTAGAACAAATGCTCATGAAGCATAAGCTTCAATTTTCACGTATGAGGTTCCTCATTCTTTAACTTTTATTGTCAGGTGTTAGGTCCTTTCTCTAGTTCATAATAGAAAAGCATAACCTCTCATCAGGAAAGAACAACATACCACAAGCAATTGGAAACAAAATACTTAGGAAACTAACAATGTGGCATTAATTATCAAGATCTGTATTCCCATTTTCCATATCGTGTAACTAAACATAATTTCACAATTACAACGACATTGATCAAAGTCAAAACCTTTTTATTCAAAAGGGGATTAATACCCATAAAGTTGGACGCATGCGTGTTCTTACATCATGACTCAACCCTATATTTTTGAACTCTCCTTTCAAACTTTTCTCTATTTTCCACCTTGTCATAAGACAAGGTGAAACTCTACCAAGTTATGCCACATATTTTCCATCCCCATTTAATCTATCTCCTTTGTTCTCTTATTGTCATTCTTGGACAAAATAGAACAAACATACGTGGAACTTCTAAAAATAATCATGTCCACCACTTTTGTAGTCACTTACATGACCATGTCATGACATGAATGTTAAGTGTTGAAAGTGTGTCTAGTATATCCTCATGTTTAGGTACAAGCTATGTATTGATACCCACGTCAAGATCATCTCATTGTAGCTAGGTTATTTCATCATTGATTTCTCCTTGAGTTGTTATGCATTGCTCAGCATCATATCAATACATTTTTTGATACTGACATCCATTGTTTCCTTATAAAATTTGATATAAGTGCTTTTATTGTATTATTATGCTGCTCGCATAATATCAATTCCTTGTTATACTTAGACTTTTTTTTACCAAACATTACCTTAGGTTATACTTAAACTTTTTTTTACCAAACATTGCCTTAGGCTTTGGAAAGTATCATTATTACGTTATTCGCATTGTGTCAATACCATTTTGATATTAGCATCTTGCTTTTACTAAAAGCTTGATTAAAAGTATCCAATTTGTATTATTTACAATGCTTGCATTGGTAACCTTCATTTTCAAAAAATTGGAATTTGTTTATGTTAAACTCATTTAGGTATACCTTGAATCAAAATCACTTCAACCTCATTTTAATACTTGAACATTGTTTATCCCAAAATTAATTCAAGTGTTAAAATTTGTGTTGTCATTTTGAAATATACCACCTTTGAGACTTAGGGAGTAGATACTTTTGTGATTGGATCCTTGTTTGGAACTTTTTTTTATTGTCCTTGGTACTTCTAACCGAACAGTGTCATATACTTAGAGTGTTCTTTGATTCCTTGATTCAAATTACCTTGATTCTTTGGGATTTTTTTACATTCATTGTGACATTTGCAAATGTCACACTGATTGATTTTTCCTAGGTTCATTAGAGTACTTGTACACATTTTTCAAACCTTAGCAAAAACATTTCCTATTAAGACAAATCTTGAGATAATTTGAACATTGGAAAATTTTCCTTTGCAACTATTATGTTGTCTAATTTTTTATCAATCATTTTAACATTTACACTTGTAACTTGTTTTGTACAAGCCTTGCTGATTTTTCAAAATTGTGTCACCACGATGTCTATTTTCCTTAGATTCCCTTCGAAAAATCACATGAGAATATCCATACTTACAAAATGCCTAGTTAGTTTCCGTTATGCTATGCCTAAATCAACATGTGAAAATTCCTTCCATTCGAAGGAGGTCAATCATATAATATTTAGGTCTAGAAATTTGGTCTCAACAATGCCAACCATGACTGACTATCGCATAGTTCCTCACACTTATGAAAATAGGGAACCTAGGTTTCAGGAAGTCACATAAAAAATATGCCCATCACGACTAAACCTCGATTGGTTCTTCGCGCTAGAGAACTCATCTGGTTACCCCTTTCCCCACCTTTATCTCATTGTTAATGGTATGATTTTGATTATTCCAATACATGTTATTCTTTTGAATCCCCTCAATATTCTTATGATTCCAATCCATGTTATTCTTTTTATTCCCATCAGTCTCCTAATTATTCTAATCCAAACTATTATTTGGATTCCCCCAATCTCTTGAGCCTTATCCGATCAACTTTATTCTAAGGAATAACCAAGTCGCCTAAACGATGTTTTCCTCCTCTAAGGATTTGTGCCACCACAATTCTCCCCATCTAACATATAATTTGACTCTTGAGTCATGGTCCTCCCTTTCTTTGAAGGACCCACTTTATCAGTCACCTCAACGATGTTTTCCTCCTTTGAAGGTCCATGTGACTCTAAGTTCCTCCAATCAAACATCTAATTCGAATCTTGAGTTGCAGTCCTCCCTTTCTTCATAGCACCCAATTTATCAGTCGCCTCAACCACCTCTTCCTCCATCAAAGATCCATATGACTCAAAGTTACTCTAATCAATCATCCAATTCGACCCCTATCTCACAATCTACTGACTTTCTATGTGATCCTATTTTTTACCTGAGAAAACCAATACCAACTATTCCAAATCCACATATTCTTCCACTCGTGAGACATCCAAATATAAATATAATTTGTCTCTCAAGTTCATCTTCTTCTATTAATCAAAATCTGATCCCTCCTTTGGCCCTTGAGCAATAAAGTTCAAACCTTCCCCTCATCTACATCATCAAACATATTCTAAATCTTCCACACATGTTGGACCTTTTTATTTCTAATCAACCTACTATGGTTGATTAACAACAACCCATACCAATCGATTTATTTTAGAATGAATAAGTGATTAGAGAATTCATGGGGATACACAATGACATTCCTCTAGAGGATTGTGAGTAGAGGATTCTCTTTTTACCTTGATGCATTTGTGTATTATGGGAGAAGAGGTTGATTCCTTTTGTTCAGAAAATAGAGGAAGATCCTAATATCATCAAACTTGATCCTCTTCTTTTTCTTCCATTTTCACATTCCCCATTACGTGGAGAAATTCCTGGGTCTTTCATTGATCCTTTCCCTATCTCCATCATTGCCTAAACATTCCTTACATAATCACAATTTCTCAATAAAAATATCTCCTTGGGTCACCTCCTGGTAGCCTGTCATCTTCTTATATATGTGGGCCACCTCTTGTTTTCCTATCTTGTATCTTCCCTTGTGTCACATCCTAGTATCCCATTATCTTCTATATGTGGCTCACCTCCTAGTAGCCCATTATCTTCTATACTTGGGCCACATCCTAGCATCCATTTATCTTCTATTTTTAGGTCACCTCCGGCTAGCCCATTATCTTCTATACTATAGGCCACATCCTAGTAGCCTCCATTTTCTATTTATGAGACACCTCATGGTATCCCATTTTCTTCTATACTTGGGGCTACATCCTAGTAGCCCTTCATCTTCTATCTATGGATCACCTCTTATTATCCCATTTTCTTCTATCTTGGGGCTAGCATCCTATTACACCTTCATCTTCTATCTATGGCTCACCTCTTGTTAATCCATACTCCTTAAATCCTTAGACCATATCATTTTTTTTCCATCATATCATCCTTCTATCAACAATTGTGGCAAATCCCACCATTGTTTCTAACATTCTTATCATCATATCCTAAACATCCACTTTCTTCTCCCACTTCTCGGGATAACAGACAAATCATGCATTAGCTTGGTATGAAACATAAATAATTTCTTCATCAAGCCAAGATAAAAAAATCTGAAGAGCTCTAAAGATATCAATTAAGTCCAACTTTGCACAAATTAATAAACATGGAAATTTTGAAAATTTTTGAAAGTGTTAATTTGTGTGATTTATCACCCTCGTCACAATCATCTGATTTTTGTGATCCTTCTAGTTTTCATTTCATCCATTTTGGGTAAGAAATCCTCCTTCCAGGTCATAAAATACGTTAAATATCAATTAATTAATATTTAATTAATTTATTACCCTTTATTTGATAAAATCAATTTTGTTAAAATTTGGGTTTTTTAATTAAATAAATATTAATATAATGTTTATTAAAATTCAGTGACAATTTTTTATTTATTGTTAGGGGAAATTAAGCTCCTGCTTCCAATTGTTAGGGATGCCAAATTGGCTTCCCGTACCCAGATTTCCCCTTTCCTAGAAAATTCTTCTTATTTCCCTGCTTGTGGGATGTCTTCCACTGATTGCCAATTCAAAACATTGGCAAACTAGGAATCTAAAAATCTCGAATGAATTTCCCACATGGGGAAATAGAATGGGGATTATCAGCCCACCTTGCCATTTTCACTGGCAGATGGTTGTCTTTTTCCCACATTCCCCTGGCAATTAATGTCACTACCTGTTTTTAGAAAGAGGGAATTCGGTTATTTCAATCAAGAAGGGGAAACGGTTATGGGGAAACTTATTTAATTCCCATAACCATTTTCCTGTGAAAATAGTAGGAAGAAGTTTCATTCCTTACTCCATTTAATAAATTTTTCTGTGTTATTGCTAAAAATTTTGTTCGCATTTCAATACGAAGAAGAAAAAAAGAAGACCATTTTACTAAGAGCACAATTGGGAAAAGATCCACACATGCATAAGAGCATAAACTACGTAGCCAGAGGTAGCTAACCATCCATAGACGAGGAAGAAGAGACCAATTCACGTGTGGGAGAAAGGAAATTAGGAGAGTCAAAAGAAATTTGTCTTATTTTAATTTTTTTCTTTGAAAATCTCCACGTATTCATTCCACCAAGAAAAATATTACATTAGCTATCATAGAACAAAGATCCCACACCATTGTGAAGGAGGAATACACATTGTGAAGGAGGAATGACAGTAGTCTAAAAAATTAATAATAATAATCCACACATGTATCCATCAAAGAAGGTTGACCACATGTAGATAACAAAAAAAAGGGAATTCAGTTTGTTTTATTGAGCAATGGTTTTTTCTTCATTGAAGCTCCACACATTGGTCTTAGGAGAAATCAATAACCTTGGAAAACCACAAACTACATCTCATTAAAATTTGTTTTTGTTTATTTTCTTTTGCTTGGAGGAGACCACGTGGGAGAAAGTAGAGAAAATAGTCCAAAAGAGGAGCAATATCCACACCAAGGAGAATCACCACGCTGCCAAACAAGGAATAAAATAGTCCAAGAACCAGAATTCAACAGGCCATGCATTGGGATAAGGGAGGAAGATCCACACCCAACAAGGAGATAATACATATTAAGAGCACATGTCAAATGAGTTTAGGTAGATGTTAGAATGTTTGAATGTGAGAAAGGTAAAACCCAGTCCACACAGCCAAGGAAATAAATGCCCAATAAGGAAGAAATACACACCCCCCCTCCAAAATGCATGAATTACAAAAGGATCCCACGTATTTGCATAGCTAAAGAAGACAAGGTCATTTTTTAAAAATACAAAAAAGATAATCCATCATGTGCCAATAACCAAAGAAGGAAAATACAAGTTGGAGCCCAAATAATAAAAGAAATTCATGTAGACGGAATAAGAAATTCCACAGAAATATTCATGCATTTTCCTTGACAATAGTTGCACGAAGAGAAGTTACGGTTTACGCATGCAAATGAAAACTTGCTCAAGTGAATTAAAAAAAGGGATTAAATTTATCAGCGCAAAATATTAAAATTGGGAGAATTTAATTTATATATATATATATATATATATATATATATATCATCGAATTGTAATAAGATTCAAAACTCGAGCCTAGTCTCAGTATGATGTATAACATTTTATAAAAAAACTTTGTAACCTGTCATCGATTATTATTATTATTATTATTATTTTTAAAAATAATAATAATAGTAATAACAAGATATATACCTTTTTCATAAATAGTGGTTTGGAGACTGAGACCCTGACCCCATTTGCATTGTTTTACGTTCCTGAGTCATTTTTCTGTAAAATTCACAATGGTCGAAAAATCTAATAAATTTGTAGAAAGATTCAAGAAAGCCAGTGGAAAAATTGAATAAGTCTATGCTCAAGTATGAATTCCATGGAATCATCCCTCCCATTTCTATCAAGTCTACATATGAAAATATCATAGATACAAATCTTGGTCATATCAATATGCAATAATTTTGTGATTGAGTAAAAGTTGAAGGAAAAATTATTTTCTCGGATAAGCTTTACCATAGAGGTCTACCCCAAGCAGCGGCATTTCCAGTCTCAGTGCAGTTCCCAGAGCTGGTTATCGATTGTGCAAAGCATTATGATCCCAAGAGACGAGGAATTTACAAAGATAATCATGATTCTTTCCTCTTAATCACACCAGAGCACATTGAGGAGTTTCTCAGCATAACTGACTTCCGTGAGAATGTGGACATCACTCAAAAGTAAACACAAGAATTTTGGGATGAAGAACACCTCATGTGGAGCAAGATGGTTAATAACAATTGGTTAGTGACCAAGAGGCCTCGAGTTGACCAACTTCCTAAATAGTTGTACAACATTAAGTTCGTGGAAGAAATCGGGGACATGATTTCTCTCCTAAGTTGAGTCTTCAGTTTACCCCTGCCAGAATTTTCCACACATGGATGTATCAAGTTATTTGTATCATCCTTTCCAAGAGAGATTTTGTGGATTGGACCACCATCATCAGTGATACCCTTCATAAACAATTGATCGAAGTGAAGATGACTGGATGTTTCTACATGACATCATACTTGACTTACGCAGTGGCTAGACGAAATCTATTTTCGAGACTAGAAACGAAAGGAGTTATGCGTCCATCAAATAATGTCTTCCATTATTATCCATAGCTGAGTCTCGAAAATAGCTCTCATAATTTAAAGATATTTAATGATGCATTCACCATCTGCGCGATTCGAAACTTGAATAGGAATATAGAGGAAATATTCTATAAAGATGCAATGGATGTCATTTCCCAATGGGAAACATGGTTTATTCAATTTCCACCTTTTTCCTAAATTTGTGTAAGTGGCTTTATAGGTACTCCATGGAATCTTCCTAATTATGTCAGTGACAATTGGGCATTGATGGTGCTTGTACATGAAAACTATTCCACGTTCATTGTCCTCGTCATTGATAAGTATCTGTTCAGGATATTCATTTCCCAATCCATATTAGGTAATACCAATGTTCAAATATCTGCATTGCAAAAATCTTGGAGAAAGAGTTTTCCTTCATCACTATTCATCCATATGGGAAGATATTCTATTTTGATATCAATAGATATATGTAGAAGATTCTTGGAGTAAAGTATCAACACAATCCTACCATGGAAGATTAATGGGCTGCCTATTCAGAAAAACATTAAGTGAAAAGGCATGAGTTTTCCCACCTAACCCTTTCTTACATTAAGGTAGTTTCGCATTAGAAACTCTCTAAATTCATTGGTAGATAATGATGAAGATGTTATTTATCCCTCATATGATGTCAGTTGACTTTACTTCATTCCCTATGAATTGATTGGACAAAAAGAGATGAATTTTCTCTTGATAACAAGAATCAACCAATCCTCGAAAGAAGCATATCCTGGTATGAAAGAGAACTTGAAAAGTTACCATCAATCCAAGTTCATACCTTAGGATTACAAAAATTTACAACTTGAGGAGGTCTCCAACCAACCAAATCTTCTTCTTAGTCAACCTCTGTGCCATCTACCCATGCACATCGAGTAAGAAAGGAGTGGTTGCTAAAATAAACTTCACCAAAGAAGGTGTCGCAAGGTGAAATATCTAAGGGTCCTATCCCTAGTGAAGGAAGAGAGTGTGTATCAGGATTTTCCACTTCAAGTAGAGATTCTTCTACTCACATTGTTGATAGTTCTTAGAAGCTCATAACAAACAATCCTCAGCCATGCCTTGCACAAGAGTCAACTTAAGTGCAAGTAGTCCAAATATTGAATGCTTCTGAACCCACAGTTCACGAGGAGATTTCTCAAAATCTCCCTAATGATAAAGAGGTAGATATCGTGGTTATTTCTCTAGAAATTGAGGTCGTGGAAAGGATTCTTGTAGAATCTAATGATGTCGAGAACAATGAGAATGTTGATTCGGGCTTCAGGCTTCTATATGCGGAAGTAGTAAAGGATACTCCTTTTTGGGTTGATTGTGAAATAAAAAAAGAAAGAGGGTTGTCAAGGCAATTGACATTGACTTCGATGCCCTTTTCAAGATTTCAAATGACATCATTCCTAAGAATCCTAAAGTGCTCTCCTGCATAATGGTGGATGATGACGGAAACAGATTTGTGGATCTTGCCATCCCACAAGTTGACAAAGAACGTGATGCTATGACATCTGTTGATTATGAAGTTTCCAGACTTGGACTAGGGAAGTCCACATTAGAAAGTGACATCATAATGGCTTGGGATTCAATAGATATCATGCTAAAGAGGCTTGAGAAATATAAGTCCTAGAACTCTTAGCTCAAAGCTGAAAAGAATCAATTGGTATAATATGTTCAACATCTGATAAATCCCATATCATCCACTTTCCCAGTACCCGATGTAGTGGCTTCCCGTGACGAAGAAACTCTCAATTTTTCAAAAGAAATAAACACATTGGGCCATGTCACTAATCTTGGCTTTCAGAGATTCCCTTTTTGGGTAAAGATATGATCAAAACAACCATTAAGCTCCATGAATATATTAGTGCATATCTTGATCCAATTCTTTCTTTCAAGGAAACTTTTGTTTCTTACATATCAAATTTGGATGAGATATTGCCTAGTCTATAGGAGATGGCACGTATGGAGTCTTCAACTTTATCCATTGAAGGAATTCTAGAATTCAAATGTCGAGGGACATGCTTTCTTTGGTGTCTACATCTCAAATTAAGAAAGACACTTCTTGAGGATTTTATTATCCATTATGAGAGCGTATGCAATGAAGCCTTCACTTCACTCACCTTGATTCAGGAGTTCATAGTTGAGATCCCTTATGATCTTTTAAATGAGAAAAATAAAAGGTATTCATTAGAATATGTGGAAGAGAAATTTTAACAATTATTCAAGGACATGTGTACTCCCACCATCAATTTATCTTCAGCTTTAATGGAACGTTCCATCAAATTAAAGAACTTGTTTGAGAATATTCAATCAAATATGGTCAATCTGAATGATATTCCAGGTAGGATCTTGGAATTGGAGGTATTTTGTGAGGTTTTTCTTTGACCAAATGAACCTCCAGAAGAAGAAAAGATGTTCAAAACATTGGGAAGGTTCATATCCTTTCAATTGGTGAAGGCAACAGATCCTAATTTCACTGATGGGTCAAGGAGATCATTTTCTTGATATCTAATAGAGTGGGAGAGTTCATTTCTCCTATGTTTGAGATAGTGGACCCCATTTCAATGGATAAGGTATTGGTTTTTGTCGTATGTTTTAAAATTGGTATTTTAAAAAGGGTGCTATTATTTAACTCACTTTTGGAAAACTATGGATAACTTAAGTGATTTCTATTTTTAGTCACTTTCTAAAAGTTGGTTGAAAAAATTAAAGTCACTTAAGTTCCCTATTTAATGTTCATTTAAAATCATAACTACTTTATACCCAACTTTTGGGTTATAAAAGGATGTTAGCGGCTCATTTGTAAGGGTGGTTATGGGTGTTGTTATTCCCTTCATTTAATCAACTTCTTGTTGATGTCATATCAAACCAAGGGTGTGTCTAAAGCTATATGCAACAAGAGTAATTTTATCGATCTAGTAGTTGACTGTAGTTATTTTTGTATTTTCTAGGGGATCTCTTCAATGTCTTAAGGACTTCTTGGTAAAACCTTATTTAAATCAAACTATGAAAACTTGTTGAAAGTAAACACACTGAAAGCTTTGCTGAAAGGAAACACACTGTACCAAAATGGAAACATACTTGCTGCTAGAAAATAAACACACTTCCTTCTGAAAATAAACACACTTGCTTTTGGAAATAAACACACTCAATTTAGAATGCTTGAAAACAATTGCAAGAAATATAAGAATCTATCTAAACACCTGCAGGAACAAGTACACAACAGAGTTTAACTAAAAGAATTAAAACAATACAGAATTAACAAATCTAAGCTATTTTCTAAATAAATATAAATACCAAATAAACAAATATCCTGGTCCTTGGGGGAGTGGGCCCTTGCTCCTCAAATCAGGATTTAACAACTCATAATTCTCTCAAATAAGAATGGCTATTTTATTGATAAAACATTCGGTATTACAAACGTACTAGATCTGAGTACTTAGTCTATTTCTCTTCTTTGTTCTATATCTATCTCATATCATATTCTATATATCTATCTATCTACTGCAGGTCTGATTTTATATACATTTTACAATCACATTTGTCTTAATGATTTTGATGAAATTGAATCATGCCCAGAATAGATGTTGAGTCAGATTGCAGTTGATCAAATAGCTGTAAGATAACTCTCCCTAGATCTACGTTCAGAAATATTCTCATCCTTCCTGATTGAAAGGGTTGTAGATGTAAAATCTTTGGATGTGGTTTAAAATAGATAACTCCCATCAGTTTCAGAACTTCAGAGAAGTTCCAAAACCATAGGAAATTGTTAAGGATCAAAACCGTGAGAGTTCCAGAGCTATCCCCATGAGTTCCGGAACTAAGTCCAAAAATTCCGCTAGAACTAAATACTGGGAGTTCTAGAACTAAGTCTGAAAGTTCCAGGAACTAAATGATGACTGTATGATGGAGTTCCGGAACTAGCTTGGAAGTTTTAGAACTAAGATGTGTGGGAACAAATGTTGTCTAAAAACATACTGAACACTTTCTGCTTCAATTCCTCAACTGATTAGACCTACTTTATTACAAAACTAAATTCAAACACACACTTGTCAGGAATTCTAGAGCTTTTAACATTAGAATCACAATCAATCAAAAGACATACAATTACATCCTAACTCATATCAGATCAACTAAAAGTCACACAATGCAATCAAACTTAATCAAAAGGAGAGTAAGATGAGATCATATATTATACATTAATCGGACATATTCTTGCCTCATCATTTCCCCCAAACTTACTTGTTTGTAAGTCCCTTTACAAACTTCATTCTTCAAAAGTGGGGTTATAAGTTCTGCATTCCATTTGATTGCTCAGATCAAATGGTTGAAACTAGATTTTCCAATGTTTAAACTTGGATGTATTGTACCCTTCTCCTGCTTCTATTTTCTTCTCCCACTGTTCAAATTTAGTAGGGTCTTGAGGTTATCTGTTCTACCAAGGAGACATGGGGGTGAGAAGTAGAGGGGGCCTTGTTCTCATTCCCATCCATATTTTCCCATAGGTTTCATTGACTTGGGGAATTATTGTAGCATAAATACTTTTTCCCCTTCTAAACTCCAGATCAGATTTTGTAGGGGAAATTACTTCCCTTCTTCTCAAGGAAATAGTAAGGAGTTCCCACCTCTTTGAGCATCCTTCATAAATATCTTCAAAATTTTCCTCCTCATAGGAGGTGAAGGCATCAATACTCTTTTGCAGAATGGTAAGATAGTGTGTCTTGAATCTCTCATCAAAGGCATGAGTTCTAAAATGTGTGAGGAAGGCAGAGGGTTTACCATAATGAGCTCTCATACAGAGACCTGTTGAGCTAGCTTTCAATAAAAATTCAGATTCCCTTTCCTTCCATGCAATTTGGTTTTGCAAAACAGAGACAAATGCATTGAGCTGGCTCTCCCCTACATAAAAATTGATCATAAATCATGTGTTTTTCTCTAGCATAAAATTGCAAAGATAAAATTCACATAGAAGATTTTTCTGCTCAGGACTAGATAGAGAGTAAGTCTGTCCATGAATTCAGATTCATCTTTTAGTTCATGTGGAAGCCCACATGTAATCCTTGACAGTTGCCAGCAAATGAACTGCTCTTCTAAAAACACACTATATGTAGGAGAGGGCCTCCTGCAGGCAAGCAATTTTTCACTCATAATACAAACCATATGAATTTTTGCAAGGCATTTATATTTATTTCCTTCCTCCTTATAAAACTTTTCTTCCCATTTTTTTCTTGCCTTCATCTCTTCTTCCATCTTGGTCTTTAATTCTTCATTTTATGTTTTGGCTTCTCTGAGTTCCCTACAAGTGTCATTCCATATATTTTTTGAGTGGAAAATAGGTTAACTCAGTCTGTGCAGAGACTGTGGACACAACACTCTGTTTTCTGGAAGTCTGAAATTCTTCCTCTTTTTCTATCAGTTGTTTCTTGGTTGCTGATAATTCCTCAGTCCTAGCTACAAGCTGAGTTGTTAGCTCTCCAATGAGCATTTCCCTTTGTTCCAATTTGAGTTTGAGGAAATCCAATTCCTCATCTTTTTCTCTGATAATGAGCTCTTCTCTAGACAAGAACAGAACATGTTTAACTTGATGTCTTTCTTCTTCCTCTGAAATTAATTGAGGAGTTGGGCATTCTTCATCTATCAAAGGAAATTTTCCTTTTCTTCTCCTGGATGTAAACTCTTCTTCTTCATGTGGCAATGTTGATGGTTCAGCCAATTCCTAAAAATATTGCTCTTCAAATCTCTCCTCTCCTCTATCCATTTCAGCTTAACTTAGCTCAGGAGGAGTCATGGCCATGCTGCCTAAAAAATCAACAGCTTCTTCTTCCATCCTTTCCTGCTCACTCCTTCCCTCTGGGGTTTCCCTTCACCTCTTATGAATTTTTCTTATCTGGGTAAGTTCAACATGCCCAGCAGTGGATTTCCTTCTAGAGATTTTTCTTACTATTCTTTCTTGTTCTTGCATGGGTGAGCTATCACCATCAGAGACAGATATTGGCTCCCCTAAAGTTGCTACAAGAGAAGTAAGTTCCTTCACAGGTACAAAAGGCTCTGTTGTTTTGATATTTCTCACTGACCTTCTTCTTTTTGGTATATTTTCTCTTTCCATTTCCTCTGTTCTTCTATAGGGGCATCAATTTCATGATTGGTTGAAGGAGAGAATGGGGTTGGAATTTTCCTGATAATATTAGGGTTTTTCTTGAATTTTCCAAGAAAATTATCCCAAATTTCTTCTCCATTCTTCTTTGACAGAAAATGGTGCTGGCATATTAAATGAATTAGACCATGATGCCTAATTGTCCCAACACCCCAGGAATACCTCTGAGCCATGGTCTAGATAGAATAAAAAAGAAACCCTGGAAGGTTTATTATGTACTCAGGTTTTGTGGCTCCATACTTCAGATATATGAGCATTTTTAGGACTTATTTTCCCATAGACCCAAATTGACCATCACAGGTTAAATATTTCACTATCCAAAATGCTACCCTTGTCAAAGGGTTTGGGGAAAACTGGCCCTTCTGACCCCTTTTATGATTTTCTTTGTATTATAGATGTACTGGGGTTCAGTTTCTCCTTCTTGCAGTAAGACTTCAACAAGTTCTTTCAAATTCCCCTTGGCAGGTTGTGGGACATGCACAATTGGCACTCCAGACACGTTACTTATAGTATTTACAGAAAAAGGAATAAATATATTTCTCACCTTTGTTCTGGATTGTTCTAGGTTTATGATGAATTCTCTTACCAATTCATCATTATGCCTTGAAAATTTCTTCAGGAACTCTAGCCATCCTACATGCTCAAAGATGGATGCCACTTCTTCATCTGCGAGTAGCTGGGAATCATCCTCTGGTTTTGATTTCTTCTTAATCCCCATATCGGCTTGAGTTTTGTCTCTTTTGATTTTGTGTGAATTGGTTGCAGGCCCTCTTGCTTAGCTGCGGAACTAACGAATTTGACTGCGGAACCTCTGTTCTTAGCTATGGAACCTCTGTTCTTAGCTGTAGAACTTCTGAATTATCTGTTCTTTACTATGGAACACAAACTTAATTCGATGCTCCTTCCTCAAAATATCTCTATAAACTTATTTCACTTAATTTTGCAATAATGATTACTAATGATAACCATGCCACCACTTATTCCATCCAAATCATCTTCATGATTACACACTTGTAATCATAATGTATAAATAGATGACTATCATACCTACTTTTAAATTAAGTCACATCACACATGCAAACATTTAATCAACCCTAAATGAGTTAAAAGACATAATTACCATCCTTGATGATGTAATCCTTTTGCTATGATGACTCGTCATTCCTACAAGTGGAACAAAACATGATTAGATAAGAAACTGGAATTCAAAAGAATTCCTTTATTTGAACTAGCCAAAAAGGAGGTCAACCACCATTTGCTGGTTTTCAATTGACCTTTGAGAGAATTTTTTTTTTTTTTTATATATTTTTTTTTTTTGGGGAAGAAAATGCCATTTGCTGGTTTTCATCTTCTTCCCTTTATTCTGGATCTATCATCTGGTTATTTGATCATTTTGGAAGAACTAGGTTCTTCCATATGATCAAATTCTTTGTCTGCTTCAATCTTCCTCAAGAATTCATCCTTAGTGGGAGGCTTCCTATAGATTTTCAGCCTATGTCCATTGACCAAGAGTGTTCTGTTACTGCCATCAATGGGAAGTAACTGAATAGAACCATTGTCAAATATCTACTCAATCTGATAGGGTCCCAACCATCTGGTTCTCAATTTTCCCTTGAATTGTTAGTACTTAGAATCAAACAGCAATGCCCAGTCTCCTACTTTGAATTGTCTTTTCTTGATGTGTGTCATGTCATTGCTTCCTTTGCTCTTGAATTATCTTTTTCTACTGAAGTGCTTCCAACCTTAATTCATCTAACTCATTGAGTTAAAGGATTCTTTCTTTTTAAGCTACATTCAACTCAATTCCCACCTTCACTGACCATCCTCAATGTCTGAAGTTCAAAATATATAGGCAACAAGGGATTTTTCCCATAGACTAATTCATATGGTGAAAACCCTGTTGTAGTTTTCCAAGTTGTATTATAAGCCCAGACAGCTTCAGGTAGTCTCTTTACCCAATCTTTTCTCCTAGCTTCAACTATTTTGGTAAGGATGTTCTCCAATTCTCTGTTTGTTACTTCAGCTTGTCCATTTGACTATGGGTGGTAAGGAGATGACTTCCTATGATTGATTTGGTAATACCTTGTGAAAGCTTGGATCATATTAGACATGAATTGTGGTCCCTGATCTGAAACTATGCTCCTTGGTGCTCCAAACTTTATCATAATTCTGTTCCAAAGGAAATCAACAACTGCTTCCTCAGTGGCATTTGTCAATGCCTGCACTTCTACCCATTTTGTCACATAGTCAGTACACACAAGAATATATTCCTTCCCTTGTGAAGGAGGATTAAAGGGACCAACAAAATCCAATCCCCATCTCTCAAATGGTTCAACCACAACTTGAGGCTAAAGAGGCATTTCATTGGTGAAAGTTGGTTGTCCCATCCTTTGACAAGGATCACACCTCTTGATATATCTCTTCACATCCTTGTATAGAGATGGCCAATAATAACCAGTGCCAATTATCTTATGAGTTGTTCTTTTCACCAAATAGTGTCCTCCACTTGGTTCATCATGACATGCTATGAGGATGTCAAAGATTTCATTCTCTCTTACATGCCTGTGCAAGAAAAAATCAAGACCACATTTAAATAACATTCCATTTAACCATTTGAATTGTGCACTAGTTTTAATTAACTTCTTTATTTGTTTCTTAGTGAAAGAAGGAGGAAACTTCCCTGTTGCAAGATAATTTTCCATATCAGCAAACCATGGTGTACTTGTTGAGATTGCAAATAGTTGTTCATCTGGAAAGTTATCCTTGACTGGATCTTGCTCCCCTGTGGTGGTTAGTCTTGACAAAAAATCAGCTACCACATTAGATTTACCTGGATTGTCCACAATGGTAATATCAAATTCTTGCAAAAGTAATAACCATCTAATTATTCTTCCTCCAACCACTGGTTTGTTCATTAAATACTTAATTACTGAATGATCTGTGTGTACAAATATCTTGTACCCTGTAATGTAATGTCTAAATTTATTGATTGCATAAATCACAACAAGAAATTCCTTTTTAGTGGTGGTGTAATTCTTTTCAGTGGGAGTAAGATTCTTGCTAAGATAATAAATGGCATACATCTTTCCTTCCTCATCTTTCTGTCCCAATACTGCACCAATGGAATAATTTGAGGCATCTATTTGGATATGAAATGGATTTTCCCAATTAGGTCCTCTCAATATTGGGGCACTGATTAATTTTTATTTAATTTCTTCAAAAGCATGCTGACACTTTTCATCCCAAAGAAATTCACAGTCCTTGGTTAGCAAATTAAACATGGGGGCAGAAATTTTACTGAAATCTTTTATAAAGCACCTATAGTACCCAACATGCCCTAGAAATGATTTGATATCTGTGGGGGTCTGAGGAATAGGTAAATCTGAAATGATCCTAATTTTGTTTTGATCCACCTGAATTCCTTTTTTTGAAATATGGTGTCCTAATACAATCCCCTCATCCACCATCATCAAACACTTTTCATCACTAAGAGATAGGTTGTGTTGTTCACATCTTGTTAACACTCTGTTCAGATTTCTCAAAGCATCTTCAAATGTATCTCCTTGTACAGTGAATTCATCCATATATACCTCAACACAATCATTTGTTAGATCAGCAAAGATTGCAAGTACAACTCTCTGGAAAGTTACAAGAGCATTGCATAAACCAAATGGTAACACCCTATAGGAAAAGGTTCCCCATGGACATGTAAATGTAGTTTTGTCCTGATCTTCAGTAGCAACTCTGATCTGATTGTACCCACTAAAGCCATCCAAGAAAGAAAATTATTGTTTACCTGAAAGGTTATCTAGGACTTGATCTATGAATGGTAAGGGAAAATAATCTCTCATTGTGGCTTTGTTTAGTTCCCTATAGTCAACACATATTCTCCATTTTCCATTATTTTTGGGAACAATTACAAGAGGAGATACCCACTGACTATCTGAGATAGGGTAGATAAAGCCTACTTGTAATAGTTTTTCAATTTCTTGTTTGACTATATCCCTTAAAGCTGGGTTAATCCTTCTTTGAGGCTGCCTAACTGGTTTAATGTTTTCAGTATAGATGTGATGAGTGCAGATACTTGGATGAATCCCCTTCATGTCTTTGTAATCCCAAGAAAAAGCTTTAGTATGATTTTTTAGAACATTAAACAATTTAGCTTCTTCATCATCCTTCAACCAACTGTTAATGTTTAAAGTTTTACCCGGTTGAATTTCAACATGCTTGGTTCCAATATGTGATGAACTGATTTGTGGGAAGGGTTTCATTAAAGTATTTAATGGACATGCATGTGGTAACAGCATATGGTATGTAGCAACATCTCCAAAAGTTCCTTGAAATAGAATACTGGAAAAAGGACAGTAATGAGAATTATGATACTTATCTCTTTGCAGGCCAAATTCTTCATCACTGCTACTTTCCAAAAATTCTTCACCACTTCCTGATGTACTTGAAACTGAAGCTATTGATTCATCCTCTCCCCATGAGAAATCTCATTCCTCTGGAGAAAAATAATTTTCAATCAAAGAGAATTGTTTTTGTCATGGTTTCGGAACTAAATGTGGTGGTTCCAGAACTATAGCCGCAGGTTCTGGAACTAAGTTTGCAAGTTCCATAACTAAGTTCACAAGTTCTGAAACTAGGTTTGTGGGTTCCAAAACTAAATTCCCAGGTTTTAGAACTAAGTTTGTGGGTTTTGGAACTAAATTCGTAGGTTCTAGAACTATTTCTGATTATTTCGAGGACAACAGGTTCTCATCCAATGGTGGATTAATCATCTCTTCTACTTCTCTTACATGATCCTGCAATGTGATCATAGCCAAAGAAGACAAATTTTTCTTATCAGTTTCAGGAGAATCAACCCACAATTGTTCATGATTGTTAGTAAAAGGTCATGCAGTAGGATATAAGGAAATTTGTTTAGAGTTCTTACCATTCGAGATTGTCATATCACCTGACCTACAATCTATTAAAGCAGCAACTGTAGCTAACCATGGTCTACCCAAAATAATGGGATAACCCAATGTTTTACCTTTTGGCTGTAGTATAAGGAAGTCAAATGGATATTCCCATGACTCCACCATAACCACCACGTCTTTAATAATTCCTTCTAGTTTTGCTACAGACTTGTCTGACATCTACAATATGGTATTAGTAGGTTGTATACCCATTAATGGTAATGTTTTCAGAGTATCCACTGTCATTACATTGATAGCAACTCCCAAATCTACCAAAACATTATGTACATCCTTATTTCCTATAGAGATAGAAATAACAGGACTTCCAGGATCTCCGTATTTGGGAAGTAAAAGTTTTCCTGCTAATAAATCAGCAAGTTTCCCATCTACTTTGATAGTCTTGGGGTACTGTTTCTTCCTTCCAGGATTTTTCATACATAACATTTTGATTAATTTGTTCAATTCTAGAATGTCTTTAATTGCTTGTAATAGTGGTATTTCAATATTCAATTTCCTTAGTTCCTGTACCAATTCAGACTCCTTGATTTCTATAGCTTCTTTAAATCTCTCTGGAAATGGAGTCTCAGTAGTGTTGCTATCTGGCTCCTTTTCTTTTCTTTCTATATCCTCTTTTGGAACAATAGTACTAGGGATTTCATTTTCTTCTGTCATTTCAGTGATTATAAGGGGTGGACTGTTAATGATTTTCCCAGATCTAGTTTGAATATCTTTACAATCCATAGCATGTAAATCAACTGATTTTTCTAGTTCTGTTCCATAAATAGGAGTTGTTTGTTTGTTTCTTGGATTTGCTACTGGTTGTGCTGGCATTTTCATTTGGACTACATTCTCAGTTTTTGAATGTTGTGCAGGAGATCCCATGATGGCATGTTGATTCTGATTTAGATATGTTCTTCCTTGAGAATAATTACTAGGGTTCCATCTAGGTTGTGACCAAACATAAGGATTTCCTTGACCAGCCCATGGTTGTTGATGTCCCTGAGCATACCAAGCTTGATTTTCCCAATCTTGAGGGTTCCAAGTTGGTTGAGGTACCCAAGGTGGTTGTCCCCAATTTTTTGGTACTAACTGAGCAGCCCATGGCATCGTTCAGGGATTAGGAGCTGATCTTGGCATAAATTGCCCTTGGTTAGGTTGTCTCTGAACAAAATGCAATTCTTCTATTGTAGATGAGGCACTAGTTTGTTTAATTTGATTCTTAATAATGGGAAGTAAAGAACAAACATCAGTATCATGTTCTTTAGATTCACAGATAAGACACATTTCTGTTTTATCCAAAGGACAATCTCTTAGTGCATGCTTCTTCCTACATCTAGGACAATACATAGCCAATGGTTCAGTTTTGGAATTTGCTTTAGCTTGTAATCCATCCATAGTAGAGGTTAATTGCACTAAAATGTCTATTTTAAAGTTTGCTAACTCATCCATTAGTTTGTTCATATCTAGATTCAGACTTTTCACTGATTTTCCTTTTCTAGGTCCACCTCTTGTTCTGGAATAGCTTCTACAAATCTCTTTAATTCCATTCATTCTTATCTGATCAATGTCTCCACCTCCTATCAAGTTAAGGGCTTCCCTAGATTCGTCATCCAAGCCTTTAAGAAAAATGGTTTTACTTAACTCCTCTGAAAGCACAAATCCACATCTTTTGCTAACAAAGAGGAATCTGTCTAAATAGTCTTCTATGTTTTCATCATCCTCCTACTTGATTTTGAAGAATTCTTCCTTCCTATTTCTCCCTCTACAATAATCCTGGTATTTATCTAGGAAGGCAGTCTCCATTTGTGCCCAAGTGCTAATAGAGTTGGATGGTAATCCCATGAACCACCTCATTGCTGCATCCTTCAAAGTGGATGGAAACAACTTGAGTTTTTGATTATCTATTTTATAATCATAGGTCTGACATAGTACCTTGAACTCAAATAGAAATTGGTCAAGATCTTCAGATGACATCCCTCTAAATGTGGGTAAATGTGTAGGTGAGATATTTTTCATTGATGTATCATCATCTCCCAATTGGATTGGATAGGTAAAGGTCCTATCAGGTTCTCTCTCAGCTTCTCGTGCCATTTTAAAAATATTTTCTGAATTTTCCTCCCAATCAATGTGGTAAGCGGTATGCCTTGGGGAAGGTGAAAAATCAGGATTAGGAGGTTGACTACTCAATTGAGAATTGAAACTCACTCTAAATGGATCTTGAGTAATAAGCCTTCTCTTAAAAGTTCCACTTCCTTCAGGTGACTGATCTAAGAATTCCAAAAATGGCAATTTTGTTTCTTGTCTGATAGGGGATGATGGTGCCTCCAATTCTTGATCAATTTCCTTACTTTGACTAGAGGATGTTATGAATTCTTGTGAAGATGTTTTTGGGAGGAATCTACCCTGTGAGTCTCTTGGTCTACTCATATATTTTGTGATATAGCAGGGAAGATCCTTCAACTACTAGATGTATGTTTTGTTTCTCTTGCTAACACTTAATTAGAAAGTTCCAACTAGTGTTCCCCGGTAATGGCACCAAAAATGATGGGTGTCATTATTCCCTTCATTTAATCAACTTCTTGTTGATGTCATATCAAACCAGGGGTGTGTCTAAAACTATATGTAACAAGAGTAATTTTATCGATCTAGTAGTTGATTGTAGTTATTTTTGTATTTTTTAGGGGATCTCTTCAATGTCTTAAGGACTTCTTGGTAAAACCTTATTTAAATCAAACTATGAAAACTTGTTGAAAGTAAACACACTAAAAGCTTTGCTGAAAGGAAACACACTGTGCAGAATGGAAACACACTTGCTATTAGAAAATAAACACACTTGCTTCTGGAAATAAACACGCTCAATTTAGAATGTTTGAAAACTATTGCAAGAAATATAAGAATCTATCTAAACACCTGCAGGAACAAGTATACAACATAGTTTAACTAAAAAAATTAAAACAATATAGAATTAACAGATCTAAGCTATTTGCTGAAGAAATATAAATACCAAATAAATGAATATCCTGGTCCTTGGGGGAGTGGGCCCTTACTCCTCCTCGAATCAGGATTTAACAACTCAGAATTCTCTCAAATAGGAATGGCTATTTTATTGATAAAACATTCGATATTAAAAAACGTATTGCAACTAAGTAATTAGTCTATATTTCTCTTCTCTGTTCTATTTCTATCTCATATCATATTCTATATATTATCTATCTACCGCATGTCTGCTTTTATATACATTTTACAATCATAGTTGTCTCAACGATTCTAATGAAATAGAATCATGCCCAGAATAGATGTTGAGTTGGATAGTGGTTGATCAAATAGCTATAAGATAACTCTCCCTGGATCTGCATTCAGAAATCTTCTCATCCTTTCCTGATTGAAAGGATCGTAGATCCAAAATCTCCAGATGTGGTTAGAATAGATAACTCCCATTGGTTATAGAACTTCAGAGAAGTTCCAGAACCATAGGAAATTGTTAAGGATCAAAACCATGAGAGTTACAAAGCTATCCCCAGGAGTTCCTGAACGAAGTCTGAAAATTCTGGAACTAAATATTGGAGTTCCAGAACTAATTCTGAAAGTTCCGAAACTAGATGATTACTATGTGATGGAGTTCTGGAACTAGCTTGGAAGTTTCGGAACTAAGTTGTGTGGGAACAGATGTTACAGAAAACATATTGAATGCTTCCTGCTTCATTTCCTTGACTGATTAGACCTGCTTTATTACAAAACTGAATTCAAACACCCACTTTGTCAGGAATTCTAGAGCTTTTAACATTAGAATCACAAATCAATCAAAAGACAGACAATTACATCCTAACTCATATCAGATCAACTAAAAGTCACACAATGCAATCAAACTTAATCAAAAGGAGAGTAAGATGAGATCATATATTATACATTAATCAGACATATTCTGGCCTCGTCAGGTGGCTTTAAGAGAGGAGACAAAAATACTTTTGTATGCAAGCTTTACTTCAAAGAAAAAAACTTTGTGTTCTTTTGAGAAGACATTTTGGAGTTAATGAAATATAAACTTTGTGTCCCATTCATTGTCTCTTATAGCATTTGATGTTCTTATGTTCATTAGATGTTAAAGTTTGAATCTTGCATGTAAATATTTTCTTGGATCTTACTTTCAATGCTACTAATATGTTGTTCTAGTTCACAATGATCAAGCTCTTATTATCTACTTGCTCACATGTGTTACCTTTTACTCATTCTCCTTTAGCTGATGCAAACTTTGGCTTATTTGTGTTAGTTATTTATTGTTCTTCTCCATGCAATATTAGGCTCTGCTTTTACCTAACTCTTTCATGTTCCTTTCCATTCCTTTCCTTCATTCCATTCCATCTCGATCATTCACTTTTCTTTCCATTGATGTTTCAAAACACCCCCCACATACAATTTTGAATGTACAAGTGTAAATATAGTTTTGGTTTTCAATAAAGGTAGTCTCACCTTCATTGAGGAGGGACTTCATTCCTACACTGTTGCATGTAATTTTCATGCATGCAAATCCATATACTAACAAGCTCCAAAGCTCACAACAAGTCAAATAACCATAAAGTTAAAAATCAAATGCGATTCAAGAATTCACACCAATGCAACCATCAAGTATACCGCAAAGTATAGAAACCTATGGATAGGGAACTCAAGCTCCCACATATAAAATCCATGTTAAAAGATAATTCATAGTCACTTATCAAATATGAGCTCACCATGATCATCGAGATTGGAGATAATATCACTCTTGATAAGAAAAAACTCCTAGTCTCCCTCATCAAAGAAATTGTAAACATCGTTGTTGGATCTTATCATGCATAGTGACATTTTTGGTCCCAACTTCCTAATTATTCATCTTCATCGTCTTCTCCCTTCATGGTTTTTGCTTTGCAAAACCGTAAAAAAAAATACAAAAATACAAAAAAATGTGAAAACATTACAAAAAAATCAAAGGTATAAAACATTGTAATTAGGTTATGCATACACATGGATGTTTTTTCCTTTAATTCCATTCCTCTGCAAGTCTCCCACCATATTCATACCTTCGATGATATTTTGGTTAGTCTATTTGTGCTCCTTGTGTGGCATTGATCTCTATTGTATCTCTTTGACCCTGGTCTTTCATCACCTTAGTAAATAAAAGAATGATTGACCTCTTAGAGATCCTATCACTATGTACTTATAATAAACTTCTTGTGAAGAAATTTTGGGTGTATTTGTTGACACTAGCTAATGTCGTCATCACAATCACTTCCACATCCTTCCATCAAGCCATTTGTGGTTCTTAACCCATTATCAAAACAAATCGAGAGAGATGAAATAAGTTTTTAGAAAGAAAAAAAATCAAAAAAATCAAAAGCAAAGCAAATATAACTCTTTCTTGGGGTATTTCCAATATCTTTATCAAGGCTATGGATGTTTGGCTGGCAATAGAGAAATGTTGCGACTAGAATCAAATACATCTCCATCAAGGCTATAGGTTCCTGGCTGGAAGCGAAGCAATGTACAGTTCTCCTTCCACCCTCCATTCACAAATCACCTATCAAAATAAATCATTCCTACACATTGGCTAGTGTGTCTTCACTTATTTCTTATCACATCTTCCCTTCAGGAGGTAATTAATTTCCACGTGCACACACTAGATCTCGATGAGAAAATAGGATTAGTATGTTACCAATTGTCATTTGGACCTTGTTTAGACTCTTGTTTTAGTTTGTATCTTGTCTCACGATTTTTGCCTTGGGATAATCACATTTTCAACACTAATATTCTAGCTCCATTTTCCATATCCTTCCATAGCATTCATTCTTTTCATCTACTTCATTTAGAACATCCGTGTGTATAAGATTTCCTTTTTACCATGTTTAAGGTAAACTTTGTCCCTTCTTTCAATAAACAATCTTCTACTCCTTTTTGTATCATTTGTTTCTTGGCCATCTTTTAACGGGGGCATGCTCGCTCCTTCTTAGCTCTTCATTGGCTTGAGTTCATCATCTTGTTGAACCTAACCCTATTGGCCTTGATCCATCTTATCTTCTTCTTGTATATACACATAAGATTCACCCTCGTATATTCTCACCTCTCGTTGGGGGCATCTTTGTATCTTTAATTTCCTATACATAGCTTCAGAAAACCTTCAAAAATCCAAAACATTGGTAAAATTTTCAAAAAAGCAAAAAAATCACAAAAACCATTAAAAATCCAAAGCATTCAAAAATTCAAAAAATTGGTAGAACATCAAAAATCCAAAACATTGTTAAAATTTTAAAAAATCCAAAAAATTGGTAAAATTTTCAAAATCCCAAAAAATGGTAAAAATCATTTACACAGTTGAACCATTTACTAGACACAATCTCCTCGAATATTGAAATTTTTCCTACCAAACATTTTTCTTTAGTCCTCACTTGTTCTTATGCATGACTTGTAGATCATCTAGATCTACCTTCATTAACAAAGCTGGTTTGCTTACTATGTTTGTCCTTCATTGCATAACCAGTTACTTGGGGCAGTTTAGTAGCACACGAATGCTTTTTCATAGGACCCTTGTGTCCTATGTTTAATCACCTTGCATGTATCCTTGCTTAGGGTGCCATTTTTTACCCTTTTCATTAAATCAAACATTTGGGAACTGAAGCTTGATAACAAAAACAATGGTGCAACTCTCTTAAATGTTGTTTGTTTGAGTGTGTTTGTTTACGCTTGTTTCCTTGTTGATGTGCTTGTTTACTTTCTTATATTGCATCACTTTATGTTTATTGTTGTGAGTTAGTGTTTTAACAATGAACAAATGTTAGTATTATGGAGTTTCATGTTATTTTACACTTTTTTTGTATGCTTATATATAATAAAAGTTCGATGACGTAGATCATCAAGCAAAATGATGAAACAAAGCTGCTCTTGAGCTAAACTGGATGAAAGTTATCTCCATTCTCTTCTCCATTATAATCGTCTTCCTTGTAATTTTATTCTATCATAGTTTTTAATTCAAAACCCACCTGGGGCAATAGGGATTATTTTAATCCCCCCTCCCCCCTTCTTTCATCTATTCGTTAAAACACATATACTTTTCTTTCCCGATCATTCAAATCGCACACTTGCGTATTAGGCTTATGTCGACTCTTCTTATTTCCTTCTTCTTTTCAATCGTCGATCAACCTCTTTCATCACCCCATCAACACTCGAGGGGGCATCCTTAATTCTACTAATTTTTCTTTTATTCCTTCAAAACTTACTTATCTGTATTTGTCTACTTTCTTTGAAGTGGTGTCACTTACGCCACCCCAAAAAAGGGGTGAATGTAGACACCTAAAATCCACTTACGCAGTTTTAATTCTAAGATTGCACTAATTACCCTCTTTCCCTCAATTTTGGTCAATTAACGACACTTCGTTGATTAACTAACGTTTCCCTCCATTTTGGTCAATTAACGAGATTTCATAAATTAACTAGTCTTTACCCCACTCCGGATGCCAATTAATGACACTTCCTTAGTTATAATCCTCTTTTAATGAATTAATTAACTATCAATAGTTAAATAAGCTTTTATAACCTTGTATTTAGTCAATAAACCCTCTTATTGGTTAAATCCCCCCTTTAAATCATCCAAATCCTACCTATTTCCCTCTAAATCACCTCTAAATAGATTTTTAAGCTTATCCTATCTTATTAATTAATCCTAGTTGATTAATTAAATCATCTCCAACTCCCATGAGTTGTTAATCACTTGTTAATTCCTCTAATCAAGTTTATCCTTTCTAATTCTCCTTTATCCTTTATCCCACATGCATTAGTTTGCAAGCTTCTTCCAAATTGGAAAGTTATATAAATGACCCCCCTACATTCTTTCACACTTACACCACACTTTGAATAGTGATTACTATAGGCATATTGATAGAGCAGTCTCCATTGTTGGAATAGATTCTTCATCTTTGTATCCATTCTCTCATATTTGAGTAGTAAGGGAAAATCCAATCATGGCCTTGTAGCCATTTCTTGGTGAGATCCTTTCCTCACTTTGGAGACAAACATATAAATTTGATTTCTTATGATCTAAATAGGCTCATACTTAATAACAATCATACATAACAAGAATAGGAATGGCTTAGCATTATATGTTTCATTAATGTTTATGCATTAGAGTAGTTATTTCCTTTAAGATCTTATCTTGATGTTAATGGTAGATTATCTTTGTTTTAAGACTACTTGGTGTTAGTTTTCAATTAGCTTAGTTAGTTTAGCATACATACATGGGACCTTCTTGTTGAAACAAACCTCTAGAGAAGGCTAGTTCCTCTACTTAATCCTAATGCTAAACTACTCCTAAGGAAGGAAATTAATTTATTTAATCCTACTCTAACATCCACAAGGACCAAGGAGAGAGGGAAATGCATAAAATGAAAATCTTACGCTAACAGAGGTGATAACACCAAGAAGAGGGGAAAGACACTCTCAAATGAGTGGAAATGGGAGGAAAATGAAAGAGGAGAGGGAAGACATGAGTACCATAGTCCCAAACAACATACAAGCTTTCATTTCCATGGAGCACAACAAAGGTAAAACCTACAAAAGGAGAATAAACATGCACAAAATACCTGCTAGTAGATATAGAGGCAAGATAATGTAATAAACACAAGCAAGGGCTGAGAATAGCCAAAAAACATGAATTTTATTGCTTCAAAGAGATGAAAAATCCACTATAATGAGTGAAAAGGAAAGAATCACCCTATATAAGTTCAGATATGAGGCCTGTAACTCAAAATACACATGCAACACTTGTAGAAGGATGCACTAACATTATAAGAGGATCCAACATTTACAAATGAGAATCCTTTTACAATATGTAAAAAATGGGAGAGAGAGAGAGAGAGAGGAGGGAAAATAGAGGGAAACTTGGATTTCCACTTTCAACCACCAACAACATGCATTAAATGTATGAAAATAAGCATGGGTACCCTGTCAAGGCCATTCTCCCATGATACTTTGCTTGTGGGAGAAGGAATGAGCACCATACTTCATCAAATTTTGTGGTTGAGCTACCTAGAACTATATCTTTTAATGTTGGATTGTATTTCCTCATTTCTATGGTGTAGTACATGCTAAGAACTTTCCAACGATACCAAGATTGTGAAATTTAGAGCTACATGGTGAAATTTATGGCCCTCGGAAATTCACAGGATCGAGGAGGTCAACGGGGTTCCCTGCACGATGTTATAGTCCGCATTAATCCATTTGTTCCAAGTGTAAATGGCTTGGCCAATCGGGTAACTAGAGGAAGGGGAGAACAATTCCCATTATTCCTGCGAGGACCGTAATAACCAATTTTCCGCAATTCTTTTGTGTTTTATGAGGAATCAAAGTTTGGGTGGAACTACAAAATAGTTACAACTATTCCATTGGTGCTCGATTTAAATGCATCACCAGCATCATTGTCTCACCTTTGCTTAGTTCCCTCATTTCATTAGTTATCCGCGTCGACCAATCACAAAACTGACAACCCGATGGAACTATTATGTTTGTTCTTGAAAGATCTGATTTATCTATAATACACTCCCAACTCTCATGTTTTGGTCGATGCAATAATGCAAGGAACAAGAGAAATAAAAGAATAGTTCCTCTTGTTCCTCCAAGGTCTGATTTAGTTGCACCAAAGCATAATTCACCCAATTCTTCTGATGTTTTGGCTAAGTGTTGGGCAGTATAGCCTTGCATTTGAGAGGAAAAGCCTTGAAACATTGAATTTCTTGATTTTTTATCAGTTTGTACCTGTCCAAGTTCAAGAAAATAATGTCAGTTTTCAAAATAACCTGGAGGTACTTTAGATAATGATCACTTTAATACTTCCTTCACTACCCAATGGGAAATTTTCTTACCATCATATGCCATTTGACTTTATCAATGCAAGTGTAGTACGCACTTCCCTTTGACACTTTAGACACTGATTTTGATACTATTGATCATATTATGGACACTATTATGTTTTGTGTTAGTATGATGGTTAGATGTTAGATCATGGATTATTATTGATCTGGATTTAGTTAGTATGCATGATGAAAACTAGATACATTTCCTTTATGTGGATGATGATATATTGTTTGACATGGACATATTATAGATGTTGATTTGGACTTGTGACATTTGATATTTTGAGTAGACCCAGTATAGAATAGCATAGATGATGATATAGTTGATTTATGAATTAAAAATGATAATGTTGAATTCTTGATATTGTTGTGATTCATGTGTTTAAATGATCTTGAAATGTTGTTTATATCATTTTGGATGTTCTGATATGGCCACGAGGCCGAAGGAGGTATTTAAATTTTTGCAGGTTAAATATCACAACAATGTCGGGGGACTGGAGACTAACCATATTAGAATTCTAGGTGAAATCAACAAGGTCGCCATGGTAACTGTTTTGTGTGTGTGTGTTTGTTAGGGATTCCCATGGGGGGGATTTCCATTATATGTGACCATGGGATATGTATTTTATTATGTGTTCCTTTTTTATTATTATTGTATGTATTTTATTAAGTAATGTGTTCCTTCTTGTAATTAATTTAAATGTGGTAGATTAATGTGAGAGATCATATAGTTAGACTTTAATTAAATCAAATTGGGGACATGGAATGTAATTAATGAAGTTGTTTATTTTAAATGTTAATGTTGGAAGAGTGTGTAAGAAATGTGTAAGAAGGTGTAAGGGATATGTAAGAGTCATGTAAGAAAGATTTTGGAAGGTTAAACACTTCATCTCCTTAAGAATTCGAATTTGTCCTTGGAGGCCAAATTTGGAGGCTTTTGGGACAATTTAAACTTGTCCCACACCTCTTAAAATGATTCACCAACCATACTTATGGTTTGGAAGTTAAATTTAGGTAATTTTATTGCATTTTGGAATGACAATTTGGAAGTTTTAATTGCACTTATCTTACATATTTTAAATTTAGTCCTTTTGGGGTATGGGTTGTGTTGGAGTATGTAAGCTAATTTGTCATTCTCATTTATTATGATTTGGTGGTTGATTTTGATTTCCTCTTGGGGTTGAGAAAGAATGATGTAGCATCCCACATGGATCCACATCATCTCCTTCTCTTCCCTCCCCTTTAAAAATGAAACTCCTTGCTTATTTTGGGTTGTTGAAACTTTGTCCATTCCTCTTAGGGGCACCTTTTTTTGTTTTTTTGGAGCTTGTTGTGGAGGAAGTTTAGAGTCTTTTGCATGCTTGAACATTTCTTATTTGGTACTACACCTTGGCATTTGGGAAAGCTTGTGGATCTTGGAACAAACTCCATTATGGAGAGGTAGGATTTTGAGCTAAATGTTTTCTTTCTATTGCATGTATGTTTAAATGGTGATTGTGTTATGTGTTCTTGGCTGGTTGGGTAGACTGCTTAGGATATGGTGTAGGAGAAGGCTATGGGGATTTCCAATGGGGGCATAAGGGATTTCCAATGGCACCAGTTTTATTGTGGAGGGAGTTTTGGATTGGGATCCACCTTGGAAAAGAAACTACTTGCATTTATTATTATTGGGGGGGCATAAGGGAGAAACTTTTGGGGGGCATAAGGAGGGTTGGGAGATATAAGGTTTATGGGATTTGATATGTTTTGGCGATATGATTTAGGTGGATGCCCAATTCCAAATGGGGAGGCATAAGTAGTTCCCCATAGTTCCTTGCTCTTGTTGGCTTGCTTGATCAAGCTTATGTGTTGTGTGAATAACTTCAAATGTAGTTGTGAACTGCTGTCTTTGCTTGGATTGTATTTCTTATTGTTGTATGCATGTAAAGAATGTTGCTTGTGTGTGTGGAAGCCATTGTTTCCATGAGTTGATTCTCATTCTCTATTTCAATATGGTTGGGGTTTGGGTTCCAATGAGGAAGGATGGCTTCTCCTTTCTCATTGGATATCTTGGTTGGGTGGAGAGTGTTGCCTTTCCCCTTCCTTGTTGTGATCAAAGATGAAAAGATGGAGAAACTAGCATGCTACTGTTTGGAGCAAGAAGAATACAGTTTGACAGTCCCATCCTGAAAGGAATGATAAGAATATTATTCCAAGTTGTGATCTCGGATGATAATAGCACACCACATTAGATTTGCAAAGCAGAAGAGATAAAATACCATATATGGAAATCCATCATAATCCATAATGCTCAATACATTACAATAGAATGACTTGAATTATTCAATAAGAAAGATGTACATATAGGAGGAGGGAAGTGAAACTACTACCTAAATCAATGGTAAAGAACTCTCACTAACTGATACTAGTAGTTAAGTTAACTCAAAAAGACTAGTAAGCTAACTCGACATAACTGAGAAGCTAACTCCACACAACTAGTACACCTAAGCAAGCTAACCCAACAAGTGTAAGAATTATCCTAATAAATAAATAAAAGGATAAATAATAACCTACACTAACACCCTCCCGTAAGCATAGCTTAAGTGGGTGGAAAAGAAGGTGGGTCCTGGCAACAAGGCTTGATGAGGTACCCACATACAACAACTGAGAAAAATGGACACCACAAAGTACCCAAAACTAGTAATAACAAAGTAGAGAGTAAAATCCTGATGCAAGCTATCCTCAGAAGCTCGACTCCAAAAACTCGTACAATGCTAAAGAAGTGTGGTGCACACTATGGTCTAAATCCACTACTCGATCATATAACTCAAAAACAAATGACACTGGGCTTCACCAAAATAGCTCCATGCAAGGAGACTGTCAATGGAGTGATGTCAAAAAGTAAAAAATAAACACCAAACATAATTTGATCAACTGCTACAAATAGGTGTGCCACGATCCAAGAAAAACCAAGGCAACAAGGTAAGGACACAAGATCCAAATAAATAAGAGTGCCATGATCCAAGAAAAATCCAAGGTAACAAGGCAAGGGCACAAAACCCGAAGAAGCAGTATCAACACCACACCCTCCCATACTGCAGAATGGGTAGAGTGACACCACAGATCTGTATGAGTTATCAAAATCAACTACTCAAACACTGACAAACTAACACTGGGCTCCACCAGAATAGCTCCCCCACAAGAGAGACTGTCAACATGCCAAAAAAGTGTCAAAAATATAGATCCAAAATATCTCAACAAACAAGAGAGATATAAATGTATACACCCATAGATACAAGGATGCAATACCCAAAATTTTAGGATGTCGAGCTCAACCGAAAATGTATCCACAAGTGATCACAACACCCTCCCAAATTTGACACTTTATAATTGAGTGCATGTAAATATTAAAATGAGTAATAGTACCTTTTATATTTGAAATATGTGTATAAAAATGTCACCAATGCATAGATCTCGAAAAAATACACAATTTCGAAAAAAAGATCACCTTAATCCAAGCTACGGATCAAAAGTTATGAGCTCTACAAGGTTTTGCTATTAAAATAATATTTTAATGCTAATCTTTTTAAAGGTACACGTGACACCCGAATTTCCAAAGGGTAAAAGAGTGCATCCACATGATACATGCTTGCGACCAAAGGATAAAAGCCTACGCCCAAAACCTAAAATGTCCAGAGGGTAAATCATTGCGTCCAGAGGGTACACACTTATATCTAATGGATAAAAGAATGCACCCAGAGAGTATAGATCTGCATCCAGTGGATAAAAGACTGCATCCAAAACCAAAATACCCAGAGGGTAAAAGAATGCATCCGAAAGGTACACGCTTATATCCAATGGATAAAAGAATGCACCCATAGGGTATGGATCTGCGTCCAGTGGATAAAAGAATGCATCCAAATTGAAATACCTAGAGGGTAAAAGAATGCATCTGAAAGGTACACACTTATATCCAATGGATAAAAGAATGCACCCATAGGGTACAGATCTGTGTCCAGTGGATAAAAGACTGCATCCAAAACCAAAATACCCAGAGGGTAAAAGAATGCATTCAGAAGGTACACGCTTATATCCAATGGATAAAAGAATGCACCCATAGGGTATAGATCTGCATCTAGTGGATAAAAGAATGCATCCAAAACTGAAATACTCAGAGGGTAAAAGAATGCATCCGGAAGGTACACACTTATATCCAATGGATAAAAGAATGCACCCAGATTTGACTGTCTCAAAACATGGTCGAGTTTATAGTCGATTATATGGTTTTGGCACCTTCCAAATCCAATGGCGCACTCCATTTTGCATAAAAATGCATGTTGCAGAAAAGTGCTAACAAAATCTGAATACATGAAAAAATAAACTCTTGCTTGTAAAGAAAAACTTACAGATGGATGTCTACATCATCTATAGCTCTGATACCATGAAAGGAACGATAAGAATATTGTTCCAAGCCATGATCTCAGATGATAATAGCACACTACATTAGATTTGCAAAGCAGAAGAGCTAAAATACCATATATGGAAATCCATCATAATCCATAATGCTCAATACATTACAATATAATGACTTGAATTATTCAATAAGAAATATGTACATATAGGAGGAGGGAAGTGCAACTACTACCTAAATCAATGGTGAAGAACTCCCACTAACTGATATTGGTAGTTAAGTTAACTCCAAAAGACTAGTAAGCTAACTCGACATAACTGAGAAGCTAACTCCACACAACTAGTACACCTAAGCAAGCTAACCCAACAAGTGTAGGGCTAACACAAGTGTAAGAATTATTCTAATAAATAAATAAAAGGATAAATAATAACCTACACTAACACATCCTTTGAGCAAGTTTGTTGAAATCTTTCCCACTTCGAAGTGGATGAGTTGTATAGTAATTGTAATGTGAAGTTATTGTATTGTAAATGGAAGGTTTGGAAATTGGACTGAGAAATGTAAATGAGACTTATATTTGTTCTTTGTTTTGAAAAAGAGATGTAAATGATGTTATATGCATTGTACTTTATATTTTGAAACAAAATCAAAATGGAAAAAAGGAAAGTTGTAAAATTGTATTTGATGATCAATGAAGGATTGCATTCCTTTCTCAAAAGTGTATTGTGTATTAGATTTTAATTATTATTGAAGTTGAAATTGATGTTAAAGATTTGAAATTGATGTTTGGAAAAGAAGCATGCGTATGAAACAAAAGACAGTATTTTATTCTCTTGAAGGAGTTGAATATAGAAATAAGACTTGTAAAATTGTTATTGAATGGTTGATGGATTTCAATTAAATGTATTTGACTAATTTGAGGAAACATATGCACATTCAAAAGACAAAATTGATTAACAAATTCAAAAGAAACAGTTCACTGTTATGAACTCCATTCTGGAAAATTCCTTTCTAATAAACGAACAGTTCAGACTTGCACTTAGTATTCAACTTGAAAATGTTATGGATTAGCATGCTAAGACATTTAGGAATCCAAATTGACAAAGAAAACTTAAGAAAATAATCCAACCATTTCCAAATTTGAATGCAATTCCTCCTTGGGTCGTTTTTTTGTCCATTGTTGGAAAAATACAAGTTGATATTAAATTAACAAATTGACTTCCCTAAAACACTCTAAACCCTCCCTAGACTAATCCTCCATGTCTCTTCGACATCCTAAGCGATGGAAGAGTTCTAAATTAACCAAATTGAGAATTTGAAAACTGTCAGTTCACTAATTAGAACCCTGCAGATTATTTTCATTAAATTTACCTCTCAAACTTCATCAATTTCTAAAATTTTTGGTCCTTGTGCAAAGAGGGCATCAAGGGCTTTCTGAAAAGTCCTCGTTTTCCCAAAACTGAGCTTTCTAGCTCAAGTTATGGCCATTTGAAGTTTTACTTCAATTTGGCATTCAAAAAAATATATATAATAAAATTTAAATCTAACTATAGAAAAATTTACAGTTTAAACTTTGGAAAAAATTCCAAAAATTTCTGCAGCCCCTGCCATCTTGCAACCAATCAGGGCCTACTATGTGGCACCCTAGGAGGGGTGGACCAATTGTTAAACTTATCCCTTTGAAAATTTTGCCTTGGAAAAATTTTCCCATTTTACCCCGCCGGCCCGCAACCAATCACATGCTGCCACGTGGCATGGTGAAAGAGCGGACTCCTTCCAAAAATTGAAACTTATTCTTTTGAAAAATTTTACTTGGAAAAAATTTTCCATTTTCCTCCGCCGTTCTATAGCCAATCAGAGGGTGACACGTGTCCTCTAGGGGCTGAGGTGGAGGCACAGTTCATTTTAACGTTTGTTCCTTTTGAAAAGTTTTTGGGAACAATTTCTCATTTTGGCCCCACCGGCCCGTGGCCCATGAGAGCATGCCATGTGGCACTTTGGGATGGAGGCAAGAGGGTGGACCCTTCTTCTTCCTTTGTTTGTTTGTTTTGGCCTTGGGAAAATGTTCTAAATTTCTCCCATGGCCCGCATCTCCGCCTTCCCCTCGGACTTTGTTCTTCCATGGGTGCACAGACCCGCACACATTTTTCTTCATTTCCTCCTTCATTGGGCACAAGGCACTAAATCCACATGCCGCTCTACCCTTCCCTTCTATTTTCCTGCTTGGCGTCAGGACTCGACACACGTCCACCCGGGGACCCGCGGGGGCACGGAATGCTTTGTGATTTTGAGCCATGTGATGGGAAAATTTCCCTATACCACCCCACGACCCACCAATCCATCCAAAGTGCTTCCCCCTCCACTTGACACGTGTCCCCTAGGGGAAAATTTTCCCTAGAAACTCTGCCCACTCATATCTTGAGTTCTACAAGGAGTTAGGAGGACTTCCTTATATCACCGGAAAGGTGAGAAAATTTCCTATCCATAGGGAATGGTTTATGGAAATTTTGGAAGAATTAAGTAAGAAAAAAATCTAGTTGAAACTCTGAGCCTGTTAGAGAGCAGGCATGGGGGTAAATTACTCCCTGAACCCAACTAAAACATGTAACCCTAAAATTGGAACCTTGTGAACTTGATATAAGTTAATAAAGGAAACTTATGTTTTGGTAACTAGGATTTGTTCTGGAATCTATTAGTGAAAACTGATGTTTAGCAACCTGAATGTAGATAATTCAAAAAAAAAAATCCAGAATTTTTCTAGCTAACCCTAAGTAATTTCTTGGGTCTCAAGTGGTTGTTTAAACGGGCACTACAGCAAGTGCCACATTTCATAGGGCTATGGACTTGGATTTCAAGGATTTGAAGGGAAACTACACGGTGGTATACCTTGATGATGTAGAAGCATCAAGGGAAAATCACAATAAGGTCATATAAGACCATTAGGGAATAATTTCTAGGTGTATTTAAGTTTGAAATGTTGTAAAAACACATTGATATACTTGTAAAAGGACAATAAGTGCTTGTAAAAGTTGAATTAGTTGTTATCACAAGTCATATAAGGCTATGAAATCCATGTCATCATGTCATAGTTGTCTTATATGGACTATAGTAGTCTATTTAGATAATATCTACTTGATTTCTATGTTGATGAGGTTGTTGAAGTTGTTGAGACAGTCTAGGAGTTAGTTTAGGAGCTTGTTAGGAGTTATACTTAGCAAATTCATGCCTATTTCATAGGTAATTCAAGGAAGTGAATATAATTAGAGGTAAGTAGAGGTTTTAGAAGATGAATAATAAATAATACAAGTGGGGATGATGTTTTGAGAAGAAGATTTGGCTTTGTTTGCATGAAATTGCATGTTTTGTTGGACTATATAATGAAGACCCTACGTGGACAACAAGCTACAAACCCTCAATGGTGTTTTTGAGTTGAATTTATCCTGACTGTTAATTTGGAGAGGTTGCATAGGTGATGTAGATCACATGCATGATTTTTATATGTCTTGAAGTTGTGTGTATTTAATGTTTTATATATTTGAAGGCTCTCAGGCCTGAATTAGGGCCTTCGATATCTTTTCACTGAATGGATGAAATTGGATAAAAATTATAAATAATATTTTTCTTGAGATGCTCTAGCTATTCCCTAAATTCCAATGTGAATGATTACGTGTAGCCTGAGATCTACATGACTATATTTTCAAGCAAACCTGACAAGAAAACCAGTGCACAGTTAGTAAAGGAAACAAACATATTTTGTGTATAACTTGATAAATCATGGGCTTATATGCATATTGAAGTGATATCATGTATATATGACATGTTTTTATGATATAATGGGCTCAATAACAAGGAAAATTCCATTAATTCAATGAATTCAAACTATACAAAGCCTTTTAGGACTGTATAAAGCCATTTTGGAGATCAATAAAGGGAGCAAGAGAAAAATATGATGAAAAACCAATGCATGCAAGTTGAATGACATCTAACCAGGTATGATTGAGGTGTTTTAGTGATTCTATAGTGATTCCTATAATAAAATTTTTTCATTTGAATAGATCATGACTGTATGATTGTGCCAAGTCATTTTGAAAGGCTATGTAGAAAGGAGAATTAGTAAGGTTAGCCCTAGACTAGCATAAGAAAGATCTTGGACACCTGAATCGTGATTAGAGAGGTCTGTAGAATAGTTAAGAAGAACATGGAAACCCTCTAATTCCAATGAAAACCTTGATTTAGGCATATATGACCTATATGAACCCTTGGGGTAGACTTTTGAGGTTACATAGCTGAAGATCATTGCTTGAGTAATCATAAGGAGGTCTAAAGGATAAGTTGGTACCTTGAACATGTTGAAATAGGAAAATAGATCATGTGACTACATATGAAGAATAACTCCATGTGGGGTAAACTGCATGGTAGAGAACTCAAAGGGAATACTTACTAGAAGCTCATAAGTACATCTTGCAACCTGAAATAGTCTTGTTGTTGGACATCATGTGGTTAAAGGAGTCTTGAAACATCTATTAGATAATGATTCGGTGATCACACAGTGATCACATCTCTAATAGACATCATAGAACCTCTCTAGTTGTTTTTCATTCATACATGAACATGCATTAGGTCTCTCAAATGGACCTCAGATGATGTAAGCATAGGCTAAGGTGTATAGAAGTTGCATGCAAATACTATTGCAAGAAAAACACAAGGTGTTTGGAGTCTACTAAGGTGCATAGAACCTTAATTAATGATCCTTAAGTAGGGGTTGGCTAGTTTCGGTTAGAACAAGTTTGGAACATTTTGTTATTAAGACTTCAAATCAGTTTATAGGTCAAGGTTAAGCATATACCCATGCACCAGTTTGGTATTAAAGTAGAGAGTCTAATTATAGAGTACATTTATTTGATAAAAGAAGAAGAATATATATTTGTGTATGCAGGTATCTAGGAGCTATTAAAGGTGAGATTATTTTTTATTATAAGAAAGAGTAAGATGGTGCAGCTGAGAGGAGAAGGAGGACAATCCTTGGGAGACAAGTTGGATGAAGTGATAAGAGATTTTTTTATGAGGATGGAGAATATAGAAGTTTGATAAAGGAGTATGATGGAGGAAATAAGTGTCTCGAAAGAAAAAATGACCAAGAAGGAATCTATGATATGACTTATAGGAGTACAAGAACTTCAAGCTTCAGGAATGCAAATAGTTAACAGAGGTAAGGTTATCCAAAATGCTCATTTTAAAGGAAGATGTTATAAATTTCAAAAACATGCAAGTCATATAGCTAGTGAATGATTGGAAATGAACCATGGAATGTCAACTATGAAAGGGAATGGAACAATGGCTAATGAAGGTGAGGTAAGAGAAGGTAAATCTCTTTTGATGAGAAGAACGATGTTTAGATAAAGTAGTATGATGGATTTGATCACTCAAAGAAGGAATTTATTCAAAATAAGATGCAAAGCTCAAGGAAAATGTTGTGAATTGATCATACATAGTAGAAGTACTGAGAATTTGGTGTCTACAAATATGGTAGAGAAGCTAAAACTAAATAAATTCCCTCACCCAACACCATATAAGATGTCTTGGGTGCAGCAGGGTCATCAGTTGACGGTGAATAAGTAGTGTCATGTTGAATTCAAGATAGGAAGCTACAAGGACAAGGTAGCATGTGATATTGTGCCAATGAATGTATGTCATGTCTTGTTAAGTAGGCCCTGACAATATTATAGGCAAACAACTCATAATGGGAAGAAGAATACATATGCATGTTTGTGAAAGGATAGGATTGAACATACTTTAATATCCTTGAAAGGAGAACTCAAAGAAAGAGGAAACATGAGAGTAATGATGGAAATGAAAGAGTACTTGAACAGTACAAGAGAAACAAAAAGGAGAAATTTCATAGAGGTAATTGAGACTCAAATTTTCAATCTAACAAATGATGTTGTATGCAGGTATGCATGTATGACAAAACAAGAAGATGACCAGTCCAATGATGGACAAACAATGTTGGATGATGTAGCTCTAGAGAAAGAATTCATGCAAGTTATAGATGACAAAAAGAACAAGATACTTTTGGTGGAATAATAAGTGATTGGGGCATTCTTAGCCTCTCTTGAAGATAAAGAATGATAGGATAATGCAATAGTTGAACCAGTTGGTCAAGATGATAGTCCTAAGTTTGATTAGGAAAAGGAGGAGTTAGATAAATGTGTGTTGGAAGAAGAGTTGCAACTGATATAAGATATGCTCAATTCCTAGGATGAATAAAGGGAAATAAAGTGTGAATAAGGAACAACTATGACAAAAGGAAGAGCTAAGGAAGCTCAAGGTTTTCAGTTTAATTGTGATTTTTAGTGTGTATTTGTAGATCTTGGAGATGAATCGGTACAAGAAGGCAATTGCAAGGCTAGGATGGAAACCAAAATCTTAGACATAGGATGAAGAGTAGCATAAGGAAGGATTTAAGATCCTTCAAACCAAATACAAGGAGCAGTATGAAAATGGTGGCTGCTCAAGACAAGTAATGACAAATCTCAACTCACAAGATGGAGCAAGAAGAAACGAAAGCATAACAGGTCCATGGTGCATAATGGTACCTCAAGAGGATGTAAAATTGCATGAAAATCAAGTTAGTGAAGTGATAAGCATTCAAAGGTCCAAGGAAATAGCTAGCAGCCTGAAATCATATCAAAATCTACATGTAAGACAAGTAGGTACAATTTTAAGCATGAAGAACCTTCATTTTGCTGGCATAGACCTTTGGAATGGTATGTTATATCAAGATAGTGTGTATAAGGATGAGAGGAACATGAAACTTAAAGAGTTCATTGCATGGGAAATGGTAAATCAGGTAAATGAAACAAGAAAAGACTGTGAAAATGGCTTGATTATAGCTATAACATGGACTGAAACAAATTTGAGGTTTTATAAGCATAAAGAAATGAAAGCAAGTCCTTCATATAATCTTGAATCTATTGTATATGCAAGAAGGAGAGTTATGAAAGAGAGGAGCATCAGTTCAAGTTTGGAGATTGACATAGTAGTTCTAGTAGCGAGGATGATGCTTGGAAATAAGACAAAACATGATGTTCAAACATTCATAAATAGTCCTAAGGTTGTAGTGATCTTCATCTCCAGTCATAGGGTCAAATTGATGATCATTCAAGGAGTCATAGCATTCCAGGAAGAAGACCAATCAGTGTAAGACCAAGGAATGTTAGGTATAGTCCAAATTGAGAGGAATACAATGCAAGATGGAAGCAAGAATGGTAGTGAGCAAGATAGTGACAACCAATTGCATGAAGAGACAACTAAGGAGTCATATAGAGTGGCACATGAATTACATTTTAGCATAAAAGATTTTTGTTTTATTGACAAGGTTAAGCAAGCTTATGAGAAAGCTATAGGTGAATATGAAAAAAAGATGGTGATAAAACAAGTTTATGAAACAATAAGGCTCTATATTTTCATATCTAATCTTGACATGAATGCATTTACATAAGAAACAAGAGATACGGCAGAGGTCTTATGGAGGTCTAAGATGGAGAAAATTGAAGAAGACATATTTACAAACATAAAAATAAAGACCATTAATAGAAAGATGAAGCAAGAAGCAAGCAAGAGGAATAAAATCAAGAAGAAACAATACAGGGGAAACTATAGAAGACAAATTATAAGTATTAGTTAAGCAAGAGCAACAAGGATGAACTAGAAGTCAAGAAATAAGACAAACTATTTGAGCAAGAGCTCAATTTTTTCTCTCAAGGGAACTATGATGCAGGAGCATCAAGGGACAAAGCACAATAAGGTCATTCTAGACCATTAGGGAATGATTTCTAGGTGTGTTGAAGTTTGAAATGTTGTAAAAACACCTTAACATGTCGTCAAAGGTGAATGAGTGCTTTAAGAAAGTTGTAAGAGTGAACTTGACTTGGTAAAAGAGGATTATAGGCAAAATAAAGCCATGCCAACATACGATAGTTGTCATGTACAACCTATATGAGTGTATTAAGTTATATTTATCTGATTTCCATGTAAGGAGGTTGTTAAGCCTTCATAGGAAGAAGTTGAGTCAATTTAGGAGTTGGATAGACTCTAAACTTAGCTAGTATACACCTATTCATAGGTGTTTTTGAATGTAATGGAGCAAAGCAGATGTTATTGAGGTTGATTAATGAAGATTATAACATGAATGGTGATTTGAAGTGGAAATAAACCTCTGTTTTGAACGAAAATGCATGCTTTCAGTTGACTGTGGTAAAACCCATGGCAAGACAACAAGCTAGAAACCATCAATGGTGTTTTTGAGTTGATTTTCTCCTGAATGTTAATTTTGAGAGGTTGCATAGGTGATGTAGATCACATGCATGATTTTTATATGTCTTGAAGTTGTGTATATTTAATGTTATATATATTTGAAGGCTCTTGGGCCTTAATTAGGGCCTTCGATATCTTTTCACTAGATGGATGAAATTGGCTAAAAATTGCAAATAATATTTGTCTCGAGATGCTCTATCTATTCCCCAAATTCTGATGTGAATGGTTACGTATAACCTGAGATCTACATGACTGTATTTTTTAGCAAACCTGACAAGAAAACCAATACACAATTAGTAAAGGAAACAAACATATTTTGCATATAACTTGATAAATCATGAGCTTAGATGCATATTAAAGTGATATCAAGTATGGATGACATGTTTGTATGATTTTATGAGCTCATTAACAAGGAAAATGCCATTAATTCAATGAATTCGTACTGTATAGAGCCTTCTAGGATTGTATAAAGCCATTTTGGAGATCAATAAAGGGAGCACGAGAAAAATATGATGAAAACCCAATGCATGCAAGTTGAATGACATCTAACCAAGTATGATTGAAGTGTTTTAGTGATTCTATAGTTAGTCCTATAATGGATTTGTTTTTATTTGAATAGAGCATGATTGTATGACTATGCCAAGTCATTGTGAAAGGCTATGTAGAAATGAGAATTAGCAAGGTTAGCCCTAGACTAGCATAAGAAATATCTTGGAAACTTGAATCATGATTAGAGAGGTTTGTATCATAGTTAAGAAGAACATGGAAACCCTCTAATTCCATTGAAAACCTTGATTTGGGCATATACGACCTATATGAACCCTTGGGGCAGTGTTTTGAGGTTGCATAGTTAAATATCATTGCTTGAGTAATTATAAGGAGGACTAAAGGATAAGTTGGTGTCTTGAACATGTTGAAACATGTTAAGAGATCTTGTGACTACATATGAAGAAGAACTCCATATGGGGTAAAGTGTATGGTAGAGAACTCAAAGGTATACTTACTAGAAGCTCATAAGTACATCTTGTAGCCTAAAACAGTCTTGTTATTGGACATCATGTGGTTATAGGAGTCTTGGCACATCTATTAGATAATGATTCATTGATCACACAGTGATCAAATCTCTAGTACACAACATAGAACCTCTCTAGTTTTTTGTCATTCATACATGAACATGCATTAGGTCTCTCAAATGGAGCTCAGATGATGTAAGCATAGGTTAAGGTATATAGAATTTGCATGCAAATACTATTGCAAGAAAAACACAAGATGTTTGGAGTCTACTAAGGTGCATAGAACCTTTATTAATGATCCTCAAGTAGGGGTTGGTTGGTTTCAATTAGAACAAGTTTGGAACATTGTGTTATTAAGCCTTTAAATCAGTTTATAGGTAAAGGTTAAGCATATACTCCTACACCACTTGATGACCTAATGGTACACTCCAAGAAAGAGAGGAGCATTTGTAATAACTTGAACAAGTTTTGATCCGTTGCAGGTGTATACACAAAATCACACACTTTGAGTTATTGTCTAGTCTCAATCACATACTACTATTTTCATGATTCCTAAGTAAGAAAAGTACTAATTAACCTATGTCTTTGGAAATATTTTGTTACTTTCTATTACTACTTTCGGTCTTGCATATTTATTGGCCCATTCAATTTTTTATACTTCAATTTTACCCTTTCTAGACTTGGGCACCCAATCAAGATGCCAGCGCTAGGTGCCCTTGTCCCCTTTGGGCGCCCCAATCCTCTTTGTACTTTGGTTACACTTTTTGGGTCCCTTTCTAGCCATTTGAGCATCTTATGTTTTTGATACTCGGTATTTTCAAGGTTAATTACAAAATTCAAGTAAGGAAATCATATAAATATAAAGTTATGTGATCATAATAAGGGACCAAACACTAAGCATCTACTATATCCACTTAAGGTTACATCCATCAAAGGTATTTGTAGCTCCATTTGCATACATCTAGCTCCATCATAAGGCACACAGTTTGGTTCATTTACATCACACTTCATAGGAGGGGATTCTATTGTTTCCATGCACACATTATTTACATTATACATCAAATTACTTGTTCACTACTCACAAAGTGTGACTGACACAAGAGCAACCTAGGGCACATTTCCACACACACACACCTAGAACTACATTGGGTCTAAGATGTAGTGCAACGTTCAGTGATAAGTCCATCAATTTGGCAGCTGAGAATAGTTTGATCCCTTCATATGCATATTTATTTTTTAGGGTTTTGATGCTTTGTTTGGGGTTTTACAAGTGATTTATTCATCGTAGGTTTACAACGACATCCAGTGAAGTTTAGTGATATACATGCAATAAGAATCAAAGAAGTGTAGACACTTAGCAACCATATAGGAATTAGGTTTTGACCATTTTTGCAGACCAGGGTACCCATAACTTAGATCAAGGTGCCCATGGGCACCCCTATCCCTCTCTAGGTGCCCCAGTCCAACCAAATCACCTAGATCTCTAGGCTTATATGTGATGGGTTTTCATCTTTGTTCATTCGGTCTCCACTCCAACATAGTCCAAAAACTTCTGTGAATCAGCTAAGGCTCTTATAACCCTCTTTACACATTAGGGTTTCATATTTTCTATCTTATTTTGTGTGGGTATTATTTTGGTATTCCATTATTCATTTTATTTACTGTAAACTTGCACTAGATTAGGCTAGAATATTTACAATTTAGTTTAATTAGCAAGAGGCATCACATATCCCTAAATTTGAATAAGTCAATATTTGGGGTTACTGATGGAAAGCTCCTTAGGCACATTATGAACCAAGAAGGCACTAAGATTAATCTAGAAAGAGTGGAGGTTGTTCAAATACTATCTTTGTCTATCAGAAAACTAGGTGTACATTCTTTCTTTAGTAAGGTTAATTTCTTGAGAAGGTTTGTATCATATTTCACCGAGATCAAAAAAATATATAGTCAACATGATGAAACCTAAAGAATCCTTCAAGTGGAGCAAGTGGGTAAAGGAATCCTTTAAGTCTATTAAAGGTGTCATTGCAAAAGCACCCACTCTGGTATGCCCCGATTTCGCTAAGGAGTTCATCCTCTATTATTATGCCTCCGAGCATATTATCTCTTTTGTTCTCATGCAAGAAAATGAAGATAAATTCTAGTCACTCATTGCATTCCTGAGTGCTCCTCTGAAGGCACATGAGCTCAATTACTCATAACATGAAAAACATGATTATGTGGTGGTAAGAGCATTTAAGAACTTCATATTCTATTTTCTAAATTATCGTGTTGTTGTTATGGTCCCAAGTCTAGCGGTCAAATCTATTATGATGCAGCAAGACTTAGGCACAAGAAGAGGAAATTGGGTGTTGAAAGTGTAAGAATACAATCTTGAAATCAAACCCTCTAAGTTGGTGTGAGGTAATGGATTGTGTGAACTTATTTCCTAAGAAGAATGGAAATATTGCTCCAATTTTTATGCCTACTTGATTAAATATATTCCTCTCGTGCTCTTTGTGAGTACCATTGACCCCTGATATGCTGACATAGCCTATTTTCTGACAGATGGGGATTTACCTCCTAGCCTTGATCAAAAGAAAAGGAGAACTCTTCTCCTCAGAGCATCAAAATATGTCATCTAGGAGAATGTTCTGTACAAGAAAGGATTGGAAGGCACATTCTTGAGGTGCATAGAAGAAGAACGATAAAAGAAAAATTTAAAGACATATCATTATCAAGCATGTGGAGGTCACTTCTTTGCAATGGTTACATCCCACAAGATCCTAAGAGGTGGCTATTATTAGCCTACTCTTTTCTTTGATGTATACAAATGGGTCAGAAAATGTGATCCATGCCAACAGTTTGTGAGAAGACCAAGGATTTCTACTGTACCCCTCAAGCCCAAAATGATTAAAGAACCTTTCCAACTATGGGGTCTAGAATTCATCGGTGTATTAAATCCACACTCCAACAAAGGCCACATGTATTTCGTTACACCTACAAACTATTTCAAAAAATGGGTAGAATCCATTCCAATAAAGCATGTTGATTCTGAGACTATGTGTAACTTTTTGAAAGAGAACATCATTGTCAGATTCGAGGTGACAAGCAAGATAATAACAAACTATGCCACCTACTTCTCTTTAGGTGAGATGATGGAATTTTGATATAATCATGGTATTTATTTATCTCATTTTGTTGATTACTACTCTTAAGGAAATGGCCAAACAGAATCTAGGAATAAAAATATTGTCACTATTATTCACAAGTTAGTGGATTTCAATCAAAGGGATTAGCATAAGAAACTATATGATGCCTAATGGACTAATCAGATCATGCCCAAAAAATCCATTGGTACCTCTCCTTTCCAATTTCTATATGGGATTGAAGCTCAAATCCCCATTTCTCAAGACCTACCTGCTTACAACTTGTGAATGTAGTAGAAAATGAGGAGTATTCAGATGCTCTTGATAAGCGTATTTGTTACTTGTGTAAGCTATGAAAAATACACTACTAACAAGGAAGTAAAATACCAATAATCATACCTCCTCCTTCGCGTTCCGTAGCAAACCTCGGAATGGGCTAGGAAACTTGGATTGAGCCCTGATTTTGTGATATGTAGGTGCTTTTCTTCAAGACGGAGCAAGACCTTCCTGCAACAACGATCTTCTTACTTTGCACTAGATGGGAAAAAGGATTATGAGGCTATTTTGGCATTAGGACGAGGCAAAATGATGTTCTTTGCTCAAAGGATGCAAGAACTTAGATATGGCATGAAATCTTATTCTCCGTGTGTTTAGAGGGGAGGGGTAAGGTTGTATTTATAGCCTGAGGGAGTGATTAGCTTAGATTAATTTAAGTAATCATGGTTTGAAAATGTGGGCAAGATTAAGTGGGTGGTTTGAAAATGTGGGCAAGATTAGGTGGGTGGTTTGAAAATGTGGGCAATATTAGGTGAGTGGGGGCCACGAAGGATGGGTGAAGAATGGGTGAGGATTTGAATTATATTTTTAATTCAATAGTGGAAAAACATGGAGAATAATGACATGTGGTGAGGATTAGATTATTTTTAGATTTTGAAATGGATAATTAATCAAATTATATTTGATTAATTCGAAGTGTATTTTTGTGGGAAATGAGGAAGGGAAATTAATTGATTTAGGATAGATGTGAAATTGGGGTGTCTACATTTGCCCCTCTTTGGAAGGGTACTATGAAAGTAGTGTCCTTTCAAAGAAAGTAGACGGTATGGGGGAAGAATTCAATCTACTTTTTTAAAAGGTAGAGCGAATGTTTGTTGGGGAGAATAGAAAGTGGTGAGTGACGGATGTCATAGTATCCTCCAAGACAAAAATGTCATGAGAAGATGTGATTATGGATAGATGTGGTGATGCCCCCTCGAGAGGACTGATGAGAATGAAATATATGACAGAACTCTCGAAAAGAAAGGAAATGGATTCGGCGGAGAAGAGGATGATAATGGAGTGGAAGAGACTGGAATGACCGCACGACGCAAATGGAGAAAGGATTCAATCGACCTTGAATGCTAGGTGGGAGGGTGTGTGGGAAAGAGAAAAGGGAATGGATAGGGTTGGGGGTTGATTATGAGAAGAGTAAGGGAGATAGGGGAGGGGGAAAAAAAAGGAATGAAAGAGGTAGAAATAAGAGAGAGGGATGATAGGGGAAGAAGGGAATGATGAAGGACAAACAAGGCAAAAAGAGGAAAATGACAGAGTAGAGGGTGAAGGGATGAAATAGAGAAATGTGCAAAATGAAGGAAGCAACAGAGATAGTAAAGAGGGATACGTGGAAGTGAAATAAATGAGAGAGTGAAGAAAATTAGGAAATGGGAAAGGATAAATAAGAAGGAGAAAACGAGGTGGGAGTAGGGGGTGAAATGGAGGGAAATGGAAAGAGGAAAAAAGAAGAAGTAGAACGGAGAAAAAAAAGAAACTATGAGGGGCGAGGAAAGTGTGAAAAAGAGGAGAGAAAGGAAGAGAAACATATACAGAATTAACGAAAAGGTAGGGGTGGTAGAGAAAAGGGGAAGTGGTCAGAAGAAACGTGAAAATTAGGGGAGAGGAAAGGAAGATAGAACGAATACAAGGAGAAGATTGAAGGAATCACGTCATTGCAAGGAAGACCAAGGCAAAGAATATGGAACAGACCGTATGGAGATGCATGTGGAGAGTGGGATGATAAAAAAGACAGGACAATGCTGAACAACCAGGTTATCGATGGGGATGTAAGGAGGAAACGTGATGGAAAAAGGGGAAGAAGATGATATAGGGGAAGGGAAATAAGACGAGGGGTGGGAGAGAGAAGAGGATAACAAAGGAAATGATGGAGAAAGAAGGGAATACATAAAGGGGGTAATAAGTGGAAAGGAAATGGTAGAAGGAATGTTCAAAGAAGAAAGAGGGGAGGAATGACATCGATTGGAAAAGATGTGGAGATGCATGAAACAAGGATACTATGAGGATGGGAAAATAGAAAAATAAGGTATGATGAAGACAGTAAAGATATTGAAGAGGGCAAAGAGGAGATGGAGAGATGGGTAAAAAGTGACAAGAAAGGGTGGGAGTGAGGGAAAATAATAGGAGAGAAAAGAGAATGGGGGATAGAAGAGGCAATGCCAATGAGGGGGACGTTAGGGAAATCCCCTTGACAATGAGTGGTGGGGAAGGGTGAAAGAAAAAATGAAGAAAAAGAGAAAGCGAAGGAGGACTGGAAAGGGTAACGCTCAACAAAGGGACGTTAGGGAAAACCCGTTGCCAATGAGTGGTGGGCTTAGAGGAGGGAAGGAATGAAGGGAAACTCTGGAAGGTCCAAGGGAGTGAATGAGGTCGTGCGGAATGAGGATTGATAATTTTTAGGGAAAACCCGTTGACAATTATGAGTGCAGGAAGAGAAGATGATGATGAAAGAATGATATAGGAGTATTAACAGTAATGGTGAATATGTCTATGGGTAGAAATGTGGGGGGAATGTGAGAAGATGAAGGGGAAAGAGTGAAGAAGATGGGAGGGAGGAGGTGGGACGAAGTGAAAGCGAGGAGAGGATGGGGGTGATGAGGATGAACGAGGTGAGGATGAAGAACCAAGACATGAAAAGAATGGGAAGAAATGGTATGAAGGATGATGGATCAAGGAGGGGAAAATGGGGGAAAAGAATGTGATTGTAGGTGGAAGAGATGAGGTGTATGTTGTAAGAAGATATGTGGAGAAATGATAATAGTAGGAGGAAAAAGTGGGTAATAGGAGATACCAGGTGGAAGAAACGATCAATAAAGTGAACTAAGAATGAAGCGGGGGAGAAGTTCCTGATGACAAGTTAAGTGTAGGGAGGACCCTAACATAAGATTGTCATGTGACGGAAGTGGTTAAGTAAGATTGCCATGTGAGCAAAACTGGAGATGACAAATGGTCAAGCGAGAAGTGGTGTTTGCGAGAATCGAAAAGGAAGTGAAAGGATGTGATAATGGGGAATGCCGAGAAAAAATGAAGGGTGAAGGGTGGGTAGTGATGGGGAAAGGCAAGGAGACAGATCATCCTTAAGAGGGACTCTTAAGTGAGATCACCATGCTAGGTGAGTGGTTAAGTAAGATTGCCAAGCAGAGGAGGGTGATAGTGGTGGTAAAAAGATGTGATGATGGGGAATGAAGAGGAAATATGGTGGTGAGATTGGAGAGTGATGGGCGAGTGTAAGATGACATGTCATGCTTAAGAGAATCTCTTAAGTAAGATCGTCATACTGCTGGAGAAGTTTCGTAGGGTCTCCCAACCGACAGGGATGATATGCAAAGAGAAAGACAAAATGATATTGGGAATAGGGGTGGAATGGTAGGGTGAAGAAGATGATCGCGATGAGAAGTGGGAGAAGGAAGATGGGGGAAATATGATGGGATGGGGGAAGGCCACAGGACAGATCAACCTTAAGTAGAAGTCTTAAGTAAGATTGCCATGCGGCTGGGATGGTTAAGTAAGATCGCCAAGCTGAGGAAGAAGGATGATGTTAGAGTTGGTGGGAATAGGGTATGAAAAAATGGACTGAAGGGGAACCCTCAAGTGAATTTTCCATACTACGAGAGCGTGTAAGTAGGATGACCAGGCATAAGGTGGATTTGGGGAAGGATGAGAAAAGAGTGAGTGAGGTATGCCTAAGTGGTATATGATATGAGATGAGGTGATAATAAGAAAGAAAGGACACAAAGGAGTGTAACATGAATGGATGAAGGAATATATGCAGTGGAGGGCGGAGAGTGTGAGGGGAATCCTTAATTGGGATGCCCACGTGGTGAGAGTAATGATGCGGGAATGGGAAGTAGAAGAGGTGGAGTTGGAAGATGTGTTTGGTGGTGATGGTTATTTGATGAGAGGGCATGTGGTGAAGAAGCTTCTACAGCGGGAAGATCTTAGGGAGAGGGTAAACCTCCACTGAGGATTCCATATAGAAGGGGTTATTAAGTAAGATTGTCAAGCGGGAAGAAAACGGGTGAAAGGAAAGAATACCAATGGGTGAGAGGGGACAGGAATGGTGAGAAGGGTAATATGGGTATAAGCGGCGGAGGAGTAAAAATGAGAAGTGAGAATGAATGGATCAAATACATGGTGATCATGGTGGGGGAGAAGGAGCTGCTGGATAGTGAATGCTACTTGAGAAAGATCGTCAAGTAGGATTCGCAAACTGCAATGGTGATCAAGTAGGATTCGCAAACTGGAGAATGCATTAGTATGGGTGAATGGATGGGGTGCAAAGTAAGATGTTGATCATGCAGGAAGATACTCACGTGACGAAAAGCATCTTAATTTTAATATAGCACATAACAGGATGCATCGTGATATAAAAGATCAGGATGACTAGACTGTAATATGCGTGATAGCATAGACAAGGGGCCATCAAAAAGGTTTGATGCCCCAGTACGATATGCAAATGGAAGAGAGCATAGACAGAGGCCATCAAGAAAGTATGATGCCCCAGTACGACATGTAATCAGATAACATAAGAATATTACAGAGAACACCAGGATATATAAAATCAAGATGCCCCCTGTAATATATCAAGATACAAGAAAGCAATTAATAATTTTCCACTAATAATGCAACACAAGAACCAGTAAACATGTCCCTAACGTGTTCCACAGTGATGATTGATTAGATGTGCCCCCAAGCAGAGGTACAAAGGATTGGGTCAGTCTCCTCAAACAAGGAAACAATGAGAGCCGGATTTTCCCCAAGCGAGGATTCACGCGAGGAGAAGTGGTTTGAAATTGGTAGTCATAAGGTGGTTGGACCATTCGTTTGGGATAATAGTTCAAAGGATGAACTGTGTTACTTATTGAGTTTTTACAATTTTGTGGATGTTTTTGGTCTTTTGAAAATTTTACAAATGTTTTTGTATTTTGGATATTTTCTAATGTTTTTGTTTTTGGATTTTTGGATTTTCTAATGTTTGTTTTTGAATTTTATAATTTTTTTGGATTTTCTAATGTTTTTGAATTTTTATGATGTTTACACTGTGTTTGGATTTTTGACGATTTTCAAATGTTTTTGGATTTTTGGATTTTTACACTGTTTTTGGATTTTTGATGATTTTCAAATGTTTTTGGATTTTTGGATTTTTACATTATTTTTGGATTTTTGGATTTTGACACTGTTTTTGGATTTTTGGATTTTTACACTGTTTTTGGATTTTTAATGATTTTCAAATGTTTTTTGATATTTGGATTTTTACATTGTTTTTAGATTTTTAGATTTTGACACTTTTTTGGATTTTTGGATTTTTACACTGTTTTTGGATTTTTGATGATTTTCAAATGTTTTTGGATTTTTAGATTTTTACATTGGTTTTTAGATTTTTTTACGATTTTCAAATGTTTTTTGATTTTTACATTGTGATTGACAATTTATGGACCAGAGTGCAGACTTATTTTTGAGAGACGATGTACGTGTTCCGTATTGTAACTTATGCTCAAAATAACATAAATTCACTTTCCATTGGCATGATATGGTGGTGATGATATGATGAAAAGAATTCCAACTCCATTCTTGACTCCACACAACTAGTAAGATGTGTGGGCTCATCACCAAGAATCAAGAAGGACGTAGGAGGTAGATAATGAATATAGAGACAAATGCTAACAACAATCCCTTTGGGAAATTGTGACTCCATTCTTCATAATGGTACTGAACCGGTTTCAAAAATAGCTTTCACTTTATGAGTCACATGCTAGACTTAGACAGTTATGTGGCCTGCTGATTGATAAGATATGAGGTTAAGGGATAGTTCTCTCTTCACTTAGGCATCTAAATTACGTGTTTGGGGATTCTATAATTTGTAAGCACTATAAGATTTTGTATTTTTGAAATGATTCCCTATCCCTTGCCCCATGCTACTAGTGAGAAGCAAGGGCTCATCACCAAAGGCAAAGTATAGGCGAGTGAATTTCCTTTTTGTCTTTTTTTTTTGTTTTGTCTTGGTTTTTTTTTTAGTTTTTTTTTTTAATATTTTGCAATGGTTTTATGCTTTTATGAGAATGACCCTCTACGCTTTGCCCCATGACACTTGTAAGAGGCAAGGGTTTATCACCGAAGACAAGACGTAGACGAGTAAGGGCACCTTCCTCCATTCCCAGTCTCACACTACTAGTAAGAAGTGTGGGCTCAACACCAAAGACTATGAAGGACGAAAGATGTGACAATGAATTATTCATAAGTTATTGAATTGATGGATTTTTTTACAATAGTGCTTTATATTTGGGAAGAAACATCTGCCCCCAATCTCAGCCCCACACGACTAGTAGGACGCGAGGGTTCAACACCGAAGACTGAGATGGACGACCAAACGAACTGGGTAATGAAGTTTAGAGCTTTGTTATGAAAGAGAGAATGTATTAGAAGGGGATATATTACCATCAGTAAGCTTCTAGGTATGACCATAGAGGAAAGCGACTGAAAGTGGAAGAAGTATGATGCTCACAAACTTAATAGGATTTATATTAGCACTTGTCTCATGATGATAAATATGAAGATGTGATTTTGATAAAGAAAATATCTGCCAATGGAAATGAATGAATTTAAATTATTCGGAAATAAGCAAGACAAAAGGAACAATGTACACGTTGTTGTTTCCTGGAATATAGAGTTATTTCAAGAATAAAATTTCTTTGAATGGAATGCATTCATGGGTTTTTCAAGGACTTGGCCGGTGTCAATGGCCAATTTATAAGCTCCAAACCCAAAACTATCTATGATTTCGTTGGGCTCAAATTTTTCTTGTTTGTCTCGTTCTTTGGGTGTGTTCTTTCGATTTTCTTTAAGAATGAAATGATTGACCTTAAATTTTCTAGGTTTGAATTTTTTATGGTAGCTATGTCGTAGCTGATTTTGATACACTTGAAGATGATCTAGGGCATTAAGTCGTTTTTCATCAAGAAGCTCGAGTTTATTAAGGCGTGACTGTCGATAATAATATTGATTGATTACATCTTTGAGGGATATTCTAAAGGATGAGAATTCAACCTTGACATGTAAAATAGCTTCCCAACCATAAATAAAGTAGAAGGGAGTGGCTCCAATAGGTGTGTGATAAGATGTGCAGTAAGCCCAAAGAGTGGGATAGATTTGGTTAAGCCAATAGCTTCCATGTGTGTTGACAATGATGTTTTGTGTTATGTGGTTTTTTACTTCTATTTGTCCATTACTTGATTGTTTTGAGGATAGATTCACAATTAAAGATGGAAAATGTTGTGTAAAGATATTCTTGGGTATAAGTACCTCATAGAATGGATGCACGTAGAAGTCTTGACAGGTGAGACTAATTAGTGATGAGATTCCTGCAAGATCGATAGTTGAAAGCATGATGGACACGACGGGTTGCATTGTCGCAAGTGTCCAAACTCGATGTGGTTGTGTTTCGATAAAAAGGCTAGAGATGTTAGGCATAAAAGCCAATATATAATCAAACTTAATGGTACCTGTTGATGGAACCTCGTCTGTAGTGTCTACAGTAATATCAAGGTTTGAAAGGGAGTCTTGAAACGAGATCAAGGTCTCGTTAGATGTTGGAAGAATGTTGTCGCCCAAAACAAGTTCAATATATGTTTGGGTTGAAAGAGAGTCTTGAAATAAGTTCAAGTGCTCAGTAGATGTGGGAAGAATGTTGTTGTCCAAAACAGGTTCAATGTATGTTTGAACTAATGGGAGGAAATTTGAAGAAAATATGGATTGGTTTGGAATTAGAGAGTCTTGACTGTTGTCGTCATGATCTCGTGGAATTTCAGTATATATAGGAGTTTCGACAGTAGTCAGCTCTTCATGGAAATTTGTGGTATTGGATGTGTCGTTGGTTGCAAGAGCATTGTCATCAAGTTCTACAGAGATGACGTCGTCGTCAATTAAGTCTTGAACGTAATTCTTAAATCGCACACATTTATCTATGTGATGACCATCAATGCGATGAAAGTCACAGTATGTGTTAGGTTTGTACCAACATGGCTTAGCTTCCCCTTTGACAAAGGGTTTTGTAATTGGATATCTTATCAATTTAGCCTCTTTTAGTTGATGAAAAACACTAGAGAGACTTTCTCCAAGGGAGGTAAACTGACGTTGGACTTTACGTGAACTGATTTCTTCGTGAAGTTGTATGATCAGCTTTTTGGGCAATTTCTCATTGATTTGGGTAGCCATATGAGAGAGTTGTGTTGTCATCTTATTAATTTGTTCTAATAGCTCATTGTGTGATGTTTTTCATGAATTCATCATGTTTGAAAGAGAGGGAGAACGAAGAAAGGTGCGATGAAGAAATCAACCTATTGATTGTGATCTTTGTTTTGGCTCAATTGAGTTTTAACAAGTAAGGCTATAAGGAGAAAGCTTAAAAAAAGCTTCTCGACATAAATATGTGATAGCTTAAATAAGCTATAATGAAAATGGTTTAGATTTGGCTTAAACAAGCTCTGAATTGTTGACGTGGAGAGTAACCCAAACAGGTTAATCGTGATATGGTTGTGATATAACTCAAAATGAGTTATGAAAGGATTTGTGTTGGTTGTGATTTGGATAAACACGATGGTGGACAGAATAATGAGTGAACTCAAACAATTCACCCAATATTAGTTTGATATAGCTGGAAACAAGCTATGGATGATGTTTTGACAATTGACAATATGGGGAGTGAATGCTAGTCACTCAATATCAGTTGGATATAGCCGATGCCAAGTTATGACAAATGTATTGTTGGATGAGGTAAGCTAATGAAATTGGTGTGATGGTTTGATCTGTGTTGTTAGATTGTTTGGATGTTTTCGCTTGGTATTGAATTGGTCGAGAACTGATTTTTTTGTGGAACACAAATAGGGTCTGAACTTTTACAATGAACACATTGATATCAGCCAAGTTTTATGATTAAAAAAATGCTAAACTATTGTGTTTTCAAACAGCAAGCAGTCATGTGGATTCAATTGTTTTGGCTTATGAGGTAACTTCTTCAGGAATGATCATTATTTCATGCAATCATACAAGTATGCTGTGAAATGGTGGATGCAGGCTCTTATTACTCCAAGAAGATGCATCCTCCGATATACCCTAGTCCTGATATACCTAATTCTGTACGGGGACAGAATTGGTACGGGGAACCCTTAGAGCACTGGAGGAGACTCACCAATTCTTACTTGCCTGTTTCGGAGTGAATCACCACGTCCAGAACAGGTTTTGTGAAAAGGTGGAAGGTGATGGAGGGATGAATGTGTATGGTGTCCTTATAACTCCCCGAAGATTTACAGGGACGATGCCCAGGCTTCGTTGTTACAGCTATTTAGGCGTGACTCGCATGCACTGCACGACAGCATTACCTGTAAGTGAAGAGCAGCGGCGAGGTAAATACCAAACGCTGTGATGAGACTAGGTCTCAAAGTGCAATGCAGATGCAAATGCTGTTGGTGCGTGGTAGTCAAGTCCACGTCACCGGTGTAGCTTTGGTGGTGATGAAATCCACCTTGTCTACGTGCTAAAATAATATGATGAAATGATTAAACGCAGGGTTCTTTCCAATTTGAAATAAATCACTAGCGGAAAATAATTGCGTACCTGAGCGTACTTTTTTTTTTTGGTTTCAGCAATTGTCTTTGAATGGTGGTATTTTTTTGCAGGATTTTTGCTGTTTTTGTTTTTGTTTTTGTTTTTGACAATATTCCAGCAACGCGATTCTACAGAAAACAAATTAGTAGTTATCCTGCAAATGAAATGTTAGAAAAGTGATCGTGGTTGTTTTTGATTTTCCATATCGCTCAAAGGCGCAGGAAAAGAGCATACACAACCAACGACCAAACAAATATTAAGAATATGACAAAGGAAAATAATTATTAAAATGACAGTTGGAAAACAAAACTAGAGGATCCTGCAATGTTAGAACAAGAAACTAAAAAAAATTGTGACCGTTTCTGATTTTCCAGATCGCTCAAAGGCGCAAGAAAAGAGCATACATAGATACAATTGGAATAGTTTTTTTTTTTAAATGTTAATAATTATTGAAATTAATCATAATTGCTAAATAGCGATAATGATTATTTTCACAAAAAAGAAAAATGATGAAAGAAGAGGGTGAAAACGTTACCTTGGAGTGTTGTCATGGAAAAGTTAAATGTAAGACAAAAAATTAAAAATAAAAATTGTTTTCTAGAGCTCGAGTGGCCTCACGTTTCTGATTTCCAAGATCACTTTTGAAGTGCGAGGAAAGAGCATACGTGTGAGGATGTTTCGTGAAATAAATAAATAAATAAAACTATAATTTTGTTGTTTTTTTGTTAAAAAGACAGGTGTTAGAAGAAATGAAACCAAATTTTTTTTGTAAGTCTAAATCTAAAAATTATTGTTTCATTGCATAGATCTTTTCAATACCTTTCCGTTAAAAAAAAAATGAAGTCATTCCGAGTTCGGGAGCAAAAGTTATGGCTTCCGGAAGATGGGCTACGAGAACGCTCTGAATGGAAATTTTGAACGTGAGAAAAACGTCCCAGGAGCTGGTTTTTTTTATTTTTTGACTTCTGTACTTCACCTAAGAAGCTAAAATTTTGACAGCAAGGTTAAAAAATAACAATAATAAGAAAAAAAGAGTTAGATCATAAAATGATTGACTAAAATAAAAGAAAAAATAAATAAATAAATGATTAACTTCCTACAAAGCAGTTATTTTAGCAAAAGGAAATAAATAAATATATTTTCCGGATTGGTTGTCCCATGACACTAAGATGATAAACTAATGATTAGTGCTTGTGTTTCTATAGATTACGAGTGAATAGCAAAATCAGAACTACTAAACACCAAGCACCGAGGAGAGCAAAGACAGGATGAGCTACATAGTTTCATTGTTGCTATAACCTGTAGATACACCACAAGACACCACACAACAAAAACACTACCCAAAGCGTGAAGGTTAACCAAAGAAGACCAAAAGGAACAGAAAAGGAAATAATAATAAACAATAATAAACAAAGAACAGATAAAACCACTAATTGAGAAAGTAATGGTAACAGATCGAAAGTAACCGGGCGTGCCAGAATGTAAGCTATGAAAAATACACTACTAACAAGGAAGTAAAATACCAATAATCATACCTCCTCCTTCGCGTTCCGTAGCAAACCTCGGAATGGGCTAGGAAACTTGGATTGAGCCCTGATTTTGTGATATGTAGGTGCTTTTCTTCAAGACGGAGCAAGACCTTCCTGCAACAACGATCTTCTTACTTTGCACTAGATGGGAAAAAGGATTATGAGGCTATTTTGGCATTATGATGAAGCAAAATGATGTTCTTTGCTCAAAGGATGCAAGAACTTAGATATGGCATGAAATCTTATTCTCCGTGTGTTTAGAGGGGAGGGGTAAGGTTGTATTTATAGCCTGAGGGAGTGATTAGCTTAGATTAATTTAAGTAATCATGGTTTGAAAATGTGGGCAAGATTAAGTGGGTGGTTTGAAAATGTGGGCAAGATTAGGTGGGTGGTTTGAAAATGTGGGCAATATTAGGTGAGTGGGGGCCACGAAGAATGGGTGAGGATTTGAATTATATTTTTAATTCAATAGTGGAAAAACATGGAGAATAATGACATGTGGTGAGGATTAGATTATTTTTAGATTTTGAAATGGATAATTAATCAAATTATATTTGATTAATTCGAAGTGTATTTTTGTGGGAAATGAGGAAGGGAAATTAATTGATTTAGGATAGATGTGAAATTGGGGTGTCTACAACTTAGAAAATTTGAACAAAGATAGGTTGGTATCATTTGACACTCTGAAAAGACATCAAACTAAGGTGAAAAGGAAGGAATAAGATATAAGCTTCTGAATAAGAGATCTTGTCCTTCTATGGTACAAAAGGAGAGAGCTTAAGGGAATTCATGGTAAGTTTGACTCACATTGGCTTGTCCCCTTCAAGATCAAACATTTCTGCAGAGAGAATACATACTACCTGGCTTACCTTGATGGAACTCCATTAAAGTTACCTCGAAGCGGGAAATATATGAAACTCTATAAGAAGTAATGTCAGTCATCCCAAACTATTGTACTAGAATTTCCCTTTTAATTGTGTATCTTTCCTTTCCAATTTTGGTGTGTTTCCTTCCTTTTGTGTGTGTGTTTTGTTTTTTTACGTCTATTTCTTGTAATAAAGGACTCTATTCTCCAATGTGAAAAAGAATCGATCTTGTCAACCAGGAGAAATTTAAGGTTATCTATTTCCCTTTATGGTCCAATATCCCTGATTTAGAGCCAGTTGTTGTCATGGAAATTGAATAGCCCACAAATTCAAAAAATTAAAACATGACAACTAAGCCACAATGTAAAATTTTACCTTCTGATCTTCTTGAATCCCTCCCTTGGACAACCTATCTCTTGTGACATCATCATCCTAGCCTCAATATAGCCCTAAATTTTTCGGTGAACTTTTCTCAATGTGCAAATAAGTGTAATAAGGTTCATCATTTGATACAGTGATGTTTAGTGAAAGACTAGTCTTGTTAAAAGCCTAGAAAGGCCAATTTTGGCCATTTGAGAGCCTATATACATCCTCCGGGAGATTTAATAAAATATATTAAACATATCAAGGTGGTGTTAGGGAGTCTTGAAATGTTTGGAAGAAATTTAGGTAGATTTAGGAAAGGTTTCCTATTTAGGGATAATTTGCTCAATAACGGAGTTTTTAGGCGCAGGGAGCAAGCACTCTACTGGTGAATCCTAACTTCTCCAAATGATTCTAGGAGATTCATAAGGAGTTAATAGGAAAACAAGTAGGAATCAGAAATATATGAGAATTATATACATGTTGGAAACATTTTTTTTATCTAAGGTTTAAAGATTTCATGAAGAACTCCAAATAGTGCAATTGCCTCTCTTTGTTGTGAACAACAAAGGGCATAATTTTTCAAATTCAGGAAGATTCAAGTTCTTAAAACATTGGTCTTGGAATTTTTTTTGGATTCAAAACCATATAATATGTTACCCCAAAACATCATCCTAAGCCTTTAGGGTGGAAAAAACAAGTTTCCTAGCTATTTCTAGACATCTAGTGTAAAAATGGCTTTCCATTCTCGGCCCAAGTGCACTTTTAACCTCCTTGTGTCCCAATTTTCCCCTTTGGGACAAGGGGGCATGAGGGACACAAATTTTTTCCCTCATCCACCTCCCTAAGGCTCACTTTGGATCCTTGTGTGCCTCATTTGTCCCGTGTGTCCCATTTGCCCCCATAGTACAAGGGGGACATGAGGGACACAAAAGTGTGCTCTAACTCCCTCACTATGTGTGCTCTTTCATGTCCAAATTATCCCAACTGTCCCTCTTCCCCCAATGGTACAAGAGGGACGAAGAAATGTGCCCCATGATAAGTTGAATCTCCTCAACCCCCATGCGACCTCACACATCCCTGCAAGTGTTTTTCCCATCCCCCTAATCTCATTCACCTTTCCTCCCATGGTGCAACTTGTTGTAATCTTACTCCAAGGAATACTTATCTGCCCCCATTTTCCCAATTGTCTCATTTGCACCAAACTTTAACCAAATTTAAATCCATCTTCAACCCAGGTTCAAAACATGGTTAGCTAGGTGATTTAAAATCTCATGAAAATATTTTTTAAAATCATTTGTTCTCCATAAGTTTCTATGTATTCACAAGTTCTTGTTGAAACACCCTTGAAATCCCCATTTTTTAGTAGAGGTGTTTCCAATTTTTTTTACACAACCATAGCCACCAAAAACAAGATTTTCTCATATCTTTCAAACCAGAAGTCCAATAATGGTGAAACTTTACCAAATTCTTCCTCTCCAAAACACCTTTGTTGTGTTCTTCTAATTATATGTGGACTTACTGTAGTTGATGTATGTGAATTTTGTAAGCCTACTCACAACATTAACCCTCTCTCCTTATTTCCCCAACTCCCCTTTACCTTTCTCTATTACAAATTCCTCCCTTATGTTAGGAAATCATTTTATTTAGTGTGTACTTTATTGTGTTAGTAATTATTCATTCGTGGTTAGTTGTTATACATGTGCCTATTACCGGGTTAATTTTTACACTTGCTTCTTATTATTTAGGAAGTTGTTTAGCTACCTTTGTGGCTATATAATAGCCATTGTATTGTGTTGGAATTTAATATAGAATATTATTATTATTTTCGGATGCTCCATCCCCTTGATTTGGTATCAAAGCAGGCGTTCTATAAGAATTTTTCTATAAAATGTAGTTTTGATTTATCTGAGGGGTAGTTCCATTTGTTCGTCACCTTGTTATGAGAGAGTAGTTATTTCATAGAGCATTTAGATTAGTTTCATAGATATTTTTATATATTCTATGTTGAGATTTGTTTTTCTCCGGTCATCATCTTCCTAAGCGTCTTAGTGAAAGCACCATCCTTGCATTAAGAAATCAACATCATACTGTTTGCATTGGCATTAGCATGGAGGAGGATGTGTTGTTGACGATGCAGTTCATACTGTGCAGACCATACTATGAATGGACCGTGTTGATTGATTTGAATTGTCATACACCACAACTTTGAATGGCGCTCACAAAATTCAAACTATGTCGTCATCTCTGGAGCTTGGTTTTGTTTCCTATGAACTAGATTGGGTCTGATTTGTAGACATCAGGGATTTATACTGACATTTGTTCTACATTAGTTGCAGCTACATCATCGGTCCATCTTATCCCGAGTTTTTCATTAGGCAAAATATCTACCATTTCTGGGTCAGTGTCTTTGCGCTGGGCATTAGATGTGTAACAAATTTGTATTCAATGAAAAAAATTATTTTCTCAAAGCTCAAAGACCCTACTACGTATTTGGATCTTGCAATCAACATTGCAAACTGTGGTGACTGGCAAGTTCATCACCTCCACGATTGATACAAAGACTCAGCTCCCCTCAGATAGATAAGGAAAACTACTAGTCATTCTGGAAACCTGTTGATTTGAGTGAGTCATTCTGCTCAGTGGCACAAGAGAACTACTCCTGGTGGCATTCCAAATATCAAAATTCTGTGTCAAATTTTGGTTGGATCAGCTTCTGGAGTATTAGATTCGGTGCCAACATATGAGATTCTATATTCTTTGCTTCACGTGTGAAATGTTAGAGGTGCATGTGAATTTTCTATGTTAAAATAGTGAGTGTCGGTCATGCTAAATATTTTACTAGAATTCAATTTAATTTAATCTCTAGTCTCTCCACAAAATTCAGCTTAGTCTAAATTTTCATTATCTTATGAGTTGATTCATTCTAAGGACACATTTTTTTACCTTAATAGAAGATATTAAGGTTCATATTGCTCATTATAGTTTAGTATTTTTTTTAACTCCATATTTATTATTGAGTCAAATATAATCGTTAATTAGATTTTATGTTTTTAAATGTTGTTCATTAAAGTACATTGAGTCATTAGTTATTGGGTCATCTTGTTCAACAAAAGAGTCGATTTTTTTTTAGTCATTATAAAAAGTTCAAAAAAATTATAAAAAAAAATTGCCTCACTTTTCAATACATGGATGCATTTTCACTTGTACGCGACTTCCATCTTGTGGGGGTATTTTCTGAGCTCCATGATGAAATCATACTGATCTAGCATCATGATAATGGAGGATGGAGACACAAGAGGCTAAAGGTCAATCATCAACCTCTCGTCAGTGACCAACGAGGGGGCCGCTTCAGCTGTGGTGACATCTGTGTAGTGTGAGAATGTGCTTATCAATTTTGTAGTGTTCCTATTGCATTATGTGTATTGTGTATACTAGAAAATGATTGTATAGGATGTCAGATAACTACAATGATCCTCTGACTATGGTGATCCTCTGACTGCCATACTTCATTAGAAGACGATCAGTTAGTGAATACATTAATTGGCAATGGTGATCATGTGCAACAAGATCCAGACAATAGGATGCAACACGATATAATTTCCCTTTTTGTCTTCCTATTTGGAATTTCACATTGTGGGGGGGAATAATAACCAATGTTCCATTCCCATTCTACGCCAAAATGGATAAAATCAAGGGAAACTTCTAGTGGTAGTGGTAGTTGTCTATGTTGTTCGAGATCGAGTGGCGATGATCAAGAACAATGGCTATAACTAAGAACATTGTGATTCTTAGAGGTGGTAATGTGAACTATTTCTAGTATATGTTCTATTGTTCAGTTTGGTGAGTTGTGTTTCCTATGTTATTCCCTGCAATGAGATATTGGTGAGGGCTAAAAATAGTACTTGGCACATCATGATGTGGTTTATGGTCAACCATTGTAAAACCATCCGTCGGGTTTGTGATTGTCCTATGAAAATCACCTAATCATGAAAGTAGGTGCAAGTACAAAGATAGGTTTTCCCCATGTTCACACTAAGGGGGGGAATGTTAGGAAATCATTTTATTTAGTGTGTACTTTATTGTGTTAATAATTATTCATCTGTGGTTAGTTGTTATACCCGTGTCTATTACCAGGTTAATTGTTACACTGGCTTCCTATTATTTAGGAAGTTGTTTAGCTACCTTTGTGGCTATATAATAGCCATTGCATTGTGTTGGAATTTTTTTATAAGGTAAATACTTTTTATCAGAGCTATGAACTGAGGGTTCTTGGGTCCCCTCCCTTTTACATTATGTATATAATATCAGAAAATGAAATGGTGGCTAAATAGGTAGCCATGAGAACATACCACACTAAATACAAAAACCAGAGCCTAAAGAGGAAACAAGGTGATTGGATATGATATTTTGAAGCAATGTCACCCTAGGCCAAAAACCAAAAACTGTATGTAATATCTATAATAGTAGGCCTTACTCATGTTAAACAGAAGCATTTACTATCTCAGGTTTGCGACTGAGGATTTCCTCCTCCAGAGGAGCCACTTGATGAAGCTTGGTGTTGCTATGACGAACATGGGTTTTTTGTTGGGTGACCTAAAGGAGTAGGGAATATGGTGAAGTTCCACACTCATGAAGGCTAGCCACGCACCGGGGAATTGGGCCAATGGGCCTTTCCAAATCCTCCAAGTCGAGCTGTGAGATTGAAGCACCCTCCGTCGCTTTAGAGCTGCATTTCACATGAACTGCTACCACGAGCCTCCACAGCACCTTATTTCTCCTATGTAATTCTTGGACCAATTCCCTGTCCACCCCTCTCAAACCCACGTTATCTCCAGCAAGCATAAAACATGAAGGCATGCAGAAGCCCCAAACCGCCTCTTTCAGCCCAACCAAATGGCGGGGAAGGATGAAACAATGGGCAATGAGAACTGCTTCTTTTTTGTCTTTGCTAATCAATAATAGATGGGTCACAAAAAGAGACGCAATTTCAACATTGACCCGAGAGCGCCTAGAGCTCTATAGATAATCGGTCTCAAAAATAGCCTCGATAACCCTGGGAATCTGAGGGGATTCAAACCAAAAAAACATTTTTCATCCGGGTCGATGTAACAGGCATGTAAAAATCCACCTCTTGTGTTTCTCCCCTCAAATACAAACCAGGAAATAGGCCGAATTCCATCTTGAATTGGAAATAAAAAACCGTAGTGACAATAGATGAATGAACAGATGAAGCAAATGAGGGAAAGAGAGAAATTAAAATGAGGTCGCTCAGGGTGTTGTTGTTTTCCTTGCCACATGAGAGGTGGCATCATTATCTAGAATGGTAGCCATACCCGGTCACTTACTGTAATCATTGGCCGATAAGGAAAGGGGAATTTGAGATACACCAAAGTTGGCAAGAAAATCCTTTGCTTTATTACCTTCTCAGTAAGTGTGTTGGATTTCCCACGATTCCAATTTAGATAACCAGTGGATTGCATTGGATATGAAGTAATCGATTGTCCAGTTTTGGGTATTACCTTTTTTAATGGCTTGAATGATGACCATTGAATCCCCTTCAATGAGGAGATGAGATATGCCATTTTGCACTACTAATTTGATACCAAAGAAAAGTGCATGTGCTTCAGCTTGATTACAGGTTCCATTTGATAGGTGGAAAGATCCTGCATAAATCAACTTACCTAACTCATTTCGAAGAAGACACCCCACCCCCAAAAGACCAGGGTTCCCTTTGGAGGCCCCATCAAAATTCAATTTACAGAAACTAGGGGGTGGTTGTGTTGGAATTTAATATAGAACATTATTATTATTTTTGGCTCCTCCATCCCCTTGACCTTATACCTCATATAAGAATTTTCCACAAGTTTAGTGGAGTATTCATGTGTGATGCCTAGCCTAACGACCACCCATAAAATTAGGTTAGTTTACATTCAATAATGGGAGCCTCCCCATACATAAGAAGGAGGGGATTAGCCCTATATTGTTGGTGAAAACTCAATAATTTGTAACACGAAAAATTATTTCACCAACATAGCCATTCCAAGAATCATCCCAAAATTTGGGCACCTCTCCATCTCTGATCAACTGAGATGTTGATTGAAGAAACATATAAAGAAAAGAAAGGATAAAGTTATGTATATGGGAACCCCGAGGTGGATGATTGATTAAGAGAATGGATGCAAGCAAAGGAGTTCCCAAATATTTCTTCTCTAAGTTTCTGCTTAGTAGAATTTTAGGCTTAGATAATAAGAACCATACCATTTTTTCTCCCTATGCTAGATTTTATCTTTTGAGATTGATTATCTCAACACCACCCCAATTTTTTGGTAAGGTAATAGATTCCCATTTTACTAATGGGATGTTTTGAGCTTCTTTTGTACCTTGCCATAGAAACATTCTCATAATCTTATTAAATTTTTACAATACTGAATTTTGGGATTTTTGTAACACCTTAATTTTCCCATTAAAACTGAAGATTTTTTTAAAAATCATGTTCAATCACAAGTATGAAATAGAGTTAACTCAAAACAAACCAGTTAACAATTTCAAACAACTAGTTATTAATAGGTTTGATCCATTTGGTAACTCTTTTGTGTTTAAACCTTGTGTAGCTGAGAAGGGTTTATTATTTTATCCCTTCAATCCACTCTACACAAATAATCATAAAATCTTTAATATGTTCAGGTTTACCTTTTTCAAGGTCGAGACAACTATATTTTCCATCCTTAAATGTCTACAACGAAAGTCAATCTTCGTATTCTAGTATTTGACATATATAATATAATGATACTGTGAATATATAATGCAATCAGTTACTTGCATTACTTTGGCCAAATTTTCCCTCCATGTATAAACAACTCATCCCGAGACCGCATTAAAGCCTAGGGATATAGGCTTATGTCACCAAACAGTTATCTCGACAATGTTATATGGATCTTTTGTTTATGAAGGTGGACATGTTAAGAAAGGGGGAGTGTGTTCTTTATAGGACCATCTTCGTAAACAAAATGAACAAATTACTTTGGGTTCTTACAAAACAAGAAGAGACCGTGTAATGGAATTATTTACATTGCGTCCTTTTTCCCTCTTTTGTAACTACTCCTAGTTAGTACTATGTCAAGGTAGTTATATGATGACATAAGATTACATCTAATATACGTAGTATTTAAGGTTTGCTACCGCAACTATATTTCATCTTGTGACTATTTCTTCGAGAATTAGGCTACTTCTTGTTTACTTAATTCATGACTTCCTAAAGTCATACGATTGTGTTTCCTGTAACTTCGTAATTTATTAATGTTATGGAGTAAACTATTAATTAACTCTCTGATAAGGTCATTTTATTAAAGTTAGAAGTTACCAAGTCAAGATACATTTAGTTTACTAACTGCTCTCTTATTTTAGAGATAATAATTTCATTTGCCTACGAAGGTTACCTTAATATTTCATAAGAAAATAATGATTTATGAATAATCATTTCATATTAACAATGCCCATTTTAATCTCAACTAGGATCTTATTATTCACACTCATTATCACAATATCTTCATATTACGAAAATATCGATAATATCATTACCATTTGAAATCAATATACATTTACTTTCTAAACGTATTAATGATCCATACTATTATTTCCATAATAACCAATTAGTTCAATAACTCATTTACTATTTTTTTAATCATAAGACTAGTTGAGCCAAGGAATTAGAATAAGTAATAACTGAATATTTCATCAAAGGGTCTTTTGACCACTTATTAAATTACTAGATCACCAACAATTTATACAAGACATGATCATTAAATAAGGACGTAGACAATGTCTACCTATAAGCATATCATGATCAAATAGGCCATTCATTTCTTTATTAATACAAAATCTCACGAAGTCTCAAAACTGACTTTCATTAACAAAATTAATAATTATGAATATACAATCAAGGTCTTATGCCCTTCTTTTCATTTAGGATTTCTTCATGAAATCATGTAATACAAACAAGATACTTATAAAAAATATATTGTATAAATGTGACCGTAAGGTCATAATCAACCAAAAAGTATTAAATCAGTCCAGGTATTCACTTCATAGCTTCTCCCATTTACCTGTACACTAGCTAGGAGAGAGAAATATACATGCGTCAATTCAAGAGAACTAGCATGAAACAACTTCCCATTTTCTAAGCCATAATAATTATACAATGATAATAACAGTCTAGGTTTGACCCTATGCCAAATCATATCATTTATCAAATGAAATAAAAAATTGAAGTCACCAAATATAATATCATCATTTTACAATAATTCCAAAATAATTCATCTATATCAAATTTTAGTTGCATTTAATAACAAATCAAAATCAATCATAGAATAATGATTTTCAACTCACAATTTGTATACATCTTACTAAATTCTTTTAAGAATATTCAAACAAACTATCCATGTTTTTCTAAAATCCATAGCAAAGGATCTATTAATAACAACATTACAAATTATCAATCAAAGTTCATTTCATATGTCTAACTTTGTTACAATTTCAATTGTCATTAAGACCCAAAATAAAATCATTTACACACTGAGTTCTGTGTTATTAAGAAACCAAAAACATACGACTAAATATCCATTATTCTGTAAGTATATAGTTTTCCTTAAGGAGAGAACATACATCTAACTAAGTGCCTTTTAAACACTCAACACCAAAGAGATAATAACCTTACTAATCCCTTGTAACCAGAGACAGATAAGTAAACAACAAATAATAAACAACTTATATATATAGATACACACACACACACATATATATATTCCAAATTTTTATCTACCCAGCATTGGGAAAAATCAACCTTCAGAGGAAGATAACAATAGTTGCTATCTGTATTGAAAATATGCCCTCATACGTCTGCAACACTTATTAAACATGCAAACCCATTATGAGTAAATACGGTTGGGAGAGAGGAAAGAAGAGCGAAGAGAGTGAGAGTGACAGAGAAGAGAGAGAGAGAGAGAGAGGAAGAGGAGAGAGAGAGAGAGAGAGAGAGAGAGAGAGCGGAGGATAGAGAGCGAGCGAGAGCAGAGAGCGAGCGAGAGAGAGAGAGGCGAGCGAGAGAGGCGCGAGAGAGCGGAGAGAGAGCGAGGGAGCGAGAGCGAGAGAGAGCGGGGAGAGAGGAGAGCGAGCGCAGATCTAGATAGAGAGAGAGCGCGAGCTAGAAGGATTGAGCGATATCTAGGCTCGCTATAGCCTCTCTTCATTAGCTCTCTCTCTCTCTATCTACTGACGAGCTCTCTCTCTCTATCTCGCTCTTCCTCTCGCGCGATCGCGCTAGAGTATAGCTCGATCATAGTCGCTCTCTATCTCTCTCTCTCTCTCTCTCTCTCTCTCTCTCTCTCTCTCTCTCAAACACACACACACAAAGAAAAGAACAATCGTGATACCCTGCCCACAATCTTAGATCTGAAAGATAAGTGGACAATAAAACAAATGCGTGCAACAAAACCTTAACACACAGGCCCATTATGGGTGCTTTTAAAATTTCCATTAGAATACAATTTACTCAAATCTTGAAACAAATTCCCAACTAGAATATTTCCATTCAATCCTCCTAAAATAAAAACATAGCCCAGAACACATACCCATATGAGTATTTTGAAATTGTAATATATGTGTGTGTGTGTGTGTATATGTATATATGACATACATACATACATACATATATATACAAACCCAAAAGAGGATACAATTTTGTACATTTTGTAGAGAATCCAATATCGAAAAGGAAACTTTTAACACCTACATGTACTTTTTACTACGCTACCCAGTAACGAAAACTTTTAACGTACTCCAAAAGACATCCAAACAATAACTTCCATATATGCTTTCCATTTTATATCAATACCACATCGTGTAAACCCAATATGGGTGTATTTAAACTATTACCATAAAAGAATAATGCATTCATTAAGACGTAGTCCCAAACTGGGAGTTTTAAATTTATTTTTCATATAAACTATTTGATTTAACAAATATTGAAAAACAAATGGTAAATCCTAAGCCACAACGCAATGATATTACAATAAAGTACATATTTGACACAAGTAAGCTAATAATTTACTCAAAACCCTAAGTGTAAGAGAAGGGAGGAAGTACTTAGTTGATTTCGAATTGGAAAACTACCGAAATTGTTATCTCGTTTTAGTGATTTCAGCTAAAATTGAGATAACCATAGGAAAAATTTGGAAAAATCTCTTAAAATTCCTTTTGAAAGAGACTTTCGGGTTTTTGGGTTTTCATTGCATGAAAACATGTTTCTTGCATGTTACATGTCTCATGTTTCCCAAAACCCGAAACCCGATTTGCTAAGTCCATTGTGTCAAGTTTTCGGAACTTCCAAGCATCGGAACATGCTTTGTCAAACGAATGTTTCATGTCATTTGTTTCCCGAAACCCGAAACCTGAATTGAATCAAATCCTTTGTGTCCGGTTTTCAGACACTCCAAGCATGATGACATGTCATTAATGTCCAGTTGTCTAGCAGTTGGCACACATGTCAAGTGAGGTGTAATTAATGCTAGGTTATTATAAATAGTTTGTTTTCCACGTCATTTGTTACTTTGTTTGTTTTTGCTGCGTTGGATTTCTTTTTATGCTTCTTCCACCTCCAAATCCGATCAAGCTTTCTGATTGCTTTCACCATCCGTCCTCGATCATTTTTTAAGCTAGTTGAAGGTACTCTTCTTTTCTTTCTATTTTGAAGTTTTTTGGGTTATTTATGAGGTGTTTGTTTGGGGTTTCCATTTCATTTCCTCCTTCATTACTGGTTTATGGTTTTGGGTTATTTTCCTTATTTCTTGTCTTTTTCCCATATGGGTTCTTGTTTGAAATTCACCCCTAGGTTATTTACTTATTTTTCATAGGTTGTAACTTGTAGATTTCAAAAAAGAGTCTGAAATTCCTAAGTGATCACGAGGCGGGAATTTCTCATATCCTGACATGTCAAAACCCTGATATACTTGTTTCAGGTTTTGTAGGGTGTTTAACATTTCACTTTTTCCACCATGTGTTTCAGGATTTTCCAGGTGCTCGACATCCATCAAGATTCGCAGTGAAGGAGTGTAGGATGAGGGTCTGGAAGGAATACACGTGCACCAAACAGCTGCACTTCACCAAGAAAGGAGTTGCAAGATAAGGCAAGCAAACTTGTAAGAAGCAATGTGCATGCATAGAAAGCTCAAGATTCGAAAATGGAATGGAATGAAATGCTCTTGGATTGCCATGGACCAAAAAGAAGAGGAGTACAAATAGGGGAGTGAATGTGTAACTCCCATGTAAGAAAAGATTCCTCCATAATGGAGAAGAGGAGTTACTTTCCCAAATGGGAATGTAACTCCTATGACACACTTACACATATGACAGATTCTGTAAGAGAATCTGTCATAACTAAAATGACACCTAGATCCATGTCCACCTAAGTGAGATGACTCACATGGTGTAGGTGGAAATAACACTAAATAATTAAATAAAGTGATCAAAAAAACACCTACACCAACACCCCCCCTTCATCGAAACTAGGATGGGGCAAGGTAAGTTAGCAAGACAAACAAGAAATGGGTCCCGGCTATAAGCCTAATGAGGTACCCATGCACAAAAGGTCTCAAGTAGTGAGGGGAAAACCCAGTGGGAAAAACCTCAACTTACAAGAGATAGCAAACAAACTCTCCTAAACTACTAAGAAGAAGGAGAGAAGAAGGAGTCTATCCTGCCTCCCAAGAAGATGATCCAGTCACGAGCCACCCTGTGCTGAGTGAAGAGGAGGAAGAGGACCCCCGAAGTGCCAAGGTGTTGTTCCAATCAAGGGAACAATGCTCCGTATGTGAGGTGGAAAATCCAGCTGCTGCATGAAGAGATCTTGAAGTGGTGGCAATGAAGGAAGGTGGAATGCCCTGAACCTGTGAAGAAGTGTACCCAATGCCTGATGAGTCCTGAATCATAGTGTCGGCTCCCTGAAGTGTCTGAAGTGGGCCAGAAGTGGGCAAATCAAGAGACAACTCCTCAAGATGTGGCAAGTGATAAGTGGATGGTGGAGGTGGGTCCCCATCATCATGGCAATCAACTATGCTAGAAGAGATGTCCAAAACATCAGAAATGGGCTCAAAAGTATCTTCAAGTCCAGCTGAGTCGGATGAAGAATCTGAAGGAGGAGCAAAGTGAGAGAATGAGTACAGCCGAGTGTGATGGTCAGCTATACCAACTGCAACAATAGCATCATTGTGGAGCTCCCTAACATAAACTGAGTCCGGAGTGAACTCAACTCGCAAGCCCTGTCCAAGATGAGTGATCTGATAGACTGAAAGAAGGTTTGTTGAAAGTAAAGGGATACTTAAAACATTATTGAAAGTACCACCACTTACTTCAACTAATCCTCTTCCAAAAACCTGTGTAGTGGTGTTGTCACCAAGCTGAATAGAGGACATGTCACATGGCTCAAGTGAATCAAACTCAATGTCTGATGATGCCATGTGATGAGTTACACCCGAATCAATGATCCATGTAGGGGTAGGTGGCACAACTGTCACTAGAGCTCTTCCCTTTGGTTTCTCCTTGTTGGATTCTTTTACTTTTTCTTTCTCTTGTACTTTCTCTTTTTCACTCTCTTTTTCCTTAGAACTGTCGTGGGATGATGAAGGTGTTTTGAGAGAATCTGGGACTCCAATATTGTGCTTCTCAAGAAGATTAGTGAGGAGAGAAATCTTTTTCTTCAAGCACTTTTCTTCATCATGCATGTCATGGCAGTATCCACATTTGATTCGTTCTTTGGAATTTCGGGAGGTGGAAGAGGAGGTGGAAGAGTTGTTTTGGGGTTTGTCCTTCTTTTCATGATCCGGTTTCTTCTCCTTAGAAGCTCTCGGCTTTTCCTTTCCAGCAATGAGAGCATGGGATTTTGTGGATTTCAAGCTTCCCATTTGAATCAATTTACTTTGTTCCCTGATCAAATCTATAATAAACTCATCAAGAGAGGGCATAGACCAACTTTTTCCAAGTGCCCTTTTTGTTGCATGGAAGGTGGAGACAAATATAGAGTATTCGGGGACCAAGTTTGGTAAGGACAGATAAAATGAGTTGAGATTCCTTTTTCTGTATTCCACAATCTTCTAACTGCAATCTAAGTGATATGAATTTGGAGAAGAAGTCTTGAAGGGTATCAAAATCATTGGGACTAAGGCTTATTAGGCTATTCTCAAGTTCATGTCCCCGCATTTCATCCTGTTTCCCAAAAAGTTTTTGGAGAGTATCCAGAACCTCTTTGGGTGTGGTGGAAGAGGAAATGTGAAAACGCAGCTCTGGAGATACACACATGGTCATGAACCCAATGGCTTCATCACACTTATCAAGCCATTTTTCTCTGTCTCTTTCATCATCAGGTTCAGCTTGCAGACCGGTGGCAATGCGGAACAATTTCTTTCCTTTTAAGGTAGTGTTCATAGCATTCATCCATTCTTGATAGTTGAATGGGGTTAGCCAAGGAACACCATGATTATCCATGACATAAAAAGAAATGTGTGAAAAAGGAAAGATACCCCCCCCCCAAAAAATGGCACTTTATAACACAGTGCGTTTTACAAAACTAATATTCCCATCATGTAGATTGCAGAAAAACATCCAATTTTGACTAAAGAAGTGCTAAAAAAGGAGCAACGAGTCAAAAGTTATGGCTTAAAGAAATTCCTGCAACTGATTAAAAAAAGCTAGTTAGCCCTGCAAAACATTAAAAAAGTGCCCGAAACACATTCAAAAGGTATCGTGTTTGTGCCCGTTGGAAATGGCATCAAATTTTAGAGGGGGTTTGTTTTGACTGCGAGGGGGGATTAGCCTCCTGCCAATCCCAGACCTCACCCTCCGTCTTCGACACTCGAAGGAAGGGCCACCAATACAAGTAAAATGCCCAGATTTTAAGACAACCAATAATGTGAAATGTTTTCATACCTTAAAACATTTAGAAAAAGGTCTGATCTGATTTAAATTTACCTCCAATCACGTTTTAAAGAGGAAAGACCACGTTGATGCTGCGCTGTCAAGGCATGACCAGATTTTAGAGCTGGTTGGCACTGTAACCGAACTGCATGTAGGTAACGGCCAAGCAGACCAGGTGATAGTGGTGTCAGTGCAGCTGAAGACAGTCAATGCAAGTTGGTGAGAGGAGGGGGGACGTCCAAGCAGAGCAAACAAAGAGAAACCATCAAATCCTACTAACCCACGTCCAAGTCGGTGCTGTTCCCACGTGCCAGACCTCTTGCTAACCCCGTTGCACCACCCAGATCCTACTGCACAACTCAAAGAAATGGCGGAATGATGTTGAAGCCAAAAAAATGGGTAACCCTGTTGCACCACCCAGATCCTACTGCAAGCTAAAAAAACGGGTTTGCAACTGGTAAAAACGGGTCTGCAATTGGTAAAAATGGGTCTGGTGAGAGCAGAAGCTAAAAAATGGGTCTGCAAATGGTAAAACTGGGTCTGCAACTGGTAAAAACGGGTCTGGTGAGAGCAGAAGCTAAAAAATAGGTCTGTAACTGGTAAAAATGGGTCTGCAACTGGTAAAAATGGGTCTGGTGGAATAGGCACTGAAAAGGATAGTTGGAGATCAAGTCTGAGGTGCCAAAAAGAGCATGAGCACACACAGCCAATAGCTAGGCCGATGAACCAATGTTGGCCAATCCAAAAACATGAGCAGAGAAGTTAATCCTTGCAACCCTTCACTATTGAATGAAGACTCAAACCGCACCCCCTTCTTTTGAACTTGTAAATGTTGAATCCATAACCAACAAGAAGCACACTAACAAACCACGAAAAAATAACCACAAGAATCTGAAATATGCAGGTAAAGCACATGCAAGAAGTAAAACTTGCACAAGCAACTACACGGTGGAGCAACAATGGCGAGCAACGTGATTCCAATCCCCAAGCTCTGATACCATGAAGGAGTGTAGGACGAGGGTCTGGAAGGAATACACGTGCAACAAACAGCTACACTTCACCAAGAAAGGAGTTGCAAGATAAGGCAAGCAAACTTGTAAGAAGTAATGTGCATGCATAGAAAGCTTAAGATTCGAAAATGGAATGGAATGAAATGATCTTGGATTGCCATGGACCAAAAAGAGGAGTACAAATAGGGGAGTGAATGTGTAACTCCCATGTAAGAAAAGATTCCTCCATAATGGAGAAGAGGAGTTACTTTCCCAAATGGGAATGTAACTCCTATGACACACTTACACATATGACAGATTCTGTAAGAGAATCTATCATAACTAAAATGACACCTAGATCCATGTCCACCTAAGTGAGATGACTCACATGGTGTAGGTGGAAATAACACTAAATAATTAAATAAAGTAATCAAAAATACAGCTACACCAACATCTTCTTCTTACATAAGCTGCAATTATGACATTCGGGACACAGAGCTCGGCAATATAGATATGGAGGACTTCTAGAAGAGAATTGAGGATTCTTCTCAGAATTCATGGATGAAGTCAATAGCAGGCAGCGGTCTCCCTCTTGCAGTAGGATTTCTAATATCAGCTCAATGCCCTAAATTCATCTTGGCCTGTGCTTCCAACTATGACTCAACCTCCTGCTCAGTAAGAAATCAAGCAGGAGAGTCTATAGTGAAATTGGATGGAGGTTACTTTGATCAACTCCTAAGGTTGCCCGACTTTGTGGAATATGTTGATTTAAACCTTAAATCACCACAAAAGGCCTGGGAAAAAGATCAGGAAGACTACATCAAGCATGTAAACAAGAAGCTCTTGATCAAGGCTAAGCCAGTCGTTTCTAGGTTTCCCAAGTCGGTCCCTAGAAGTGATTTTATTCTCGAAATTAGTGATATCATCACCCTACTGAGTCGATTATTTGGACTCCCAGATTTAAGATATTTCCAAGGGTGGGTGTACCAGTTCATGGTCTTCATAAAAAATAATGGCCAAGGGATTTATTGGGGAAGCCTAATAAGTGACGAGATAGACTCCCAAATGAAAACAGTGTTGTTTACCGACAAGTTCTATATGATTTCATACATCACCTATGCAGTAGCAGGTATGAGAAATTACCTAGGGCTAGATGCGAAGGGAAACCAGGAAATCAAACACATATATCGGTACTTCCCTCAGTTGATAATAAAAGGGTCTGAAGAACAATATATAAAAGTGAACGATGCCTTCTTCTATGAAAACATTTGTAGGTTGATTCTTTATCTGAGGAAAAGAAGCGGGTTTTAATGAATCATGGGCCGAAGTGTCAAAATGGGGTTGTATCTTTTTGTAATTTAAGAATTTTACATATCTTCGAGTTGTAAGGTTCCATGGTAACCCTTTTATGTTTTCCCTAGATTCCAAGGTGACAAACTTATCCTTATGGAGTTAGTCAGACAATTGTTAGATTTTCACAAATTCCAACAGAGCAGGCACAAATTCCACCATCTCCTTCCCAATTTCCATTGGAAGGAATACATGCTCTACAAGTATTTAATACCAATAACGTGGTGCACGAACTTAAAGACAAATTGAAGAAACATATGAAGATGAGTGATGGATTGGACTTCCAAGGATTCCTAAAGTTATATGGAACCTTGTATCTGTTTGTGCCAAATCTGTAAGAGATCTAGGTTAATCTTTGGGATTAAATTGTCATCTGAAGAAAGGATAACAACTGAGTGACGCTTGAATAAATTTAGATGTTATATCTATTCGATATCCCTGAAGGCACCATGGAAAATGAAAGTTTCATAGAAACTATGTATAAACAATAGAATAGAGATCAATACAGATTCCTAGCCATTGATTGGTCTGTTGCTGAAAAAGATTCTATCATTAAAAAAGCTGATTAAAATCATGTCCGTACCAAGGCATGGCTCATTTCTTGGGGAATGAGTTATAAGGAAAAGATCTTTTCAAAAATATCCACTTTAGAGGTAGGACCCTCCAAGGGAGAGAGGGAAGAGGATAAATGCCCTATCAAGAGGTAGATAAAATTTAAGTTTTTCAGAAAAGGAGAAAATTAAGGAGCCACATCGTTTTCCACTCCTTCACAAATAGTTGAGATACTAGATTCACCTCCTCCACCAGAACAAGGAAAAATTCCTTCAGAAGACAAGGTTAGTCAACCTCTCATTTATCCTTTTGTTGAATACTCATCAGAGGCAAGTCTATCTCTTGCTTATCAAGCTTTGACTTCAAAATCTTTACATCCTCCCTTTCAATCCTCCTCACCTCATATTTCTTTTCCACTTTCATTAGCCATGGCCAGCATCTTCTTCAACCTCTCACCTCTCTCTATTGGACCTAATATGGCCATAGATATGCATCCTCCTTCTGCACCTTCATTCACTAAGTCTATCGCCATAGTCACCACACTTGCAGTCATCACTACTCCATAAGTAAACCTTCCTCCACCTACAAATGTAACCATAACACCTCCGATAGGGGAAACTTCTTCCACTGTACCTCAATGGTTAGTTGATCAGACCCCAAGGAAGAGGAAGGTGGTAGTTCCTCTACCAACCTTCGACTTTAGTTCCCTCAAGGTATCTCCTGCCAAATCTACCAAGAAACCCAAAATGGTTTCAAGGGTTTTAGTGGATGCCTCAAGGCATAAGTTTGCAGAGATTTCCACTCCGCACGGCTAACCAAAAATAAGGAGGATATAATGGTCACTATTATCAGATCATAAGGGTTTGATCTAGGGAAAGGTAACAATGGAAGGAGCACAACAGGATGTGTAAGATGCCATAAAAGTGGTGTGTCAGAAGCTGAAGGAAATGAAGGTGAGAAGAGATGAGATAAAGGAGAAATTTAAACATTTGACGGAGGTATTACTTAACCTCTCAAAGCCTTCTCAGTCAACACCATCATCTCCTACCCCTACTCCTATCAGGTTCAATTTCTCATCAGGTACCTAGGATTGAAAAGATCAACGAGAAGGGGATAACGGTTGATGAATGGATTCAGAGGGTACTCCTACAAGGAAGAGAGGTCATTGATGACTCTTTGGAGGTTTTACAAATCCTTGGAGGAAATAAAGAAGGATGGTGAAAAAATGGATGATGAATTTTCAGAGGAATTTAGGAACCTCGAGTTAACTTTTGAAGCTCTCAATGCACTGAAATAGGTTCTATCCCATATCCTGATGGAAGAAGGAGGATCATTTCTCATGGTAGATAAGCATTTCTAGCTAACTAAAGCCATCAGATTCGGGATAAAGATTCCTCAGTGATGCTTGCCAGCAAATTGAAAGAATCTAGAGATCAGTTGGTTAATGCCACAAATGACATAGAAGAGGAGTTGTCCAGGATCTTTGCCAAGGTGTTGGATGAAATCTCAAATATTCTACTATGCTGATGATTTCTATAAACAAATCCAAGAATCAATCCAGCATGAACGAACTTCCTGTCTTCAATCTGACAATCATTGATAATTTCATAAGGATTGAGAATGTTTTGGAATCACTAAGGAAACTCAATAAAGTATTGAAGAAACTTCCTGGAAATGCAAGCGACACTAAGGAAACTTGCGAGGTTCTGAGTGACCATTCTAGTGCTGCTAGATGAAGCTGAGATGTAGGGCATAATCCAGAAGTTCCAGGAATTTCGAGACAAGCAAGGCTTCGATTGGAGGAAGACAAGGATGTTGAAAACAGAATAAGCATAATGTTGCATCTAATTCCCTCTAGAGATTGACATGTCTTTTTCATTTTCGTTTCATCACATAGGAAGAAAGGTTTTGATTTGTTCTCCTGCGTGAGAGTCCTAGGATAAATGACTATTTTCTAGGATTTATCCTATCTTCTTTCTACTCTCTCTATTATAAATAAGCGATGTTTGTGCATTCTAAGGAAAGAGAGAGAGAGAGAGAGAGAGAGAGAGAGAGATATTTAGATCGAGAAAGCTATTGTGAAGAAAGAAGAAAAACTTTGTATTTTCTTTTAATCATTGAAGAATAGAAACAGGTGTTATTCTGGCAAACTTTGTGTTGTGGGATTCATCTATCTTAAGTGATTGTTCTTACATTACAAAATCATGAGCTATTATTTGTTTAGTTTTCTTGATTATTTTAATTGCTTCCAGCATTACATTACAATTTGTCTAAAACTTGTATAAGTATTTCTTGATTTATGTTTTCTCAAAGGAAAATACATTCCTCTCATTCCCCTTCCACTTATATTTCTTCCATAATAGTTTCCTTTCTAATCCATTCTGTTTTGCAACGGTAATATCTCCACCTCGTGTTGATATGGATTTCAGGATTGTATCCCAACCCCAATGGTTAGAATAGTGTGAATATTGTACATATTATTTCTGTTGTGTTTTAGATCAATAATAAATAGGATTCCTCACCTGTCTTTGAGGAGAGAATTGATCTCATGTACTATGGTTGAACCTCATATTTTGGCTTGACAAAATATCCAACCAATAGTTTTTGGAGATCTCCGCTGGGGAATACGGATTGATAGGACTAAGCTTATCCTATTTGTGTCTGGAGACCTCCGTATTTGCCTTATTTTCGGTAGATCCATTTTCTGATTCAAGTTGGCCAGAAATATATTCACTCAGTCAAGCCGAGCCAGGGGTGAAACTGATCCATTCTTTGATCTACTTCAACAACACAATTTTAGACTTTCCCCCAATAGTGTTTGTATCTAGCCGAGCAAGAAGTTCTTCACCTATCTAAAGAATTTGGGTTCCTCAAGAACAAGAAGCATCTGCAACCTATCATGCATTATTCTTGTCTGATACTCAGATTCCTGTACACACTTCATTTAGAAGGATGGCAACACAACCTATGCCTTGGGGTGCGGCTATTGGTCCTCTTTCCCTAACTCCACCATTGCATGAGCTACCACATGGATCTTGTAAGAATATTCCCAAATTCAACGATGATGGGAAGCATCACCCTAATGAACACATTACCTCATTCTTTATAGCATGTGGCGTCCTTGAGGTAGCTCATGAAGATGTCTCTGTTCGAATCTTCATTGAAACATTACATGGTGTGGCAGCAGAATGGTTCTACCATCTTCTGAATGCATGCATTACCAACTGGGATAGCATGAGATCCATATTTGAAGCAAGGTTTCAAACCAGCTGAATATTCTCATGACTTATTAGCATAACTTACACATATGAAGGAGTCTCATGAGCCCATGCAGGTCCTGACTTCATGGAAAAATTCAACAAGCTGATTCAGAAGATTCCGACGCACTAGTCGTTCCCACTCTTGAAAATCAAAAGTATTTCTTCATCAATGCTCAGCCCCTGATGTGAGATTTTTATTAAGAAGGTTTGTTATCCCTAATTTGGCTACTGCTCAAACTACAACCACTAAAATATAAGATGATCTCATTATGGCAGGAAATCTCAGAAGAGAGTTGTCTAAGCCTAAAAATCCAAGTTCTTCTCAAAGTACTATTGATCCTATGATCCAGAAGATGGCCAATGACCTAATCACTTTGAAGAAGAAAATTTCTCAATAAGTGACAAACGTTCCTTATCGAGATATTCCTAGATAGAATTTTAACAATACCAATGGTGCTCCCATAAGAAATAGGATAGCGGTTGACTACTGCTCAACCAAGGTTGGTCATTGAAGCTCCTCGTGTCAATGCAACAATGGAAATAGTTGAGGAAGATGAAGAACTAGAAGATCAAGGTTCTCACGAAGCTTTTGAAGCTTCAGGATATGCTGATGAGTCTTTTGATGATTCAGCTGGTGAATCCAACATTGGGTACTTAGAATATGAGGAAGACCAATGCAAACATAATGGTCAGTTATTTGCATTCTTCACTCGAGCTTAATCTCAAAATCCCAAAAATTTGATTGAAGGATCTAAGGAGAAGGGTAAGTAAGCTTCCATGGTTATGGCTAAAAGAGGCTTTCCTATCTCAGTGCAAACGTAAAAGGAGACAACTAAAAAGGTAACTTCTTCTTCTAATTCTCTTTCTCCAGCCCCCAAGACTAGTACCTCAGCTCAGACCATTGTAACTAGAATTGATCCCACCATCATTCCTTCATATACCACTTTTGACATTATTGATCATGCAAAGAAAACTAAGATCCAAATGTCAGAAGCTAAGTACCTTCAGTCAAATCCTGAGCAAGTTGAGAATCTTTCCAAATTCATTAGAAGAAAGGTTGTTATCCCTTCATCTTCAAAATCCATTTTTCCTAGCCCCACTAAGCCTTTACCTCAGAATAATATGACCTTTGTTTGCTTCTTCGGGAAATATTGAACCATTTTATTTGTCCTTACTTATAAATGGGTTTAAACTCAGCAATTGCATAATTGACTCAGGAGCCTCTGATAACGTGATGCCCACAAAATTATCCCATGCCCTTGGACTTACCTTGACTAAATATTATGGATGGTGTTACTCCATGGAAACTAAGAAAGTCCCCTTGATTGGCCAAATCAAGGATGCACAGTTTTCATTTGTCGCATTCCCAAAAAAGAGAGTAAAAATGACTATCATGGTCATTGATATCCCAGCTATTTATGGTATTCTCTTAGGAAGAGGTTTTTGCAAAGATGTAAGAGGAGATATCAATATGGACTGGACCAAATCTAAAATTTCAATGAATGGAGTTCCTCGTGTCCTCCACTCTAAAGTGCAAGCAAAGTACCTGGTCACTAAATCAGATGACCCCAAAGCTCAAATTCTCTTCGAAGATGCAGGCTTGGGAAATTATTTCATGACATTGGAAGTACCTTCTATATGTATCAAGGAAGAATATCCTAATGCTATTTGGACCCTCGAGTTTGACAGGATCTGTTCAACTACTGGGTCGGGCACTGGTGTGGTTCTTATATCTCTAGATTTCGAGATCTTTCCCTTTGCCTTCAAGTTGCAGTTTGACAATACTAATAACACGGCTGAATATGAAGCTTTTTTATTATGATTAGAAATGGCAAGGTAAAAGGGAATCCAAAATCTAAAAGTGTAAGGAGATGTTGAGTTGATTATAAATCAAGTAATGGGGATCTATCAGGTAAAAAGTGATCGCCTAAGGCATTACAGGAAAAAGGTGTGGGACAACATAGAATGCTTTGATGATTTTTCCATCAAGGCAGTTTTGAGAGATTATAATGATAAAGCTGATTCTTTAGTTATGTCTGCATCTCTTCTCCTTCCTCACCCAAAGTTCAAACAGGACAAGTATATCATTGAGATTGTGTATCGTCCAAGTGTTCTAGATAATTCAGCACATTGGCAAGTGTTAAATGATGATCAATGGGTATTGTCTTTTCTTGAGAAAGCTAATAATTTTAGTGAGAGCTTTATTTTAAAGGATCAGAATCAGATTTTCATGAGTTCATCTCGAATTCATATTAAGAGATTGATGGTGAATTCATCAAGCTCAAAGGAAATAAGATTATGAAGGGATTGGTTTATCTAGAAGGTTTGTTTGACAAGCATGACCGTTTTATTCAGAATAAAAGGCAAGCTCAAGGTGCTTCCCCCCCCCCTCATCGAAGGTAGGTCAAGTTAATCTAGGCTCTTCTGACTAACCACAGATGGTAAACATCGGAAAATGTATGTTCTCCTGAGGAGAAAGAAAAATTCACTTCACTCCTGAAGAGATATATGGACGTCTTGGCATGGTCCTATGTGGATCTAAAGTCTTTCAAGCCCAAGGATGTGCAACATAGCATCCCTTTAAAGTCTGATGTAAAACCCTATAGGTAGAAGCAAATCCATTACAACCCAAATATCTCAGGGACTATCCTTGCAGAAATTCAAAATATGTTAGATGCAAGGATTATCTTCCCAATCCATCATTCTACCTGAGTTGCTAACATTGTCCCCGTCAGAAAGAAGAATGGTGAGATCTGGATTTTTGTTGACTTATGGAACCTTAATCAATCTTCATTGAAAGACAATTACCCATTACCTATCATGGATCAAGTATTGCAGACTGTCAATGGATCACAAATGTTATCCATGCTTGACAAATTTTCAGGGTATAATCAGATCGAGGTAGCCACTGAGGATCAACATAAAACAGCATTCACCACCCCATGGGGGACCTTTTCTTACAGGAGGATGCCTTTTGGTTTGATTAATGTTGGAGCCACATTTCAAAGAGCTATGGACTTAGCTTTTAGAGATTTGATGGGAAAAGTCATAGTTGTATATTTGGATGACTTGACGGTCTTCTCTAAGAAGTGAAGTGATCATTATGATCACCTAGAACAGGTACTCTTAAGATGCAGGCGTCATGGGATTTCATTAAATCCTAAAAAGTCTATGTTTAGAGTAACAGAAGGTAATTTTTTGGGTCATATCATGACTAAATATGGAACCAAGATCGAGCCAGAGCGAGTGAAGGCCATCCAAATCCTTACCCTACCTACAAGCAAAACTGAGGGTGCATTCCTTTTTCGAAAAGGTTAATTTCCTAAGAAGATTTTTACCTGACTTTTGCTGATAAAACCAAGGATATCCTTGGGATGATGAAAGGTAAGACTCCATTTTGATGGAGCACTGAAGGGAAGCTTTCTTTTGAAGAATTCAAAAGAGAAATTGCTCATGCTCCTATTCTGGTATGCCCAGACTTCAAGAAGGATTTCATCATGTACAGCTATGCTTCCACACATACAGTATCAGCCATCTTGATGCAGGAGAACGAAGAAGGAATTGAAGTTCCCATTGCTTTCATGAGCTACCCACTAAAGGAACATGAATTGAAGATGTCACAAATTGAAAAGCATGCTTATGCAGTGGTGAGAGCAGTGAAGCATTTTAGGTATTATGTGTTGAGTTCTCACACTCTCGTTCTTGTTCCTGATACTGTAGTTAAGTCCATTTTGACTCAACAAGAGTTGGGTAGTGAACGAGGTAACTGGATATCCAAAGTCTGAGAGTATTAATTGGATATCAAACATACTAAATTGGTATGAGAGAAGAGGCCTGTGCCAATTGATCACAGAAAATAATTCTAAGAAAGAATGCAAAGAAACTCAAAGATACTTCTTTAGAATTGCCTATGGTGCTTTTTGTAAGCACAACCAATGCATGGTACATGTAGATATTTCTTTCTTTTTAACTTATGGCTGAATGCCCCACACATTTAAGCCTAAAAAGATAAGAGGACATTTAAGTTAAGGTCTGCAACGATACATTCTGTGGGATAATGGTATATACAAGAAGGGTATTGAGGGTGTATTCTTGCACTGTGTTGATAAGTCTCAACAGGTAAGGTTCCTAAAATCCTTCCACAATGATCGCATGCAAAGGAAATTTCTCTTCCTCTGTGATGACTTATAAGATCTTACGGTCTAAGTAATATTAGCCTATTATCTTTTGAGATTCAGCTAAAATGGGTTGTCCAAATTTGAAGCTTATCAGACATTTCGTTGGTCTTCCCAAGATGGAAGCTCTCCCCTTGAAGCCTGTGGTAATTAAATAACCTTTTCGCCAATGGGAAATTGATTTCATTGGAGTGTTGAATCCTTCCTCTAGTTCTGATAATAAATATTTTCTCACCACCACAGATTATTTCACCAAGTGGGTGGAAGCTGCGCCAATCAAGAAGGAAACCTCCTAAGCTGTGTGTAACTTTCTTAAGGAAAATATAATAGTTAGATTCGGTGTTCCTCACAAGATTGTTGCTGATAATACTTCCAATTCCTCATCACATGAGTTAACATAATTTTGTCTATGGATTTGTGATCACATTGGCTCATTCATCTAATTATTAACCCCGAGGCAATGGTCAGGCTAGAATCGGAGCAATAAGAACCTGGTTATTATAATCAGAAAATTCGTTTGATGAGAATAAGAGGACATGACACAAAGCATTGTATGATGCATTATGGGCAGATCAGATTACTCCTGAAATGAGCTTTTGGAATGTCTCCATTCTAGGTGTTGTATGGAATTGATGCTCAGATTTCCTATTTTTGTAGAATTACAAGTCTTACAATTGGCCAAAGTAATTAAAGATGAAAGTTTTCAAAGTTCCATTGAGGAAAACGATAATGTACCTAGTCAGGATAGAAGATGAGAGGAGAGCAAGGTGGTGGATCACATTGCAGATCATTAGAGCAAAGTCAAAAATCTATTTGACAAAAAATCAAAGGAACGTGATTTCCATATTGGAGATCTAGTACTTCTCTGGGATAAGAGAAGGGAACAGAAAGGGATGCATGACAAGTTTGATTCTTTATGGAAAGGTCCTTTCATAATACATGAACTGAACAGCGAAAATAGTTTCTGTCTATCATATCTTAAAGGAGAGTTGCTCCCTCTACCTTTCAGTGGCCAACATGTTAATCTATTCCATTAGTAATGCAAGATGCTCTCTTGCACTGTATTATAATATATTTTCTGTTGTGCGCTTTCTTTCTTTCTTTCTTTCTTTGTTTTTGGTTTTTCTTCTCCTAACTTCGTAGCCCAATGGATAAATATTTTTGATACACAATTTCTCTTCCTTTGATGTCTCAAAGAAAGTCCCCAACTGGAGCCAACTTTTATCTCGTTTTAGTTATTTCAGCTAAAATTGAGATAACCATTGGAAAAATCTCTTCAAATTCTCTTTGAAAGAGATGTTTGGGCTGTCAGGTTTTCATTGCATGAAAACATGTCCCTTGTGTGTTTCATGTCTCATGTTCCCCAAAACCTGAAACCCAATTGCCTAAGTCCATTGTTTCAGGTTTTCAGAACTTCCAAGCATCGGAACATGCTTTGCCAAATGCATGTTTCATGTCTCTTGTTTCCTGAAACCTAAAACCCGAATTGAATCAAATCCTTTGTATCGGGTTTTTCAGATGCTCCAAGCATGATGACATGCCACCAATGTCTAGTTGTCTAGCAGTTGGCGCACATGTCAAGTGAGGTGTAATTAATGCTAGGTTATTCTAAATAGTTGGTTTTCCACATCATTTGTTACTTTGTGTTTCACACAGAATGTTTCAGTTCTTAGAATAGAGTTGCTTCTATCCTTTCATTCTCTTGAGAAACAGATAAGGGTTAGGGCTAGGAAGAATACCTGTTGAATGTTGGGAGGGTGTGTGCATACCATAGAAAGAGATCAGATCGATTACAAAGAACTCTTTTTTGTCTAGGAAGGACTACCTGCAAGTAAGAATACAAGATCACCAGATTTTATTTAGACAATAAATGAGGGAACTACCTTGGGCCCCAGGAAATATTAGACGTCCTTTCAAAGGTGGTCAGTTCCCCTCTTCATATGAATTAACAAAAATTATAACAAAGAAGTTATTGCAAAATTACAATTGAATTACCTCGTTAAAAGTAATAGAGGAAAGGCTAGTTTTGGTTTGAGTCACAGTGACCAATGCCAGTCATTATACAACTGACTGCCAGTTATACACTGGTACCCGGTTGCTGATAACCGATATCGATAGGGGCAGTTATTTAGGGGATTTTAAAGAAGGTTGGCTATAAGGTGGCTATGGTGTTTATAAGGCTAGTAAATGATTAGGGATGGGCAATGGGGTGATGGAGAAGATTGAAAGAGTGTGGGGGATGTTCTTGGGGTAATGTAAGGGGTAGAGGAATGATAGTTAGATGTAGGGTGTTACTGGGTAGTAGATCTAGGAGTAGACTTATAATTACTGTGATTCAGAAGTTCAAGAAATGTTATTAAAAGAATGTACAAGACACTACTTACTAATTATTGATGAAGATACAGGTCCAAAGACTGTGATGAAAAAGGTAGGACTCAAGTTGGATGATCTAACAATAAAAGACAAGTTATCTTCTCTCCCCAATGCTTGGATGAGTGTTGTTGTGCTATAGTTACTCTGTTGCAGTCTTGGGCACGATGTCCTTTTCTGCAAATGCTTCTCTTTTCTTCACTTGTCTCTCTACTCTGCCAAGAGAATTCCGGATCTTTCAAAATGAATTCTAATCCTTTGTGTTTGGTTGGGGGGAGGTCATTTACAGGGAATTGATGGTGTGTTACGTAACTAATGGCAGTCAAGTAGGAACCGATTTCGGTTAAGTGAAAGTGGGCTATTTTTAGTAAAATAGCCAACTTATCCCTCCTTTTTCGCCCAAGGGATTAGTTGTGGGCTTGGTCAAGTCATTAGTAGGTTGGTTTTGGTGCGGGTGAGGGGTAATTAGTCATGGGTGTGGATGTAGACCAAGTTTTAGGTCTTAATTAGGCTAGTTTAGGATTAGGGCTAGGTCATGGTGATGTGGCAAAATGAGGTGGTAGGTTTGGATATGTGGATTTATTAGTTATAAGGTAATTAATAAATAATTTTGTAAGGTTTAGGTGGTGAGGTTAGGTTATGAAATGAGATACAGGGCACAGGGTGTCGTAAGAAACAAATTTGGTGTCTACATTAGCCCCTTGTTGTCGTGTAGCTTGTTTTGTAAAGCTACACTGACAATTAATAAGAACTAGTTACTCCCGTTAAGGGTATAGGTAATCCCCCTCAAATCTATCACAGATGGAGGTGACGTGAAATCAAGGATAGTGTTGATAAAGGGTGAATGGTGTTAAGATGATGGTAAGATGGTGGGGTAAGTTCAAGGAAGCAGATGCACATTAAAATGTAGTAGTGCGACCAGGATACATGATTTGAAGAGAAAAAAAGAAATTCATAGGAAAAGTTCGATAGTTTATCCAAACAAGGGTGATATAATCCTGGTATCCAAGGCATAGGAAGTAGCTTTTAGGGGATATAACGAGTAAGGTACCATGAATGTTTAGACATGTTCGGCAGTACTAAATGGTTGGTTTGGTTGAGATAAACATCACGGTCTTGGTCTAGGCAAAGTTGGTCGACTGATCAAGTCAAGTACCCTAATCATGCTAAAACATGAACATGTGAGCTCGATTGAACAAAAAGCTATATGATGGGTGGATAACATTGTAATTTTTGGGTTTTGGGTGAGGTACTTAATTGGTGTGGCCTTGGGTCGGGCCAATTGATTAGTGAGGGCCTTGGGTTGGTCCTGATTGGTTGGGTGTGGCCTTAGGTCGAACAGGATTGGGTGGTAACAGCCTTGGGTCAGGCCTAATTGGTTGGGTGCGGCCTTGGGTTAGGCCTAATTGGTTGGTTGTGGCCTTGGGTTGGGCCAAATTGATTGGTTGCAACCTTGGGTCAGGGCCCTGATTGGTTGGTTGTGGCCTTGGGTCGGGCCTAATTGGGTGGTTGCGGCCTTGGGTCGGGCCTGATGGTTGGTTGCGGGCTTGGGTCGATCCAAATTGTTGGTTGTGACTGTGGTTCGGGCCAAATGGTTGGTTGCAGCCATGGGTTGGGCCGATTGAAGTCAAAATAAGGCAAATCAGCAAAGCCAGGGGTAGGTGATGGGGGAAAAAGTGGAGATTGGTGGACAAGGGTGGGAGTTAGGTGAAGGAAGTATGTAACCGATATTGGTTATGTATAACCGATATTGGTTAGAAGACCGATACCGATATTTTAGGGTGCGAAATAACCAGTAGCGGTTATAGGCCAAAACCTATAAAAAGAAAAATACAGCATGTCATTGTCACTTTGTGAATTTGAGCACCCCATTTTGTCTTGTCTAAGGTGTGAAGTGATTGTGTTGAGTTTTTGGGCTGAGTTGGCATTATTTTAGTGGAGGAGTGAGTGAGTGGTAGACCCCAGCAGGCAGGAGGCAGAGTTTGATTGGTTAAGGACTCAGCTAAGGAGTTGTGGAGCCATGGCATAGCCAGGAGGAGCAGGAGGTGCTGGACCAGCTGGACCACTGCCACCTATCCCACAATGATGACATGTAGTTGTACCGGTAGTCTCTGAACTCCTACCTATGTGAATTTAATGAGTTTAACTTAGATGTGGGTTTTGGGTAGGAATCCTAAATTTAATAAAATAAGGAATGAATGGAGGTAATTTGTAAAATGGAGTGGGTAGGTAGGCTAGTTAGGCCAAAACGGCAGGGTGGGTAGGTTTTTAGGGTTTTCTTGTGGATAAATAGGGAGAAATAGGGAAAAAGGGGTTTTGCGGGCCGTTTTGGGTTCGGCCCCGCAATCGGACAGTGACCGATGTCGGTCACTAGGCGACCAACATCGGTCACATAATATAGTGTATATATTGTTTGTTGATAGACCGGCGTCGGTCATAGGTCGACCGGCGTCGGCACATATCATTTACTTGGGGGACCGATGGCGGTCGAGGGTGACCGGTACCGGTCAGCATGGGTAGAGTTGTGGTTTTTGTTTGTTGTTAGAATTTGGTCTTGTTGTTTTTTTTTTTGTTTGGGGGTGAAGGGGGAGGGGGTAGAGTTGATAGGAAAAGGTGATTGGGGTGGGGAGAAAATGGGGTTGTTGGGGGGCTGGTTCGGGTAGGATAGATTAGGTGTTGGGTATGAAGTAGGAGGTGTTAAATTGGCGGGGGTATAGTTAGATGGCTAAAGTAGATTGGGGTGGTTGGTAGGGTGTGAGATAAGTAAAGGGGATAGTATAGGTGTATAGGGTAAGATAGGTGGGTGTAGATGTGTGTTGTAGAGTCAGGTTGTGGTTGGGTGGGTAAGTGGGTATAGAGGGTTAAGGTAGTTGTTTTTGTAAAGGGTAGGCCTGATGAAGTGGGTTCCTTTTTGTAGGCACGCCAGTAGCTCACGATGCGGGATCGGATGCCCCCTCTATTGAGGCAGATGCTACCACATGTGTCCAAAGCACAGTGGGCCATCATGCGAGAGGTTGGACTCGGTGGAGTCCAGCAGTATAGGGCTGTGGATAGGGACCACAGCCTGATGGTTGCCCTCATCGAGAGATGGGATCCGGCAACCAATGTCTTCCATCTCCCTACTGGAGAGATGACGATTACATTAGAGGATGTGTATCGCATCCTGAGACTATCCGATCATAGGTGAGGTAGTGTTCCAGGTGGATGCGGAGACAGTGATGGATAGCATCCTGCATGTATTCAGGGATGCAGCCCCATTGTTGACCTATCATAGTGCGAGTATTGCCTATGGTGACATGTATCGCGCACACACTGACAGGAGACACGGCTTTGCCGTGTTGATGATGATAGGTATCACCTGCTTCGCCCTCCCGGAATCAGAGGGAGGCCACTTCCCATGGGATTTGATGGGAGTTTTTCACGAGATGGTAGAGGAGCATACATGCTATGCCTGGGCACCAGTGTATCTGGTGCAACTATACAGAGAGCTGTGGGGTTATCGCCGTATGAGGCGATTCGGTATTTGCTCGACATTTTTGTTACACTGCTGGGCATACGAGCACATCATCTGTATATGACCAGTAGGGCTGCCCCAGCAGCCAAAACCACAGATAGTATATAGATATGGATTTCAGAGGTGGTTGGGGGTTGTGGGCTAGCCACGAGCGGTGCTCGCAGGATGGGATGTGGCCTACTACCGTCATATGTTAGAGGGCTTGACCGCACTGGACATTATATGGAGGCCCTACAGAGGCCATCAGCCCCGAGGAGGAGCCCGAGCACAGATGCGCTGGATCCAGTATAGTTTCTGGATAGCTGGACGGAGGCCCGGGGAGTATGAGTGGATACCCCTAGAGAGGGTATGACGGCAGTTGGGCTTGCGATAGGATGAGCCACCTCCCTTCCCACAGTACCGGAGGGATGATGTAGAGGCCCCACTACCTACACCGCAGCCAGTTGACCCCGACTGGGTAGCAGAGAGACTGGCTGACGATACAGTGGATGATGCCAGAGTGACAGGGGCCTTTTTGGTTTGGTGGGCAGGGGAGAGAGCAGCCAGGAGAGCACAGCCCGCACAGCTAGATTTGGTGGCTGTTATAGCGGAGAGGGACCGGCTCTTAGGACAGGTGCAGTTATTACAGGGGCAGCTTGCTACTAAATAGGCACAGATTGGGGTGCTACAGGAGTAGTTAGCCCAGGCACAGCCACAGGCACTGGTACAACCACAGGCATAGGTAGCCACGGGCACAGGCACCGCCATAGGCACAGGCGCAGGTACAGGCACTGCCACAGGCACAGGGTGTACCGGCAGGACAGGGGCCACTACTATTAGGAGTCGGGGGACCAGCCCCAACAGCCATGGTGGCACGGGCCCGCTATATGGAGGTGAGAGTGGAGGCCCGGTATTATCAAGACGTCCTCGATGGTACCGGGGCTGACTATCAGCCCTATGCGGCACACAGAGCCGAGACATCCCAGAGCCAGAGATCCCACAGGGGGCGCAGCCACAGCCGGTGGGTCTGTTACAGGGAGGAGGTAAGAGCCAGCATAGGGACCAACAGGGAGACGGGCCGAGGGTGGTGGAGAGAGCTGAGACATCCTGGGAACGGTGATGGGTTTTTGATATTGGATATAGACACCGGTCTGCAAACCGGGTATGTATATTGAGGCTTGCATGCCCATATATGATTTATTTATTCATTTTTGTTGTATATACCAGCCTGCGAGCCGAGTACATGTTGTATAGTTGATACCAGCCTGCGAGATGAGTATATTTTTGACATGAGAGACCGGCCTGCGAGCCGAGTCGAGATTTTGACAGAGACAGCGGCCTGCGTGCCAGCTTTGTATTCTTGAGATCACAGAGGCCCCATACAGGGCAAGTTGTATATTTTGACATTGATATATGTAGATGATGATTTTGATCCACATGGTGTGTATAAAAAATGTCTTATGTGTTTTGTCGATGGTTTTTGAAATTTAATGTATATAGATGATGAGTTTGATCCACATGGTGTGTATAATGATGGGTTTGATGTATATATTAAAATGTCACATGTATTTTGTCGATGGTTTTTGAAATTTAATGTAGATAGATGATGTTGATGAAATTGTGATGATATGTATATGTGTTGATGGGATTTTGATGACAAATATTGATAATGATGTCGTTATGCAGGAAAAAGAGGTGGGTGCCACCAAAAATTTGCAAAAAATGAAGAAAAGGCCTAGGTTTAAGCAAAGGGAGACATATGACCGATATCGGTTAGCTAACCGATGCCGGTAGATATATGACCGATACCGGTTAGGTAACCGATATCGGTTATGCTAAAACAAGCTTTTCTAAAAATAGAAAAGCTTGGGAGACAACTTGAGTTCTTATTTTTAGAGGCATGCAATAAGTTAAATACGAGAATGCGACGCTGTTTGATGACTGATATAGGTAATTGCATGGGAGAATTGAGTGATAAGGAAGAAAGAGATAGGTAAAGTGATTGTGGGCTGAGATTAAGAAGGCAGAAAGGCAAGTTATATTGAAGAGGGTGGTGAACATGGCTGAACAAGGAGAAGCATCCAGCGGGTAGAGACGAGAGGGAAGACAGGTTCCACCTCAAGCTGCTGCGTCCCAAGAGGTAAACTGTTTGGTTGTAATTTAATTCTTGCATGTTTTATGAATAGGATGAGAGAAGGTAAGTGGATAGAGACGAGAAATAAAAGGTGATAGGTAAGGGTTTGGGATGGGGTGAGTGTTATGGGGTAGGTAAGCAGGGGTTTCGCATATGTTTGTAGGTACAGAGAGGAGTAAACGAGCAAAATAATTATCGTAGGGGATGTTTTTAAGTAGGCTGTATAAGATTGACAGTGACCGGTATCATTTAGAGATAACCGGTATCGGTTAGGCAACTGGTATCGGTTATCTATAACCGATATCGGTTACTGTATGAAATTCCAGAATGTGAGAAAAAACACTTGGGGATTTGATTTATTGAATGGTTTGTTTGTTGATTTGATGTATGTAGGCAGAGGCAGGGTTGAGGATGAATGATAGTGTGCCAGCTTTGTTGTCACGAGTCTGAGCGGATGTAACACCAGCTGAATGGGCATTGATAAACCGTGTGGGGTTAAGCGGAATCCGCTATTATTCACGAATCGCATGTAATCATGCTTTGTTGCAGGCGTTGATTAAGAGGTGGAATCCTGAAAAAAATACCTTCTATCTGCCAACAGGGGAGATGACAGTGACGTTGGAAGATGTGTTTAGGATTTTGAGGCTCCCAATTACAGGAAGACTAGTGTATCAGGTGGGGCCGAGTGCAGCGCGGGGAGCGATAACAGCAGTAGTTGGTCCAGCTGCATGAGATTTGACATAACGAGGTTTGACATTCACTTATGGTATAATGTATGCAGCACACCATGAGGCAATAAGGTTGGCAATGGTATTAATGATAGCGGTGGGGTATTATGCATTACCAAGGGCGGATGGGGGAATATTTCCAAAAGCATTGATGTGTATTATTTGGGAAATGATAGAAAGGAGCATGACTTTTGGGCACCTGCATATCTGGCAGAGCTATACAGGGGTTTATGGGCCTATAGGTGAAATCACAGGACGACACTGGATTGTGCATACTTATTACATTGTTGGGCCTATGAGCACATTGTGTGTGTGTGACCAATAGGCTGACCTAATGCTCAGGAAAGAGAGACATGAGTACAGAGGTTGGGATTTAGATGATGGGTCCAGACACAAACAAGAGGCAAGATCCTCAGGCCGTGACAGATGACATCAAGTATTATAGGACCAGGTATGGGAGATGGTGACGATTGCAGGATATCCATTGGAGGCCTTACGGCAAACTATATGGTGACAGAGAACATAGCTAAGAATTTGAGGGGTGTAGAGCGATTAAGGTGGATCACGAGGCACAGGCCTGGTGAGTACGAGAGGATTCCTCTAGATCACGTGCGGCGATAATTTAGATTTGTTCAGGATATACCCATGGCTTATAGACCATACATGAGGATCGACGCCTAGGCAGCATTCTCACCCTCCCCGGCCGACACCTCTGAGAAGGACCAGAAGAGATAGCAGCATGATCGTAGGGTAAGGATGTAGGAGCGATAGAGGCTTATAGATTATGGTGGGTAGCAGAGCTGTGAGGTTCAGGTGAGAGGGCCGTATCATCCTAACATAGCTATGATTACAGTGGAGAGAGATCGCCTGCAGTGTTTAGTTCACCAGCTTGACAAATGGTGGGTGAATGAGACAACGGGATTGTTAGCGGTTGCAGAGTCACGAGTGGAGAGACTAGAGGTGAGATTCCAACATGCGAGAGGGAATATTCATATGTTACAGGAGAGGTTAGTAGATCGGTGGGAGGAACCAATAGCAATGGAACCTTTGAGGATGGAGAGGCTAGTGAGCGATGTCGACGATCACGATCATCACCTAGTTCGAGGATGAGGCGCAAGGGTCTAAGTGAATTTCATAGAGGTATAAGAATAAATAAGGATGCCGACCTGCGCGTCGATGATAGAGAAGATGTATTTGTTTAACATCTAAATAAAACTGAATATGTATGTTGATTTGAGTTACGATAATAATAAGAATGGTTGTGTTTTGAAATGTTTTGTTTTGAAAAAGGATAAAGATGAATGTGATCAAATAGAAATACACAAAAATATTTATATTTACCACACATGATAGGTTATGGTAGGGGATGGTCGAGCTAACCTTGGGAGACCCCATGTCTCCTAAGTGCTGCCTACATAGCCCATTGCACAAAGCAAGGAGGGGCCTCAGATCGATGTAGTTCTCCCTTAGGACTAGGGAGAGGTGAATTTAGGCAATTTGGTTGTGGTTAAGGCTATTTGTTGGTTGGTAAAAATATTGATATTGGTATGGTAATGTTGTTGGTGTTGGTAAGGGATTGGCGATGTTGGTGTAGGTATAGGTGAAGTGAAAGTTAGCTTACCCAAGTAGTAGGGAACCCTGTCCTGATTAAGGTCAACACATAATCCTAGATTTGAGTAAAAGAGGAAAAAGTGTCCCGTAGTTGAGAAGATCTAAACAAACCACATATTAATGTAGGATGAGCTTGAATCCCTAGGTACCTTGCATAGGCGAGAAGTCGATAGGTGAAAAGAGTTGTATAATCACAATATATCGGATATACGTCACGTCCCTTGAGTTTTGTTGCTTTGACGAATGGTGAGGTGAGGTGGCTGGTATAGCTGGGGTGCAGAGAACTTGTTATAAGGTGATTATTCTGATGAAAGAGAACCAAACCTAAATAGACAAGTCCATGACTCAAAAGTGCTTTGGAATACTACTTTTTACTTTTCTGGATATAGACTGATCGATGCGGGAAGTCTACATGGGATATGTATTTTGTTGTTCTTGAGCTCTTCACGAAGCTGAGCAATGCGAGAAGCTTCTGATAAAGGCTGACTTTGTATAGCTGTCCTTCAAGGGAGCAGTCTATTTATAGTAGCAGATGTGGCTTTTGTGTCGACAGCTGTCCTTCGGGGGAGCAGTCTATTTATAATAGCAGATGTGGCTTTTGTGCATAGCTGTCCTTCGAGGGAGCAGTCTATGTATAACTTAGAGGTCTAGATGTCTGTTTGGCATGAAGCATCTAGTTTTGTAGGAAGTTTGACTCAAGAATATCCCATAAGCGTATAATTGAGAACGTGTTATTTTGATACTTTTAAGTCATGGACTAGACTAAAAAGGGGAAGGCATCTTTAAGAGGAGATGATGACCAAACCATGTGAGCTTGATTCTATTTTGAGATGCATGAAACAAAGTGTATGAGGTGGTAAATGAGCTCAAGGGACGAGCGCAAGGTAGATAAGAAGTGATATAACACTAAATTCAACAGTAGAATGGTCGAAGATGCAAGGCATTAAGGGGTTCAGGCTCAGGTTTACCATTAAGCGAAGCTAAATGATAAGTGCCTGATCCATAAGTATGAGTGATAATGTAAGGCCCAATCCAATTAGGAGAAAATTTTCCACGTTTGCTCTTTTCTAGTTTGGTTACATGTTGATTCTCTTTGAGGACAAGATCACCAACCTTAAAGGTACACTCATGAAGTCGCTTATCATAAGCACGCTTGATGCGCTTTTGATAGATTTGAAGGTGGTCAAGAGCTGTAAGACGACGCTCGTCAAGAAGCTCCAATTGGGCTAACCGCTCTTGGCAGAAATCATCATTGGTGAGAATATCCTGAAGAGATATTCTTAGGGAGGGTATTTGTATTTCGAGAGGCAAGACAGCCTCGGTACCATATACCAAAGAAAATGGGGTGGCATTAGTGGAGGTACGAATGCTGGTACGATAAGCCCAAAGGGCAAAGGGGATGTGATCAGGCCAATTTTTTCCAGAATCGTTAACGAATTTCATGAGAATTTTGGTCAGGGTTTTGTTAGAAGATTCGGCCTGACCATTTGCTTGTGGATAGTAAGGTGATGAGAAGCTAAGTTTGATACCAAAGTTGTCACAAAGGTCTTGTAGCAACTTATTTTTGAAATATTTTCCATTATCTGTTATCAGGCGATGAGGAACACCAAAACGACAGATAATGTGATGGTTGATGAACTCTACAATTTTTTCTTTTTTGGTTGAAATGAGTGGAATGGCCTCCACCCATTTAGTGTAATATTCGGTTGCTGTGATTATCCAACGGTGACGTTGCGAAGAGGGTGGGTGAATCTCACCAATAAGGTCTAAACCCCATTGTGAGAAAGGCCAAAGATCTCGTGCGACCTGTAGCAGATGGCTAGGAGTATGTTGAAGGTTGGCATGTTGTTGACACATAACACAACGCTTAACATATTCGTAGCAGTTGTTATTAAGAGTAGGCCAATAATAGCCTAGGTGAAGGATCCGTTTGGCCATGGCAAGGCCACTAAAATGTCCACCACAAATACCGTCATGGACTTGTTGGATGGTATAGGTGACCTCCGCGCCGGTTAGACATCGAAGGAGGATGCCATCAAAGCCACGTTTATAGAGGAGTCCCCCCATGACGACATAACGAGAAACACTTTTAAGAAAAGCACGTTTGCCGTTACTAGTAAGGTCAGGTGGGAGAACAGAGGTTGTAAGGTAGTCATGAAATTGGTGATACCAGGTATCCTGCGAATTAGCAGACACATTATTTATCATACAAACATCCGGGGCTGAGTAAGATGGGGCAAAGAGTTGTTGGACCAAGACAAATATGTCAGAGTCAGTTGGTGAGGCAGGAATTTGTGAGGCTAAGCAAGCCATAGTATCTGCAAATTTATTAGTTGAGCGAGGAATGGTTTGGATAGAATAATGAGTAAATAAGGTCAAAAGTGAATCCACGTAATGTTTGTACTTTTGAAGTTCCTCATTTTTACATTGGTAGATGCCCATAACTTGATTAACGACCAGTTGAGAGTCGCTGAAAATGTTAATAGATTTTACACCTAAGTGTAACGCAACCTGGAGACCCAAAACAAGGGCCTCGTATTCCGTTGTATTATTAGTGCAGGGGAAATCAAGCCGGAATGAAAGAGGCATAGGCTCAGCATCAAGAGGAATGAGAACAACGCCGGCCCCTCTGCCATGCTGGCATTTGGATCCATCGAAGAAGAGAGTCATTGGATACGACTCCTCACTGAGTGAAAGAGTGGCAATGAGTTCGTCAGGGAAAGTAAAATTGGTAAATTGTTCCCCAGGTAAAGGGGCTTCCGCGAGTTGGTCTGCGATAGTTTGTCCTTTGACTGATTTCTGGTGTACAAACTCAAGGTCGAGGTCGGCGAGGAGCATAAGCCATCGGGTGATGCGTTGGTTTAGATGAGGTTTGGCGTACATATAATGGATGGGGTCCGCATTGGTGATGACAAAAGTTTTGTGATTCAGGAGGTAATGTCGAAGTTTGGTGGCCACGAATGATAGGGCGAGGCACAATTTTTCTACATGTGTATACCTAGTCTCGTAATCCACCAGAGTACAGCTTATGTAATAAACGACTTGTTCTTGATGCTCGGAGTTACGATGGGCTAGCATGGCTCCTACAGCATGGTCGGTGGCGGAAAGGTAAAGGTAAAAAGGGCGATCGTCCTGAGGTGGGATAAGCACAGGTGGCTGCAAGAGATAGGCTTTAAGAGCCTCAAAGGCTTGGTGGCACTCTTCGCTCCATTGAAAGACAATATCCTTTTTAAGGAGATGATGGAAAGGTTGACATCGATCCGAGAGTTGTGAGATGAAACGCCGGATAGATTGGAGTTTTCCCTGCAAACTACGCAATTGTTTGAGGTTAGTGGGTGGGGGCATTTCAAGGATAGCTTTGACTTTAGCTGGATCAACCTCGATGCCATGCAAAGAGACAATAAAACCAAGGAGTTTTCCCGAAAGGACACCAAAGACACATTTCTTTGGTTGAAGATGAACACAATATTGTAACAGGCGATCGAAAATAATGGTTAAAACATCGAGATGTTCACTGCGATGTTTAGATTTGTCCAAGAAGATCATCGACATAATCCTCAAGGATAGTGTGCATAATGTCATGAAAAATGTAAGTCATAGCCCGCTGATAGGTCGCACCAGCATTCTTAAGGCCGAACGGCATGACACGATAGCAGAAGGTTCCCCAAGGAGTTATGAAGGTGGTTTTATGTTGATCGGCCGGGGCTACCAAAATTTGATTATATCCTGAGAAGCCATCCATGAGAGAAAGCATCTCATGGCCCGCAGTGAGATCAACAAGTTGATCAATACTTGGTAGGGGGAAGTCATCCTTCGGGCAAGCGAGGTTAAGGTCCCGGAAATCCGTACATATCCGAAGTCCCCCCGTTGCTTTAGTAACAGGTACGATGTTAGAAATCCATTGAGGATAGTCAATAGGTAAGATGAAGGAAACGGAAAGGAGTCGTTGAAGCTCTTCTTTGACCAAGAGGGCAATGCGTGGATGCATTTTTCTTAGTTTCTGTTTAACTGGTTTGGAATCGGGTTTCAGGGTAATGTTATGGACAGCAATGTCAGGATCAATTCTTGGCATGTCAGCATAGGACCAAGCGAAAGCTTGGTTGCGAGCACGGAGGAAGGTAGTGAAGGCCATTTGTTCTGATGCATTAAGAGATTGTCTGATCTTCACAATGTGAGGATCGTCCTCTATGTGGATGTTGATTTCTATAGTCGACTCATTCAACATGGTTTGAGTTTCAGATGGTAAGGCGTGTTGAATATAAGAGTCGTCCGCACCAAGGTAAGTGAGGATGGAGTCGTCATCTTGGCACTCAACAACATTAATTGAAGGCGAGTCCTCTTCGATCATGTCTGGATATAGAAGGGGAAGAGAAGATGGGTCTTCATTATCACGTTGATAAGTGAGAGGACCCAGGAAGATAGCGTTTATGAAAAAAAAAGTTAGGAGGGATAGATTCAGGGTCTATCGACTCTGTGGGTGACGATGGCAAAATGGGTGATGATGGTTCAGAAGGGGTGACTTCGTCGTCTTCCTGGATACAATGGATATGCGGTGTTTTCGGTGTAGGTGGTTCAGAGAATCCAAGACCACGATGATCTTTGTGTTTGCGTGTAGTTACGGGAATGATCGTATGTCGGCCTTGTTCATAAAGACCGAAACCGAAGCCCTTCCAAGCACAGCGCGTCAGGAAGGTGAGGCGAAATGACGATTAGTTAGATATTGAAAATCAGATTGGAAGGGAACCACACCAAGGGGAGGTTCAGGGGTGACAGAGGATGTATCGACACCCCCATACATTAGGTTGGTGCGGCAATTAGGTGGTCCGTAGGAGATTACTTCCCCCCACACGACGGTCGTAGGTAGGATGCGCATGTAACTGTCCGTACTCCTGTGGGGTATGGAAAGTGCTAACGTTATACAGGTGATACTCCCCCAGCGTAAGGTGTTGAAAGACATCTACTAAGGGATCTGAGGTTGGGATGTTGTCCGCGGGAAAGGAAGTGGTATTTACGGTGGCGGTTTCATTGGTTGAAGGTGTAGGTGCGATTGAGATGGATGGTTGAGGTGTGGTTGAAGTAGATGGTTGGGTTGGATGAATGGGTGTCTTGACTAGTACAAGCACATCATTAGGGCGATATAACATATTGCAGGTTTTGAAGGGGGGAGCGTCAGCTTTTACGGTGTAGGATTTCCCCTCATACTCGAATTTTATGCATCTATGTAAGGTGGAGGGAACGCATCCCATAGCCCGGATCCAAGGGCAACCTAACAACATGTTGTATTGGAATTCTCCCTCAAGGACATAGAAGAGTTCAGGTAAAGTACGTGGCCCTACACGAATGTTAAGGATCATGGTGCCTAAGGTAGAAGTAATAGCATCATTGAATGAACGCAACATGGTGGGGTTGGCACACATGCAGCTAGAAGGGATATTCATTTGTTGGAAGGCTTTGGAAGAGATGATGTTTAGGCTAGCGCCTCCGTCAATCATAACATGACGTACCCGGATGTCCCAGACGTAAGCTGAGATGAAAAGAGTGGGGTCAGGATCTTCTGCACCAAAGTCAACAATTTCGTCTTCAGAGAAACTGACAGCAGTGGTTTGCTGTACAGGGACGGAAGTGGTAGATTGTTTGGTGAGAGAAGCAACAGGGTTGGGTGTTAAGATGGAGGTAATAGGAAAGGTTTCGTTAGGTAAGACCTCTATCCCTTGAAGGATTTCAACGAGAGCTTGGCGATGAGATTCAAAGGTTTGAATGAGATCATACAGTGTCATTTTTACAGGTGATTGGTGAAGTTGTTTGATCATGGTTCGGTGGGCAACTCCATCAGAGACGGGGTAGGCAGGTCCACGAATAACCACTTTAGGTGGTGGTGTGATCGGGATGGTGGACGGAGAAAGAGAGGCCGCAGGTGTGCTTTCTTTAGCTTTCCCATTGTTTTTCTACCCTCGAGTAGCAACACTAATCATGTTGATCTCGTGAACATGAGAGGAGGAAGACGGTAGGGATAAGTCATTGTCTTCGAGAGATGGGGTTGTAATAATGATAGATCTTAGTGACGCAGGGACAGGTGGTATGGGAGAGGGGATTGAAGCTAAAGGTTTCTCCCTTCGTAAGTTGTCCTTCTTAACCTTTCTATCCGAGAGAGGTGACTGACGAAGTATGGCTCTCAAAGCTTTGCATCCCTCTACATCATGTCCTGGTGTGCAGTGGTAAGCACAGATTTTAGACTCATCATAACCTATAGGTCGAGGTTTAGATGGATCATAGGGTCTAAGTGGGGGTAGGGAAATGGTCACATTCTCCACCAACATATCAAGGATCTTGGCGTAAGATCCTTTGAGCGGGTTAAAGTCAGAGGAAGATGAGGCTATTGATTGGGTGGGTTTTGGTAATGTTTGGGTATGGTCAGTTCGTACGGGTGGTGGTTTAGACAAGGGGTTTTGATAATTGGATTTAACTAAACCTGGCTTATTCGGCGCAGAAGTTATGTTTAGCTGGTTAGATGATGAGGCCACAGATGACGTGGTGGCGGGAAACAACCACGGAGAAAGAGGAGTGACAGCAAACAAATCCTTTGATGATGGAGTTTGTTTAGGGTTGATAGGTGGATAGGATACTTGGGGTGATGGTGTTGATATACCCATGGATCTTTGTATGGGTGAAGAAGATGCAGGTCGTTTTAAAGAAAACGCAGGAGGTATGATGTATTGAGGCAAGGTGGAAGGGTGAGGTCCTAATATAGAAGGTAGGTGTGACAGCGAGGGTTTTAGTTGTGACAGAGGCATAGATTGGACTTGGGTTTTAGGAGATTGAGTTTGTCTCTTAGGTGGATGGACGGCTTTATTTTTGGATAAATCTAACCGTTTAGGTGGGTGTGTTAGGCTGGGTATTGGTGAAGTCCCAAGCGTAGGGGAAGGTTTGGTTAGGTTAATAGAGGTGGATGAGGTATTTAGTAGGGATGAGGGGGGTGAAGATGAGGACATAGGCATTTTGAGCTTTTGTAAACACCTTGGGTATATGGTAGAGGTGTCAGGATCGGTCATCTGCATTTGAGTAGAGCATGGTGTACTCAAACGCTCCCATATGACTCGTCTATCTTCTGAGGGATGACAATCTTCACGTGTGAATAGGAACTTTGATATGGACGAGAGGTGGGTTGTGATTCTGGTCCACTGTGGGTGTGATACAGGGGGTAAATGAGTCGCTGTATCAATGGGTGTTAAGAGGTCAACCGGTCGCTGAAAAGATTTAGGCGATGAAGAACTAATAGGTAGGAGGGCATGTTTGAGGGGATCCATCATGATTAAATAATTTGGTGATGTCGGTTCGAGAGGTTTCTCTTCTAAAGATGATAGAAATAGTGACGAGCCTTCCTCTTGTATAGCAAGAGTGGTAGAAGGAGATGTTTGGGAAATAGATAAGTTAGATAACATCCGCTCATAGTCTTGCAGGGATGTGGTGTAAGAAGGCTCATCTGTGAGAAGAGAACTCTGGGCAGTTAATTCCTTTATGGGTAAAGGAATGGAAAGGATATCATCTTTTCTTGATGGTGGTGAAGGGGGTTCGGGTCTCTGCGTTAGTGACGAGGCTTGATTAAGGATTTCCTTGATAGAAGCTTTTGGTTGGGAGTCGAAAACTGCATGGATTTCATGAACACTCTCCTCGGCTAAGATATCTTGGTTTATGTTATTGTTAGATGAGTGGTTTGGGAATGGTTTGTTGAAGATTTTCAAATTTCGGTTAGCAGGGGCATTAGGATTATCGAGGGTTATATCCCCTACATCAACCATTTCCTGCACTATATTTTTCAACATCTTACAGTTTTCGTGACTGTGTCCCTTCACGCAGTGGAAGTTACAGAAGTCATTTTCTTTGTACCAAGAAGGTATAGCACGGGTGGAATCAAACCCAGAGTGAGGTTTAACAGGAGGCAAGGTGATAGCTCCTACTTTGAGCAATTTTTCCAAGATGACACCATAAGTTTCTCCCAAGGGAGTGTAATTGATGGGTTCGGCTTTATACTTGTTATCCCCGTTTTGAGTTCACAACGAAACGATCGGATAACCCCTACAAAATTTTTGAAGTGATTTTGCATTATGACCTCTTTTAGAGAAAATCGGGTTTTCGGGTGTTACTAACAGCTTGACATAAGTTTTAACATGCTTTATGTCTTATGTCCTCCGAAATCCGAGACCCGCCTTGTGTTGAAACAATCCTTTGTATTCAGGTTTTCGGAAGTTCAATGCATCGGAACATTCATGTTCCAAAACATGTTTTATGCGCCATGTTCTCCGATTCCCGAAGTCCGCTCATATCCTTTGTAATCGGGTTTTCGGAATTTCAATGCATCAGAACATTCATGATTCAAAACATGTTTTGTGCTCCATGTTTTCCGAAGCCCGAAACCCGAAATGCACTAAATCTCCTCGTGTCGGGCTTTCAGACTCCTCCAACATGCTGACGTGGCATTCATGCCGAATGGTTGGTGAGTTGGCACGTGCCGAGCTGAAGTGTATTTATTACTGATTTTCTTATAAATACCCAGATTTCCACGTCATTTTTACCGTTCATATTTTTAATTCGTGGATTTTTCGCATGCTCTTCCGCTCCCAAAACCCAAAAACTCGCGTTACCAGACTGGATCATTCGTTTTCAATTTTACCTGTCTCGAATTGAAGGTATTTTTCGTTCCTTCTTTATTCTTGATTTTTCTGGATCGACTGCGTGTATTTTCTTTCCAATTTCTTGCCAGTTGTTGAGGGTTTTTCTTCCTTCTTCCTTCTGTGTCGTTTTGGAAAGGGTTTTGGGTTTTTAGGGTTTATTTTCTTCTTGAGACTATCAATTGGTGTTGTTCCTTCCAAATTCCAATTACTTGCATGATGTATGGAATATGAATAGCACAAAAAGAAAGGATGTTTTATATGTGAAAATTCAAAGGAAAGACTCTGTTTTTGTTTCCCGGATTTTGAAGGTTGTTTTGCAGATTCAAAAGTCTGAAATACAAAGGAAGCTCGAAGTGACGGGGTTTTTCAACATTCTGACCTCAACACTAAGTGCCGGGCATCTCCTAAGTTCCGTCATCAAAAGTAGGTGTTGGGTTTTCTCCTGTTTCCGCCATTGAAAGCAAGTGTCGGGTTTCGCCAAGATTCCGACATATCAGACCTGTCAGGTTTTCAAAGTTTTCCGATATCTTCTTCTGCATGTCGAGTTCTTCTCTTCTTCCGACGCATTCAGTCAATCAGGTTTTTCAGTGTGCACAGCATCTCCGGAGTTCCGAGCCTTTCTCCTTCCAATATTCTTCATGTCGGATCCTGGTTCATCACAGGAGAAGGCCGAAAAATCTAGCAGGATGAAATACAAATTTAAGAAACCAAAATCCCTGTCATATATCGACTGTAATTATGATATCAGGGATACTGAAATGGGTAACATAGATATTGACGACTTTTGGAATAGGGTGAAGAGTTCTTCTCAAACCCCATGGATGGTGGCTTTAGCTAACAGTGGCTTGCCCCTTGCAGCAGGCTTCCCCATGTCTGCCCAATGTCCAGAGTTTGTTTTTGCATGTGCATCCAGCTACGACTCAGCTTCTCGTTCCGTAAGGAATCAGGCTGGTGAAGTGGTTATCAAACTAGATGGGGCTTATTTTGATGATCTCCTGAAACTACCAAATTTTGAAGAGTATGGGGCCCTAGACATCAAATCGGATCAGAAGGCCTGGGACAGTAACCAGGAAAATTGCATTAGGGATGTCAATAAGAAGTTCTTGGTCAAAGCTAAACCAGTAATATCTAGATTTCCAAGAACTATCCCTAGATCGGATTTCATACAAGAAATCAACGACATTATCACCTTGCTGAGCCGGGTTTTTGGCTTGCCGGAATCAAATTTATTTCATGCATGGATGTACCAATTTATGGTCACCATTAAGAAGAACCAGTAAGGGATTGACTGGGGAACCCTTATCAGTAATGAGATTGACTCTCAGATGACGACGGTCCTGTCGACCGGAAAGTTTTATATGTTCTCATATGTGGCCTATGCAGCAGCTGGAATGAGGAGCTATCCCGGACTGGATACAAAAGGAAGCAGAACGACGAACCCAGTCTATAAGTATTATCCTCAAATAACAAAGAAGGGGTCCAAGGATCATTTTAGGAGGGTAAATGACGCCTTTTTCTACGAGAACATCTGCCAGCTGAACCCAGGGCTGAGAAAGACAAGGGTCTCAGACGAGGCATGGGCTGAAGTATCTAAATGGGGATGTATCTTCTTGCAGTTCAAGAAGTTTACCTCCCTTCGAACGGTCATGTACTCTGGAGAGCCTTTCCATCTGCCTCGCTATCCGGGCGATAGATTGATACTAATAGAATTGGTCAGACAACTATTGGATTTTCACAAATTCCAATAGAGCAAGCATAAGGCAGCAGTATCCTTCCCAATTTCTATTGGGAGATATACTTGCTCAACAGTGGCAAAGGCCAAAAATGTTGAATGTGAACTCCAGGAGAAATTAAAGAAGCATGTGAAGTCTCGGGATGGTTTTGACATCTGAGGAGTGCTGAGAACCTATGGAGCCCTACATCTGCACAGGCCCGACATTGAGGATATCTGGGTGGATCTGCGTAACGAAGTTACAGTTCACAGAAAAGATAATAGTCGGTTAACTATTGATGAGATCCAGACGCTGGAGCTTTCTGATTTGCCAGATGGCACGACTGACAATGAAAGTGTGTTGGATATGTCCTATGATGGGCTTAATGAAGATCGATACATTTTTCCACCTATTGATTGGTCGGCCAGCGAAAAAGCCTCTATCACCGATAGGTCAGCCCTAATTCTGGCTCGTACAAAGAAATGGCTCTCCTCTTGGGGGATAAATTTTAAGGATGACAAGTTTCCAAAATTGGCTGCTTCTGAGGCAGGGCCCTCCAAAAAGAAGAAGGACAAGGAATCTACTGGGGGGTCTATAAAAATTAGGATTCCCAAGAAGAGGAAAGAAAGACAAATCTCTTCAATTGTTTCTCCGGCTGAAACAGTGGTTGTGCCAGAATCACCAACGCCACCAGAAATAGGAGAAATTAATTTGGAAGAAGGAGGAAGCCAGCCTCTGTCTTCACCATTTGCTGATTGCTCAACAGGAGAGACCTTATCTCTTGCATTCAAGGCTTTGGAGTCTGAATCTGTGCCTCCCCCTCAACAACCACTCCAACTTCCTCATTCCCCATCTACTTCTTCAAGCATGGCCAATATTTTCTCCGGGCTCTCACCCCTCTCTGCTGGAACCCAAGTGATCATCAACACTTCCCCATAACCTGTGCCTCTATTCATTGCACCTACTACCACGTTGACTACTATTCCCCCTCCAATAGTAGAATCTGCTCCCCTTGAGAGTAGAATACCAGTTACTACAACAGTGGCAATTTCCTCTAATACTCCACAATGGCTACTCGAGAAAACTCCGAGGAAGAGAAAAGTAATTGTACCCCTACCAGCTTTTGATTTCAGCTCACTCAAGACTTCTACTGCGAAATCAGCCAAGAAACCCAAAACAGTTTCAAGGGTTTTGGCAGATGCTTCAGGAGATAAGTTCGCAGAAATTGCCACTCCCTCAGCTGACAAAACTAGAGATGATATAACTACAGCTGATTATCAGATAACCAAGGTGGCTCTAGGGAAAGTAACAGTAGAAGGAGCGCAACAAGATGCACGGGCTTCCATAGACGTGCTGTGCCAAAAGTTGAAAGAAACAAAGGTCAGCCGAGATGAGTTTAAGGAAAAAGTGGAACAGTTGACAGAGGTTTTGATCAAACTCTCAAAACCCCTTGAATCCATACCACCTTCTTCTGCTTCTACTTCTGCCGGATTTGATTTCTCATCGGTGCCTACGATTGAGAAGATTGCCAAAAAAGGAAGAGTGATTGACGAATGGATCCAAAAGTTGCTCCAACAAGGGAAGGAAGTAATTCAAGACGTGGTGAAAGTTCATCAGTCCTTGGCAGAGATTCAGAAGGAAGGAGAAAAGATGGATGAGGAATTTACTGAAGAAATTGGACAACTTGATTTGACTTGTGAAGCTCTCCAAGTGCTAAAGCAAATACCAGCACACCTCTTGGTGGAAGAAGGCGTTCTTCCACATACAGATAAACACTTTCAGCTGATCAAGGCCATCAAGTTCAGAGTAAAGATCCTCAACGAAGCTTGCAGCAAGTTGAGAGAATCAAGAGATAAATTGATCGATGGGAAAAGTGATCTGGAAGAAGAATTGCTTAAGATTTGTCCAAAGGTGTCAGTTGGGAACTCAAGTGCCCTATCAGCAGATGATCTCTTCAAACAAGTTCAAGAGACTATTCAGCATGAACCTGTAGATGGATTCGACCTTGAAGTCATTGGTCAGTTTGTGAGGATTGAACATACGTTGGAGGCCTTAAGAAAGCTCAGCAAAAGGTTGAAAAAGCTTCCTGGCAGTGCCAGTGATATCCATGAGACCTGTGAAATGTGGAATGATCATTCCACTGCACCTGAGGAAAATGAAATGCAAGGCATTATTCGGAAGTTCCAGGAATTCCGGAACAAACAGTCTCAGCTGGAGGAAGAGAAAGAAGAAGAAGCAAAAGATGATGACTCGGATTGAGTTCCAACATCCCATGTCATTTCTATTTTTAGAATGACATATCTTCTATTTCCATTTTGTCATTATTTTTAATTCATACTTTGACTTGATCTCCTGCGTGAGAATCATGCAAAAATTGAACTCTAGTTAGCATGCTACTTTTCAGGATCTGTCCTGTTTTATCTCTAGCTTCTTTTGTTATAAATAAGGGATGCTTGTGCATTCCAAAGGGTCGAGAATTTTTGGAAGCATTAAGAGGCTATAGGAAAGGAGAAAAACTTTGTGTTTTCTTTCAATCATTTTGAAGAATAGGAGTTGATATTGTTTTACAGACTTTGTGTTGTGAAATATATCTTATTTAAGACAGTGTTCTTATGTTCATGATCTTAAAGCTATTCTTTGCATAGAATCTCAGTGTTTCTAATTATCTCGGACATTATATCTATGATCTAAAACTCGTATGATTATTTCGTGCTCTGTTTTTACTCGAAAGAAAATACGTTTCTCCCATTTCTTTTCTGCCGTGCTTCTTTCACTGTAACAGTTTCTAACCTATTTCACTTACGAAAGCAATATCCTTGAATCGTGTGAATGTGGATTTCGGGATTTCATCCCAACCCTCAATGGTTAGATTAGTGTGAATATTGTATATATTATTTACTGTGTTTTAGATTAGCAATAAACAGGCAGCCTCACCTGTCTTTGAGGAGGGATTTAATCCCATGTACTGTGGTTGAACCTCATATTTTGGTTTGACAAAATATCCAACCAATAGTTTTTGGCAACTCCGCTGGGGAAATACGGATCAATAGTATACAGCTTATCCTCTCGGTGTCTGGCGACTCCATATTTGCCTTATTTTTAATAAGATCTCCTTTCAGTTCAAGCTGGCCAGGAGGATCTTCACTTGGTCTCGCCGAGCTCAAGGTGAAATTGATCCACTCTTCGAGTTACTGCAACAGCACAATTTCAGCCTTTCTCCCAACAGCGTTGTCTCTAACCGAGCCAGAAGTTCTTCACCTGTTCGGAGAAATCAGATCCCTGAAGAACGGGAAGCATCTGCAACTTGTCGTGCACTACTTTTTTCTGATACCCAGATCCCTGTACGCACTCTTTTCAGAAGGATGGCGGTTCAACCTGTGCCTTGGGGTGCAGCCATTGGTCCTCTTACTTTGACTCCTCCATTGCATGAGTTACCACGTGGATCACGTAAAAACATTCCCAAGTTCAATGGGAATGGGAAGCAGCATCCTGATGAGCATATTGTGTCTTTCTTTGTTGCATGCGGTGTCCTCGGAGTAGCCCACGAAGATGTCTCTGTTCGACTCTTCGTTGAAACATTGCAGGGAGTAGCAGCTGAATGGGTTTATCACCTTCCAAATGCATGCATCCCAAACTGGGCTACCATGCGGACTAAGTTCGAAGCACGTTTCAAACCAGCTGAAGATTCCCATGCTTTGTTAGCTCAGCTCACGCACATGAAGAAGGAATCGCATGAACCTATGCGGGAATTCGTAGCGAAGTTCAACAAGCTGATCCGGAAGATTCCAAAAGTAGCTGTACCTACTCCGGAAAACCAAAAATGCTTCTTCATCAATGCTCAACCTCCTGATATAAGCTTTTTATTAAGGAGGTCGGTTATACCAGATTTGGCTACTGCTCAGTCAACAGCTACTGAAATTGAGGATGATCTCATCTTAGCTGGAAGGATTAAGAAAGATATACCCAAAATCAAAAATCAAGGTTCTTCTCAAGGTAACACAGATCCTATGTTTCAAAAAATGGCTAATGATTTGATTGCTTCAAACAAGCAAGTGTCTCAGCAGGTGAGCAATGTTCCGTACCGGGATATTCCTAGGTGGAATTTTAATAACAATGGTGCACCTGCCAGAGATAGGCCACGGTTAGCTCCTGCTCAACCGAGATTAGCAATTGAAGCTCCGCCTGTTAATGCAGCAGTGGAAATAATTGAAGAAGATGATGAACCAGAAGAACAAGAATCCCATGAGGATTTCGAAGCTTCAGGATATGCTGATGAGTCTTATGATGAGTCAGCTGGCGACTCCAGTATTGGTTATTTGGAATATGATGAAGATGAATGTGAGCCAGATGGTCAATCATTTGCTGTTTTCACTCGGTCTCAATCTCAGAATCCCAGAAGACCTCCGGAAAATATTAAGGAGGAGAATAAGGATCCTCCTGTATCCATAGTCAAAAGGGGTACCCCTATTTCGGCGCAAACTGAAAGAGAGGTTACCAGAAAGGCAGCTGCTCCTTATTCTCCTTCTCCTAAGATCAGTGCCCCAGCACAAGCTCATGTAATTAGAACTGAGCCTACTATCATTCCTTCTTATACTACTTTTGACATTATTGATCATGCAAAAAGAACTAAAATTCAAATGTTAGAGGCAGAATATCTTCAGTCGAATCCTGAACAGTTTGAAAAGCTAGCCAAGTTTATCAGGAGTAAAGTGGCCGTTCCATCACCTTCAAAAGGTCTCCTTCCAAATCCTACTCAACCCACGCCTCAGAATAATCTGACCTCTGCTTCTCCCTCAGGAAAGATTGAACCATTTTATTTGTCTCTACTTATAAATGGGTTTAAACTCAGCAATTGCATTATTGATTCAGGGGCCTCTGATAATGTTATGCCCACAAAAGTGGCCCATGCCCTTGGGCTTAATTTGACTAAGTCATATGGACGGTGCTATTCCATGGAAACTAAACAAGTCCCTCTGATTGGTCAAATCAAGGACGCACAGTTTGCATTTGTTGCTTTTCCTGAGAAAAGAGTGAAAATGACTATTCTGGTTGCAGACATTCCAGCAGCTTACGGCATTCTCTTGGGTAGAGGATTTTGTAAAGATGTCGGAGGAGAGATTAGTATGGATTGGACCAAAGCTAAGATCCCAGTCAAAGGGGTTCAACAGGTTCTTCATCCTGAACCGCAAGCAAAGTATTTGGTAACCAAATCAGATGATCCTAAGGCTCAGATTCTTTTCGAAGATGCTAGCTTCGGGAATTATTTCATGACTTCCGAGATACCAATTGTAGATGTTGAAGAGGAAGATCCCAATGCTATTTGGATGCTTGAATTTGATGGTAGCTGCTCAACTTCTGGATTAGGCGCTGGTGTTGTTCTCATATCTCCTAGCTCCGAGATTTTCCCATCAGCTTATAAGTTACAATTTGATAATACTAACAACACGGCCGAATATGAAGCCCTGTTATTAGGATTAGAATTGGCCAGACAGAAGGGAATCAGGAATCTCAAGGTGCAGGGGGATGCGGAGCTGATTGTTAATCAGGTCAGGGGTGTATATCAGGTGAAAAATGATCGGTTGAAGCATTACAGGAACAAAGTTTGGGATAGTATAGAATGCTTTGATGCATTTTCTATTAAGGCAGTTTTAAGAGATTATAATGACAAGGCTGATTCTTTGGCCGTATCTACATCTCTTCTTCTTCCTCATCCTCAGTTCAAGCAAGATACATACTCTATTGAGATTGTATATCGTCCTAGTATCCCAGATAATGCAACTCATTGGCAAGTGTTCAATGATGATCGACAGGTGTTGGCTTTTCTAGAAAAGGCTGACAATTTCAGTGAGCTATATTTTGAAGGTTCAGAATCAGCCTTCCGTGAAACTATTTCAGATCCATATCAGGAGGTTGATGGTGAATATATCCAGCTGAAAGGCAACAAGATACCCAAAGGTTTGGTTTCTTTGGAGGGCTTGTTTGATAAGCATGATCGCTTTATCCAAAACAAAAGGCAAGTCAAAGGAGCATCTTCCTCTGAAGTAGATCTAATCAATCTAGGTTCATCTGATCAACCTCGGATGGTGAATATCGGTAAATGTTGTTCCCCTGAAGAAAAGGCCAGATTCACTTTGCTTTTGAAGAAATACATCGATGTGTTGGCCTGGTCTTATGCAGATTTGAAATCTTTTAAGCCCAAAGATGTTCAGCACAGTATTCCTCTAAAGCCTGATGTGAAGCCGTATAGACAAAAGCAAAGGCATTACAATCCGAAGATTTCAGGAACCATCCTGGCAGAAATTCAGAAGATGTTAGATGCTAGAATTATTTTCCCAATCCATCACTCCACCTGGATTGCTAACATTGTTCCTGTCAGGAAGAAGAATGGCGAGATCCGGATTTGTGTTGACTTCCGTAAATTAAATCAGTCTTCGTTGAAGGATAACTATCCCTTGCCTATCATGGATCAGGTATTACAAACTGTAACTGGATCGGAAATGTTATCCATGCTCGACAGGTTTTCGGGATATAATCAAGTCGAGGTAGCCACAAAAGATCAACACAAGACAGCTTTCACGACCCCATGGGGTACCTTTGCTTACAGGAGGATGCCATTTGGCTTGATCAACGCAGGAGCTACTTTTCAGAGAGCTATGGACCTAGCATTCAGAGATCTGATGGGTAAGGTCATAGTCGTGTATTTGGATGACTTGACTATCTTTTCTAAAAAACGAAGTGATCATTATGATCATTTAGAACAGGTACTTCAGAGATGCAGACGTCACGGAATTTCATTGAATCCTAAGAAGTCTATGTTTGGGGTAACAGAAGGAAAGCTGCTGGGTCATATTGTGACTAGAGAAGGAACTAAAATTGACCCAGAGAGGGTAAAGGCTATTCAGAGCCTTACCTTGCCCACAAGTAAAACAGGAGTTCATTCTTTCTTCGGAAAGGTTAATTTCTTGAGAAGATTTGTACCTGACTTCGCTGACAAAACCAAGGATATCCTTGGAATGATGAAAGGCAAAATCCCATTCAGATGGACTGTAGAAGGGAAACTTTCATTTAAAGAAATCAAAAGGGCAGTTGCTTGCGCTCCTGTCTTAGTATGTCCAGACTTCAAGAAAGATTTCATCATGTATAGCTATGCTTCTGCCCACACAGTGTCAGCGATCCTGATGCAGGAAAATGGAGAAGGCATTGAAGCTCCTATCGCATTCATGAGTTGTCCGTTGAAAGAGCATGAATTGAAGATGTCGCAGATTGAAAAACATGCTTATGCGGTGGTGCGAGCGGTGAAGCATTTCAGGTACTATGTGCTGAATTCTCATACTCGTGTTCTCGTTCCTGATACTGCTGTTAAATCCATTCTAACTCAACAAGAGCTGGGAAGCCAATGAGGTACTTGGATTGCTAAGGTTCAGGAGTATGAATTGGACATCAAACCTACCAAGTTGGTACGAGGAAGAGGCCTGTGTCAATTGATTGCAGAGAATCATGCTGAAGCAGAGTGTGAGAAGAATCAAGATACTTCTTCTGAGCTGCCTATGGTGCTTTTTGTGAGTACGACCAATGAATGGTATACGGACATTGCTTTCTTCTTAACTTATGGTGAATGCCCTCCGCATTTAAATCAAAAAGAGAAGAGGACCGTCAAGTTGAGATCAGCGAAGTACCTTTTGTGGAATAATGCAATATACAAGAAAGGTATCGATGGTGTCTTCTTGCGTTGTGTTGATAAATCGCAACAAGAAAAGTTATTAGAATCCTTTCATAGCCTAGCATGCGGAGGACATTTTTCGTCTTCTGTAACAGCGTATAAGATCTTACGGGCTAGGTATTATTGGCCTACTCTTTTCCGGGACTCAGCAGAATGGGTGTCTAAATGTGAAGCTTGTCAACATTTTGTTGGTCGTCCTAAGCTAGCAGCTCTTCCTCTGAAGCCTGTGGTGATTGAAGAACCTTTTCGCCAATGGGGGATTGATTTTATCGGAACATTGAATCCTACTTCCAGTGCCAGACACAACTATGTGCTTACCGCTACAGATTATTTTACCAAGTGGGTAGAGGCTGTACCAATCAAGCAAGCAACTTCTGAAGCTGTTTGCAAGTTCCTGAAAGAAAATATAATCGTCAGATTCGGTATTCCTCATAAGATTGTAGCGGATAATGCGTCTAACTTCTCGTCACATGAGTTGACAGAATTCTGCTATGGATTCGGCATTACTTTGGCTCACTCATCTGACTATTATCCCCAGGGCAATGGGCAAGCTGAGTCCAGCAATAAGAATCTGGTTACTATAATCAAGAAATTAGTAGACGAAAATCAGAGGAATTGGCACAAAGCATTGTATGATGCGTTGTGGGCTGATCGGATCACTCCAAAGCGAGCCATAGGGATGTCCCCTTTTCAGTTGCTATATGGGATTGATGCTGAAATTCCTATCTCAGTAGAATTGCCAGCCTTGCAGTTGGCAAAAGCGGTTGAAGATGTAGCTTTTCAGAATTCTATCGAAAAGAGGGTTATGTACCTAACCAGGTTAGAAGAAGAGTGAATCAAGGTGGTTGATCGTATAGCAGATCATCAGAGCAGGGTGAAGAAGATTTTTGATAAAAAATCAAAGCAACGTGACTTCCAGATTGGAGACCTGGTGTTGCTTTGGGATAAAAGAAGAGAACAGAAAGGAATGCATGGAAAATTTGATTCTTTATGGAAAGGACCTTTCAAGATCCACGAGTTGAATGGTGAAAATAGTTTCCTTTTATCATATCTGGATGGAGGGTCACTCCCTTTTCCTTTCAGTGGATAACATCTAAAGCTGTTCCACCATTAATGCAAGATGCTCTCTTGCATTGTACATATTTTGCTTTTGTTGTGTGTTTGCTTTTAGTTTTCTTTCTTTCTTTCTTCGTTTTGTTTTGTTTTGGTTTTCTCCTTGACCCCGTAGCCTAATGAATAAGACCAGAGATTTTGAGTTCTCTTCCTTTGATATTACAAAGAAAGTCCCCAACTGGAGCCAGCTGTTATCCCCGTTTTGAGTTCACAACGAAACGATCGGATAACCCCTACAAAATTTTTGAAGTGATTTTGCATTTTGACCTCTTTTAGAGAAAATCGGGTTTTCGGGTGTTACTAACAGCTTGACATAAGTTTTAACATGCTTTATGTCTTATGTCCTCCGAAACCCGAAACCCGCCTTATATTGAGCAAATCCTTTGAAATCGGGTTTTCAGAAATTTAACGCATCGGAACATACTTGAGTTAAAACATGCTTTGTGTCGCGTGATTCCCGAAATCCGAGACCCGCCTTGTGTTGAAACAATCCTTTGAAATCGGGTTTTCGGAAATTTAACGCATCAGAACATACTTGAGTTAAAACATGCTTTGTGTCATGTGATTCCCGAAATCCGAGACCCGCCTTGTGTTGAAACAATCCTTTGTATTCGGGTTTTCGGAAGTTCAATGCATCGGAACATTCATGTTCCAAAACATGTTTTATGCGCCATGTTCTCCGATTCCCGAAGTCCGCTCATATCCTTTGTAATCGGGTTTTCGGAAGTTCAATGCATCGGAACATTCATGATTCAAAACATGTTTTGTGCTCCATGTTTTCCGAAGCCCGAAACCCGAAATGCACTAAAACTCCTCGTGTCGGGTTTTCGGACTCCTCCAACATGCTGACGTGGCATTCATGCCGAATGGTTGGTGAGGTGGCACGTGCCGAGCTGAAGTGTATTTATTACTGATTTTCTTATAAATACCCGGATTTCCACGTCATTTTTACCGTTCATATTTTTAATTCGTGGATTTTTCGCATGCTCTTCCGCTCCCAAAACCCACAAACTCGCGTTACCAGACTGGATCATTCGTTTTCGATTTTACCTGTCTCGAATTGAAGGTATTTTTCGTTCCTTCTTTATTCTTGATTTTTATGAAACGATTGCGTGTATTTTCTTTCCAATTTCTTGCCAGTTGTTGAGGGTTTTTCTTCCTTCTTCCTTCTGTGTCGTTTTGGAAAGGGTTTTGGGTTTTTAGGGTTTATTTTATTCTTGAGACTATCAATTGGTGTTGTTCCTTCCAAATTCCAATTACTTGCATGATGTATGGAATATGAATAACACAAAAAGAAAGGATGTTTTATATGTGAAAATTCAAAGGAAAGACTCTGTTTTTGTTTCCCGGATTTTGAAGGCTGTTTTGCAGATTCAAAAGTCCGAAATACAAAGGAAGCTCGAAGTGACGGGGTTTTTCAACATTCCGACCTCAACACTAAGTGCCGGGCACCTCCTAAGTTCCGCCATCAACAGTAAGGTCATTAACAGTGGGCCGGGTTTTCTCCTGTTTCCGCCATTGAAAGAAAGTGTCGGGTTTCGCCAAGATTCCGACATATCAGACCTGTCGGGTTCTCAAAGTTTTCCGATATCTTCTTCTGCGTGTCGGGTTCTTCTCTTCTTCCGATGCATTCAGTCAATCAGGTTTTTCAGTGTGCACAGCATCTCCGGAGTTCCGAGCCTTTCTCCTTCCAATATTCTTCATGTCGGATCCTGGTTCATCACAGGAGAAGGCCGAAAAATCTAGCAGGATGAAATACAAATTTAAGAAACCAGAACCCCCGTCATATATCGACTGTAATTATGATATCAGGGATACTGAAATGGGCAACATAGATATGGACGACTTTTGGAATAGGGTAAAGAGTTCTTCTCAAACCCCATGGATGGTGGCTTTAGCTAACAGTGGCTTGCCCCTTGCAGTAGGCTTCCCCATGTCTGCCCAATGTCCAGAGTTTGTTTTGGCATGTGCATCCAGCTACGACTCAGCTTCTCGTTCCGTAAGGAATCAGGCTGGTGAAGTAGTTATCAAACTAGATGGGGCTTATTTTGATGATCTTCTGAAACTACCAAATTTTGAAGAGTATGGGGCCCTAGACATCAAGTCGGCTCAGAAGGCCTGGGACAGTAACCAGGAAAATTGCATTAGGGATGTCAATAAGAAGTTCTTGGTCAAACCTAAACCAGTAATATCTAGATTTCCAAGAACTATCCCTAGATCGGATTTCATACAAGAAATCAACGACATTATCACCTTGCTGAGCCGGGTTTTTGGCTTGCCGGAATCAAATTTATTTCATGCATGGATGTACCAATTTATGGTCACCATCAAGAAGAACAAGCAAGGGATTGACTGGGGGACCCTTATCAGTGATGAAATTGATTCCCAGATGACGACGGTCCTGTCAACCGGAAAGTTTTATATGTTCTCATATGTGGCCTATGCAGCAGCTGGAATGAGGAGCTATCCCGGACTGGATACAAAAGGAAGCAGAACGATAAATCCAGTCTATAAGTATTATCCTCAAATAACGAAGAAGGGGTCCAAGGATCATTTTAGGAGGGTAAATGACGCCTTTTTCTATGAGAACATCTGCCAGCTGAATCCAGGGTTGAGAAAAACAAGGGTCTCGGACGAGGCATGGACTGAAGTATCTAAATGGGGATGTATCTTCTTGCAGTTCAAGAAGTTTACCTACCTTCGAACGGTCATGTACTCTGGAGAGCCTTTCCGTCTGCCTCGCTATCCGGGCGATAGATTGATACTAATAGAATTGGTCAGACAACTATTGGATTTTCACAAATTCCAACAGAGCAAGCATAAGGCAGCAGTATCCTTCCCAATTTCTATTGGGAGATATACTTGCTCGACAGTGGCTAAGGCCAAAAATGTTGAATGTGAACTTCAGGAGAAATTAAAGAAGCATATGAAGTCTCGGGATGGTTTTGACATCCGAGGAGTGCTGAGAACCTATGGAGCCCTACATCTGCACAGGCCCGACATTGAGGATATCTGGGTGGATCTGCGTAACGAAGTTGCAGTTCGCAGAAAAGATAATAGTAGGCTAACTATTGATGAGATCCAGACGCTGGAGCTTTCTGATTTGCCAGATGGCACGACTGACAATGAAAGTGTGTTGGATATGTCCTATGATGGGCTTAATGAAGATCGATACATTTTTCCACCTATTGATTGGTCGGCCAGCGAAAAAGCCTCTATCACCGATAGGTCAGCCCTAATTCTGGCTCGTACAAAGAAATGGCTCTCCTCTTGGGGGATGAATTTTAAGGATGACAAGTTTCCCAAAATTGGCTGCTTCTGAGGCGGGGCCCTCCAAAAAGAAGAAGGACAAGGAATCTACTGGGGGGTCTATAAAAATCAGGATTCCCAAGAAGAGGAAAGAAAGACAAATCTCTTCAATTGTTTCTCCAGCTGAAACGGTGGTTGTGCCAGAATCACCAACGCCACCAGAAATAGGAGAAATTAATTTGGAAGAAGGAGGAAGCCAGCCTCTGTCTTCACCATTTGCTGATTGCTCAACAGGAGAGACCTTGTCTCTTGCATTCAAGGCTTTGGAGTCTGAATCTGTGCCTCCCCCTCAACAACCACTCCAACTTCCTCATTCCCCATCTACTTCTTCAAGTATGGCCAATATTTTCTCCGGGCTCTCACCCCTCTCTGCTGGAACCCAAGTGATCACCAGCACTCCCCCACAACCTGTGCCTCTATTCATTGCACCTACTACCACGTTGACTGCTGTTCCCCCTCCAATAGTAGAATCTGCTCCCCTTGAGAGTAGAATACCAGTTACTACAACATTGGCAGTTTCCTCTGATACTCCACAATGGCTACTTGAGCAAACTCCGAAGAAGAGGAAAGTGATTGTACCCCTACCAGCTTTTGATTTCAGCTCACTCAAGGCTTCTACTGCGAGATCAGCCAAGAAACCCAAAACAGTTTCAAGGGTTTTGGTAGATGCTTCAGGAGATAAGTTCGCAGAAATTGCCACTCCCTCAGCTGACAAAACTAGAGATGATATAACTGCAGCTGATTACCAGGTAACTAGGGGTGTCTCTAGGGAAAGTGACAGCAGAAGGAGCGCAACAAGATGCACGGGCTTCCATAGACGTGCTGTGCCAAAAGTTGAAAGAAACAAAGGTCAGCCGAGATGAGTTTAAGGAAAAAGTGGAACAGTTGACAGAGGTTTTGATCAAACTCTCAAAACCCCTTGAATCCATACCACCTTCTTCTGCTTCTGCTTCTGCCGGATTTGATTTCTCATCGGTGCCTACGATTGAGAAGATTACTAAAAAAGGAAGAGTGGTTGACGAATGGATCCAAAAGTTGCTCCGACAGGGGAAGGAAGTAATTCAAGACGTGGTGAAAGTTCATCAGTCTTTGGCAGAGATTCAGAAAGAAGGAGAGAAGATGGATGAGGAATTCACTGAAGAAATTGGACAGCTTGATTTGACTTGTGAAGCTCTCCAAGTGCTAAAGCAAATACCAGCACATCTCTTGGTAGAAGAAGGCGTTCTTCCACATACAGATAAACACTTTCAGCTGATCAAGGCCATCAAGTTCAGAGTAAAGATCCTCAACGAAGCCTGCAGCAAGTTGAGAGAATCAAGGGATAAATTGATCGATGGGAAAAGTGATCTGGAAGAAGAATTGCTTAAGATTTGTCCAAAGGTGTCAGTTGGGAACTCAATTGCCCTATCAGCAGATGATCTCTTCAAACAAGTTCAAGAGACTGTTCAGCATGAACCTGTAGATGGATTCGACCTTGAAGTCATTGGTCAGTTTGTGAGGATTGAACATACGTTGGAGGCCTTAAGAAAGCTCAGCAAAAAGGATTGAAGAAACTTCCCGGCACTGCCAGCGATGTCCATGAGACCTGCGAAATGTGGAATGATCATTCCACTGCACCTGAGGAAAATGAAATGCAAGGCATTATTCGGAAGTTCCAGGAGTTCCGGAACAAACAGTCTCAGCTGGAGGAAGAGAAAGAAGAAGAAGCAAAAGATGATGACTCGGATTGAGTTCCAACGTCCCATGTCATTTCTATTTTTAGAATGACATATCTTCTATTTCCATTTTGTCATTATTTTTAATTCATACTTTGACTTGATCTCCTGCGTGAGAATCATGCAAAGCTGAACTCTAGTTAGCATGCTACTTTTCAGGATCTGTCCTGTTTTATCTCTAGCTTCTTTTGTTATAAATAAGGGATGCTTGTGCATTCCAAAGGGTCGAGAATTTTTGGAATATTAAGGGGCTATTGGAAAGCAGAAAAACTTTGTGTTTTCTTTCAATCATTTTGAAGAATAGAAGTTGATATTGTTTTGCAGACTTTGTGTTGTGAAATATATCTTATTTAAGACAGTGTTCTTATGTTCATGATCTTAAAGCTATTCTTTGCATAGAATCTCAGTGTTTCTAATTATCTCAGACATTATATCTATGATCTAAAACTCATATGATTATTTCGTGCTCTGTGTTTACTCGAAAGAAAATACGTTTCTCCCATTTCTTTTCTACCGTGCTTCTTTCACTGTAATAGTTTCTAACCTATTTCACTTACGAAAGCAATATCCTTGAATCGTGTGAATGTGGATTTCGGGATTTCATCCCAACCCCCCAATGGTTAGATTAGTGTGAATATTGTATATATTATTTACTGTGTTTTAGATTAGCAATAAACAGGCAGCCTCACCTGTCTTTGAGGAGGGATTAAATCCCATGTACTGTGGTTGAACCTCATATTTTGGTTTGACAAAATATCCAACCAACACATGGATCTATCTAGGTTCATTTAGTGTTTTTGTGCGAGGTATTAGAAGAGTAAAGATTCAAATGTTTAGCATCACCGCGTGTACAGCTCCTTTTGATTTCTATTTGAAGTTCGATACGTGCATAATTGGTGGTATTTAGTCTTGCTTTAGGAGTCTTAACATCGATGATATTTGTGTAGTTATTTCATGTTTTGAAACTATTAAGGTGTTAGTTTCAATTCCATTTGCATGGCTCAAATAATACTAGTTTCATAGCAATATTCTATTAGGGTTCCTTCATCTATCTTGCAGAAAGTTTGAATTTGGAGCCTTAGGAAAACCATAGGTTGACCTAGTGTAAGGGTTACTTCCCTTGATATATGTTCGACCCTGAGTTCGGCACTATAGCCCCTTTAAGTCTACCCCCTTAAATTTCAGTACTGGTTGATGTGTCTCCTACTCATCGTCCAACGAAATACCCTAGTTGATACAGATGTGTAAGAGTGCATATTGTTGGACAGCATAGATTTTGGTGATACATACATTCTCTAGTGAACCTGACATGGAGATCTTATAGACCTTCTAATCAAGCATTGGGCTAACTCGTTAAAAGCACCCAAGATTTAGTTTTTACTTCATCTAAGCATCTGTACCAATACTAAAGCGGGGTCCTGATAAGGACATGGGATTCCTGCGGAGTAGTACAGGCATCGTCGTGGAGCAATCATGATAGCAGGCATTTGTTTCTAGACACCTTCGGACCCTGTGTAAACTTGTTGTATGAGTTGATCCTCCTTACTGTTAAAACGAATCAATTTTGGTCCCAGATTCGCATTTAGCACCGATGTGTAATTTTCTATAGGGGGATAGATTGTATTTAAATCCTTTATCTCTGACAACCTTTTCTTCACTATGATCAACACTCTGCTATGGATTATCTAGGCATACAGAATCCTTTGAGATTTGTGTAATCATTTCCAAAAGCATACCATTGATGAAACTAAGTTTCCTTTTTGTATGAGATTATTGTGTCATGGTTGTTGCACCAATGGAAGAATTCTTCTTCTTAATGCAATGTCTCACCCACTGGATGAGGAGGAAGTTAAATGTTGAAAAGGATTATTGATTTTGACCATACTCTTGAGATGACCAAAAATTTCTACCTCAATGTCCTCAATATAAGTGGGATTCAGAAGAGATGCTTAGCAAGTGTCTTTTAGGTCAATGAAAAGGTGGAAAGCCATTGAAATATGCTTGATCTAAGAAATTCCTCCAATGTGGATAGGTGGCAGAGACCAAGTCTATGAGATCGTCTTCGAGACTTATTGAGGTAGGATGTAGTCGGCAACAATGATATCTTCCACTACTGCTCAGACTTCTCCGAATGCAAGCCAATATGTGATCAGTTAGTCAACCACCGAAGCCAATGGGATCTTGGGAGCACCATGCCCCCTCCTTTTCCAAATGGGACTAAAGAAGGTACCTATCACTCAACCTCCCATTAAAAAATTAGGTACGAAAAATCAAACAAGATTCATTAGCACCTTATACTGCTAGTATGGACATACCTACGATGGCAGTTGACCGTCCAGTTTATCGGTCTTATGACGGGTCTGACTGACAAATACTACTGTCACAATGCTAAGGCCTTCAGTAATCTTTACAAATAATGGATCGAAAATACCTCATACACTACCTACTAGGGACTCTTAAATGGGAACCCCTTACATGAGATGTTTTATATTGGATGTCATCCATTTCCTCCTGAATTTTATAGATTGAGGCTAGAGTCTATAGTGAATAGACCCTAGTGAAATCAATGGCTGCCTTGTATCCGAGTGATAACTACCCATGGACAAGAGTAACATCAATGCTTTCATCAATCTATTGGAAACATTGAAAATCAATTACAAAATCCTTTATCAAATACTGGTAAGTTGCATGGTCCATGTCAGGCAGAACTGTGAACATTCCCAATGATAGCCTCTTTCAATTTTTCCTGATAAGCGATGTCGGTTAGCCTATAGCCTTTAGTACAAGGTGAGGTCCTTTTCTCTTATTTCCCTAGAATAAGACCTTTGTAAAAAACCAAAAGGAAGCTATTGATCTCATGAGGTTAACAATGAGAAGGATACCTACCCAAGGCACTGAAATGATTACTGAAGCAATGTACATGATCCTTCAACAGAACCAAAGAACAAACAAGATGCACATGGAAAATCAAGAGAGTAACCCTAGGATTACTCTTTCTCTTATTGTGGGCTTATGCCTTCAGACATCAAGATTGATTTCAATATTAACCAACAACATACTAATAACTAAGGAGAAACCTCAACTATCATCAACCAATGAGTAGGGAATATTTGAAGCGTCAGTTGTTTAAACCATTTACCAATATTTTAGATCTTTCTTGACCGGTTCCTCATTGGCATGATGAGAGTAAGTTTTGTTTGTGGCACGCTAATTGGGGTCACTCAAAGTAAGATTAATTTCTTGTGCACTACCGTATGGTTGTTATCAACTTTTTCGTGTAGGGCCTAACTTTGACTTTGATGCCATCACGTTCACAATAATTTGACCAACAACAATCAAGGCTATGATGCATGTGGCTCAAACCTAAGGATCCTCATGAACCCATCATATTCAATGATAATGAGAAGCTAAATGATCTTCTCCAATCCTAATGCCTAATCATGTGAATACACATATTTTTTACAAACTTTCTATTTACCATACTTTTTACAAAATATTTCTCTTTTTAAGGTTAGTAGGTTTCCAATGCATCAAGTATGCTCCCTATGGGAACAGCAAGCAATTAAGAAAGAAACTCGACTATGGGATCCCACCGGGCGTGCCAAAATGGTTCATTCATGTAACCATTCAGTTCTTAGGGATAGAGTTACTTCTATCCTTTCATTCTCTTGAGAGAGAGATAAGATTTTGGTCCTAGGAGGATTCACCTGTTGAATGTTTCTATTGTCTGCGCATTATTCGTAACAACTTACATGACCATGGCCATATTATTTTACCTTGCATTCCCTTTATTGTCTCATGAAAATTTCACACACCTGCAAGTAAGCATTTCACTCCCTAGCTGATGCCAGTCTAGACAATAAATGAGGGAATTGTGTTGGTGCTATTTCAGTTCCCTATCTGATGCCTTCACTTTCGCAGATGATGGCATCTATATAAATTCCAACAATACATCTTTACCACATAAGATATTATCAAAAATTCATAATAACTTGCCACTAGCTCTGTTCTCTTGTTCCAACTTTCATCTACTCACTCAACTCTTATATTTCTTGCATCTTGACTGTTGTCTTAGATATTCTGGTCTTGATTGGATTAGTTTTCAGTCACCGATTTAGGTCACCTATAGTGAGCTAGGACTGCGATTATACACCGGTACCGGTTGCTGATACCCAAAATCGGTAGGGGTAGTGATCTAGGGGCTTTGTGTATGATCCTTTGGGAAATGAGATGGCTATCAGCGTTTATCACCCCCAATAGGTAACTGACTCTAGGGACTCAAGCTTTTCATTTTGTGATAGAGTAGTCTCCTATCATTGTTATTTACTTTATGTTAGCTTAGTATCTTCATACACATGTTAGGTTAGAGGATATTGTATTTATTTCCTTATTTCAGGGTGTTACCGGCTTTACTTTGGTCTAGGAGTAGACTTATACATGCTTATTTTGATTCATCATCACCTCCATAGAAATGTTGATTACCAAAGATAGGGATCCTTCCTCTTCTTTGACCTAGGGCCTTATGAAGACCTACAGGTTTTCAAGGACTATGATGACGAAGGCAGGGCTTCCCTTTAGGTATGTGATCTTAGTAGTCCCTATACCCCCTATCGATTATATCCCATTGTGTATCGATCTTAGTTTGTCTCTGTGCTCTAGTTTCTTCGATACCCTAGTCTGAATGGATGATCGAGAGTGCATGTTTTCTAGATGCATTCTGTTTTCTTCACCATACATCCTCTGGTGAACTGCCAATGTGAATCCCTATATTCTTTCACCTTGAACTTTGTTATCTCATTTTAGTTGATTTGGCTAAAAATGAGACCAACCATAGGGAAACATTTTGGACGGTATCTCTTAAAAATTCGGCCTTTGAGTAAGATATTTTCAGGTTTTTGGGTTAAGTCAAAGCATGAAAACTATTGTTAGCTTGCATAGCCAACTATGTCCCTCCTGTTCTCCCGAGGGACCTAGTTGTGGGATTGCTTAAATCCTTTGCATTAGGTTCGTTTTCGGAACTTTCAAGTGATTGGAACACGCTTCAGTCAAATGCATGTGGATGTCATACATCAATGTTATCCCGAAACCTGAAATGAAGCTATTGTGTTATTTTACGAGACTTAGAAGCTATCTCAACATGGTCAGGTGGCATCATGAGGCTGGCATGTTTTCCAAAACTGTGAAACCCTTATTAAACCAAATCCTTTGTATTGGTTTTTCGGAAGCTACAAGTAATTGATGACAATGTCATTAATGTCCAGTTGTCTGTTAGGTTGCGAACATGTGATGCAGGTGCACAGGTGTAATTAATGTTAGGGTATTATAAATAGTTGGTCATTTTGTCTACACTTTGTTCGTACATTTTTGTTGTGTTAGATTTCCGTATGTATGCTTCTTCCACCTCTAAACCCGATTGAGCTTCCTGATTGATTTTGCTATCCAGTCTTTGATCATGTTTTTGAAGCTTGTTGAAGGTATTCTTCTCTTCTTTCTGTTTTGAAGCTTTTTGGGTTATTTTTGAGGTGTTTTGTTTGGGGTTTCCATTTCATTTCCTCCTTCCATTACTGGTTTAGGGTTTTGGGTTATTTTTCCTTGGTTCTTGTCTTTTTCCCAGTATGGGTTCTTGTTTGAAATTCACTCCCTTGGTTATTTACTTATTTTTCACAGGTTTGTAAGTTGTAGATTTAAAAAAAGAATATGAAATATCAATAAGTGATCACGAAGGTGGGAAATTCTCATATTCTGACATATCAAAAACTCTGATATACTTGATTTCAATTTTTGTAGGGTGTTGTAACATCTCACTTTCTTCCACCTTGTGTTGGGTTTTGCAAGGTGCTCAACACCTATCAAGTTTCACCACATTTCGGGATCTTCCACCTGCTAAAAATCTTCTGACTTCCGCAGTGTGTCAGGAATTTCATTGACCTGCTCAACATGCCCTAACTTCTGACAGGTTCCCCCGCTAGTGTTTCAGGTTTTCTCAAGGTTCTCCAACATCCTTCAAACTCTGCCAAAGTGTGTCAGGTTTCCTTTGGTGTTTGACATGGCCTAAGTTCTCGACATACACTCCATTTTTTTGGGTTTCCGAAGGTGTTTTTCAAGTTTCAAAATTCGAAAATGGTGTGGCGGGTCTGTGCACTTGTCCAACAAGCTTTCACAGCCTGATTGCTCTTCTAGAAGTCATCAAGGCATTTCTTCTTCAAGACTCCTCATGTTAGAATCCTGGCCAATCTAAGGGTAAGTTAGATAGAACAGGAAAGATGAAGTATAAGTATCAGAAGATGGAGTCTTCTTCTTATGTAAGTTGCAATTATGACATCTAAGACATAGAGCTCGGTAATATAGATATGGAGAACTTCTAAAAAAGAATTGAGGATTCTTCTCAGAATTCATGGATGAAGTCAATAGCTAGGTAGTGGTCTCCCTCTTGCAGCAAGATTTCCAATATCATCTCATTGCCTTGAATTCATATTGGCATGCACTTCCAATTATGACTCAACCTCCCTCTCAGTAAGAAATCAAGCAGGAGAGTCTATAGCGAAATTAGATGGAGATTACTTTGATCAACTCCTAAAGTTGCGTAACTTTACATGGAATATGTCGATTTAGACCTTAAATAACGGCACAAAAGGCCTGGGGATAAAGATCAGGAAGACTGCATCAAGCATGTAAATAAGAATTTCTTGATCAAGGCTAAGCCAGTTGTTTCTAGGTTTCCTAAGTCAGTCCCTAGAAGTGATTTTATTCTCGAAAGTCAACGATATCATCACCCTACTAAGCCAGATTATTTGGGCTCCCAGATTCAAAAGAATTCCAAGGGTAGATGTACTAGTTCATTGTCATCATAAAGAAGAAGTGACCAAGGGATTGATTGGGGTATCCTAATAAGTGATGAGATAGACTCCCAAATGAAAATGGTCTTGTCTACCGGAAAGTTCTATATGATGTCGTACGTCACCTATGCAGCAGTAGGCATGAGAAACTACCTGGGGCTAGATGCGAAGGGAAACTAGGCAACGAAACACATTTACCGGTACTTCCTATTATCCCAAATTTCCCACCAGAAATTTTGGTCAGAACAAGCCTTACACATAAAGAAAACATGAAGGGAAATGATACAGACCCACGAGCTCACGTCCCAGAACCAGGCAAAGCAAAAAACAGAAGCCCGAGAGAGTCAAATTCGACCCTGCACAAGAAGAAATAGAAGAAACAGTTCTTTTAAGCGTTTCCACATCCTAAATCTATTTAAAGGGTCAAGGGAGGACTCAACAATGGAGTGGTGGGGGTAGAGAAGAAAGAGGAGACAATTTTAAAGAGACCAGATGCAAAGAAACAGAAGAGACGATGAAGTCTGGAAGTTTTCGGGCTCAAACAGTTCAGGAAAAGGGCAAAAAATGACTAAGTATGGAGGAAGAAGCAGAAAGGGCCACATGCCTTAACGGTGTTGCATCAAGGGTGATTCCAAAAGGAGAATTCCAAACTTGTGCTAGGTTTCCACACGTCCAAAGTCCCCAAAAGTTGTGGGGCATTGAAAAGTCTTTGACTGAGAGCGAAGTGTGCCAGGTGTCATCTTGGCACAAATTCGCAAAGGGAACCTCAAGTGGAAACTCAAACTTGCACCAACCCTCCATGTAGCCACGGGTCAAATAGGGTCAAAAGGTGGGCTTTGAAATTGGTTAAGTATAGAAGTGCAAGCAGAGAGTGCCACATGTCAACCTGGCACATTTCCAAGTGTTGGTCCCAAGGTGGAGACCCAAATGAGCGCGAGGCTCGCCATGTAGCCCAGAAGTCTAAAAAGTAAGAAGGACCATTGAAAATTCCACAGAGCAACAGAAGGCTAGAGAAGTGTCAACTCGATGCTCTTCCAAAGGAAAACTTTGGGTCAGGTTTATAAGCAAGCATGGTGCATCCATGTGTCCTAAAAAAGGGGGTAGAGTTAGTTGAATAGTCAAATCATTAACATGCTTGTGGAGGCTGCCAAGTTTCCTAAGGGTGTTGTTTTAAGGGTTAAAAGGAGAAAAGGTTTCCAAATGAGCGCCAAACTGACACGTGTCCAAGGGGAAAGTGGGCAGTCGGGAAAAAAGATATTTTTCGCCCTTTTCCTCGAAAGGAGTAAAAGTTACAAAAAGGACTGCAACTCCATTGAGGAAAAAGTCAACATTTATACCCGAGTCAATGCCAAGGTGGGGAGTCGGGGAAAAAAGTGAAAATTTTCCTTTTCCTCTAAAGGGTATAAAAGCAAAAATAGGAGTGCTACCATGTGTCCATGGAATAAAAGAAAAAATTACGGGCCCATGGAACTGAAGTTTTGTTCCAATCGGGCTACTACATGTCCCAATCAAAAGAGGGACCCATTTTCAAATCATTTCTCCCAGCCATTTATACGGAATCGATGCAAACTTTGAAGGGGCATATCTTTTGACCTAGGGCTCAAAATATTGCAAATATGACACCATTGGAATGATCTCGATGTCATCTACATCATGGGAGTATGAAACTTTAATTTTGAATAGGTTAATTGGGAGAAAAATGGAGAAATGGTTCGATCTTTCAATGCATGATCATCAGTCTCAACAACCAGATCGGATCCGATCTATTTCCTCCGTTTCCTCTTCCTTCAAGGTGCCAAACCAAAGATTGATGCAGAAAAGATAGATTCACGGTATATTTTTAGCATAAAGCATTAATAATGGTGGTTGAGCTTCAAACCGCATTTTTCCACTTCTCTCTCTCTATTTCTTCACTCTGATCAAATCTATAAATTGGGGGACAGGATTCATTGTAAAATTTGTTCATTTTTCTTCTTTACCTCTCCCTTTGTTTCTTCCCCAAGGTCGAAATGGAGTTCAAACATCTTCCCATGCTATGTAAATGGAATTTTTTCCTCTTTCTCACATATGATGCTTTGTGAAAATATCTAAAGCAATAAAAAACATGTTTTGTGATGCATTGTTCCATCTTTGCTCATTTTTAGTTGTCTCTTCTTGCCTCTCTTCATTACAGGGTATCTATGCATGTTCTGAATGTTTATTTGCATATCTATGAGTTGTGTTCATGGATTTTGGAACATTTTCTGTGTGAAATCCATCTCCTTTCTGTGATGCAATTGTCCATCCTCTGCATTACTCACCTCTCCTTGTTCCATGGCAGTTTTTGTAGATGATCAACGTTTTCCTTCTCTGGTGTATCACCGTTTTAATGTAGGCTCTATTTTTTCTTGTTTTCTTTCTCTCCTTGTCTCCATTGAAGTTAGATTAGGATTATATTAGCCCACCTGCACTAGTATAGCCTGTGGCAGGTAGATTGGGAAGAGGAACCAACCTTCTCTGGATGGTCATTCCCATTTGTAAGTCCCACAGCTTGGTGAATGATCCAATGTTATGAAAATCACACCAAATGACCCTACCTTAGAAAAGTAGATCTAACCACTCATTTGGGGGTGTTGTGATTTTGTACTAATAGCAGGATAGTGTGGACACTCAAAATATTTGTGCCCCTCTTCACCACATCAGTAACATGTATACTTTCTTTGGGAAAAATTTGATCCCCTTCCTCCATTATACCATATTCCCTTTTGAAACCCCCTGCCTTTTTGGTAATTACCATGGATTTGAATATAATATTGATGCCCTTCTGCATTAGGGGATTCACCTTTTATAGAATCAAATCTACCTCTACCTCTCATTGGGGATGATGAATGGCCCTCCCTTCACACCTCTTCTAATAATTATTCATCTTGTCCTTTTCTTCTGATTTTAATGCAAGTTGATAAGAACCATCCATGATATGGATCCGGAGTATACACATCTCATTTTGTATGGTATAAATCAACCCATTAATATAGCTTGTAGCCTTTTGTTTTTCAGACTAACCCTGGTCCACCTTGAATGACAACTTGTAATTTCAATTATTATAATCTATAATGTTGAGATCCTTTTTTCTTAGGTTTTGAAATCTTTGAAAGAGTGTCTAAGAATAATATATAGGAATAAAATTTTCTTTCATCTTCTTTACCATTTTATTCCAGTTTCCAATCTTCCCCTTTCTATTTCTATATTTCATTTTGGAGGTGATCCCACCATATCAGTGCATTTCTAGCCAACTTAGTGCATGTAAACTTTACCTTCTTCTCCTCTAAAAGGGTTTTCCACTCAAAGAAATTTTGCAAATGATTCAACCAGTTAATCAACTCCTCTAGTAGTAACTCTCCACCATAATCAAGAACATTAATCTTGATGTCATCATTCTATCCCTCTAAAGCTCAGATCAATCTCTCCTCAAATGGTATCTCATTCAAGGTGTCTTCATCTCTCTCATTTTATTTCTCATCTCCTCCTTCATTCATTAATGGAGGTACTTGTTCAGTATCACTATCTGGGTCTGCATCCTATTATCTCGTTTAGTGATTTCAGTTAAAATGGAGATAACCATAGGAAAATTTTGAAAAAATATCTTAAAATTCCCTTTGAAATAAATTTTTGGGTTTCAGGTTTTCATTGCATGAAAACATGTTTCTTGCATGTTACATGTCTCATGTTTCCTAGTAAAAACCCAAAACCTGATTACCTAAGTCCTTTGTGTCAGGTTTTCGGAACTTCCAAACATCAGAGCATGTTTTTCCAAACACATGTTTCATGTCACTGGTTTCCCAAAATCTGAAACCCAAATTGAATCAAATCCTTTGTATTGGATTTTTGGACGCTCTAAGCATGATGACATGCCATTAATGTCTAGTTGTTTCGCAGTTGGAACATAGGTCAAATGAGGTGTAATTAATGCTAGGTTATTATAAATAGTTGGTTTTTACACGTCATTTGTTACCTTATCATTTTGTATGCATTGGATTTTCGTTGATGCTTCTTCTACCTCCAAACCCGATCAAGCTTCCTGATCGATTTACCCATTCGTTTTTGATTTTTTTGGAAGCTAGTTGAAGGTATTATTCTATTCTTTCTATTTTGAATCTTTTTGGGTTATTCATGAGGTGTTTCTTTGGGGTTTCCATTTCATTTCCTCCCCCATTTATGGTTTAGGCTTTTTGGGTTATTTTCATTGTTTCTCGTCTTTTTCCCATATGGGTTCTTGTTTGAAGTTCACCCCTAAGTTATTTACTTATTTTTCATAGGTTGTAACTTGTAGTTTTCAAAAATATTTTGGAATTCCTAAGTGATCACGAGGTGGGAAATATTTCATATTCTGACATGTCAGAAACCCGATATTATTGTTTCGAGTTTTGCAGTGTGTTTAACATTTCGCTCTTTCCACCTTGTTTTGGGTTTAGCCAGGTGGTCGACATCCATCAAGATCCTTAGTGTGTTGGAAATTTCTACCTGCTCGACCTCCTCTAGGTTCCGCCGTGTGTGTCAGGTTTTCCTACTTGTCCGAAACTTCCTCACCTTCGGAGTATGTCGGGTTTTCATTGATGCTCAACATGTCCTAATTTATGAAATACACTCCATTGTGTCGGGTTTTCAAAGGTGTTTTGCAAGTCTCAAAATCTGAACAGTGTGGCAGGTCTGTGCTCTTGTCCAACAAACTTTCAAGCCTGATTTCTCTTCCAGAAATCATCAAGGCATTTCTTCTTTGAGACTCCTCATGTCAGACCCCAACCAATCTAAGGATAAGTCAGATAGGATAGGAAAGATGAAGTATAACTTTCAAAAGATGGATTCTTCTTCTTACGTAAGCTAGAATTATGACATTCAGGACACAGAGCTTGGCAATATAGATATGGAGGAATTATGGAAGAGAATTGAGGATTTTTATCAAAATTCCTTGATGAAGTCTATAGCTAGCAGCGGTCTCCCTCTTGCAGTAGGATTTCCAATATAAGCTCAATGCCTTGAATTCATCCTGGCCTGCGATTCCAATTATGACTTAGCCTCCCGCTCACTATGAAATCAAGCAGGAGAGTCTATAGTTAAATTGGATGGTGGCTACTTTGATCAACTCCTAAGGTTTCCCGACTTTGTGGAATACGTTGATTTAAACCTTAAATCAGCACAAAAGGCCTAGGAAAAATGTTAGGAATACTACATCAAGCATGTAAACAAGAAGTTATTGATCAAGGCTAAGCCATCCATTTCTAGGTTTCCCAAGTCGGTCCGTAGGAGTGATTTTAATCTTGAAATCAGTGATATCATCACCTTGCTGAGTCGATTATTTGGACTCCTAGAGTAAAAATATTTCCAAGGGTGGATGTACAAGTTCATGGTCATCTTAAAGAAGAATAACCTAGGGATTTATTGGGGTAGCCTAATAAGTGATGAGATGGAATCCCAAATGAAAATAGTCTTGTCTACCGGCAAGATCTATATAATGTCATACGTCACCTATGTAACAGCAGGCATGAGAAACTACCTAGGGCTAGATGCGAAGGGAAACTAGGCAACGAAACACATTTACCGGTACTTCCTATTATCCCAAATTTCCCACCAGAAATTTTGGTCAGAACAAGCCTTACACATAAAGAAAACATGAAGGGAAATGATACAGACCCACGAGCTCACGTCCCAGAACTAGGCAAAGCAAAAAACAGAAGCCCGAGAGAGTCAAATTCGACCCTGCACAAGAAGAAATAGAAGAAACAGTTATTTTGAGCGTTTCCACATCCTAAATCTATTAAAAGGGTCAAGGGAGGACTCAACAATGGAGTGGTGGGGGTAGAGAAGAAAGAGGAGACAATTTTAAAGAGACCAGATGCAAGAAACAGAAGAGACGATGAAGTCTGGAAGTTTTCGGGCTCAAACAGTTCAGGAAAAGGGCAAAAAATGACTAAGTATGGAGGAAGAAGCAGAAAGGGCCACATGCCTTAACGGTGTTGCATCAAGGGTGATTCCAAAAGGAGAATTCCAAACTTGTGCTAGGTTTCCACACGTCCAAAGTCCCCAAAAGTTGTGGGGCATTGAAAAGTCTTTGACTGAGAGCGAAGTGTGCCAGGTGTCATCTTGGCACAAATTCGCAAAGGGAACCTCAAGTGGAAACTCAAACTTGCACCAACCCTCCATGTAGCCACGGGTCAAATAGGGTCAAAAGGTGGGCTTTGAAATTGGTTAAGTATAGAAGTGCAAGCAGAGAGTGCCACATGTCAACCTGGCACATTTCCAAGAGTCAGTCCCCAGGTAAAAACCCAAATAAGCGCAAGGCCGCCACGTAGCTCAAAGTATAAAAAGTAAGAAGGACCATTGAACAGTCCAAAAAGTAGCGAAGGTAGACAAGTGTCAACCCGACACTCCTCCAAAGGTAAGCTTTGGGTTGGATTTGCAAACATGCGCGGTGCCTCCACGTGTCCTCAAAGGGGGCAGAGTTAGTTGAATTGTCAAAGCACTAACAACTCGGCGGAAGCTGCCAAGTGTCCCCTAAGTACGTTGTTTCAAGGGGAAAATGGAAAAGAGATTCCTGAGCAAGCGCCAGAGTGACACGTGTCCCAAGGGAAATCAGGGAGTCGGGGAAAAGGTTAGTTTTTCGCCCTTTGCCTCAAAAGGGATAAAAGTTATAAAAAGACCCGCAACTCCGCCCAAGAGGGAAAAAGTAAACATATAAACCCGAGTCAAAGACAAGGCGGGGTGTCAGGGAGAAAAGTGAAAATTTTACTTTTGTCCAAAAGGCATAAAAGTAAATATGGAAGCACATTTCCCAACCAACCAAAAGGAGCCACGTGTCCATGCAGAGCTTCAGGGCTGCGGGAGTTTTCTAGATTTTGTGATTTTCATGAAAAAGGAGAAAAGTTAAGTTCTGAGCCCGCATACCCAATTTTTGTCCCAATCCAAAAGGGGGGCCCATTTTTCAAATAGTTTTCCCGCCCATTTGTACAGAATCGATGCAAAACTTCAAAGGGGCATATCTTTCGACTCGGAGCTCGAAATATAATAGATTTGACACCGATGGAAGCGTCTCAACATCCTCTATGCCATAGAAGGATTAAAAATTCATTTTTTGTAGGCCCTGGTAGGTAAAAAAAATAAAATTCTTCCAGGCCATTAACGCAAAATCCAATCTCTTCAACTACCAGATCTGATTCGATTCAATTCGCTAGGGAACCAGAAGCAACATACTATGGGTGGATTTTCAGAAGGCATTGATATTCAGTGGTTGAGCTTTCAAGATGGGATTCAATACATATCTCATGGTGGTTGGAGTAGGATGTGACTTTTCCCTCTTCTCTCTCTTTTCCTTCTATATATATTGTAACACTTCTTGTTTGAAGAAGAGAGACATTTCTGGGCATAGAGAAACTCTATCAAATTTGTTTCTCAATGCCATTTTTGAGTAGTGAGCCTTCTCCAATGCCTGGAAAATGTATTTGTGCCTCTATTCCAGAAATGTATTGGTCTGTGTGCCTTTTAGAGCAATAAAAAACTTGTTTTTGTGGTATTCTTCAACCCTTTGCATTGTTTTGTTGTTTCTACGTGCCTCTCCCTTTCAATCTTGGTTTTTTGTGCATGTATTTCACATTTGCAGGTACAGGTTGTTGTGTTTCATGGATTTTAATAGATGATTTACAGATCTGGGCCATGTCACTTCTGTCTGACCTCCCTCATCTCCATTTTTTTGTTTCTTTCTCCCTCAACAGAATATTTCGCTTCCTTTGCTAGTGTATCACCGCTTTAGTGTAGGCTCTGTTTTTTCCTCTTTCTCTCTCCTTAGTTCCTTGGAATGGTTAGATTAGGTTAGATTTAGTTAGCCTGCACTGGAGTAGCTCATGGCATGTGGTTTAGGAACAAGAACCAACTTTCTCTGGAGAGCTTTCCCACTTTTGTAAGGTTCCACACCTTGGGGAAAGTTCAATGTTATGCAATCACACTAAATGAGTCTGCCATAGAAAATCATATCCATAACTCATTTGGGGGTGCTGTGATTTCGCATTAATACTTCCCTCAGCTAATATGCAAAAAATATTACATATCTCAAATAAGAGATAAAATATGAGATAATCTCTTACAGAATCGCAACAGTAGAAACTATATAAAATATAAAATATCTCTGTTAGGAAATAAGAGATAAAATATGCGGAATAATCCCTTATAGAATCGCAACAATAGAAACTAATATGCAAAAAATATTATAGATCTCAAATAAAATTGCAGAATAAATAACACAACACAGAGAATCACTTGCTCAGATTTTATTACAAGCCTCCACTCTCTCAATACAATACCCAGATCCGTCTGGAGCTATGCTCAACAAACTATACAGAATTCACACCCGAATTCAAAACACATCTGCAATACATTTACTTGTACATATATCATATGCATAAGACCGTATAAATAGACAACTGCTTAAGCAGTTTGATACAAAACCGTGGGTATCAAAACCAAGGGCAAAAAACCGTGGGTATCAAAACAATGGGCAAAAGACCGAAAAAAAACCATGGGCCCAAAAATAGCCCATAACGGTTACCCATTACCCATGCGTTAATAAACCACCCATGAAAATTTGCTTCGGGGGCTTCGCCCCCAAACCCTCCTTACCAGCTCACCGGCGAGCGGGACCACCGTAAAAATACCTGAGTGTAACACATAAAAGGTGTACTACATTCTAACATACAAATAGGCTCCACAAACATAACAATCTCCCACTTGGAGACTAATTTCCACTAAGAAAGATTCTTAACCCTTCACTGTCATCCGCGAAGGCCAACCAAAGCTAAACATAGATTTAGTTTATCCCTTGTGACCACCTTGGTCAACATGTCTGCAGGATTCTGACTGGTATGAATCTTCTCCAACTTCAACTTATCTTCCTCCAAAGTTGTCCTGATGAAGTGATATCTCAACTGTATATGCTTCGTCTTGGAGTGGAAAGCAAAGTTCTTAGCTAGGTGTATAGCACTCTGACTATCACTATGCATCTTACACTCCTCCTGTTTATGCCCCAACTCCTCAAGCAATTATTGTGACCAAATCATCTCTTTGCTTTCCTCTGTGGCAGCAACATACTCAACCTCCATGGTTGATAAAGCCACCAGCTTCTGTAGTCGTGAAATCCAACTCACTACTGTCCCACCTAAAGTGTAAATATAACCTGTCGTGCTCCTCATGTTGTCAACATCTCCAGCCATGTCTAAATCTACATAACCACGTAAGGTGGTATCTAATCTGCTGTAGCACAAAACTGTCCCCATGGTCCCTCTCAAATACCGAAGGATCCACTTTACTGCTTGTCAATGCTCTTTACCTGGATCACTCATAAATCTACTCATAGCTCCCACTGCATGGGCAATATCAGGCCTAGTGCACACCATAGCATACATCAAACTACCAACTGCTGATGAGTAAGGTACCTTGGACATCTGGTTTCTTTCCTGCTCTGTCTTGGGACACTGTTCCTTTGATAACTTAAAATGGCCTGCCAAAGGGGTCCCAACCAGTTTAGCATCCTGCATGTTAAACCTATCCAATACCTTCTTAATGTACTCTTCCTGAGATAAAGTCAACTTCCGTTCCTTCCTATCCCGAGTTATCCTCATACCAAGGATTTTTTTGGCTTCCCCCAAATCCTTCATATCAAAGGATTCACTTAGTTGTTTCTTGAGTACTTTTATTTCATGCATGTTTTTACCTGCAACCAACATGTCATCAACATACAAACATAGGATAATATAACTTCCATCCTCAAACTTCTTTGTATACACGCAATGGTCAGAATGACATCTAATATAACCTTGCTCCATCATGAAGCTATCAAACTTCTTATACCATTGACGTGGAGCTTGTTTCAGGCCATACCGGCTCTTCTTCAGTTTACAAACCATCTCCTCTTTACCTTTGACTTCATATCCTTTTGGCTGTTGCATATATAGCTCCTCCTCCAAATCACCATGGAGAAATGCAGTATTTACATCTAACTGTTCTAAGTGCAAGTCTTCTACTGCTACTATTCCAAGAATAGTTCTGATAGAAGTCATTTTTACTACAGGAGAAAAAATCTCATCAAAATCTATACCTTGTTTCTGTGCAAACCCCTTGACCACCAACCGGGCCTTATATCTTTTCTTTCCTCCTTCTTCATCTTTAACTCTGTACACCCACTTGTTCTGTAATGCTCTTTTACCTTCCGGTAGCTTCACCAAATCCCAAGTCTGGTTCTCCATGAGAGACTTATGCTCCTCATCCATGGCTTGCTCCCACTTCTTACTCGCATCTACCTGCATTGCTTCATCAAAGCTCTCTGGCTCTCCACTATCAATGAGTAATAAATAATAAAGAGAAGGAGAAAACCGCTCAGGTTCTTTTCTTACCCTAGAAGACCTCCTCACTGTAGGAGTTTGGGGTTCCTGTTGAGTAGGTTCCTGAACTGATTCATGGGTCACTTTCCCATCCGGAAGATCCTCTACTACTGCATATTCTTTCTTGGATTCTTCCCTATTTTCCTGCAACTGTTGCTTATACGTGACTTTCTCATTAAAGACCACATCCCTAGACCGAATGATTTTCTTGTCCTTAATACTCCAACATTTAAACCCAAAGTCATCACCACCATAACCAATGAAAGTACATTTTTCTAATTTAGCCTCTAGCTTGGTCCTATCATCCTTGTCTATATGAACAAACACTTCACATCCAAAGACTCTAAGAAATGAATAATCAACTTTCTTACCATACCATGCCTCCTCAGGTATGCCTCAATCCAAGGCACTTGAGGGTCCTCTGTTTATCAAGTACACAGTTGTGCTCACCGCTTATGCCCAAAAAGAAAGAGGCAGTCCTGCATTCATGCTCCTAGCATGTTCCAATATTGTTCTGTTCATCCTTTCTGATACCCCATTTTGCTGTGGAGTTCCTGGAACCATATTTTTCCTGTGGATTCCATTCTTAGAACAGTAATCATTAAATTCATTGCTGCAATACTCTCCTCCATTATCTGACCTAAGACATTTTAGCTTAAGACCTGTTTCATTCTCTACCAAGGCTTTCCATTTAACAAAAGTGTCAAATACATCAGATTTGTTTCCAATACAATAAACCCAAACTTTCCTTGTTGCATCATCAATAAAAGTAACATAATAACTTGAACCCCCAAGAGATGATACCTGAGCCAGCCCCCACACATCAGAATGTACCAGCTCTAACTTACTCTCTTTCTTTGTAGGTCCAACCTTGAGAAACCTTACTCGCTTCTGTTTCCCATATATGCAGTTCTCACAGAACTCCAAACCTGTTTTTGTATATCCAGGAAAATTCTTCTTTATGATGTCCATGCCCTTATGGCTCATATGACTAAGCCTATAGTGCCATAATGTTGTATCTGCATCTGAAGCCACAAGATTACAATCATTAGTACTATCAGTAGTTAAATACAAGGTTCCAACCTTCTTACCTCTTGCCACCACAAGAGCACCCTTAGTAACCTTCCAAGAGTTAGCTGTAAATATCACAGTACAACCATCACTTCCCAATTGCCCCGCCAATATCAAATTTCTCCTTAATGTAGGCACATGTCTGACATCCTTCAATAGCCATGTATTCCCATTCTACATCTTAACTTGAATAGAACCTTTTCCAACTATACTGCAAGGCTCATCATCACCAAGAAAAACATGCCCAAAATCCCCTTGAACATAATCAACAAAATAATGCCTATGTGGAGTAGCATGAAAAGAAGCCCCTGAATCTAAAACCCAAGATTCAATAATATTATGCAAAGAAAGAATCAAAGCATCCTGACATACATTACCCAATGCCACATTTGCCTCCTTGTTTTCTTCCTGTTGTTTCTTCTTATCCCGAAGCTCCCAACAGTCCTTCTTTGCATGCCCAGGCTTTCCACAATTCCAACATACAATCTTGTTCTTGGATTTTTACCTTGCCCGATATTTTGATTTTCCACAATTTCCTCTATTCTTCTGTCTCCCTCTAGTTTCCACTGTCAAAGCATTCCCTGAAGTAGAAGATTCCCCGGAGATTTTTCTTCACATTTCCTCACTTAGAATCACCCCTACAACATCCTCAAACTTCAACTTCGAGCTAGCTAGAACCGAGTTACTTACCGCCATTACCAAGCTATTCCAACTCTCAGGTAAAGAGCACAAAATTAATAAAGCCCTAACTTCTTCATCAAATTCTATTGTAACCGAAGCTAGCATATTCACAACCGTATTGAAATCATTTAAATGATCTGCTACTGAACTATTCTCAGACATCTTCATATTAAACAACTTTTTCATTAAAAATATCTTGTTAGAGGCAGAGGGTTTTTCATACAACTTCCCTAATGCATCCATTAGATCTTTTGTAGTCTTTTCCTTTGAAACATTAAATAATACCGAAGATGCAAGACACAGCCGGATTGTCCCAAGTGCCTTCCTATCCAGCAAATCCCATTCCACATCTGTCATACTCAAGGGTTTGTTCACCTTCTCAGACAGCGGAGTATAAAGATCCTTTTGATAAAGGTAATCTTCCATCTGCATCTTCCAAAGACTGAAATTTTGCCCATTGAATTTATCAACCCTAGATCTTCCTTCATCTACCATAGCTCCCACTCAAGCTAAAAACTTTCCCTGCGATTTAACACTTCAGCAAACCAAACCAGGCTCTGATACCAATTGTTAGGAAATAAGAGATAAAATATGTGGAATAATCTCTTCCAGAATCGCAACAGTAGAAACTAATATGCAGAAAATATTACAGATCTCAAATAAAAGTGTAGAATAAATAACACAACACAAAGAGACAAGATTTAATGTGGTTCACCCAATTTGGGCTACGTCCACCAAGAATCACTTGCTCAGATTTTATTACAAGCCTCCACTCTCTTAATACAATACCCAGATCTGTTTGGAGCTATGCTCAACAAACTCTACATAATTCATACCCGAATTCAAAACACATCTGCAATACATTTACTTGTACATCTATCATATGTATAAGACCATATAAATAGACAACTGCTTAAGCAGTTTGATACAAAACCGTGGGTATCAAAACCAAGGGCAAAAAACCGTGGGTATCAAAACAATGGGAAAAAGACCGAAAAAAAACCATGGGCCCAAAAACAGCCCATAATGGTTACCCATTACCCATGGGTTAATAAACCACCCATGAAAATTTGCTTCGGGGGCTTCACCCCCGAACCCCCCTGACCCGCTCACCGGCGAGCGGGACCGCCGTAAAAATACCCGAGTGTAACACATAGAAGGTGTACCACATTATAACATGCAAATAGGCTCCACAAACATAACACTTTCCCACTTTTGCAAGGTTCCACACCTTGGGGAAAGTTTAATGTTATGCAATCACACTAAATGAGTCTGCCTTAGAAAATCAAATCCATAACTCATTTGGGGGTGCTGTGATTTCACACTAATACTTCCCTTAGCTGACAATAAAAAGGTCTAAAGACCAATATAGAAGAGTGAATGATGTCGTCTTCTATGAAAACATTTGTAGGTTGGATCATGATCTGAGGAAAAGAAGAGTTTCTGATGAAGCATGGGCCGAAGTGTCAAAATGGGGTTGCATCTTCTTGCAATTCAAGAAGTTTACTTATCTTCATGTGGTAAGGTTCCATGGTAACCCTTTCCATTTGCCCAGGTTCCTAGCTGACAAACTGATCCTTACGGAGTTAGTCAGACAATTGTTGGATTTTCACAAATTCCAACAAAGCAGGCACAAAGTCATCGTCTCCTTCCCTATTTCCATTGGAAGGTATACATGTTCTACAGTGGTTAAGGCCAATAACATGGTGCATGAGATTTAGGAAAAATTAAAGAAACATATGAAGCTCAGGGAGGGATTCGACTTCCGAGGAGTCCTCAAGTCATATGGAACCTTGTATCTACATGTGCCCAATGTGGAAGACATCTGGGTTGATCTTCGGGATGAAGTTGCCATCCGAAGAAAAGACAACAACATACTGACGCTTGAAGAAATTCAGATGTTAGATCTAGTTGATATCCCTGAAGGCACCGTGGATAAGGAAAGTGTCTTGGACACTAGGTACGAATAGTCGGATGGAGACCAACACAGATTCCCAATCGTTGATTGGTCTATTGCTGAAAAAGCTTCTATCACTGAAAGAGTTGCTCAGACTCTTGTCCATACCAAGGCATGGCTCATTTCTTGGGGAATGAGTTATAAGGAAAAGATCTTTTCAAAAATAGCCACTTTAGAGGCGGGACCCTCCAAGGGAGAGATGGAAGAGGATAAAAGCCCTACCAAGAGGCAGATAAAATTTAAGTTTGTTAGAAAAGGAGAAAAGTAAGGAGCCGCATCATCTGCCACTCTTTCACAAATATTTGAGGTACCAGATTCACCTCCTCCACTAGAACAAGGAAAACTTCCTTCAGAAGATGAGGTTGGTCAACCTCTCGTTTCTCCTTTTGTTGATTGCTCATCAGAGGTAAGTCTCTCTCTTGCTTCTCAAGCTTTGACTTCAGAATCTTTACCTCCTCCCTCCCAATCTTTCTGACCTCATATTTCTTCACCACTTTCATTAGCCATGGCCAACATCTTATCTGACCTCTCACCTTTCTCTGCTAGACCTAAGATAGCCATAGATATGCCTCCTCCTTCTGCACCTTCATTCACTGAGTCTATCCCCATAATCACCACACTTGCAGTCATCACTACTCCACAAGTAAACCTTCCTCCACCTGCAAATGTAACCATAACACCTCCGATAGGAGTAACTTCTTCCATTGTACCTCAATGGTTAGTTGACCAAACCCCAAGGAAGAGGAAGGTGGTAGTTCCTCTACCAGCCTTCGACTTCAGTTCCCTCAAGGTATCTCTCACCAAATTTGCCAAGAAACCCAAAACGGTTTCAAGGGTTTCAGTGGATGCCTCAGGGCATAAGTTTATAGAGATTGCCACTCCTGTGGCCAACAAAACAAAGGAGGATATAATGGTCACTGATTATCAGATCACAAGGATTGATCTAGGAAAGGGAACAATAGAAGGAGCACAATAGGATGTGTAGGATGCCATGAACGTGTTGTGTCAGAAGCTGAAGGAAACAAAGTTGAGTAGAGATGAACTAAAGGAGAAAGTTTAATAGTTGACGGAGGTATTTCTCAAGCTTTCAAAGACTTCTCAGTCAACACCGTCATCCCCTACCCCTACTCCTATCAGGTTTGATTTCTCATCGGTACCTAGGATTGAAAATATTGGCGAGAACGAGAGAACGATTGACGAATGGATTCAGAGGCTACTCATACAAGGAAGAAAGGTCGTTGATGACACAGTGGAAGTTTATAAATCCTTAGTGGAGATAAAGAATGATGGTGACAAAATGGATGATGAATTTTCATAGGAATTTGGGAACCTCAAGTTAAATTTTGAGGCTCTCAATACGCTAAAATAGGTTCCGTCCCATATCTTGATGGAGGAAGGAATCATTCCACATGGGGATAAGCATTTCCAACTAACCAAAGCTATTAGATTCAAGATAAATATTCTCAGTGAAGCTTGCCACAAGTTGAGGGAATTTAGAGATCATTTGGTTGATGCCACGAATGACATAGAAGAAGAGTTGTCCAGGATCTTCGCCAAGGTGTTGGATGAAAGCTCGAATATTCTACATGCTGATGACTTCTATAAACCAATCCAAGAATCAATCCAACACAAACCAACTTCCGTCTTCAATTTGAAAACCATTGATAAGTTCATAAGGATTGAAAATGTTTTGGAATCATTAAGGAAACTCAATAAGAGATTGAAGAAACTTTCTGGTAACGCAAGTGACACTCAGGAAACTTTCGAGGTTCTGAGTGACTATTCTAGTGTGCTAGATGAAGCTAAGATGTAGGGCATAATCTACAAGTTCCATGAATTTTGAGACAAGCAGGCTTCACTGGAGGAAGACACGGACAATGAAACAAAATAAGCATAATGTTTCATGTCATTTTCATCTAGAGATCAACATGTCTTTTTCATTTTCGTTTCGTCACATAGGAAGCAAATTTTGACTTGTTCTCCTGCATGAGAGTCAATAAAAATAGGATTCTTGTTAAATGACTATTTTCTAGGATTTATCCTATTTTCTCTCTGCTCTTTCTATTATAAATAAGGGATGCTTGTCCATTCCAAGAGGAGGAAATTTTTTAGAATATTGAGAGCTATTGTGAAGAAGAAGAAAAACTTTGTACTTTCTTTTAATCATTGAGGAATAGAAACAGGTGTTATTTTGCAAACTTTGTGTTGTGGGATTCATCTATCTTGAGAGATTGTTCTTACGTACAAAATATTAAGCTATTCTTTGTTTAGTGTTCTTGATTATTTTAATCATTTCAAATATTACATCTATTATCTAAAACTCTTATAAGTATTTCTTGATCTGTGTTTGCTTGAAAGAAAATACGTTCCTCTAATTCCCTTCCCACTTTGTTTCCTCTATAATAATTTCCTTTGTAATCCATTCTATTTTCAAAACTGTAACATCTCCATCTCGTGTTGATATGGATCTCAGAATTGTATCCCAACCCCAATGGTTAGAATAGCGTGAATATTGTACATATTATTTCTGTTGTGTTTTAGATCAGTAATAAACAGGCAGCCTCAACTGTCTTTGAGGAGGGATTTGATCCCATGTACTATGGTTGAACCTCATATTTTTTCCTGACAAAATATCACACCAACAGGAACAAAACGACAGACTGTCGCAAACACACCCATAAAATTGTGCGAGCATCAGAAATTTTGGGACTAGGGCTCCTGGATTGGGTTAGGGATGCCTAAGTGCCAAGGACCTTCTCTAGGCATATATGACTACAAAGATGGTAGGAAAATTATTTTTTGAATGTTACTTATATGTTTTTTCCCTTTGTTATTGATCACATGTATGTCGTATTATGCCCATATAATTCACTTGAACCCTGCAAAGAGAAAAAGTACTTGCAAAACCCCAAAACACATCAAATCCTAAAAAGAAAAAGATACAAATGGGGAGTCAGACGGACCCCGACGGTCACCTGACCGAGTTAACTTATGATCCAGGCACTGCACTACATTTTAGACTCTATGTAGTTCTACGTTTGTGTGTATAATTGTGCCCTAGGCGACTCTTGTGCAAGATGCACTTGATAGTGAGCAATAGCTAGATGTAGAAAATGTAAGTAGATGTATGCATGGAAAAATGAACTTCCCCTCCTATGAAGTGCATGCATAAGAAAGTATTCCCTTGTCCCTTGAATGATAGCTAGATGGATATTTTGATGCTCTTGAAGTGCCTTTAGATGCAACCTTAAGTGATAGTAGTAAATACTTAGAGCTTGGTCTTTTATTATGGTCACATAACTTTGTATTTATATGATTCCCTTGGTTGAATTTTGTAATTAACCACTAAAAGGTTGATGCTATGCCCTTAACCTATTACTTGTATTAGGATATAAGTAGCCAACTTGTGGCTTACAATATCATTTTATTATATCATTTATACTTTCTCATGCTTAGTAGGTCGGCCTTGGTGATGGCCCTAACATATGAATAGTATATATAGGGGATTGTAGGTAGTAATTCATCATCATTGGAGCATTTGAGTATTACTGTATGGTTTGGAGGTTGCCCCATCGAAGTGACAAAGCTATTCTAATTGCATATTGAGATCATTATTCTAGAATATTGTGTTATTTGGTGTTATATTTCTACTCATGATCTGAATTATACAAGTAATTTCATTACAAGTGGTATCAGAGCTGCGATTTGGGCCAAAATTAGGGCAAAAAACCCTAATTTTTTGTTTCTACCATATATTGCGAACAAAAGTGAATTGGTGGCAAATATTTTTACTAAAGTTGCAAAACATTTCAAGTAAAGGTCCCTAAAAATTTCAGACTTGTTTGATTTATTTTACAAAAGTTATTACAAATTTAGGGTTTTTCATAAAATTGCTCCCTAGGGTGCAAATTGTGGAATTTTTTCAAATTCATTAAATTTTTGGAAAGAAAAACAAAATTTATTTAGGGTTTTTTCTTTAAGTTTTTTTATATTTGGCCGAATTATTATCGAAATCCAAAACCCTAAAATTTGACCATGATCCCTACATCCTACTATTTTGGGGCTTCATGGCGGGGCCTTCCACAAGGGGAAATAAGAATCCCATCACTCCAGGTAAAACACCAGAAAAGGATGAGATAGTAGTTAAGGAGTTGGAGACAGAAGATATAACTACAGATTCTTCAGGGTTAGGGTTTACTTCGACAAACCATAAAGTAAGCCAACTTGAGTTTAACCTAAGAGACCTCGAATCTAGGGTGGCTAGCAAAGAAGATGTGAACAAGATTGGACATAGATTGGAGGATTTCATGCAAAAATTTAGTACACATACGATGGGTAATCATACTTATGTCAATCAAGGTGGATCCTTAGGTCAACATAATAGACACATGAGCCAGAGTGGATCTTCGAGTGTGCACAATCTAAATACGAGCACTCTGCAAGCCCGTACTATGTTTCCAAAAGTGGAGATGCACAAGTTTTATGGAAAGGATCCACTCAATTGGATCAACCAAATGGATAATTTCTTTGAACTACATCAGATTCCATCAAGACAAAAGGTGACCATGACATCTTTGTATCTTGAACCTGACCAATTCATATGGTATCGATGGTTATGTGCTCAAAGGTAGAAGATTGGTCTTAATGTTACGTGGACAGTCTTCACCGAAGAGTTGAAATTACACTACAGTTCTAGTGTGTCAAATAATTACTTCAGCTAATTAGCAAAGTTGAGGCAGACAGGATCTGTTAAGGATTACATTCATCACTTCCAAAACCTTTCTCTGTGGGTGGAAAATATTACTGAAGAGAATCTGAATGACCTATTTCTTGGGGGTCTTAAGGATCACATTGAGCATGAGGTGCGTATGTTTAATCCTCATAAGGTTTCTGATTCGATGATTATGGCAAGAAGGGCAGAGGAGACAATTTTTTCAAGTAAGAGACAACATTTCACTTTTACTAGAGATTACATCACCTTGGCCCCAACACTCCCTCGGCCAGTTAGATTGACACCTCAAAAAATTGAAGAAAAAAGAGAAAAAGGGTTATATTTTAACTGTGACAATAAAATTGGACCTGGACATAAATGTGCTGAAAAGAAGTTGTTCTACATTGATGGGCCTAGTGAAGATGAAGAGAATAATGAAGATGCAGAGTCAGAGGTCTTGGTTGAGCTAGAGGAGGAGTCAGGAGATCCTCAGCCAACGATCTCATGCCATGCAATTTCAGGTATTAGCACCCCCCAAACCCTAAAGGTGGTTGGATTCCTAAAAACAGAGGGTCATAGTTTTGATTGATTCAGGAAGTACTCACAACTTTATCAATCATAAGTTAGCAGTGCGCCTAAACTGTTTCATTTATCCAGCTCCTGAATGTCAAGTAATGATTACTGATGGAGGTACTGTTACTTGTTCTAGAAAATGCCACAACATTAAGCTTTCCATGGGAGATTACATACTAAATAGTCCCATGTATGCCATTTCTATGGGAGGAGCAGACATTGTGTTAGGGGTTTAATGGCTTACCACTTTGGGAACCATTGAGATGAACTTCCAAGACTTGTTCATGCAATTTCACTCTTAAGGAAGGACTTTTGAGCTAAGAGGCTTAAGAGCAAAGTCTCCACAAATAGTAAGTTCTCATCAGATGCACAAAATGCTAAAAAAGGGTGCAGAGGGATTTATGGCACAACTCTTTTCATTGGAGGCTCATCATTCTAAGGACATTATACCATCAAATATGCAAGCAGTGTTGGATGCACACTCTGTTGTATTTGAAAATATACCAAAGGGCTTACCTCCAAAGAGAGATCATGATCATGCTATTTAGTTATTACCAGGAAGTCAACCGCCTAACATCAGACCTTATAGGTACCCATATGTGCAAAAGAGTGAAATCGAGAAGATTGTACAAGAGATGTTGGAGGTAGGAATCATTTTCCATAGTTAGAGTGCTTATTCTTCTCTAGTAGTGATGGTACGGAAGAAAGATGACATGTGGCACATGTGTCCTGATTATAGGGAACTTAATAAGTACACAATCAAAGATAAGTTTCCTATTCCTATTATTGATGATTTGCTTGATGAGTTGCATGGTGTTGTTTATTTTACAAAGCTTGATATTTGTTCGGGATACCACCAAATCAGAATCAAGGATGAGGATGTTCATAAAACTACCTTTCGGACACATGAAGGCCATTATGAATTCTTGGTAATGCCTTTTGGACTCACAAATGCACCTTCTACATTTCAAAGTTTGATGAATTCTATTTTTAAGTCATTCCTGCAGAAGTTTGTCTTAGTGTTTTTTGACGATATATTAATTTATAGCAAAACATGGGGGGAACATTTGCATCATGTAAATAATGTTTTGGAAACCCTTGAGCAACATCAACTTTATGCAAATCCCTCTAAGTGTTCTTTTGGACTCAAGGAGGTTGAATATTTGGGTCACATTGTCTCTCATGAAGGGGTTAAAGTGGATCTTAATAAGATCAAAGCCATGATGGAGTGGAAGGTTCCAAAAACCCTAAAGAATCTACGAGGATTTTTGGGGCTTACAGGTTATTACCGAAGATTTATAAGGCATTATGAAAGCATAGCTACACCTCTCACAGCTTTATTAAAGAATGATTCCTTCCATTGGAGTGAGGATGCAACCAAAGCATTCGAGAAACTAAAGGAGACCATGTGCACCACTCCAGTCTTGGCTACTCCAGATTTTTTCAAAACATTCATTGTTGAATGTGATGCATTAGGGGTGGGTATGGGGGCAGTTCTCATGCAAGAAGGTCATCCTATTGCCTTTTTGAGACGTCAATTCAAAGGTAAGAATCTTTCTAAGGCGACTTATGAGAAGGAAATGCTAGCCATACTTCATGCACTAAAGCAATGGAGACCATATCTCATAGGAAGACACTTTAAAGTGAAGACAAATCATGATACTCTGAAATACTTCTTGGAGCAGTGTTTATCATCTAAAGAACAACAAAAATGGGTCTCCAAGATGTTGGGATATGATTTTGGGATTATCTATAAGAAAGGGAAGGAGAATGTAGTTGCGGATGCTCTATCGCGGAAAGATGGCTCAACTGCAGCCTTTTTATGTGTCATATCCATATTACAGGAAGATTGGATAGATGAGGCAAGGTCCGAATGGAGAAATGACCCAAACACACAAAACTTCACTCATCATCTCTAGAATGATCCAAGCATGTCTGAAAAAATTGTATTGAAAGGGGATGCTTTATGGTATAAAGATAGATTATATCTATGTAAGAACTTCACTCTTAAAAATAGGATTCTATCTGAGCTTCGCTCTTCTCTAGTAGGGGGGCACTCTGGATTCTTGAAAACTTATCATCGAGTCAAACATGATTTCTTCTGGGAAGGGCTCAAAGGGGATGTCCAAAAATTTGTGGTAGAATGCATGGTTTGTCAGCAAAATAAGGGTGAAACAGTTCGATCCCCAGGTCTTCTACAACCTCTATCTATTCCTAGCCAGTGGTGGGAAGAGGTTTCCATGGACTTTATCACAGGATTGCCTAAATCTGAAGGAAAAAATGTCATCATGGTTGTGGTGGATAGACTCGCCAAATATGCTCATTTTTGTGCCTTGGCACACCCATTTACTGTAAGCACGGTAGTAACAGCCTTCATGGACACAGTTCAGAAGCTTCATGGGACACCGAAGATCATAGTAAGTGATCGAGACCCTATATTTACTAGTAATTTTTGGACTGATTTATTCTCATGTTTGGGTACTCAATTAGCTCATATCTCTTCTTATCATCCCCAGTATGATGGGAAAACAAAATTTGTAAATAAGTGTTTGGAGGGATATCTTTGTTGCTTTACGTTAGATAAACAAGCAAGATGGGTCCAATGGTTGCCACTTGCAGAATGGTGGTATAACACTTCCTTCCATACTTCATCTAAAATGTCTCCTTTTTTGGCACTCTATGGGTACCATCCACCATCCATCACATCATCATTGAGAGGAAAACCACGGGTTAGAGTAGTAGAAGAACACATTCAGTATCAACAAGAGGTCCTCTCTAGTCTCAAGGAGAACTTGGTCATGGCACAAAACCGCATGAAGCAACAGGCTGATCAACATCACACGGAAAGGCATTTTGAAGTCAGTGATTGGGTTTTTGTGCAGTTACAACCATATAAGCAAATGTCTTTGAAACAACAACAAAAGGATAAAAAACTTTCACCAAATTATTATGGTCCCTATCAAGTATTGCAGCGAAACATACAAATTAGAACTTCCACAATCCACCATAATACATCCAGTCTTTCATGTTTCTTTCCTGAAGAAAGTAACTGGACAGAGAGTATCAACCCAAACAGTGTTACCTGAGCTCAATGAGGAGGGGAGGGTCATCTTGGAACCTGAATGCATCCTTCAAACACGCACTAAAAGATTGAGGACACAGGTTATTACTGAGTACCTGATCAAGTGGAAGAATACGGACAATGAAGATGCAACATGGGAAGATATGACATTCCGACAACAACACCCAGAGCTTCTCAACATCGGGGAAAATGTTTATTTGAAGGGGAAGGGCATGCTATGCCCTTAACCTATTGCTCTTTTTAGGATATGAGTAGCCGACTTGTGGCTTACCATATCATTTTATTATATCATTTATACTTTTTCATGCTTAGTTGGTCAGCCTTGGTGATGGCCATAACATATGAATAGTATATATAGGGGATTGTAGGTAGTAATTCATCATCATTTGAGCATTTGAGTATTACTGTATGGTTTGGAGGTTGCCCCCTCGAAGTGGTGAAGCTATTCTAATTGCATATTGAGATCATTATTCTGGAATATTGTGTTATTTGGTGTTATATTTATGCTCATGATCTGAATTATACAAGTAATTTCATTACAGTTGACCATCGAGAAAATAATATTCCTAACAGCTAGAAAATACCTAAAAGATGTGAGCAAGATACAAAGAGGTCGAGGGTTCCCACAGGGGACGAAGATGGCTCGGCATTGGTGTCCAGACTCAAAAAAGCTGAAGCATCAAAAATCAGACTGGGCAATAGGGTTTGTAAGACCAAGAAGGAAACTAGAAAGAAAGTAAAGAGTCCAAAGACAATGGTCAATTAGTACTTTTATTGTTTAGGAATCATATGAATAATGGTATGTGATCAGGACCTAGGAATATACCCAAAGTGTGTGATTTAGTGTCTACACTAGTTACCCCAGAAAATAGTTTTATATCATTCTCAAACCACATATACTCAGATCATAACTCACAATCAAACTTATAAACTCGTTTTTTCAACAAAAATTTGCATACCTAGCAAGGAAGATAACATTTAAACTCATAAATCAGTATGCATATTTAACATGCAGTCAAATAAACAACAATAACCTATCTCAAGAAGCTCGTGCCTGTGATTCACTGGATATTGCTCAACTCGACTCTTTTTCTCTCTAAATCTCCTCCAAACATTAAAAAAATAACAATACTAATATTGAAGCAGTTCTTGTTGCAACCAAGCAGTAATATATTCATACTCAAAATCTCATTCATGGACACAAAACAAGCATACTAGGGAAGAAATTCCACTATCCCCATAACCCCAAAAAAATGGTTGAACAAACAAAACAATGAAAATGAGTGAAGAGAGATAAAATTCAAATGCATTTGGAGTTGGCTTCTCATGGAAAGGAGTCAGTTCGTGCATTAAATGCCCATAAACCCTAAACTCCTTACCATTTTAGCTTGCCACATATTCCTCTCAACTTCCACATTAACCAACATATCTCGAATGACATTCCCTAACTTTTGGCTAAGTCTTCAATATTCCCTTCAATATGCCACATTTAAACAACATTAATATATATGTCACCCAAGTTACGTGCAACACAAGTCCAATAAAACATTTTATATGCCATCCACTTATATTAAGTGGTTTAGTATACCAAGCTTCCTATCCATAATTAAAACCCATGTATTTCCATGGTTGAATGCCAGGAGATTTATCACTATTATATATTTATTGCTAATTTTAAACAAAACCTTATTACATGCCACCCACATAATACACAACGAAGGTTCAAAACACTCCAATATACATATACTGCTAATTGATCTAATAATTGATTCGAAAGAGGAGTCCAAGAAAGAAAACTAATACCATTAGAATTGTTGCCTTCTGAATACTTTCCAAAATTAACTTATAAAACATAAATGTAATAGAAAGTACATGTGTGAGCTAAGACTCCCAGTTATTAACTCTACTTAAACCAGCTGACGGTCTATTGATTGTCTATATGGTCATTAAATTTGGGACTTAAAAAGAGTGGGATGTTACAATTTTTAAGGTAGAGATGGTATAAATCGAAAGAACATTGAGAATAGTTTTGATAAGAAGATATGCACAACAAAAGACAACCACCTCCCTTTCCAATATTGTAACCTCGGTTCAAATGATTTTTTGTAAGTTATCCCATAAAAAGATGAAAGGAACGATAACAGGATCGTACCAAGCCAAGAACACAGATGCTAATCAAACACCATGATCAATAAGATGAAAGCAATTCACCATAATAACTTTACATAAAACCTTTGCAAATAAATGAGCAGCAATATCATATATTATTATGGAACTCAATGAAATACAATGAGAATGGGCCTTGCTTAAATAGGCAAGGAATAACAATCTAAGAACCAGTCAAGGTCATAGATCAAGCCATAAATCAAGGAAATAACAAGTCATCAAAGAACTAGTCAAGACCATAGATTTAGGAGAGAACTAGACATTAAAGATCTAGTCAATACCATAGGTCAAGGAAAGAACTATACCTAACAACTAGATAATATCTCCTAATATCTAAATAAGATAAAAGAAATATCCACACACATAAGTGGGTGAGGATAAATACAATAAAGGTAAATAAAGTACCTAGGTGAACATGAGCTAAGGTAAATACCTACTCTAACAAAAGCTTAACCATCTCTAATGAAGAGGGGTATGCCAAGATAATTTTGTGGAAGGGAGTCAAATTGAATCCATATATCCTTAGTAGCCTCTGTATATGCCTTCTTGAAGTATTAAAGAATAAAATGACGTATTTAGGCTTACCGATTACTTGTCTAGCAGTAATGTCATAAATATCCAATATAGATTTTAATTTTTGGCTTCTTGAATTGGTGTAGTGCCAAACAGAAAGGTATCATCAACAAATTATTGATGAGTGAGAGGAGATGTGCCTTCCGCTACATAAAGACCCTAAATCCAGCCTTCTTGGTTTGCAGACACAATGGATCATCCCAAGGCCTCCATAATTATAATGAATAGGAAGGAGGATAGGGGATCTCCTTGTCTAATTCCTTGATTACTTTCAAAAAACCTTTCAATTAAGCCATTAACTAATACTGAATAAAATGGACTGGAAATACAACTAAATATCCATTCGCAAAAAATAGGTGAAAATCTGAATCTTAATAAAGACTTCACTAAAAATCTCCAATTTACTCTATCATAGGCTTTACTTATATCCAACTTTAACAACATACCTACAATTTGATCATTGGATAACAAATGCATTAATTCATGAGTAAGGATTATCCCTTTTGATATTGACCTTCTTGGCACGAATCCACTATGTTCTTGAGATATTAGCCCATCCAATAATGACATTAATTGTAAAGCAACGGATTTGGATATTATTCTATATACCATATTGCATAAAGAAACGAGATGAAAATCATCAAAAGATTCAAGACTCTCCTTTTTGGGAAAGAGATTGAGAAAAGTACAATTAAATACCTTTAGAATACTTTTGTATTTCATTGATTCTTCCACATCAACCCAAATATCATTCCCTAAGATGTGCCAAAAGACCTAAAAAAATCAACCTGAAAACCATCGAGTCTCAGAGCCTTATTCTTTTCCAAAGGAAAAACCACCTTTCTAATTTCCTCTTTGAAAAATGGATCCATGGGCATTTGATTATGATTCTTAGTTATAATTGAAGGAATGAAACTTAACATTTCCTCTTGATCCTGCAGAGGGGAACTGAAATCTCTGTCTAAAAGGTTTGAAAAGAAATTTACTGCCTCTTTAAAGATGTCTTCTTGCTAAGACAATTGTTCACCCCTACTATTTTTTATGCTTGAAATGTAATTGAAACTCCTCCTTTCCTTAATCGAGGCATGATAATATTTAGTGTTTTTATCTCCTTCTTTGAGCTAGTTCTTGATTTTTGTTTCTAGTATACTTCTTCCCTCAAAAGAAGTTTTCCTAATTCTTCTAATAACTATTTTTCTATACGAAACTCATCCTAACCCATGCCTTTTTTGAAGATAAACTCATTCAAATCCCGAATCTATTTTTCCACTCTAATTTTTTCCCGAAAGATGTTCTTGAAGTGACTTACATTCCATTCCAATATTTTTTAAGCAATATTAGTTTTTGTGATAATATAAACATTTTAGAACCTCTTGTTTTGAAGGACCACCGCCAATTTTTGATCAGCTCTGGAAAAGTGCAATCCCTTAACTACATTAGTTCAAACTTGAAGGGAGATATCCTAGTGGATTCATCGAAATTCGTATTAATCATGATATGATAATGATCATAACCATACCAGGGTAGGATTAAACTTTCCAAAAGATGATCTTTTTGCAACCACAAGCAGTTAGCAAAGAACCAATCTAATCTTTTAGAAATATTACTAAAATCAAGCCTTATGTTAGACCAAGTAAACCACCCTTGTTGAGGTTCTATATCAACTAAGGTGTTATTTTGTACAAAATTATTAAAATCTATTTGAGATTGAAGGTTTCTAGACTATACCCCCCTTTTTTAATTTTTGTGATAAGATTACATTGAAGTCCTTGCCAATAAGGATCAAACTATCTTTGCTTGCTCCCACTTCCAATAAAAGATCATGCTAGAGAGTATTTTTTATCAATAAGTTATTGGGTCCATAACACTAAAGAGAAAAAAATCTTCACGATCACCATTGGGGATTACCTTGCAAAGCTGCCGATTGAAACTTTGATTTACCAATTCAACCTTTGCCTTATTGTTTTTCCAAAGAATTCCCAGACCCCTAACCACTCCTTGCACATTTGTAAAAAAAAAAATGGACCAAATTTTTGACTAACAACTCATCATTTATTTTTTTTGTCATTTTAGTTTCTATAATAGAACCACACCTACATCTAGGGAAAACAAAGAATGCTTAACCAAATGTTGCTTGTTAGGGACATTTAGGCCCCTAACATTCTAAGATAAGATTTTCATGATTTTTTGGAAGGACTTTCACCTTCCCATAGTCCAAATTATATAATTTTAAAACTTTTTGTCTCTCGATGACTACTTCCTTCTTAGCTACTTCATGCTTGGATTTGCGCCCCTTTTTCTTGAAGGGCTGCAATTAGCATATTTCAAAGCTTCATGAGTAAGAGCTATGCTGTTAGGGGTAAATGGAAGATCTAATGCATCTCCTTCTTGATCTTCAAGCTCATTTTTAGAAGAAGTGTCCTCTTTTGAAACTACTTCCACTTCTTGACCACCTTCTATCCACTTATTTAATTTTTCAATTGAATTATCTTTCCCTAAGCTAAAGCCTTCATTAATCAAAGACAAAAGATGAGTATATTCCTTTACTACTTATTTGTATCTTGTAGCAAAGTTCGAGGGGTCAGTGAGGACTGTGGATCCCTATAAGCCTTTGCTTCGAATAAGTTAGGCTTAGTTTCAATTTTTTTCCACCATCTCGATTTCATCGAAGGATTCCTTCTATACGGGCATTATCATTTATAATGACCATTTTTATTACATATGAAGCATCTTATTCGCCGGTAGGCGTCCACCTTTGAAGATGGCTTGGCTGGAAAGTGTCAAATTCCAGTGGCTCTAATCTTTGTTCTCTTAACTTTAATGCAAGTTGCCGGATTTTAGATATTTACTATGGTAGATATCTACAAATTTTAGATATTTCCTATTATAATATCTAACAATATGATTGTATCTACTTTTTGGATTGTATGATCACAAATTTTAGATATTTCCTATAATAATATCTAACATTATGATTGTATCTACTTTTTGGACTATATGATCGGGTGCTAAAGAAAATATTAAATCTGCTCTCTTTGTGAGTGACGTGATTTATTTATTTATTTATTGTTCATTAAAGAGGATGACGGGTTGTTAAGGTTAGAAAATATTTCTTATATGACACAACAACAGGAAATATGATTCAGTGTTACCCATGAATTGCAATTGAAAAGGATGGAAGAAGGGATCACGTGGCAGCTACTAAAGATGCGACCCCTCATGTGACCAGGGGCCTATTTCTTCGACATGAGTGTTTATAGTTGTTTTGTAGTTTACCGTCAGCTGATTGGAGTTTGTCCGTCACACAGAGTAATAATGAGGAGCATAGGTCAGCTCAAAGATAGAGTGAATTGTTTGGCTTCCTTATCAGTTGGCTAATCTACAAAAATATCATTTGAAAGGAATGTTGTTACACAGTAATGACAATGGTCTGTAATGTTTACGAAAGGCCATAATAGATTAAAGGCTATTTGGATGCTTGGATAGCAAGTTAGCGCATGTCAACCCATGCAAATCAGTTTAAATTGGAACATTCTGCAATATTTTATGCACCCAAGAAAAGGCTAATTGGGTTTGCAGTGCCAAGCTGGATATGTTGTATGGCAAATCTCTGGGCACTCAACTTGGATTATTGTAATTGTAGTAATTATCCAGAATTATAAACATTGCCAAATTCAATGAGTTGGAACTTTTATGGTGATCAATTTTGTAAAGAGCTGCCAAAGTCATTTGGAAATTCGGGAGGATTTTCAAAGCTCCTAGGGAGAAATGCATCAAAACCGGAGTGCCCGTTGGAACGACCAAAACCAATCTCCCATCGATATATTGGTGATTATTGAAATATTGATTTTTGTGATTATTGAAATATTTTGGTGATGCATAATTAGATAAAATGGACAACAGGGAGCGGTAGTATTGAAATAGAGGGGGAAATATACATGCTTAACCAAGGCCACTGGCACACCCCCGCTGAGCACACCATCAACGACAGAAGGTATTGTTCTAAAAAGTAAAACTTTTATATTTGTGATAAGTGCACCTCTAATATTTGATAAAACAATAAAACAAATATGAATATAATGCACAATACAAATATTTGTTATACAGGACTACTGCAAGTTTGGGGCATAAACAATACAAATTTGTATGCTCCATTAGCCCCGCTGCATATTTACATTCCTCTCGGCGTAACTTGCGACTCATGTGCAATTGCTAGTTACCATTCTTTCATAATCTATTTTTTGATTTTATTCCCCGAAAAGGGGATTTGATGGAGATGAAATGACGAGGCTCCTACTCAATATTCATAGCCACACATACTCTAGCGTAAGAAGCCAAAGTCCCATCCAAGGTTTTATGATCAATTAGAATTACTCTGCCAATCCTCCCACAAAATTTTGAAAGCATTTCTAGATTCCAATATTCCAGGGGTAACACATAGAGTCTTATCCATACTGGAGCATCACACATTGAAGCCGAACCCACGTCAAATTCTGGGAGCCAAGGTTGAAGATATAAACCAACGTATCTTAATAGTCATTCCTTCCGCCTCAGGGCTTCATTTTTTGGTTCTTCACTTCTGCAAAGTACTGAAAAAATGCTTACGCAAAAAGGAGACTTTTATCCTACTTCCCACTACCGATTACAACAATTCGATATTTCCTCTGTGGATAGTCATCTCCCGGGGAATTTAGCAATTAATGCTCGAGATTTAAGAATTTCGATCTGCTCCACCGAATCCCCCTTAATAATACTTTTAGTGGAGATAACGTCTTTAACAAAGTCGGATGAAGTTTGCCTTTCACCGCCATCCAATGGGACAAGTTCGCGCAAGCTATTGCTTGTCATTCCTCCTCTCTCTTTGCTTTGACTTCTCATTGGTGAAACAACTTTGCCATTCGATTTACCTTTCGCTATTTCAGGAAAATTTGCCATTTTCACCCCCCAAGATTGATGAGAAATTAGTTTGAGATTTTGATTTTTAATATTTCAAAAAATAAAATGTATAATTGAATGTTTATAAGATATTATTTATAGGTCTTTTAAACCTTATATATTTTTTCTAATGTGTATTTTCATTGTATCTGTAAAATTAGTCAATGATTAATCAATAATTACATAAATAGTTTAAGAAATGGATATAGTTGAGTGTTCCTATTCATATCATATCACAATCCTTAATATTTTATTCTAAATTGTTGTTATATTCTAAATCATTATTGATATGTTAATGTTTTTATAAGTGACCTGTAGATTACACTCATTTCCATTGTGTGGTATACAATTTTTTTTTTGTAAGGTTGGTTTGATAATTGTAAACACTTTCTTTAGTATTCGATAAAAATATTTTCTTTTGTAAGGGTGGGTTAACAATTGTAAACACTTTGTTTAGTATTTTATGAATTGTACTCGATTATGTTGTATGTTGTGTTAATTTTTAAGTAAAAACCATATTTTGTAAAAAAAAACATTCGTCGTACCATATATAAAATGGGGTAGAAGTAAGGAGGAATCGTCTTTATTTCATAAGGACTCTAGAGTCATAGAAGTAATTCCAAGACATACTAATCACTTCTATTATTATCCTATCCGTGTGACCATTGAACCGTGAAATACAATTGCTAGTAATTGAATTGAATTGAAATGAAATGAAAGATTTTAATGATGTCCACGAGACTGAAGAGTCTATGGGACCAAACAAAACCGAAACATTAAGTTGTTTTCAAACTCTTTGCCATATCAGCTCTTCTATTATGAATCTTAAGCACCAAACCATCGATCTTTTTAAGTTTTGTTTCTTCAAATAACTCATTTAAGTTGTCCACTTTTAAATCGTTTTTGTATTGGATACAAATATCATCATAAGCTGAACACTCCATAATGAAATACCATTCCGTTTCAACAACCCCTTTGCTGCAAAAAAAAAAAACTCCTTTCCCAATCCCATATCAGCTCTTCTACTGTGAATCTTGAGCACCAAACCAACAATCTTTTGAAGTTTTATTTCTTCAAATAACTCATTTAAGTTGTCCAATTTTAAATCGTTTTCGTACTGGATACGAATATCATCATAAGTGAACACTCCATAATGAAATACCATTCCGTTTCAACAACCCCTTTGCTGCAAAAAAGACAAATTCTCCTTTCCCAATCCTCTTTGGGAATAATCCATCTACCGGTTTCACATTGAAGATGATGTGATTTGGTCCTTAACTGAGCCACTAAAATCCTTGCCTTACCTTTGATAACTACCCCTAGATAAGATTTTTCATCATGCTCCCAAGTGGCGTTGAATTCTTTAATGTATTGTGCTTTCTTATGACCCATGTGATTTTTCCACATGACAGTGCTAAACTTCTCCATCACATAATTTTTTATTTTCCTGTTGTTGTTAGGACACTCCTAAAAATTGATGCCCCATTTGTTCATCCATTTGTTGTTCTGTTTCATCCAAGTTTTCTTTCTGCGCTCTAGATTATCATCTATAACCATTTTGGGCCAGTGAAAATCGTCCATGTTTTCAACTTTTTTCAAATAGCTTATCAACTGAGTTATTGTCGATGCTTCCATCAGGAAGATATCCGCTTCAACTAACAAGATCTCATAAGGAACTGTTGATTTAACTTTAAGAGTGCTTGTGATTAGATGTTTTTTGGATTCTTTCTAATTGTCGTAATCCATGCTTTGACACACTACTTCCCCAAACCTCGCAACCGTAAAGAGCAATTGGGGTAGCCATCAAACCAAAGAGGGTTTTCTTAGTTTTTTCAGTCCCAAATCTCAGCTTTTCTACACCTATTTTGAAGTAGGTAAGATGCTTTCCAACCTCCTTATATCCTTTTTGCTCTACATGTCTCCCAACTCATCTTGTTGTGGAAATCAATCCCAAGATATTTATATTCTGTAACAATTTCCAATGGACTCCCCTAAAAAAGAAAGTTAATTTGCCTCTCTTTTCTTTTTAGGGAAAAATCATGATTTTTGTTTTGCTAATGTTCACTTGCATCTCGACTTCATGGCAAAAGAATTCTAAAGCTTTTAGATGTTCCCTGAAACCTTGAGTTGTTGTTGAAATTAAGATAAGATCATCGGCATATAAGAGTAACTTCACCACATACTCAACCAACTGTACACCCCCTCCTTCAGTTTTATGTAACCATTCTTCAAGCTTATCAATGTATAAACCAAACAAAGTGGGAGAAAGAGGGCAACCTCGTTTGACCCCAATGTCACTACCAAAACATTCAGACATACCTTCTCTGGTTTTGATTTTAGCTTTGACCTGCTCATAAAGTCTATGAACTGCTGCTCTAAGCTCGTTTGGAATATCAAGTTCCTCCATCCTGCTCCAAAGTTTGCCTCTAGGAACTGTGTCAAAGGCTTTCTTAAAATCAACAAAACAACAAAAAGCTTCATCCCCTTGAGTATCCCATACCTTTTCAATCAAGTGATTAAGAGTGATGCAATGATCAATGGTTGAATGTTTAGATCGGAAACCTGCTTGTCCTTTTGCTCTTTTGCCCTCTCTTTCTGCCCAACTGCTGATTCTACGCTATATCATGCCCCCAAATAACTTACCAAAAAGATGATTGATCATAATAGTGCGATAGTTAGAGGAATTATTGATATCCCCGCTTTTAAAAGAGGAATCACAACACTAGTCGTCCACTCTAGTGGGAACCCAACCTGAGTTACATCATTGAAGATTTTTTTGATATGCGAAATGAGCACCTAACAACCACCCACTTTAAAAATTCAGCCTGAAACCCATCAGCATCTTGAGCTTTACCATTTGCTAGGAACCCCACACTCATGTTGAGGAACAATGAGTGTAAAATAATTTTTAAGTTAAATACAAACAATTCTAAATTTGAAGGAGATTTTGTTTGATTATAAAAAACGAAAACACGAGTTCACGTTGTTTTACTTTTCCTTGTGAGGCCTCTTTACAACATCACGGGGGAGAGGAAAACGTAACATGATAAATAACAACTATTTAAAAAATTCGACATCTCCTGCCCAGGCAGCATAACTAAAAGCAAGAGGGAAAGGAATTACCGTGTCCTCCGATTTTTTTCCTCAAATTTTTGTCTAAGAAAACCAGGTAAAAGGAGTTTACATTCGCAGAACCAGATCTGCTAATTGCCAATCAATCTGATCCGATTGTGTTATTCACATTCAAAACAGATATATTTTCGCGGAGTCCTGTGAAGCCCTCGGGTTCGTTTCCTGTTTGATTACGCACGATTTTTATTCTTTGTGCGGTTGAGCTGATTATATAGCCGGTGAACCCAAGCTGATCCATTCAATTAAGGTGTTTTCTTACTCAGGACGTTTTCTACAGATCCGTGACAAAAGGATTGCTGAGGGCTTCACATTGCTGCAGAACTGAATAAATCCGATTCTCATAGTCAGACATTTCGGATCAGATAATTGGAGTTATGAACGCCTTCACAATGGGGACCCGATTGCGGTAAGTTTATACCTATTCCTTTACGGTCTCCTGAATTTATCTGCTCATGTATGGTGTTGTCCATCGAAGATCCAATTATGACTGTAGATACTGAAAGATCTAAATATGCATTATAAAATGGCTAATAAAACTTGAAATTGTAAAAAACCTGAACTCCAGAACTATGATGAAAAAAATGACACGATCTAAGGTTTAATGCCATTGAAAAGCGGATGAATTTGACATGCCTTATATATTAAAGTGGAAAAGAAGAATTAGAGATTTTAGGGGTGGTTTTAATGAAAACGGAAGAGTTGGACATATTTTACAGTATGCATCAGTTGAAAAGCGGATGAATTTGATATGCCTTATATATTAAAGTGGAAAAGGTTTGACTTTAACATATTGAAGGCTTCATTTTAGTGAAAATCGGAAGACTATGGCATGTGCCATGGTTTCTTTTAGTGGAAACGAATCAGTTATCGCATATTCTAAAGTTTGTTTTAGATTGCCAGACTCGTTGGCATAGTTTTTTGTGGTGGAAATGAATCACTTATTTCATATTCTAGGGTTTGTTTACAGATTGTCAGTTTCTTTCCGTTGTAGTTGGGAGACAATTCAGTTTAGTTCTTCTTTTGATTTCATTGGCAAATGCTTGAACTTCTGTGGTGTAACAGAGGTAAATTTTGAATTAAATACAGCCTTCAACTCTTCATACAAGTTCAATTTTAAATCATCTACACCAGAAGACGAATCTATAAAGAATAAATGTTGAAATGTTGATTTGGATTTTCAGTAATATCGTGGATTATACATTTTCTACTTTCCCTTTTCCAAAGAGACCAAGTTTCATTTAGGATTTCGGCTATAATTTTTGCATGGACTTATTGCACCTTCTCAGATGGTGCAATTGCTACCCTGCATCTGTATGGAGACTTACATTTCGCCCCTATGGCTGTATCAGCTATATGTTCCTGTCATATGAGAATTTAGGAAAATATTTCATTTTATATGCATCTCGAGCGAGATACTTGGCATATATGGCAGTTGTAATATTATCTGCGAACTGTAGTGTGCATCTCTGTTATTCATGTCCTCCATTATAGGTAGTGCAATGAAGCACCTGCGAGTCAAACTGGGTTACATTTTGAGAATTATATATTTCAGGGACAGTGGCCCTTTAACAATTTGGCCCTTTAACAATTTGGAGGGCAATTTTTGTATGATGATTATAGAGTGAGATCAAGATGCAGAGCTGGCTGATCCTGCCAAAGGGCTTTTTGTTTATAATCCTGTACTGGTTTCAAAGTTTAAAAAAGGAAAATTAATGTGAAAAAAATAAAATTGGTATTTGAGTGTTAATATCTACATGCAAAATTGTATAATTTTGTGTAGTATAAATAGGTAATAATCAGAGTTTCAAACTAGTTGTGATTTCATGCGTATGTGTCACTGTTATATCTTTATTATTTTATAGGTTGTAGCGCAGATTCTGAAATTCCCAGCTTTATTATAGACATATCATCCTTGTGCAGAGATTACGAGTTTGATTAAGTAGGACACCGAATTCAGCTGTAGATCTAGTCACTTCTGACCCTCAATTTATACAATACACCATGATTTTCTTCTTTAGACTGAAGATGAATCAAGCCTGATTGGTTTGCAGTTCAAAACGGTTTCTAGGTTACATGGCTGTGCCTGTACAGAACTAGATTGCTTCAAAGTGATGAACAGGACAATAATGCCACCAGCAAAGAGTGATTGTATGTCATTGAAAAAAGAAAATTTAGAACTTGATGGTCATATTTGTAATACATATTTTGAGACTGATACAGGCGTTGTTGTTGTGATAAGTCAAGGATGTAAAATTTTCGTTGTAACTTTGTGCACATATTCTTGCCATAGTTACTAAACTCGTGAGTATGACTTGAGAGTATGGCACTTGAGTGAATAGTTGGTCCGATACTCTTCATAATTGTCTAATGCAAGTATTTACCGATAAATGCCTGGGTTTTTCACCATACTGGGGACTGTTAACTTACCTTACTCAGGAGTATATATTCACCATACTTGGGGAATATACTTGGGTTACTAACTATACTTGAGAGTGCACTTTTTACCATATACGGGAATATACTTGGGATGCCTCTAACGTGGTGTACAGTAAAATCAAGCCTAATTCTAATATCAGGTAAGCTTAACTTTAAAATTTGGGTCATTCTATTATGATTATCCCCCATTACCATTAGAACACAAACCCCTGGACGATATACTTTCCATACTTATGAGTATATTTCAGAGTATTTTTCGTGCATTATTTAGATATATATTTATGTGTGTGTATGTGTATGTGTACACACATATTAAAGAAAATGCATCATATACTTCATAAAGGAAAAGTGGAAAATGTACAGGAGCTGGTCAATAGAATTATAAGTAAAAAATTTATCCTATGAAAGCAAGGAAAGAAAGCACCAGGGATTGAACCCCAATGGGCAACAAATTCACATCTTTATGGAACCATGCAAGTTTAACCTTAACTGTCAAAGCCAAATCATGTTTGGAAGCCTTTAAATTCCCTAAACTAAGTGGGGAGGTGTCCTGAAAAGTTGCCTCAGACCTCGACCTCCACAAGAAAGTAATAGCAACTAGACAAATGGTTTTCCGAAGAGATTCATAGCTGTTTCGAAGCATTTAAGAGTCCCCCAAGAAAGGACCCTGCCAAGAAAGAGGAGCAATCAAAAAACTGGTATACACATACATATATACATTGGAAAATGCAAATTTAATTCTATATTGAAGACGGGTCATGAAGATTGACTCTATTACCACGCTGCCGATTCCTGAAAAATTATATTAGATAACAATGCACTGTGGAAACATTAAATGCATAAAAATATAACTTTACCAAGCCAGAGCTATGAGACCTCGGTTTCTTTTTACAGAAATTTCCTTGGATCAAACCCCCAAATTCAATACACCCATACATGCAAGTGCCCTATGTCCACTTGGGTTTGAACTTGGGTCTTTCACATGACAAAACATCATCTCAAACACTATTCACCTCCTAGTAGACACATATATGTACATTTTGAACTTCGATTCCTTATTGCTATTTTACTCTCTAACAATGTCTATAACAGTCCTCTCCTTTTTGGAAGGGATGATATTAATGCTAGAGGATGATGGTTTACATTTAAACAAACATTACCATAGGCCTTTTGATAGCATGGTTCTGACTAGGAGATTCAATGAAGAAGCTTATCAACTTATTTTGTGGAAAAAATTATGGGGTTGGGTTCAAGTGGAACAAACTTTCTTAACCAAATCGGAACATTGGGTAGTATTTTATGCTAAAAGTAATTAAAGAAGTCTAGAAAAGTGATTCTACAAATAAATACGCAAAGATATTATATTCGAGGAATAAAATTCAATCCCATGTGAGCTTGTGGCGACTAGAACCAAAACAAATTTTGAATTCATAAGAGAGTTGAGAAATAAAAATGTGGAGATAACCAATTTGAAGAATAGAATTTAATACCTCATCGAGGAAGTAACATGCTAACATATGAACACATATAAAAAGTAGAAAACAGGAAGGAGGATATTTTGACCCTTGATAAATAGTAATATGAAAAAGGTTTAGGAGTCTACTGTTACAAGTTCATTGATGCCTTAAAAAGGAGGTCATTTTTTCCACAAAATCTTGAAGTAGGTCTAACCTCATCAACATTGACTAGCTAAGGGTTCTATTTTCAAATTAAGAATAAGGACAAACTCGATGTACCCAAAATTTCACTTGGAAATATTGGGATAGCCCTTTAAAATTTTGGTCTTTTTGATTTGTGCTGCTTTGCTCAGGATTCCTTCAGGAGATTGTAAGAGGTTGCTTGGTCCAAAAAGGTGCAATAATGGATTGTATGAAAATAAGAAAAATACTACCACTGATGCGTAGAGCTCAAGAAAATATGCACTTTTAGCAAAAAAAATGGCACCTAAAACGGAGCCACGGAGTGAAAGTTATGGCACTTGCAAGTTTTTGCTGCTACATCTTTCCGGACCCTTTCCAAAAATGGAAAATTTTATTCTTTACTTGTGTTTTCTTCACTGAAAATCCAAAAATTGAAAAAAAATGCTTCTTAGACCAAAATGTAAAAGTGCAAGCTGCCGACACTTCCTATTTTCCACGTTGCCCTTCCACTTTAAATTCCACGCCAAGGTTTAAGTTAAAAATACAAGTGCAAGTCGTGGAAATTGAAGCTGCCTTCCATGTTTGATTTTCACGCAAGTACAAGCTGCTCCTTCCTCTCAATTTTCACGCCAATTTTAAAACCAAAAGTCATGATTTCCACGCCAATTTTGGGAAGTTAATTCCAAGTGCAAGTCGCACTTTTTGGAGCTGCCTTCCAGGTTGGAATTTAACACCATGACTTAAGTGAAGAATGTGAAAATTAGAGCTGCCCTGCAGGTTGAATTTTAACGCTGCCTTTCCTTCATGTTTTTTCACACAAATGTTAGCCAATTCACTTATGCAAGGCGCACTTTTTGAAGTTGCCTTCCAGGTTGGAATTTAACGCCATAACTTAAGTGAAAAGTGTGGAAATTAGAGCTGCCCTACAGGTGGAATTTTAACGCTGCCTTTCCTTCATGTTTTCCACACAAATACTAGGCTAAAAAATGCGACCCACTTTGGCATCATTTCATGCTAAAAAAGTGATTTCTTTTAATTATTTTTAGCTAGTGTTGGCACCAAAGTTAGGGAGAAAGTCAAAGCAAAAAGGTGTGATAAAAATAAGACAAAAAAACTTGCTAAAAATAGCGGAAAGAGTTGCAAAGAAAAGCATGCTAAAAGCAAGCTAAAATTAGGCAAACTTGGGCGCCCAAAGGAGGAGAAAAAGCACAATGTATTATTAGAAATTGCTAAAAATAAGAAGCAATTAGTAAAATTAGCATGCAGTTGCCTATATAAGAAGTGGACGCCATAAGTGAGAGGCAATTATTTCTTTTGTGTGGAGCATGCTGCCCTAGCAAGAGTTGGCGCCAAAGGAAGAGATTGTAAGCATTAAAAAATATTTTTAATTGCCGGGAAACATCCAGTTTTGGCGCATAAGGTTGGAAGAGTTTTCTTTTTATTATTTTGGCTATCTGCATGTTGATGTGAGTGCACAGGTGAATAAAATAATATTTTTAGCTTGCTTGGCATGCAAACAAAGTCTAAAAATAGAGGGCAGCAGGCTTTATAATCAGATTTAGGTGAAGAAATTAGATATTCATGCCATGGACTGCACGTTTGTCTGAATTATTTGCAGGAACACTTCACTTGTGCCCATATTGGTGAGAAGAAAGCAAAGTCAATGTTTAATACATTGAATATATCTTCAGAATTAGGGGGAGCCATTGTAGCTTCTGCACAAATAGATCCAACTCTCATAATTACAAATGCTTATGGTAGAAATAAACAAGAAGATCTCAGCCGAAAGTTGATTCAGGCATGATGAAGGGTGATGACAGAGATGATCCAGCAAAATCATGCATAGTGTCCAGACTTATTGATATCAATGATATAGATATAGGGCCTGAATCTATCACTGATTTGATTGACAGATCTAGGGCCACCGACAGGTCATCCCTTATGCGGGCAATAAAGAACAGTGGAATTATTCGGCTACAACCCAGTTGCCCGAATTTGTTCTAGAATGTGCAAAGTTCTACCATTCTCTATCTGGGACAATCAGGGATGCAACAGGAAAGACAATAATCAAATTGGATGCACAATTCATTGATTATTGCCTCAAGATTTTGGCATGACCCATAGTAATTACAATCAGCATGCATAGTACGGAAAAAGAACAAAACAAAGAGTGTTGCAGCTGGAATAACTTATTTTTTTTCTCTTATTTTCTTCGACAAAGCAATTGAGTAATCAATTAAAATTGTAAAACTTAGATAATTGGCTTTAAAAGCCGCTATTTCAAGTTATTGGGAGAAGTCAATTACTTGGAAATAGGTGGCAAACATGCAAAATAAAAGGTTCTATTTTTAGTTGTAAGACATGCATGTCATGCAAAGAGAAAGTCTAGGGGAAAATACTGCTAGTTGCTTCCCTTTTTCATAGCTTCCACATGCGGCAATTCATTGAAAGCTTCCTATTTGTAATTGCCCTCTATGCACTATAAATAGAGGAAGAGCCTACGGGTTAAATGATCACAATTTGGCCATCAGAATTTGTTTAGCAAGAACATTCTTGAGTTTTTTAGACTTTGTGCTGAAACCCTTGGTGTGATTTCTATTAATGCCGGGGAATTGAATAAAATGTGGATTTTCGGAGAACTTTGTGTCTACGGTGCTTTGCTTTTCACTTCTATTTAAGGTTCTAAATAAACTTTGTGTTATCTTAGATCTAGGTTAGAAGCTATTCCTTTTCCTTACTGTTGAATGTTATGAGTTTTCTCTATTTATTTAATTTGTGTGGATGAAACCAACTCTGATAGCTATTGGTTAAATCAACATATCTTCCTTCTTTCCTTACTTCTTTTTCTTCCTACTTCTGCAATTAGTTTTATCACAGCTGCTTACTTGTAAAATTGCCCAATTGTGATTCACGAGCTGCGGTAATTAAAGTAAAACCCCTGAAAATAGATATTAGGTTTCAACCTTGCACAATAGATAAACATCGTACACGGGAGCTTCATTGTTAAATGAAGGAGATTTAATCTCATGACTGCCTAGGTTTTAAGCTGTGCATAAAATCTAGCCAACAAAACTATGTATAATGAAAAGGTACAATTATTTGAGGGTTTGAAGCTCACAAGGGACATAAATTTTGCACTTAGAATTTTATGGTATTCGTATGGATGATTTGTTTATTGTTCTTGGATATCCTTTGTTAGAGACTTTGGGAGATATCATTTATGTGTTAAAAAGGTTCTTAAAGCTCTATTAGACAAAAAAGAAGTTGGCATTTCTGGGTGTTACCCATCATATCAAGGATGATCACGAGGAGAAGGCTATAGAAGAACATGTCATTAAATTTGAAGAAGACAATGAAGAATACGTAGAAGATTATAAAGAAAATAACAAAGATTAGAAGAAGAGCATAAAGAGAAATCTAAAAACCCGACAAAGATTATAAAAAAGGTCACAAGGAAGACAAGAAGGAAGCATTAGAAGAAGAGCGTAAGTATCCGAAGAAGAGCACAAAGAATAATCTAAAGAAGAGCATAAGGAATGTTTTGAAAAAGAGCACAAGGACTTGGGTACGGAGTTCACATCCTTTACCTACCTGAGCTAAAGGTGCAGGTGGAAGACAAGGTTAAAGGTTTAAAGGTAAAAAGAAAATAGGAGCTAAGAAGGTTATGGTAGAGAAAAATAATGGAGGCATAGAGTGGAGCATCAAAAGAGCAATAACTATGGGTATACATGGAATCAAAGAAGCAAACACTGTATATATGTTTGGCATCAGAAGAACACTAACTTTGGACATTTATAGAATAAGGGGAAGCCATAACTATATGGGTTTGCAATGTTAGAGGAGCATCAAATATGGATAAGTGTGGAATCTAGGTAGGGCAATCATGGCATTTTCAAAGACCATCACCTATCAAGATCACATACAGATGGATTGGATGATAGGGAGTGGTGTCAAGTGAACATAGTTTTTCAAAAGTATTACTACTTGTTCTTTCTCATATGGACAAAAGTTAAAACGTGTAAAGGGGGTGGAATGTTAGGATGTAAGGGATGTGGAACTAGATGTTATACACCTATGGCTATGGTATTATGATGTGTATAATAGCTGATGTATGGCGCACAAAAATGTTAGGATATAAGGGATGTGGAACTAGATGTTATACACCTATGGCCATGGTATTATGATGTATATAGTAGCTGACCTATGGTGCACAAAACACGTGTTTAAATAGGATGATTTCAATGGGTATCTTGTATACTGGGTCAAATAATTAACTTGGGGAATAATTGGTAATCAGTTGGCCTAATTTGTATTGGGTGGATTAAGGGTTTACCCTAAACCTAGGGTTATGAAATGAGGGACTATATATGAAGGGATCTATTATAATAACGGTCATTGATTATGGATCACTTCTATTGAATAGTAAAGATAGTGTAGGGTAGCAAGTTTGACTCTCATAGTGGGAGATCTCTAGGAGTGGTTTCTTCCTTAAGGAAGCTTAAAGAATATTCTATGGTGTAATTCTAAATTGATATTATTTCTATATTGAGTATATTGAACACTACGGCACATTTTCCCATGTTGCATCTCGTGCTGTGCATTTTGGTTATATCTCAATATTATTTCATTATATTGGATATTTAGTTCTTACAATCCTTCACAATGAAGTATGATTGAAATTGTCTTGCATAAAGCTTGTTATATGGTATCATATACATTTGATAAGTTCTGATGCTCATTTAGAGAAATGATTTGGAGGCTCTAACACATTTTCCCTTCGACCTACAGTTTACATAAATAGAAATATAGATTCTTATTGTTTGAATTTATAAAAAGGGGAAGATCCTTTTGCATTAACTTTCATGGTATGTTTTGAATAATATAAGGATTTGATATCTCCAATTGTTTCTTTACCTTGATTATTATGAAGATCCAAAAGGGATATGATGATTGTGCACGATACCTGGACATTTGTTGATTTGACGACTTGCGTGTGATGCATGCCATTCTCCTGCTATAAAAGTGAACTATTTATGTATTTGCTGTTTTTTTCTCTTATCTAAATTTTAATATATTTCAAGGTGGTCCTTAACCAAATCATAAGATTTTGTTAAAAATCCGTCCTACAATTTGATGGAACTTGTCTGAGATGTCTCAAACTCTGCAAATCTGTGCACAGAGACCTTTTTCAAACCAATTAGCACTCAAACATGTTAAAATGAGGCAAGTGTCAGTACGTTCCCATTTTAAGGGTTTAGTATTGATTTCAGATTACTTGAGAGTACAGTGAGTACTCATTGATACTCGTGCGTACCAGTAATCTTGCATGATTGATACTTGATCAATCCATGTATCACAAGTTTGAGGCTAAGTAGCTAGTTTGTCCCCCTCATCAGGTACTGGTTTGGGACCTTCTTGGGTTGGGTATGTGTTCGATTTGGTTGGGTACGCTCAGGATGTTCAGGCATACCTGGGGCGAACCCACAGGCTTTCAGCCAGTTTTTAATCGTTCTAATGTTTTTCACAAATTGGCTTTGACTAATGAAAAACAAAAAAGAAATCGTAAAAGTTGCTAAAACATAAAAAATATAACACAAAACAACACTTGCCCCTCATTTTACTAAAAGCAAAACACAAAAAGACACTTGCCTCTCAAATTATCATCGATGTTGTGGTTACCTTGATATTTCTATGCATACCATCTGGCTAATTCCTGTCTATTAGGCTAGATGCTGCTAGAATATTTATTTTTATAATTTTTTATATATTTATTTAAGGCTGTACCCTAGCCATTTGGTGCCAAAAAATTCCTAAACCGATTTAATCAACTATAACACAAGCCAAGTCATCCCATGCAAGTGGGAAGTGACTAGTTAAATAAATACCATCTGGCTAATTCCTGTCTATTAGGCTAGATGCTGCTAGAATATTTATTTTTATAATTTTGTATATATTTATTTAAGGCTGTACCCTAGCCATTTGGTGCCAAAAAATTCCTAAACCAATTTAATCAACTATAAGACAAGCCAAGTCATCCCATGCAAGTGGGAAGTGACTAGTTAAATAAAGCAACCAATAAACTAGCAATAACCAAAGGTTAAATTAATTAAACACGTGAGGGATAAAAGCAAGGTAATAAAGGGCTAAATAAATTAATAACATAATCCAAGGGGGTTAAACCAAATAACCAAAAGTGAATAGAAGCAAGATAAAAATGACCATCTAAACCATAAACAAAAAATCACATACCAAGGGTGTATTTTCCCTTTTCTCTTTACAAAATATTTCCAACAATAAACTAATAGGATAGTTTGCAAGCTAATACAAGTTCTATAAGCTCAATTATAGAACTTGTATTAGCTTGCAAACTATCTTATTAGTTTATTGTTGTATATATTTTGTAAAGAGAAAAGGGAAAATACACCCTTGGTATGTGATTTTTGCTTTATGGTTTAGATGGTCATTTTTATCTTGCTTCTATTTCACTTATGGTTATTTGGTTTAACCCCCTTGGATTATGTTATTAATTTATTTAGCCCTTTATTACCTTGCTTTTATCCCTCACGTGTTTAATTAATTTTACCTTTGGTTATTGCTAGTTTATTGGTTGCTTTATTTAGCTAGTCACTTCCCACTTGCATGGGATGACATGGCTTGTCTTATAGTTGATTAAATGGGTTTAGGATCCGCCTAATTAAAATTGCTGTAGCAGTGAACCTGATTTGCTGTACCTGTACTTGTATTAAAAATGAACCAGCTTCTTGCCTTGTACTCAAAACGAACCAGCTACTTAGGTTTGAGGCTAAGTGTATGTCCTTCAATACTCCTAATACTGACGAGGATAACAAGTCAATTGAGCAATCATTGTAACTTTGACATGGAGTTGACCTAGAAACTTTAGCCAAATCTTAAAGCATAGGTAAGGTTAAAGGTGATCTTTTTAGACCCGGCCTAGTCAGCATACCAATTTGGGGTATGGGATACCTGTTGTGAAAACAAGTGTCTTTTTTCACTTTATGAGGGATCCCTGTTGTGAAAACAAGTGACTTTTTACTTTTTATCATACAGTTCCAATTATGTACTCTTTGGGGGTCAACCTCGTGACTATGCGCAGGAGTAGATAGGGCCATCCCAACCCACCACCTTTTGCAAAATGCATGGAATAAAAATAATGAGTTTATCATGCCATTTTAAAAAGCAAAATTCAAAAAGGTCACTGGGGTTATGTTTCCTCAAATTACTAGTATTAGAAAAAGTTGAATTTTTTTTTTTGCCTTGAAATCCTTGGTCAGATGCCATGTATCTCAGATTACCAAATAAAGCATACTTCGACAGGTGCTTCTTATATTGTACCTGGATAAGAATTTTGGAAATTTTATGGCATCCTAAATTAAATTACTATTCTTCCAAAAGCATTGTAGAAATACAATATCTAGTTGAAGAAGCCTCTTCTAAGATAATTACAGCATCGGCAATCCTCATCTAAGCAAAATAAGACCATTTGTAGCCATCAAAAATCCTCTTCTAAGCATAATAAGACCATTTGTAGCCATGAAGAGGAAAAGGAAAAAATGTTTTGGCTTAATCATGGCTTCCATGGTCTGTAAAATTCTAAGCATGGATCCACTGTACCTGATCGGCCGAATGTTTCTTAAGGAAAAAACAATTCTAAGTTGAGTTGATGTTCTAGGACCAAATATGTCAAATTTGCTAGATCACATAATATCTTAAGAGCTTTGAACAGACATTTCTTATGTAGCATCCCCCCTCTTTCTCACATCCGAAGGTGATGAGAGCCCCCGGATGTTCATGAAATCAAGATTTATCATTTAATATCTTCATATAATGATTCATTCAGTTCAGCTCAATTTGGTTAAAATCGTCCAAGTGGATATTATTTACTTGGGGTTGTAAGTTAACTGGTCCTAATATCGGTCAAATAAGTTGATCGAATTTGGTCTGTATCATTCGGTTGTGTATTCTTATCCTTCATATAGGTTATCTGAGAGATGTGGAAACTGCTTGGTTGAAATTTTTATTTTAAAGATCCTTATACAGAAACTTAAAATGTAATCAGTGCCAATTTTTTTGACATTTTAGTCTGTTTTATTGGATGATAGTTGTCATTTGCATGGTATTGTATTGAAAGTTTGTGCCAATATAATGCTGCTTCTACAGGGATATGATTCGAGCCATTCGTGCCTGTAAAACTGCTGCCGAGGAGCGTGCTGTTGTCAGAAAGGAGTGTGCAGCTATACGCACTTCAATCAGTGAAAATGATCCAGATTATAGGCACCGTAATCTGGCAAAGCTCATGTTCATTCATATGCTTGGTTACCCCACACATTTTGGGCAAATGGAATGCCTAAAGTTGATTGCATCTGCAGGCTTTCCTGAGAAACGCATAGGATATCTTGGCCTCATGTTACTTCTTGATGAAAGGCAGGAAGTGCTTATGCTGGTTACGAATTCTCTCAAACAGTATGCCACCATACAAAGAATCTTTTAAATTAGCTTCTTTTCTTCCAGTAATGTGTTCGTATGTCATTTATCATGTTATCAAGTATTTTTAATGCTGCTAATCTTGTAAGGTATGAAGACCCATAAATGTTTTTCAAAGACGGCATAGGATGTGATCGTAATACTTTTAAAGCAACTTATTTGGTACCTGGATTTTCGTTATGAACACTTTTACAACTTTCTTGACATGCATTAGGGACTTGAATCATGCGAACCAATACATAGTTGGGCTTGCCCTTTGTGCACTTGGAAACATATGCTCAGCTGAAATGGCTCGCGACCTTGCACCTGAAGTTGAGAAACTTATTCAAAGTAGCAATCCCAACATCCGCAAAAAGGTAATGGTCAACTATTTGTTGTGACTCTTAAGAGATTATCTATTTGGTTGCAAAGTTTTTTGATACACATTATCTTATGATTTTTTAGATAGTAAAGAAACTGATAAATGATTATATTTGTGACCATTTCAATACTAATCAAATTTGAATGCTACATTTTCCAAATTTATGAGCAATATGTGTCGTACTAATGAAGAATCAACTGGCCAATCTTTGGATGCCCATTATTCTCCTTTTGAAGCAATACCTTCAATAATTGATGATAAAATCCCAATATAGTTTGCTTTTCCTTATGGTTGAAAAACATTTTAGCTGCTGTCAGGTTTCTCTTTGTTGACTGCTTCAGGGGTATGAAACTCATTTCTAGTTCTCATACATTGACATGGTTAGATATTTTGTGTGATGCTGTCTTTGCTGTATGTGCTTTGTAGGCAGCTTTATGCTCTGTGCGGATAATACGTAAAGTACCAGATCTTGCAGAGAATTTTATGAAACCTGCTAGTGCTTTACTTAGTGAAAAACATCATGGAGTTCTAATTGCTGGCATCCAGCTTTGTACAGAGCTCTGCAAAGCAAGCATGGAGGCCCTTGACTATATAAGAAAGGTAGAATGAAAATATCATGCAATTTAACTTTTATGTTCAGTATTTAGTGCACCAAGATAGACTTGTCAGATGTATTTTGGACTTCTTTTGTAGCCTTCTCTATTTTCAGGTTAACTCTAGAGTTGGTTTTGAATGAAATTTGAATAAATATATCAACTTTCACTAGTTGAAGTAAATCAAAATGCAATGTGATTCTTTCAAAGTGCACATTTATTAACATTTTAGAAAATAAGTAGTTTTTCAAAGGAAGCCTTGTAGTTATAAAGTAAATCCAAATGGCTGTCATTAAAAATTGAGCAGCTATAATACCTAAGTTTGGATTTGCATCTATACTGCCGACATAAGGGTGTTCTTTGATTGGTGTCAAGTTCAAGCTGCACTTATTATTTTTACTTCCTTCAATTAAGTTTGCTACTGTGCTTTGTACTAACATTTTGGTTTATAGATTTGTAAATTGTCTTTGCAGATTGGTTAATCACTATTGCATGTTTTTTAGACTTCAAGAAAGTTGGGTGGTTTTCATAATAGTGTCTTAATTCCCAATTCCATTGTTAGGAAGTGTGTTTGTTGAGTTTCAAATTAACAAAATCATCGGAACTCTTGAATTTCCTAGCTATACAAAATTCACTAATTCCCTGTAGATTTTTAGTCTAGTTCCTTTAACAAGGCCATGAAAATTCTAGAAGTCCATAAGCTGGACAGTTTGGATGATTGGAGCACAAGTGACGAATGTGCCAAGGTCTCCAAAGTCTTCAAATGCATGAGTGCTTGAAAGCTGTATGTTGGCTAAGACCACTGTTTGACCTTCTGGGCAATTTGGTGATGTGTCAGAGAAGTATTTTAAGGAGAATTCTTGGGTCCACAAAATCATTTCAATTTTCTCAATTGCATATGTCGATTTTAATTTTTTTCCCTCTAGGAAAAGGAAATGGAAACAGATCCGAAATGTGGAAACACTGATTTTGCAAGAACCCTTGGAAACGAAACGGCATGGAAATTTCCATGCAATGTTTTATAAAAAAATATAAATATATATAAAAAATACATGATACTCACTTTTAGTCCATAAATGATAGCTCTTAAAAAATATAGTATCCATGAAAATTCAAATCATTCAACATTCTTAAAATTTCAAATGTTCATGTGACACATCATATTTATAGCAAAGTTACCTAGTTTGAAAATACGGATTCGTTTGGGAGGTAAAAAATCTGAAAATCCAGGACTCTTGAAAATGTCTGGAAAAATCTGGTTCGAAATAAAAATAAAAATAACATAAACATAAAAATCATATGCAATAAAAATAAATATTAAAACACAAATATACCTAACATTAACACAAATTGCATGTCTATTTTAATTATGTATTAAAAAATAAAAATAACTTTTAACACAATATAGTAATAAAATACAAATTTAGCTTACATTGTACATACTTTAAATCCTAATATGTAAGCTACATTGAAAAAGACTTTACCAAATCCCAATAGCGCAAGTCGTCATCACTTTTGAAGCTCTCGGATGCTTCCTCCATTCCTGCAAGGCAAATAAGTGCACGAGTCTGTGTTGTGCTATTTGTCTATGTTGCCAAGAAATGGGTATGGGTCCGAAACGCGGAAATGCCGATTTTCAAATATATATATATATATATATATATATATATATATTACTCATTTTCAAAATTTAGTCCATGGACCATAAGAGATAAAGCACTCAAAATCTTTTGTATTCATTAAAGTTCTAAAGATTCATCATCCAACATGGTTAGAATTTCAATGTTTCATATATACATGATTATAATCTAGATTATAGAATATATCATCTAGATTTTCTTCATAATCATCTGTCATGCATCCATGTTTCAAATATTATTGTTTTAACCTGCTTCATTGTATTCATTTGATTGAGGATTCCAATGGAAAATTCTATTCTAAGGAGCAGTAATATACTGAGTCAAGACCTGCTTTCTAGCCTGGCATTTCTTGGTTTCTGCTAGATTCTTCCTACTTTCTTTAGATTACTATTCTGACCCAAACTATCTTTAGGCTTGTTTAATGTGCCTCCTTGTTAGTATAGTTTTAATGTTATAAGACTTTACAACTGAGCACACTGTAACTTATTCCTCTCTGAGAAGAAATATAGGCTATATTTGAAAAGATTAAGTGGAGTAACACAACAGCAAACTGGAAAAAACTCTTTCTTATAATATATAAGCCGCAAAACGTCCCGGAAACGCTGGAGAGTTTCCAAAAACGTCCCCAAAGTTTCGTACCCGTTTCCGTACCGGAAATGTTTCAGGCTGGATACAGGGGGTGGGGGGCATTTCCTGGCAACATAGCTATTCGTCCTGCCTGCAGATGTTTTACTGGTTTTGCACAGAAGCATTTACATTAAACAAAAACGATGGGGCATTCACAATTAATCTTGAAGCGGCTGCTGGATTCGAAGGCTACATGTCCATGTCTTCCCATGGGTCTGGTTCGGCCACGATTCTAGGGTTTTAAATCAAAACAAAATAATCGTATCTGTATTAAATCCATGTCAAATCCAGCAAGAAAAAGTTCTCCAGAAAGAGCAGTAATCGGATATGTTATTCTGTATAAATGCCTAATCTGATCCGATTGGGGTTTCTGTGCACTTTGATTTCAAGCCTTTAAAGGATGCATATAATAGATTAATTTGTGGCAAAATGATCAGTTTCAACAAATTCACGTGTGGATGGGTCTTTAAATGAGCTGATGTGTGCAGGGGTGTCCCCATGTGTGCGATTTAGTTAATTTCAAAAGTTTTTTTCATTCAAAACAATGGTGGAAACGTCCGTGCCGTTTCCAGAATGTACCCGCACTGTGACAGCATTTCCGGGGTGTTATGGTTTGCTGTTCCACCCCCAAAACGTCTCAACCCAGAAAAGCCCTGTGCAGGGTGAGTTTCCTGCAACATAGGTTTGCCTTGAAGGTTATCAATATTTTTTTAAGTGCAGATTTCAGCAGTTTGGGTGACTAAGTGCAAATATCAAGTTTCCCATAAACACTGGAACTCCCAAAATTCCTGAATAGGACAAATATTATGTTAGTTCACTTTGAGTATCAGGCCTAACAGGGTTTAATTGACTCTGAATTCCCTCACCACTCCCAAAATTCCTGAAAAGTTATCCAGACTGTGATGGGATTTCTGTGGAGTTTTGGTTTGCTGTTTCGCCCCCAAAATACATCAACCTGGAAAGCTCCGTGAGGGGGCATTTGCTGCAACGTAGGTTTGCCTAGAAGGTCAACAAATTTTTTTGAGTGTGCGGATTTCAACAGTTTGTGTGACTAAGTGCAAATATCAAGTTTCCTGAAAACACCTGAACTTTTGAAATTCCTGAATAGGACAAAAATTATCCTCGCTCACCTACTTTGAGCATCAGGCCTAAAAGGGTTTTATCCACTCTGAATTCTCCCAGCAATCTTTGGGTTAGAAAATGTCAAATCACCCCGAAACTCCAAATTCTCGAAAAACATTTACCAAAGTCTTGAGGGTTTTTGTGGGAAGGAGCCGACTGGTGACGTCCAGGAAGTACATGAAAGGGGGCAGCCTAAACAATAGAGATGCCAATAAAAAGGAGGTGCAAGCTAGTCTCAAGGTACCAACAATGCCGACATCCAGTGGGGACCAATGAAACAATTCTCTCTAAAGATCAAAGTGCTAGTATGGTGTGGATATCTCTTATGACCAAAAGCTGATTCCCCCAAGGATCTGAGTCTTTGGATGTAGAAAGTAAGCCTGAAGATCGTCTCAAGGTATAGTGGTTGGGCAACAAATTCAGCTTGGACAATGCACTGAGGAATTGTCCACTTGCAATGGATCATGCACTTTTGCATGAGATTCTGTACTCTCGAAATACGGGCTAAGCTAGTGGCCCCCAAGCTAGGTCCCCAAACTTCTGTACCATATAAAATTGTAGGTTGATGATTGTATAAAAAGGTGTAACTTGGAAGGAATGCCCTATAAGTGGATTTGGAGACATTGACGTTCCAAGATAGAAACCCTTGCAAAAGCGCGAGTAAGAGGCATACTTCATGCTAAGGAAGGACTAGAGAATTGGACCCTCAACTATGCGTAGGCCACTGTGATCTCCAGAAGTTTCCCTTTGTAGGAAAACTGGAATTTGGAAAGAGAGCACTTAGAGATATTGAAAATCACGACCTTAGTTTTACTAAGGTTGACCACAAGCTATTGAAGTTTAGAGAAAGAGCAAGGGTATCAAGTTGCTGCTGAACGCACTCGGCAGGGTGTGAGAGGAGGACAACGTCATCAGCATAAAGGAGGATAGCTATAAACACCTCATGCAAAATACAGTTGTCATCCATGTGGGTATTCTGTCAAAGAAATTCTTCAAACTCATTAATGTAAATGCTGAATAGGGTTGGTGAGAAAGCACAACCTTGATTGAACCCAATGGTATTCTTCACAAAGTCATAGAAATCGTGAGAAGTATGAATTTGCCTAACAATTGTCTTCATGTGGCGGCAATAAGAGAATCTGAGATGCTGATATCTCTCAACTTCTGGAAAAGCAAGTGCCTTGGAACTGAGTCAAAGGCCTTCCTAAAGTCAACAAAACAACAAAATAATTTGGAAGACTTGCGACAATCTTCCTCAGCATATCTGGAAGTGCAAAGAAGTGTTAAAAAGTTTGGTAGTCCCTCCTGAAGCTAGCCTGCCCCTAGCTCTAATATTAGTCCTTTCCAACATTGTGGCATAAAGTTTGGCAAATGCATGGGCAATCATAATGTTCCTGTAGTTTCCAGGGATAGAGAGACACCCAGACTAATGAATAAGGTGAATGATGTGTCGGGATCATGATTGAGGAAAGCTTGAACACACCATCTCATTAAAAAGCTTTGCAAGGGGAATATTGTGGGAATCATGCCATATTTGATGAACTCAGCTTGCAGACCTTTGCAATCAACTACTTTGTTGGTGCACATTTTCAAAAATAGCTCTCTTGACGGAAGAAATGGAGTGGGGGCAGTGATAGCAAGATGGTTTGGGACATAGTAGAGGGAACTAGCATGAGTGATCCATGCTTTAGGAATGACGTTGGAAATTGTGGTTTTTCTCGAGAAAAGAGTATGCCCAAAAGGGATTTGGTGACTGGTGGAGATCAATAAAGAGTGCAAGCTGTCTAGATGCAAGGAACTCTTGTTTCTTATATCGGAGAAGACAACGGCACTCCCCATGGAGGTAGGGTCATGTTTTAGGGAAAACCAAAGTCTCTAATGAAGGGATTTACACTTATCATTATACCACCGGTTCATGGGGTAGGATCTACGATGGATAGGGGATCTAGAGTAATGTATAGTGTGGGGATAGGAGGCAAGGGCAGTGTCCCAAAAAGTTTGATGTAGGAACCCATACATAAATGGGTGGTGGGAAGAGGGAGGGGGAAGAACCCAAACATAAGAAGGGAGAAACGGGAAGCTTAGTCAATGGTGTAGTCATCCTTGAAGTGGATAGTGGTATTTCTAGTGCTAGGGGGCATGGTGAGAGGAAAGGGGGGAATGGTAAGAATTGGCATGGAGGGTGAACGTCAAGACTGCATGGTCAACAAGCGGGAGTTGAGGAGAAATAAGGAGGCCACAAATGTGGGGGATGAGGTATGTGCTGGTGAGAACAGAGTCTGTGACTCTTGCCTCACCTTTGTGGGGAAAACAAGTGAATCTACCAAAGTCAGGAAAGTGAGGAAGCTTGTTGAGATTGTAGAGGCCTTAAGATGCACGCAACCAGAGTATGTGTTTCTCATAGGCTGCAATTGTAAATGTTTTGTCAATAGAGGCCTCTGTAAACCAAAATCTTCTAGATCCAACTCATGAAGTCAACTCATCTTGTGCAAGATCATGATAGGCATCTGGTGGTACCTTGTACAGGAATTAAAATTGCCCAAAAGAATGATATCACCAACAATGGAGTATTGAGAGATATCTAGATAGAGATCAAGGTACGGGTGCCCATCAATGTGAATGATGTATGGCAATGTGGAGGGGGTAAGTAGCACATAGAAATGAAGATATCCCGTAAAGGTGGACCCCTTTGAACTTGTACCACACTTATGTCATAAGATCAATACTAGGGAATTCACTTTGAATGCATACACAAACACATTCAAATTAAGAAGTGGGAAACAACAGGCAAGGCATCGGGGTGCGGGTAGGGGAGGGAGAGGGAGGGCGAATCCTATGTTGTGGCAAGTATGGTAAAATTGTAAATACTAGCCACTCAAATTTTCTCTCTACCCAACATGATTTCCAGTCTAACTTTATAAATTGCCATCGAGGCACTCAAATACCTTAAGGAGTGTGAGGTAACCTGTATTGTTTTATCTAATCTGCTTGAAATATATGAAACATTAGATTTCGTGCACAACAGGATATTGGCTAATATTGATGGGATCAATACGAAGTTGTATTTCTTATCAGAAGGAGAGATCTATTTTTTATAAAAAACCTGTATTGTTTTATCTAATCTGCTTGAAATATATGAAACATTAGATTTCGTGCACAACAGGATATTGGCTAATATTGATGGGATCAATACGAAGTTGTATTTCTTATCAGAAGGAGAGATCTATTTTTTATAAAAACTGCTGGAACAAATAGACATTTTGTTACTGGCTGGTGGAAAAACAATCATTGCCCTTCTACTTTTGATTTTGATATACTTCTCAGCCAATCAGGTAAATATCATTATTTCAATATATGTAGGGAGTGATAGATTGACAAACTTATAATTGCAACAATTGGTTCATGATCCTCATGTTTACACATCTTCACGTATATGTATATTGGGATCTTTCAGAGGTTTTCATCATTTCCCATTCACATACTCACAAACTTCCATTCAGTGAATCCATGCAACATTGCTTATTAGTTATTACCATCTCCTTGAAAGTATGACGATGATAAAGTTAACAATGACTATGAATTTTAATGTAGTTTATACCAAACTGGCCTGTGGCACCTATCAAAGTGTATCTATTTAGATAGAAGGTTGCTTCTATGAATGGTACATTTTATGATAAATTCTTCAAGCTTTGTTTGATTGTCTTGGTTTAAGGTTTTATGTACTAATTTATGATATCAGAAGGCTGAATCATTGAGCCTAATGTTGTAGTAAAGGCTGAAAAGTGGACAATGTACAAATATATGTTATCCTACAGTTCATAAGTTACTGACTTAGAGTTTGATGTATTCTTTTACTGTTCAATTGCAGTATACGAAAGATTTAGTCCGCATTCTGAAGAATATGCTCACAAGTGGGTATGCACCCGAGTATGATGTTGGTGGAATAACAGATCCTTTTTTGCAAATAAGAGTTCTCAGGCTTCTTCGTATTCTGGGAAAGGGAGATGCCGATTCAAGTGACATTATGAGTGACATTCTGGCTCAAGTAAGCACATATTTTGTTTATGCATTTTTTTTTTCCATTTCAAAACTTTACGATTCTCTTTGTCTGTATAGAAGATTGTTTTCTTACTGAACATAATTAAAGCCAGTATAATGTATAAGTAAACAAGGAAATGAAGGTTGGTATGATGAAATACTTAATGGTGTCATTTTATTTCCAAAATGGACTGTAAAATGTTTGCTTTGTATTCTGATTGTTTTTAAAACCCTTGATTTCCTTACTTGAATCTTGGTGCTTCTTTGTTGGACTTAATGGTTAATTTGTTTTTTAGTATGTCCTGGCATGTCTTGGACATAGCTCACCATGTGGTCAGGGTTAAGACTTCGTATGGTTTCAAATTTGTTTTCCTTGTAATGACAAGTGTGACCTAAATGAAATGGATTATCCTCGTGTAGCAGGTTAGGACAAATATTTAAAGACCGGGTACTAAATGATTCATTATGTTTTGAACGTTTAAGTTGTCTCTAAAAAAACCACTGTAATATTGAAGTGTTCATGTGTTCATGTTTCTTCTAGGTGGCCACCAATACCGAATCCAATAAGAATGCCGGGAATGCAATACTTTATGAATGTGTACAGACTATCATGGCAATTGAAGCCATAGGCGGTCTCCGAGTTCTTGCCATCAACATCCTCGGACGTTTTTTGTCAAATCGTGACAACAACATCAGGTAAAGATGAACAAAAGCTTTGCACTTCGGTTTAAAAAAAATCATAATCTCTGTTGTTAGATTGAGTGCTAATCAATGTAAGAATACATTGAGAACTGATTTTGGAGACATATACCCATATATTTATTCATATCTATAGCTTAAATACAACTATTTGTGCAGTTCAAGCAATCATGGATTTTTGTGTTAAATCAATCCCAAATTTATAAAGTTTGGAACTTCCAGTGATATTTATTTGGAAAGAAAAATTTGTTTTGGTTATTTTTGTCGGAGTTATGTATGGCATGTAATTGTTCAGATTAAAAACTGTGAGTATATGGCGGTGTTTATCTGCTTCATGTCACCATCTGTCTCACTACATCTGTTAACTCTTTCACTGAAGTTTGAAAATTGAAAATTGATGAATCTCATAAAGTTGATGATTAAGTTGGCCAAAGGTTGGTAGATTTGGTGAAACAAAGATCTTTATTGACCATTAGTGATAATTTGTGCAAGCTTTATCACAAAAGCTTTAGGCACTTGAACTATGCATCTTTGCATCTTTTGAAGGACATGGTGGTTGGATTCCCTAACTTCAAGGTGAAGAAGAGAAGGGTGTGCACTCAACAAACATACATGTTGTCATGTGAATTGACTAGCCCAAAAATGCAAAACTCAAACCATGACAACTAAGCCACTAATGCAAATTTTTGCCTTCCGACCCTCTTGAATCCCTCCCTTGGCCAACTTGCCTTCTGTGTCATGATCATCCTAGCTTTGGAGTGGTCTTAATGCATTTGGTAAACATGTCTCAGTGTGCAAAGAAGTGCAATAAAGTTCATCAAATGATTCAGTGAAGTTTGGAGGAAGACTAGTCTTGTCAGAATCCTAGAAAGGCCCATTTTGATCATTTTAGAGCCCGTGTGCACCCCTCGTGGGAGTTCTGAAAAGGTATTAAGTATCTGGAGGTGGTATTGGGGAGCCTTGAAGGTGTTGGAAGCAATTTAGGAAGATTTAGGAAATGTTTGATCATCCAGGGACAATTTGCTCAACAACAGGTTTTCATGTGCAAGGAATGAGCACTCTTGTGATGAATCTCAACTTCTTTGGATGATTCCGATAGCTCCGTAAGGAGCCAAGAGGCAAACAATTAGGCACCAGAAAACTTGAAGAATTCTCTACATGGTGGGAACATCCAGTTTGATCTGAGGTATGAAGGTTTCTTGAGACAGTCCAAATAGTGCAACTGCCCCTTGTAGTTCCGAACAAATAGGGGCCAATTTTTTGAGTTGCAGGCAGATTCAAGATCTGAAACTAGTTCCATTTATCTTAGAATGTGTTTTGGAGTCAAAATCATATATGACTTGACTCCAAAACACCATCCTACGTCTTCGGGGTGAAAGAAGTAAGTTTTTTGCAGTTTCTGGACAATTAGTGTGGAAACTAGCTTTCCATTTATGGCTTAGGTGCAATTTTGACCTCCTTGTGTACCATTTGTCCCCTTGGAGACATGGGGGACATGAGGGACACAAAAGTGCGCCCTCATCCTCCTCCCATAGGCGCACTTTGAAGCACATGGTGTCCCAAGTGTTCCGTGTGTCCCGATTGTCCCCATCAGAGAAAGAGGACACGAGGGACACAAAATTGCACCCTCACTCCCTCACCATGGGCGCACTTTTGTGTCCTTGATGTCCCCCATGTCTCCAAGGGGACAAAGGGGACAAGATAGTGTGCCCTTGATCAAACCAAGCCCCCATACCTCCATACGACCTCTTTGTGCTCCGTAAGCTTGTTCCTCAGCCCTCTCATCTCATCCATCCTTGCTTGCTTGCTTCCACTTGCCTCACATCCTCACCATGAGCACACTTTTGTGTTCCCATTGTCCCCTCTGTCCCCTGGGCGCATAAGAGCTGGTTCAAATGGTGCAATGGGGGTGCAAGGGACAATGGGGGCTCCAAAGTGCGCCTTGGAGCAGGATTGAAACAAGTGGCAACATGGGAGCAAGCGTGGATGAGATAAAGGGGTTGGGAAAATCACTTGCAAAGCCAGGAGAGGTCGTATGGAGGTCCAGGGCATAAGCTTGAGCATGGGCCCATTTTCTTGTCCCTCTTGTCCCTCACATTAACTCAGTTATAAACTAGGTTTGAACCATGGTTAGTAGGGATGTATAAAAGTGTTTTAAAACTCAGTTTTAACTCATTTCTTCAACACATGTCACCTTTGTTGCTGTTGTGATACCTTCAAAACCCTATTTTCTACTAGAGATGTTGCTAATTTTTTCCTAGAATAGCCATAGCCATCAAAAACAAGATTTATTCATATCTCTCAAACTAGAAGCCCGATCACAATGAAAATTTGCCAGATTTTTCGTCTCCAAAATGGTGAAATTTGGAGTAGGAGATCCCGATGCAAAACATATTAGTTTGATGGTGGTTTTGTTGCAATCCAACACCGGTAAACACACTTTTTAAAAATAGGTGTTTTGAACAATAGGTTACTAAGAATAGCAAGTTTCCCAAAATAGCAAACTTTCAACATTCGGAACTTTTGTAATAGTAAGAAACACCAAAAAAGGGTCAATAGGGCAACTTTCTAAAAATAGCAATGTTGGGAAAAAAACAGGGGTTAAAAAAAGAAACTTTCTAAAAATAGAAAATCCTCACAAGTGGAAATAGCCTAAGTGAATTAGGAGCTTCAGAGAACAAGGATTGTGCAAAATTTCCAAAATTTCTGAAAATAAAATTTCCGACCCCACCTGCTAAAAATAGAAAGTGCCAATTTTTAGTGCAGAAAGTTGCTGGTAGCTCTATTTTCACTCATCTTGTTGCTTTTTGGAAACATGAAGCTCAAATACTTGGGTATGGAGCAGTGTTACGCTGGGATGCGTCCCCTAGATTTTGGTGACGTCCCGAACGTTTCGGGGACTTGGGGACTAGGAGGGGACGTCCCCTATTTTTAAAATTTTTTTCAAAAAAATTCCGATGTTTTTACTTTTAAAAAGCTGTTATTTTTACGAAGAACATTAAATTATAATCGTGAAAGTACTTGAATAGAGTTGAAATCCTAAATTTCATTGAATAAAATTAAAATATTCAAATTTGAATATTTTATATATTATTTTAATAGTCATCCCCTTGCCGTCCCCAAAATTTGGGATTTTTTTCCCGTCCCGGAAACCCCGTCCCTCCGTCTCCCCGTCCCACTGTCCCCGAGACTTAGGTAACTATGGTATGGAGCCCATCTCAACCCTAGTTACTGAGTATCTACGTGTGGGTGACAGTGATATCACACACATGGATCTTGAAGGCCTAAAAAATAGGATGCTCGGAGGACCAAGAGAGCATGTGGAAGAGAAAATCTTTATGAGTGGATTGTTTGCAGCAGGAGGCCATCCACTATCCGTGCAAAGTACATAATTGCTCCTAGCATGTGCTCAACATTATGAACCTGATTCCATAATAGCGAGGGAAAATGACAATTCCATTCTTGCAGTGCTTACCCCTAAGGGTATTTCGCAATGTATGCAGATTCCAACCAACAACAATATGGTCATAATCTCCAAAGAGTTTGCATCTCATGAATGGTCGAAGATTGAATCATAGCTTCAAGGCCTCACACTTGGGTCATGGCTGAAACAAGGCAGGAAACCCTCTTGTGTGCCGAAAAGCTTATCAAGAAGCGAGTTCCATGAAGGTTACTCGGATGCGATCATCTTGTTAAACAAGGTAATGGGTGAGGCGACGACAAAGGACTTTCAAGATTGAATGGCTCAATTCATCCTCGTTGCCACTGAGGGGAACCAAGTAGTAGATTGGGGACAAATCATAAGTGACAACATTCACCGTTAGTTGCTCCAGTTGCCCGCTACAAGAAAGTTCACGATGACCTCGTACTTGGTGTATCCTCTCACAAGCACAAGACCCTTCAAAGGCGTAACTCTTTCTCCAATGTTTCTCTAAAACCACTGGCCTACTAAAGTTATCCTTAGCTCACTCTCAAGGAAAGTAACTATCACTTTCCCTGGGTGAATGATGCATTCACCATGTTCGTCATCTGACTGCTGAAAGGCAACCCAAAGCTGAGGTTATCCTCTCAAGCTGCGACACTGATTGAGAAGTACGGATATTTCTTCACCCACTTCTCAATTTCTCTTACATCAAGGTTTCAGGATTCGATCTCACTCCTCGCAAACTCCCCAGGTATCTCAGTGACAAAATAGTAATGTTTGAGTTGTGTAGGCAACTTGCTCAAGTCCATAACAGATGCAAGAACCAAAAGAAAAGAGGTGTATCCTTCCCCATTTCTGTTGGAATCTTTTTGTGCAAAAGTGTTGCGGATGCCTCAAATCTCGAAGCTTTCTTTGCCTCCCTTAGCCTCTATTCATTCATATCCAGGACTGATTTTGACATCCGAAGCAATCTTGAAACATTCAATCTCCCTGAGTTGCACCATAGTCCCCAGATTGAAGATTATTGGTTCAACTGCTTGTATGATTTTGAGGTAAGGAATAGAGATCATATGCGAATCACTGTTGGTCAAATGAGGAGCTTCGGTTTTGATTGGTTCATTAAATGTGTGGAAGATGATGGATCCGATTTGTTCGATCCAAAATATCAAGCGACAAAGTCTTCACCTCTTCCACCCGTTTCATGGAGCATTCGAAAATTAGTCGACATCAATGAGAGAACTGCAGTAGTGATCTAGAGGTCTAAGGAATGGTTCAGGGGAAAGAGGATTTTGCTTTCATAGAATTTGGTGGTTTCCTAACGATCTCGAGGTAAGCATCTCATCTCTCATCCTTGAAGACATCTGAGAGAACCACGGGCTCTACTCACTCATGGGAGTCTGCAAAGAGGAAAGCAATGGACATTGAAGGACCTCACTACAAGAGACTTCACAAGAAGGCCAACAAGGTGTTCAAAGATGAAGAAATTTCCTTAGGTACATTCCCACAAAGTTCATTGGCAGACGGCTCTTTGTCGGCGGATGCTTCATCTCCATCGGCATGATCTTCTCCCCCTCTTCTTCTACCCTCCTTCCTTTCTATTCATGTTCTAATTTTTTGTCAGGAAGGTATTTTTCACCTTTTTGTCTTATTCACTTAAATGTGACCTATAGTCTAACATTGTAATGAGTTCTCTTTAATTAATGAAAAGGGCCTCACTTTTCTTTCCTAGGAATATGAAAGGTCGCAAGTGATAAGGGTAAGTGAAAAGTCATGTGGGGGTAGATGAAAGGTATTTTTGTAAAGTTTATATTTGGAAGACTTCCTCATTCTAAAGGGTTGTCAATTGTGAGTCTCTAAGTAGATAGCTATTCCACTACTAAGATACAAGCAAGAGATTGCATTCTTTTATTTCCTCTCTCTATGTTTCCTCTATTTCCTTACATGTTCAACTTTGTGCACATGATGATCTTGTATAACCAAGGAAGGTGTTAGTGCCTTTGATGAATGAATCAATAGAATTTTGTGTCTATGATTTGTTAGTCTTGTCATTGTTAGCAAAGTTATATTCCTCTAATTTAGTGTGGATTAATTTAGGTTAATAATGTGAAACATTGCTAGTGCCTATTCACAAAGTTAACTCTCCTTCCCGTGATTTTTACTCCCTTTTACCTCACCTCCTAAGCAAATTCCTCCCTTGCACGAGGTGCAAGCAATTTGCCACAAGTCTAGTGGAGTAGTCCTGTCTGATCCCCAGCTTCACGACCACCCACATATTTGTTTTATCTGCATTCAATAAATGGGAGCCTCCCCATTACAAAGAGGAGGGACATAGTCCTGGAGCGTTGGTGAAAATTCACTAATTTGTCCTTGCGACAAATTATTTCGCCAACAATACCAAGGGCTCTTTCCGAGCGGTGAGGACAGGTCAAGAGGGTTTCTAGATCTGATTCATTTAGATGTCTTTGAACCTATGTCATCAACCTTGTTGATATGTAATTTTGTACTCTACTAGAAAGACATGGACTTATTTTATGAAGACCAAGGATGAAGTCTTTAACATGCTTATTGAGAACGAAACTGGCAGGAAGATCAAGGTATTGAGATCAGACATAGGGTTGTAATGCCGCCAATGGCTTTGATTCCTATTGCAGAGAAGAGGGGTCAAGAGGAGTTTATAGTATTGTACAACCTGCAGCAGAATGGGGTTGTAGAGAGAATGAGTTAAGTTTGTGGTTCATGACTTAGATCTGCATATGTTTCTTTGGGCAAAAGCTTGTAGTGTTGCAGTCTACATATTGAACATGTGTTCTCATAGAGTGTTAAAGGACAAGGTCAGAGGAAGCTTTAACAAGGTAGAAACCAAATGTCTCTCATTTTAGAGTGTTTGGGAGTTGCTTTTTCATTCATGTTTCAGAGGAGAAGAGGAGGATGCTTGAACCCTCTAGTTTAAATGGTATTCTATTTGGCTATAATGGGACCTCTAAGGCTTACAAGATCTATGTTCCATCTTAGAGGAAGATACTATTCAATTGAGATGTGAAGGTGGATGAGAACGTGTGGTCTTCCATATCCTAGGAGCTTCAAACAACAATCGAGGAGACAACACTTGCTGCCCCAAGTCTTGATCCACAAGTTTCAACGAGTACGTGTTCATATCAAGTAGGTTCCAACAATATCCCCTAGCATAGCCAGAAAGCCAAATAACTTCAACAGACATTGGAAGAGGTAGAGGAGCAATTGGGTTCAGGAGGCATATCTTGCTCATCAAGAAGCATTTTTTGGCATTGAGTTCTACAGAGGCAAAATATATTGTAGCCAACACTTCAAGCTGTGAAGCCATTTGGTTTCGCAAGATTGTAGAGTTGACAAGTGAGAAAACAAAGCTTGCCATCATTTACTTTGAAAATTAGATCTGTATCAAACTATTTGAGAATATTTCATGATCGCTCCAAGCACGTTGACATTAGATATCACTTTCTTAGAGACAAAGTTCATAAGGGAGCAATTGCTCTAGATTATGTTCCAATAGATTAACAGGTTGCAGACATTTTGACAAAGCCTCTAGCTAAGGGCAAGTTGAAGATATTCCGGGAGAGGCTGAGAGGCTGAGGCTAGTGGAGAACACATTCCTTAGAGGGGGTGTTAGATTATGGTACTTCAAAATGTGTTCTCCAGCACGTGTGGAACCTGGGTCCACATTAGTAGAGTGTATAGTCATGAGAACAAAAATCCTGATTTTTGCTATCCCATTGTTGGTTGTCAAGATTCAGCAGTTGTTTAATGTAGTTTGTTTTCCAAGTTTAGAAAAGTAATTCTTTATTTAGCAGTTTGCTTTTGTAAAGTTTGACTTTTGTGTATTTAACGGTGCAGATCCTTGGAAAAAAATCAGGCCAAGGGTTGATTTAATTATTGGATGGATCCAGTTTTAGGATCCAGATTGTTTTTAGGGTCTCTTTTTCAGCCATAAAAGAAGTCCTAGGGTAGGTTTTTTATTCATTCAAATTTTCTAGAATTTGTTCCAAAGCATCGTAGCTTTTGTTTTTCTGATTAATAAAACAATGATGTGGTTTGGAACATATTTGAGTATTTTTCTGTTACTGTTTCTCTACTTTATGTGATTGTAGATAGCAATTTTGATGGGCTCTCACTATTGAGCCATCTAGCTGAGGGTGTTGTAAGATTAGAGTTTGCTTACCATGGTGTAGAGGAATTTTCGACACCCCGCACCTCTTCCAACTAGTACTGGTCTAGTTTATACCTAGTAGGGTCATGGTGCAATTTACCTATGGATTTGTCTTAGATAATCTGGGTATAACTAGGTTCTTTTGTGGAATATCTCAGCCATACCTGAGGCAACCCTAGGGTGATTCCAAGACGGATCCGAGGTGAACCCACATATTTTGCCTTTTATTTATTTTAAATTTTTTTTTTATAATGATGATCTCAATGAATAGAATATGACGATTAATACTGATTTTGACTTAATAATTAATATTTATGATGTCATTTAGCATTGAGCTAGCATTATCGATTTATTGGTTGTGTTTTTGTGGTTATTTTGTTTATTCTATGCGGGCTAGAATATTTATATTTTGTATGGCTATATCCAAGCTGGCCTCAAGGTTAAAAAAATTGTCATACTAGCGAACCTGATTCGCCATACCCAAATGAACCAATAATGGAGTCAAAAAGATTTAGATACTTCTCCTTTCCATGATGTGTTTGATGAATGTCTTATACCCTCTATGTGATAGATCGAGGTATGCAGACTCTTATGGACATGTGGATTTATTTTCTGGCTAAAAGAATCTTCATATATTCTACCTTTATTTTACAGCTTCAAAATATTTCCTACATACAATAAAGATGCCTTACAACCGGTCTTTTAAAAGCTTGCTAAAACATCTCCCTGGCCTTCTAATGTGTCTTCTAAAATCTATACAATTTCAAATATGCCCAGTTATGAATTGAACCCAATAAATTGCTTTCACCAACATATTCAAACTGCTCTTTAGAAATCATATATTTTTATATGTGTACTTGTACTCTATGGTAGGGTTTAACATCCTTGGGTTCACCCCCTGCTTCTTGTGCTTTCAATTGTTTAAATGTTATAGGTTTACTCGTAGTCACCTTTTCAGCATGTAGGGTTCTTTTCTATCCTACTACTACTCTATTTTATGTACTTTTTGAGTCCCATTAATTTACATTGGTCACTTGTGGACAATGATATATTTTATTTCTTCTTTCTTTTTATGTGTGACCTTTTTAATTTAAGAAAGAATCCTACAATTTGATTACCACAATCTTCAAAATCAAAAGTTCCATTTGTTTATCATATAATCTTTTAATTATATGAATAATCCATTTGATCATTCACAAAATTTTAAACCTATAATCTTTACCTTTCGAAAAGAATGTTGATACCTCCACGAGGGTGTGGAGCCTTCAATGAAAATTGCTTTTATGTTTAATACCTGTACTGATCCACATACCAGGAGATATCCGTGGACAACAGTCAAAAAATGGAATAACATTCAGAAATGATGCATAGAAAAAATATAAAACATAAATATTATTGATGTGAATATTTTATGCAGGACATTCTCTCAAAGGAGATGGATTGTTGTCTATATTCTGTGTAACTTATGCTATCTTTCCTGCTACACATGATTATACAGCGCTGCAGAATGGAAAGAACCGTTATGGAAGATGAAACATTTTCTTTTTCACTGGTGGCTCTTCACCTTCGGTTGGTTATGGTTGAGTTGCATCAAACTGTAATGAAAACTGAGATATTGTCTTATTTGGTGGTGCAACATATGGAGAATTAAGCTCTGTGGTTTGGAGTGTGGACTGTAGGAAGCTGATGATTAAAAAATCCCAGTGATGTATTGTGCAGGATATTTGCTGCAATCTTGAGATAACCAGTGTTACCTAAGTCTCCGGGACGATGGGTGTTGAGCACAAGATAATACTGAGAGGGGGGGGTGAATCAGTATTATGAAATTATTTCAAACTTTAATACTTGAACTTAGATCTATAATCACGAGCAATGTGAATATATCAAATCAATCAAAGAACACAAAACTTAATGCAAGTAGACACAGATATACGTGGAAACCCTTTCGGGAGAAAACCACGGAGAAACTTCTTTCTTTATATATATTTCTCAAAAATTTGTAGGCACCAACCTACTGGAGACACCAATCCCCAAATTACAGTTTTGTAGGCACCAACCTACAGGAGCACCCACCCCTTTTGCTAAGCACCAACTCAGCAAGAGACACCGATCTCTTCGAATATGAAGGCACCAACCTTCCTTACAAAATTTGCTTTCCACTTTTGAACTTGTTGCTTCCTCAACGAATAATGGAAAATTCTTCTTCTTACTTTCAGATTTGCTGTTCTAAAATTCTGCCCTTACGCTTCCTCTTCTTCTTCTTTTTCCTTAAGATATTCAACTTGAATCCATGCTTAATAAGTCTCATATGAATCTTCTTATATAGCCTTTCGTACCTTTTCGAAAAGACACATCGTTCCAACCGACACAACCTTTCCATTAACACAACTTAATTAAGTGCATTAGTCGGCTAAAACCAAAAAATAATTAATGCAGCCCATAATTATTAAATGCACATTAATCAATGCAATTAACCACTTGATAGGAGCGCTGCCCCTCCTTAGACAAATCACTGTTATCATTAAATCGCTGCCAGCCATCATTAAATCTTCTTTTTCACCATAAAACATTGCATATGAACACCTTAAAATGCGGATATCTCTCTCTTATGTATAGCTGTGTATATCTCGCTTATACCATGATAATCCTCATGCAAAAACGCTTCTTTTCATGTATTTAAACTTTCGTTTTCTACCCTTCTATACTGCTGGTTATTTCCGTTACTTTCTACCATTTCCGTCAATAATTCCGTTACTTTCTGACAGATTTCCGTTTACCAGTTCAGCACCTCTTTTGACATCAATGACAATATTTCCAACAATCTCCCCCTTTGTCATTGATGGCAACCCCAAAAAATAATCTCCTCTTCTGCAGCTTCCTCTTGCCGTAGCTCCCCCTTACTACCATTCTCCCCCTTTGACATCAATGGCAAAGGGTCATCCTAGGAGCTGAAAAATTTGCAAAGTTTTAGCTCCCCCTTAACCAGTGCTACCCTTGACTCTTCAATGTAAAGATGTAAAAGAAATTACTCCCAGCTTATGCCGTAGATATTCAAATGTCTCCTTTGGAAGTGGCTTAGTGAAAATATCTGCTATCTGTTCGGATGTAGCGACATACTCCAACTTTACCTGTTTCTCTGCCACCTGCTCTCTTAAGAAGTGATATCTTATGGGAATGTGCTTTGTTCTGGAATGCATAACCGGATTCTTTGAAATACTTATTGCACTGGTATTATCACATAATATGGAGATGGGATGATCATACTCTACTTTGATATCCTTCAAGGTCTGCTTCATCCATAAAATTTGCGTGCAACATAGTACCGCTGCTATATACTCTGCTTCTGCTGTGGATAGGGATACAAAATTTTGCTTCTTACTTAGCCAAGATACCAGGCTGTTTCCAAGAAAAAATGCTCCTCCGCTTGTACTTTTTCTGTCATCTACACATCCTGCCCAATCTGAATCTGTATAAGCTGTCAATGTGAAATCTTTTCCTTTTGGATACCACAACCCGTATTCCATAGTTCCCTTTAGATATCTGAATATGCGTTTTACAACTTGCACATGTGTTTCTTTCGGCCCTGCTTGAAAACGTGCCACCATACCCACTGCTTGCATGATATCTGGTCTGGATGCTGTCACATATAATAAACTCCCAATCATTGATCTATAGAGAGATTGATCAGCATCTGGAGATTCGTCATCTTTGCTTAACTTGGTTCCGGTGATCATCGGTGTGCTGACAGGTGCACACTCCTCCATACCAAACTTTTTCAACATTTCCTTCACATACTTGGTTTGGGATATAAATATTCCTTTATTAGATTGAGAAATTTGCAATCCAAGGAAAAAGGATAACTCACCCAACATAGACATTTCAAATTCCTTTTGCATGTCTTCTGCAAATTTTCTAGACATTTCTTCATTGTCTCCTCCAAAGATTATGTCATCCACATATACAACCACAATTAACTGGTGTTCATCTTCAGTTTTGATGTAAAGATTACTGTCAGCATGTCCTCTCTTGAATCCTTGGTCCTGTAGATGTTGATCAAGCCTTGAGTACCATGCTCTGGGGGCTTGTTTTAATCCATACAATGCCTTTTTCAACCTACACACATAATCTTCATTTTCTGATAATAGGAACCCTTCAGGCTGTTCTATGTAAACCTCCTCTTCTAAATTCCCATTTAAAAAGGCTGATTTGACATCCATTTGGTAGACTTTGAAATTTTTAAACACTGCGAAAGCAAGGAACATTCTGATTGCTTCTAGTCTGGCAACCGGAGCAAAAGTCTCTTCAAAATCAACACCTTCCACTTGAGCATACCCTTTGCATACCAATCTTGCCTTATTTCGAGTGACTTGACCATCTTCATTTAGTTTGTTCCGAAATACCCACTTAGTGCCAATCACATTCTGACTCTTTGGTCTGGGAACCAGTTCCCAAGTTTCATTTTTCTCAATTTGATCTAATTCTTCTTCCATCGCCTTCAACCAATGTTTATCATGTCTTGCTTCTAAAAAGTTCTTAGGTTCTACCTTAGATAGCAGAGAAAAATACCCTTGCTCAGAAGCATTTGTAATTCTTCTTCTGGTTTGAACCCCGGTATCAAGTTCTCCAATAATCTGACTTTCATCATGATTTTTCTGAACGAAGCGAGATGGCGTCTTGGTATCCTGCCTTTCTGATTTACTCCACTCTTCAATATCTTCTTCTTCCTCTTGTTCTTCTTTCACAAGACTTGGTATTTCTAAAGACTCTTCTGAATTTTCTTTTGTCTTTAGATCCAGACCCTCATCCACTCTGACACTTGCACTTTCTATGATAGTCCGCAACCTCTTGTTATAACATCTGAAGGCTTTACTTTTAGTGGAGTACCCAAGAAAAATCCCTTCATCGGATCTTGAATCAAATTTGCCTAAGTCCTCTTCGGTTCTTTTAATGAAACATCTGCTCCCAAATACCTTAAAATATTTGACCGAGGCTGGTCTTCCTTTCCATAATTCATATGGAGTTTTGTCATGGTTAACTCTGATTTGCACTCTATCCAAAATATAAACGGCAGTACTTACCGCTTCTTTCCAGAATCTATCTGATAGCTTAGATTCATTCAGCATTGTTCGGGCCATCTCTTGAACGGTTCTGTTCTTCCTTTCTACTACTCCATTTTGTTGTGGAGTTCTTGCAGCTGAGTATTGTCTTTTAATTCCATGGTCTTCACAATATTCAATAAATTCATTTGACATGAATTCACCTCCACGATCTGACCTTAGACATTTTATCTTCAGCCCTGTTTCATTTTCTACTAATGCCTTGAAAGCTTTGAACTTTCCAAATGCTTCAGATTTTTCTTTCAAAAATGCTACCCATGTCATTCTAGTGTAGTCATCAATGAGTAACATAAAATAACTCTCACCTTGAATACTTTTCGTTCTGGTAGGTCCACACAAATCCGTGTGAATTAGCTCCAATGGTTTGGTGGATGAATACTCCTTTGTTTTGAATCTTGTTCTGGTCTGCTTCCCAAGCTGGCACTGCTTGCATAGAGTACTCGAAGGCTTTGTTATTTTAGGCATGTCCCGTACGGCCTGCTTATTGCTTATCTTCACAAGATTATCAAAATTTATATGTCCCATCCTTCTATGCCATAGCCAACTTTCCTCAACTTGACTTAGGCAACATTTTTCTTCTTTTATTTCTCCGAGCATATATAGATTATTTGCAGTTCGGTGGCAATCTGCAATTAGTTCTCCTGTATCTGCTTTCCTTATTTCACATCCTTCGGCATAGAACTTAAGAGTGTGTCCCTGATCACACATTTGACTCACACTCAAGAGGTTATGTTTTAATCCTTCAACATACAAAACATTCTCTGTTTTTGTTTTTCCATTATCCAAACTCAGCGTACCTTTGCCAACGATCTTCGCTGTAGCATTATCACCAAATTTTACTGTACCTTCATTTACTTTCTTTAAGGAGAGAAACTTACTTTTATCACCAGTCATATGTCTTGAACATCCGCTATCAATGTACCACTGCTGTCCTTCATCTCGAGCATGAAAAGCTGTTTGAACGAGCATGGATTTTTCTTTGTCTAGCCCATCTTCCTCCTGCTTCCTTGTCCAGGATTTCGTAGCCTCCCTTTTCTTTGTATCTAAAGGCTTTGTCTTTTGATCTTGTCTCGAGTCAAACACACTTCTACAAAAGCGTGCTATATGTCCATAATTATTGCACTTGTAGCAGATAATGGCTTCCTCGTTATAATAGGATAGTGGAGCAAACGAATTATAGTTCATATTCAACACTCTATGAGCAGATTTTGGTTTGTTCCAGGCTTCATTATCTCTCATTCGCTTTCTACACTCTATCTTTTTATGCCCATATATATTGCAATAAAAACAATAACCATGAAAGGAACTTTCGAACCTGTTCATATTCCTATGTCGTGGAATAAATGGTCTTTTGGTGTCGTTCTCTTTAACACCTTCCTTGTGGATGGAACTGGTCTTTGTAGTTTCCTCTTCCTTTCTGCTTTTATTCTTCGTAGGCGTATTTAGAATTTCTGCATAACTTTTTGCCTTTTCTAAACCTTTCTTCTCCGGAAGCTCAATGGATTTTGAAGCTTTCTCTAGTTTTTCTTCATATCCAAGTCCTGATTTGTTGGATGGTGATCTTTGACTTTCTAGAATCTCATCTAGAACCTTAGTACTCTTTTCAAATTTCAAGTTGTTCATTAGTTTGGTATTTACCTTTTCTAAGTCTTTTCTCATCGCAACAATCTCTGACTCACGATTTTCACATTCTTCTTGTTTCACCTTGAGCTGACTTCTCAACCCTTCCTCAATTCTCTTTGCTTCTTCAATCTGGGTCTTCAGGTCAATGATTAGATTCTTTGATTCTTCAAGACTCTGGGCTAACTTAGCTTCGAAAGATTGATTTTGTTCTTCATATTTCTGGAGCTGAAGTCTTTGCTTCTGATTCCTCTTTTTGAGTGCTTTTATTTCACCCAACGCACAAATGAGTTCTTCTTCGAGGTTTACCTCACCTTCTTCTTCTATGTCCTCGATTCCTTTCAAATCAACTTTGCTGGTTGATGAACCTTCTTCTATAGCCATAAACAATGTTTCTTCATCATCACTGTCTGAATCACTTATTCCGCTTTCTTCGGATGAGCTGCTACCTCTTTTTGAATATAGACTCTTCTTTTGCTTTTCAAATCTTTTCTTGCCTCTGCTTTGCCTGAATTCTCTTTTGAACTTGGGCTTGCTTTCTTCATCTTCGCTATCTTCCTTCTCTGGGCATTTAGCTGCAAAATGACCAATTTTACCACAGTTAAAGCATTTAAATGGTAACTTATCTTTGTATCTCCCGGATCCTTTCTTTAGCTTTCGAATGAATAAAGCTTCCTTTTCATCTTCTTCGCTGTTTGATTCATCATTCGCTTCAGATTCCTTGATTGCCTTTTTCTTCGAGACTTTGAATGCGGCTTCCTTCTTTGCTGGTTTATTAGACTCGGTCCTCATTTCATAAGCCGTCAGTATTCCATGTAGTTCGTCCATGCTTAGCTTGTCAAGATCCTTCATTTCTTCGATGGCAGACACCTTAGCATCAAATCTTAATGGTAAAGATCTTAAGACCTTCTGGACGATCACAGGTTCCTCAATCTTTTCTCCAAGCCCTCTTATGGCGTTGACAACTTCATCCACCCGCAGAAGATAAGCTGCAACATCTTCCTCATCCTTCATTTTTAGGCTCTCAAATTTTCTCCTATGGGTTTGAAGCTTAGCTTTTCTGACCTTATCATCACCTTCATATATTGTTCGAAGTTTATCCCATATTTCCTTTGCCGTGTCACATTGCATTACCTTGACAAATTCGGACTCTGACAGACCACACAAGATTGCATTCATCGCCTTGGCATTATTTTCAAAAGCCTTCTTACCGGCTTGGTCTGTTGGCGGAGTTGATGGAATGGTATATCCGACCGCTACTGATTGCCAAATATCAAACCCTAGTGCCATCAGATAGGTTCTCATCCTTACGCTCCAAAATGCATAGTTTGTTCCGTTAAACAACGGAGCCTTGTTCGAGGAAAATCCTTCTTGTACTTGACTAGCCATATGTGCTCCCGAGATCTACCTTCCAACTGTTAGATTGTTCCTGAAGGAACCTGCTCTGATACCAATTGTTGAGCACAAGATAATACTGAGAGGGGGGGTGAATCAGTATTATGAAATTATTTCAAACTTTAATACTTGAACTTAGATCTATAATCACGAGCAATGTGAATATATCAAATCAATCAAAGAACACAAAACTTAATGCAAGTAGACACAGATATACATGGAAACCCTTTCGGGAGAAAACCACGGAGAAACTTCTTTCTTTATATATATTTCTCAAAAATTTGTAGGCACCAACCTACTGGAGACACCAATCCCCAAATTACAGTTTTGTAGGCACCAACCTACAGGAGCACCCACCCCTTTTGCTAAGCAGCAACTCAGCAAGAGACACCGATCTCTTCGAATATGAAGGCACCAACCTTCCTTACAAAATTTGCTTTCCACTTTTGAACTTGTTGCTTCCTCAACGAATAATGGAAAATTCTTCTTCTTACTTTCAGATTTGCTGTTCTAAAATTCTGCCCTTACGCTTCCTCTTCTTCTTCTTTTTCCTTAAGATATTCAACTTGAATCCATGCTAAATAAGTCTCATATGAATCTTCTTATATAGCCTTTCGTACCTTTTCGAAAAGACACATCGTTCCAACCGACACAACCTTTCCATTAACACAACTTAATTAAGTGCATTAGTCGGCTAAAACCAAAAAATAATTAATGCAGCCCATAATTATTAAATGCACATTAATCAATGCAATTAACCACTTGATAGGAGCGCTGCCCCTCCTTAGACAAATCACTGTTATCATTAAATCGCTGCCAGCCATCATTAAATCTTCTTTTTCACCATAAAACATTGCATATGAACACCTTAAAATGCGGATATCTCTCTCTTATGTATAGCTGTGTATATCTCGCTTATACCATGATAATCCTCATGCAAAAACGCTTCTTTTCATGTATTTAAACTTTCGTTTTCTACCCTTCTATACTGCTGGTTATTTCCGTTACTTTCTACCATTTCCGTCAATAATTCCGTTACTTTCTGACAGATTTCCGTTTACCAGTTCAGCACCTCTTTTGACATCAATGACAATATTTCCAACTCTTTTCATATAGAAATATACATACAAACTTTTTAAGTTATTGGAGCTTTCCAAAGTGAATTTTAATTAGATTTATAGTATACATACAAACGTTTTTTGAATAGAGATGAGTGGCTTCCAAAAACAATCTTATACTACAAGAGTACAATTTAAAAATCAGTCTTTAAAGAGAAAACATCAAAGAAATGGATTAACAAATATATTTATTTTTTCAAAAATAAAAATTTAAAAAATATTAAAAAACTAGACGTCCCCAAAATGTCTCAGGGATGTCTTGACGTCCCAAAAAATGGGGGACTGTAATGTCTCTAATGGACATATTTTTACCCCTAAACGGATTTTAGGCAATCCCCAACACTAAATGCAACTATAGACAAATTGTCATTAAAATATTATGCAGATCTGAATTAAATTTGGAAAAAAACAACTATGGTTTTGGCACAAACTCATACCAACAAGTATCAGTTGATAATCTTCACTTTCCAAAAACAATATGCAATTTTTTGTGAACCAACTCGAACCCAAAAATGATAAAATAGACCATGCAAACTCAATTTTGACTATTACAATATATTCCTAGAATGGCAACTAGGGTTTGAGTAGAAAATCCACACAAATAGCAATCAAATAATTTTATTTTGATCATAAACTGATCATTATATTTTTAACAGCCCAAATATGCATTAAATCTGATTTTTAGAGACAAATAATGACTGCGTAATAGTTCAGAAATTTGCATACAAATCTAATTGAAAATACCTCTTAAAACCTTCCAAAAAATTTCAAAACAATTTATCTTGAGTCACAAAAATCAGATCAACATATGACATTACAAATCAAACCTAAAATGTCATGCATTCAACACAAATCAGCTACAAAATGTGTCACTCCACTAGTGACAAATAGCATAAACATTGCTCTGATATTTATTTAAATCCTTGTTACATAAATGTGTTAAAAACTCTTTCGTACAACTGTTGGAAATGACTAAAAATCTGTGTAGAAACAATAGAATCTCCAGTAGAAATCTCTCACATACTCTTAGGAGTTTTCGTCCACAAAAAGGAAAATACTAAGGGTTTTCGTCCTTAAAAAAAAAATTATGCAAAATTTACAAGCTCAAAACACAAATCAGAAATTGTAAAATGATCATAGAATGTTTTCCCCTCAAGTCGACTTCACCTTATAAAAAAATAATAGACCCAAAACAACCTTCAAAATGTCCAATCAGCATGCAATGATTTTCTCTATACAATTTCTACCCTCCATTTCCCTTCCTAAAACACGTCGTCATTTTCCTTAGGAAGAATACAAAAGACATTTAATAATTATTTTTCCCTCCCAACGTTGATCGCATTTTTCCTAGAGGGAATACATAGTGAAATGGGTTTTTATCTCCCATTCCATAAAAAAATGGGTTTCTAAGCTCTCATTCCCTCTTATAAGGCAAGTCGACCATTTCACCTAGGATGGATAACAATTTATATTTGGGTCTTTTCCATCCTAAATTTAATAATTATTAAGTCATGTAAATTATTACAAGTGTTCTATATCTATATCTATATCTATATATATTCTTTTATTAATGACACTTAATAATAACTTAAAAATGACTTAAGTCACTCTTATATGTTTCCTTTGGCCGTCGGGTTGACAAAATAGGCAAAAGGTCTTCGAATGGGAAGGGAATATTACAGGGATGTCCCAGAAACATCCCTTGATATTTATGGACGTCTCGGAGACACCCCTCCTTTCCCACCCTTTTGGAAATGTGGGTGGGGGGCATTTCCCCCCGTTTTGTCATCCCCAGGACAATCCCAGACACCTAGCTTTTGGGGGAACACGTCCACGAATAACACTAGAGATAACAATGTTCAACCTTCCTAGATTCCCGTGCATCGTTGGAACTATTGGTGGGGTATTTGTTGGACATGAAAAATTAATATTTGTAGTACGACAAACAATAAGAGGTGATTGTGTTTTACCGCAGACCACTGAAAATAATTGGGCGTTATTACAAACCATGAGATTGGGCTTGGTGGTATTGCTGATGATAGATTTGAAGCTGCTACTTGGATCATGTACTCTTCTACAACTTGCATTCTGTTTTAGCATTGGTGCCTTTAGCTAGCAATTCTTCATACCCAATCAACGATTTTAAACGATGATCTAATTTTGTGCATATTGGATTGATTTTTAGCATTACCAAGTAATAATTTTGGTAGACTTCTTGCCCTCTGTTGTCCTGTATTTTTGCATGGGAAAAATTCACTAGAAAACAAGACAAACATACCACAGTGCTGAAATTTTTTTCTATGTCATCACCTTTCCAAGACACCCCCAAGTTATTACCCCTTCCTCATGTATCAGTCCCATCCTGTCCATCTAAACTTGTCTATATGTGATTGTCATCCATTCCCCTATAGGTGATTTAGGAAGGATAAGGTCATTCAAAGAACTTTTGGAGTAGCGTATCTGAAAGTTGAGTTTTAGGATCAATATCTAGGAGGGGCTACCATCATCATTCCTAAGATAAGTGCACAACCCTTGGAGCAAAAAAAAGGCTAAAATTCATCAAGGATGAGTATTCAAGAGCCAGGAACATCAAGGAGCAAATTTTGGAAGATTCTGGGAAGTTTTGGAGGTTTAGGAGCCATTTCATCGAAAGTGGGTTTTTGAGGGCAAAGGAGCTTGCATCGTGGAAGAGTACTTGAGCTTCAGGAGGTGATTTCGGGAGCTCTGGAATGAGTTGTAAGCCCAACAAGATATCATTGGAAAACATTTTCAACCCTCTACATGGTGGAAAAAACAGATCAATCTCAAACCCCATGCATTTTTCTAGGCAGCTCATTCTTTCCATGCACTGCGGGCGATCCTGAGAAAAAAGGAGTTTTTGAAGGTGTTGCAAGCGAAATCAAGCCATGGGACCCCTCCCATCATTCTCAAAAGGCCTTTTCCATGCAAAATCATATAAAGAATCGTTCAAAAATTCATCCGGAGCTCAAGTTATGGTCTTTCCAAGTTGCCCTCCAAGGTATGTGTTTTGATACTTAGTCAAATTTGTAAAGGGACACATGGCAACCTGAGGCTGAGGCGCACTTTTTTGCACCCATTGCACCAAACCAAAGGGACTAGAGGTGCAAAAAAGTGCGTCCTCCCCCCTTTTAAGCACTATGGTCACTCATATGACCCTGACGACTCATTTTAAGCTCCTTTGACCAAGTTGACTTGCTCTCCCACCAACTCTCGCATGCACGCCACTTGTCAGGATGGGGCTTAGATGCATTTTTGTGCACCTATTGTCCCAAACCAAGGGGACAATGGAGACAAAAAAATGCGCCCCACCCCTTGGTTTCCTCTTGGACTTCCATATGACCATTTTCCGGCCCTCAGGTGCTTATTTTTGGCTCCCCCCTTCATTTCTCTCATCGAATAAACAAGCGACACTTGTCACAAAAAGGCTAAGGCGCATTTTTGTGCACCTATTGTCCCAAACCAAAGGGACAATGGGGACAAAAAATGCACCCCCTCCCCCCTCATTGTGCTCAAAGCTTATAAATTCTAGACTTAGCCATTTTTGTGTTCATTCTCCCACATTCTCCCTCTGCTGCCAAGACTCTGCCGGAATTTTCATCGAATCTTTCCTTCACCATTTTCTTCCTCCATCCATTGCTGCCATTTTCCCATGATCTGAAGATGAAGAAACCATCAAAAAACACGGATTTTTTGAAGGCTCCAGGCTTGTTCTTCGCCACAATGACTCCGTAACCCGTGAAGTGAAAATCTTCGTAACTTGAAGACTGATGCACGAATTGGCATGGGGTTTTTTGCAATCATCCACGTTTTCAGAGGCCATTAGAATCCAAGCAACAAATTTCACATGCATGCCCCACATTTTTTATAGCAAAGAAACCCCAATTTCCCAGCGACAAAATTTTAAAATTTAAAATCTCCATTTCCAGACACTGGGTAGACTTGAAATTTCTGAGGTGCACTAAAATTAAAAAATCCATATCAAAAAAGGTGGTTTCGTCGAAAAACCAATGTCCAAAACCTCACTTTCTAAAACTAGTAAGCCTCCTACACAAGCACTGGCTATTTTTAGTAAGTTATCACAAAAGGCTATTTTTAGTAAGTGATTGGAGCTAAGAAGGGTGGAAAATTGTCATTTACTAAAAATAGTAAATACCCCCTTCGGATACAGGGAAGTGTCTTGGAAGCCATAAAGCTCGAATTCACAGGCATCAAATCAGTCTCAGCTTCAGTCATCAGTGTATTCAAGGTGATAGGATCATCATGGTTACAATGCCCGAGTAGTTGTTCTAATTTCTCATCCAAGTGTGTAACCAGAAGAACGAAGGAATGATGACACTTCATGGTTCGGAGTGATTGTTTCATATTGCGGAATGAGCATTCTTTAGTGTTCAAATGCACTTCATCAGGGCTTTCTAATGAGTACAGTGGTATGGCCACATTACAAAGGTCATCAGGGTCCATTTTCTAGCATCAACTTCTTCAGAAGGGATCTTCATGAGCAACACTCATGGTCACCAAAGGAATCATTCAACAATGTTTCTAAACACTTAGTTCGGGGTGTCCATGCGTCATCCAAAGGAGGTTTCTCGTGGTGTAAAGCATTCAAGGATCCAGAGTTCACTACATTGGAGCATTTCACTAGTTCATCTGTGGAGCTGATCTTTATCGAAGATGGAGTGTTCATCCATGCTTCTGAGCATCTCTTTCTCTTTCCTCCTCTCTCCTTTCTAATTTTTCGTTGGGCTTCATCATTGTATTTTGTCCTATTCACTTAAGTGACCTATTTTAAAATTGTAAAAGTATTTTCTCAAAATTATAAGAGAAATACTTAATTTAATGGAAAATGAAAGGTCACAAGTGGAATATGGAAACAAAGAGTCATATGAGGGAGGTGAGAGGTCAATTCACATTGCTATAAATTGGGATGGCTTCTCCATTCCAAAGGATCCCAAATTTTGAAGAATTTCTACTCTGTAGCAATTGTGGATTGTAGTTGTTGAACTTTGTGTCAATGCACATGAAATAAAAGTTACATTTCTTCTATTCTCTTTTTTTGTATTTCCTCTCTCGTTCTCTTTTATGCACTTTGCAAGCATAGTGATCCCAAAAGAGCTGTTTATCTTTGATAAATGAATCCAAGAACTTTGTGTCTAATTTGTTCTTCTCACTAGATAGCTTCATTGTTGCTTTCCTCTATATTGGATGTTGAACTACTTTGGTTACTGGGTGTAAACTCTGCAATTCGTCTACTCATGGAAGTAACTTTCCTTTCCTAATTTCCCTCCTCCCTACATCGCTGTAATTTCCTCCCTTGTACCCCTGTACAAGCATCTTGCCACAGGTTCAGTGGAGTGTCCTTGTGTGATCCCCAACCTTTTGGGCCAACCCACAACAGTAGATAGGATTAGATTAATTTTCATTCAATAATGGGATCTGCACCATTCAATGTAGAGGGGCGTAGCCCCGTGAACATTGGCGGAGACACCTAATTTGATTTACCCAACTGCACCCAAAAAAGGATCTCTGCCCAAAAAATACAAAAAAAGTATATATTCAAAAAACAAAAAAATTCAGGATTCAAAAGAAAATCATTTTTGAAGGCGACTCAGTCAAGGAACGAACCCGTGTCATGTCCGTTTCCTGCATCACAATGAAATTTTTTTGGAGTGAAGTACCAATGAGTGACAACGAAGAAGAAGAAGAAGACGGTGGACGAGAAACAAAGATTATTGATCAACGATGGTTCTGGACCAGTCCTTGCAGAGAGGAGAATTCAAGAACAGTAAAAAGGTCTCCTACTTCAAGCAATAATCTGCAGTTAGATAGAGGAAAGAAAAAAGAACATGCCGACGAAGAAGAAGATAAGAAATGGTTGAAAGAGGCACGAAGTAGATACAAGATGTTGCGTCAAGCCCAAGAAGAACAAGAATCTGAAGGCAATACTCTCAATCGTGCACAACTGAATGAAAATCTTGGAGCCATGTCTTTCATTACCCTCCCTTGGGATGATTTCCTTGCATATAGAAATGACGAAATGATAGCTGTAAAGATTGAGTATATGGAAAGAATCATGAGCACTATGCAAAGAAATTCCGACCCCCAAATCTACCTCGAAAATTTGAAATATGCTGAAGCTTTGCAAGGGATGTACGAACAACTTGAAGCACCCCCCAGCAAAGAGGAAGAAGAGGAGATTTGTCTTATGGAGGAAGATCTTGAGGAATATAATAAATTATTAGTTATTAATAATCATTTTAATATTTAAAAAACCCTAATTTTTAAATTAATAGATACTAAAAATTAGAAATCACAAACATTACAATCAATAACAAATAAAATAACTTAAAAAAAAATAAAACAAAGAAAAGTAAAACATTATAATAAATAATAAACTATATAATTAAAAAACCTAAAACAAACCTAATTGAATCAAATAAAAACATAAAAGAAAAGAAGAACAAACCTAATCGAATCAAATAGAAACATAAAAGAAAAGAAAACAAAGGAGAAATGACATACCTGGTTCGCCGCTGCTGTTGTACATGTCCTCGCCGCTGCTGCACACCTCTTCGACCTCTGCCACCCAACTTCTACTCCTGGTCGACCTTTGCAAAGTGCAAACCAATTGCGAATGACTTTGTGGGGAGAACCACGACCAACCAATGATGAAACACTTCGACGGCTTCGACCACGAATGGCTCAGCCAAAGCAAAATGCGACCACGAGCGACCTTTGTAAACCTTTGTGCCCTCAGACAAATGCTCAGCCAAATCAAAATGAGACGTTTGTGTTTTAACAACCGAAGTGCAACACTTTATGAGTTTTTTTTGCTATTAACGCGTCTAGGGTTAACGCGTTTAGGTTTAGTTTTTTTTGTTTTTTGTGAAAATAGTTGACCAAATTGTACCGGATTTATTTGGACCCGTCAAAAAATTTGGATTCGAACCGGATTTCCTCTAGATCCAGCCGACCCTGGTAACTATGATTAGAATGTGATGCATTAGTCGAAGGAGTAGGGGCTGTTCTGATGCAAAAGGGGCATCCCATATGCTTTGAGAGCTGAAAGTCATGGGTAACAAGGATCCGAAGGAGACAATCTTTGGCAGACTTGTTCAGGGACGAGACAAGTTCGGTGATATGATGGGTCAATTAATCGAAGTTATGTAGGGCACGAATGTGCTAAGGGCTCCAAACAGGGAGGGAAGCTCTTCAGGAGTGAACCATAACCAACCCTATTAAAGAACAACCATTGGTTCTACTGTTAAGCCTTTCTAGCCTAACTTCCTACGTAAAGAGGAAGCAATTCAAAAGACAGAAATTCAACCTACCATAGCAGATGATATTGCTGCTAGCTATAAGGAGTAAATTGTAATTCCCAACGAGATTAGTGATGCCATATCTCTCACCAATTTTATTAATTTGAAGGAAAATAGGGGTGAACCAAGAGTTGAATTTAGGCCACACACTAAATAGAGAGACCTATAACAAGTTTTAGAGAAGTTATCACTCCCTACTTTTGATGGATCTAATAAGAGTTGTCCCTTAGTGATGAGGAGAGGAAGAAATCATGGGTCATGAACCGAAGAAAGAAAAATCAGATGTGCATGAAGCATTTGGGGTGGAGCTCCAAGAAGACCATGTTGAGGGGCATGGACATGGAAAAAGGACTTTACCGGTTACTAATGTTGATTTACAATTTGCTGGAATTTTTAGAACCACCTATGGGAAACAAATTAAATGTATTCATGACTTTAACAAGAATCATGAAGATGTTTTATTGACTTCTAATGTTTGCATGTGTCAACAAGATTCACATATTGAATGTGAAAAGATCAAGGTGAAGAAGAATGCTGATTTTAACCTAGAAGTTCCGAGTCCCAAGGTTGGGGATGTTGAAGATATCTCAACCAAGCTTCATTTAACAAAGGAAGGTGAACAAGTTGAGGAAAACCAAAGGCACGAAAGTACTGTGGATTTGTTGCTTTCTACTAAGTCATTTCAGATGTGTGGTCATTGTGGACAACATAGTGAAAATGGTGATAGAGTGAAGAACTCTTTGATTGGCAAAGGGCACATAGATCTATTTATACAAGTTCCAAATTGTGCGAGAATGAGAGTTTGCAAAAGAGACTTGCAATAGCTTGAGGGCAAACAATTATGGGAAAGGCGGGCAGTAATGTTCCCTGTTATGAATTAATTAATAATGGATACCTAAATACTATTCTTATTGTTTTCCATAGGCTAAGGGAAAATTAAAGAGGGAAATACATTAATTTAAGTGGTCTAAGGGTATTTATATATCTATTTTGGAAAAAAGACACTTAAATTATATTATTAATCCAAAATAGCAAAAATAAAATAAAATAATAATAGAATGATGAACTTTTATTATGGGTTGTTATTGATAGAATAATAATTAAATAAAGCATCCATTATGGGGCGCCAAAGATAGAATGGGCTGCACGAGCATCAAGATCTTATTTTCAAGATGGAATGAGGATAAAGCAATGTTTATTGTTTATTCCTATTTTTAGGATGGAGCGCCAACATGGGAGAGAGGATAAAACAATTTTGTATTGTTTATTCCTATTTATAGGAGGGGCACCAACTTTAAAGAAGGCCTTGGAAGTTGTAAATGTAGATTTGGGGTTTATTATTACATTCATCTTGGAAATTTATCAATTACTTCATTGTTTGCAAGTAGCATCTGCTTCTGCATGAGCAATAGAGGACGAAAACCCTCATTTGCATATAGATTTAAGGACAATCTCTCATATCTAAGCTTGACAATTCCATTCAAGGGCTGCAGTAGTCATTTAGGGTACAAGAGTTCATCTAGGGCATCATATATAGGGCTGTTTTAGCATCCAAAACAACAAGTACAACTAAGATGTCCTCCTATGGGAATGAATTTCAATACTAGCGCCATATCTTGAAGTAGTTCTTATTCAAAGTAGTTTGCATGTTCTTATCTTTCATATATCTTTTCATTTAGGTCATCAATTGTGAGAAAATAATTGTACTCATACACTAGCATTTCTTTTATTGTAGCGGAGTGAAATTAATAAATAAAAGTATGTTCTTGGCACTTTGAGGCTTGCTATTTTTTATTAAAAAATCAGATTGTCACTGCTGTCATAAAAGGCAATTTTTTATACTGATGTCCTAGAGTTTTGATAGAAATATCAAAATTTATCTAAAGTATTTTTTTAGGGATATTACAATGTATCAGAGCTGCAATAATCATGTACTATTTCTGCTTTTTTAGATTACAATATAATTTAAGTGTCCTTTTTCCAAAAAAATATTAACATACGCTTGGACCACTTAAATTAATTTATTTATCTGAAGGTTCCCTGTCACTACCAACGTTCCTAGAGGGGGATACTAAAGTCAGATTATTGCTACTGTCATAGGGTTTGACAAAATGTCTAAATTTGTTAGAAAGTAATTTTTCAGGGATATTACAGTGGTATCAGAGTGAATTTCCTCCCCACTTGCGGAGGAAGGGAAAAAAGAGAAGAAAAAAGAAAAAAATGCAGCTTTGAACGTAATGCACGGTGGTGACAGAGAAGTCAAGTACCTCCAAAGGGAGAAAAGGAAAGCTCTAGAACAACTGGAAGTCATGAGTAACAAGGATCCGGAGAAGGCAATCTTTGGCATGCTTGTTTAGGGACAAGACTAGTTAGCTGATATGGTGGGTCAATTAATCCAAGTTATGCAGGGCACAAATGTGCAAATGACTCCAAACAATGAGGGAAGCTCTTCAAGAGTGAACCATAACCATCCCTATTAGAGGACAGCCATTGGTTTGGCTGCTAGGCCCTTCCAGCTTAACTTCCTGTGTGGAGAGGAAGCGATTTGGGAGGCAGAAATTCAGCCTACCATAGCAGATGATATTGCTACTAGCTATGAGGAGTGTAAGGTACTTCCTGATGAGATTAGAGATGTCATATCCCTCACCAATTTTATTAATTTGAAGGAAAACAAGGGTGAACCAAGTGTTGAACCTTGGCCACAAACTAATCAGAGAGACCTGTAACAAGCTTCAGGGAAGTTGTCACTTCCTACTTTTGATGGATCTAATAAGAGTTTGAACCCTTAGTGATGATGAGGAGAGAGGAAGAAATCGTGGAGCATGAACTAAAGAAAGAAAAATCAGATTTGTAAGAAAGTTTTGGGGTGGAGTTCCAAGAAGACCATGTTGAGGGGTAGGGACATAAAATAAGGGCAACAATTGCTAATGTTGATTTTCAGTTTGTTGGATTTTTCAAAAGAACCTGCAGCAAGCAAATTGACTGTGTTCATGACTTCAGCAAGATTCATGAAGATGTTTTATTGACTTCTAATGTTTGTATGTGTCAACAAGATTCACTTGTTGAATGTGAAGAGTATAAGCTGAAGAAGAATGTTGATCCTAACCCAAAAGTTCCAATTCACAAGGTGGGGATGTTTAAGATATCTCCACCAAACTTCATTCGGAACAGAAGGTGAACAAGTTGAGGGCATGCAAAGGTATGTGACTATTGTGGATTTGTTGCTTCCTACTTAGTCATTTCAAATGTGTGGTCATCATGGACAACATAGTAGAAATGGTGATAAGGTGAGGAACACTTTGAGTGGCAAAGGGCACATAGATCCATTCATACAAGTTCCAAATTGTGTGAACATGAGAGTTTGGGATCCTGGTATTTGCAGAAGGGACTTGCAATTGCTTGAGGATAACAATTATGGGAAGGGCAGACTGTAATGTCCCTTTTTCAGAATTAATTAATTATGGATATACGAAGCCTATTCTTATTATTTTCCATAGGCTAAGAGGAAATTAAAGAGGGAAATAAATAAATTTAAATTGGTTAAGGGTACTTTTATATTTTATTTTGAAAAAGGGCACTTAAATTAATATATCTTGGCTCTATGCAATCAAGTCTCTTTTTGCAAAAGAACTTGGATATCTAAAGTATTTGGATATTACAACAACTAGCTGACAAGTCTTATGAATTTATGATGATTGTCATTGAAAATTAGCATCATAAATTGCATATCTATTCAATTTACAAATTACATTATTTTAGAATATCTTTTTTTCCTGTTCTCATAAAAATATGGGGAAAGGTTTTAGTGACTCTACTAGTCCCTACACTCAGTTGCGACTACTTTCCTCTTAGAAGGCTACGATTGCGCTCATGTTGGTACTAGATGGAAGTGACTCCTTGTTACTCCCTTAATCCTATGCCATATATTGAGATATGTATGGCCGACTTGTGGCTAACATAATCTCTTAACATGTCATATCTCATTTATTTATGCTTTTATATGTTTAGTAGGTCGGCCTAGGTGGTTTACCAAGGATAAATAGGGTATATACACGAGGTAGTAACTAGTAGTTGGTCATCATATTGAACATTTGAGTCTTATTGTAAGGTGTCGAGGTTGTCCCCTCAAAGTAGCTAAGTCATCTATCTTGCATATTATGATGTCATCACTCTATTTTTGTGTTTGTTGGTGTTATATTGTTGCCATTTATTAGATCTGTCTAAGTAATTTCCTTACATGATGTGGCATGTTCGACATCATCTACAAAGTTGTTATCCGATGCAATCTCCCTTGCTTCTTCTTCACCTTCCATAACTTCACTCTAAAAAACAACAATCTTGTCCTTTGTGAACATGGGGATCTCCTCTTCTTGTGCAATCCAGTGCTTGTATGGATCATTCTCATCCAAATCAATAAGCTCCTATTATGTGTCCACTTTTCTTGTACGAAGCCGAAGATTGTATTGCACAAAAATTAGGTCATTGAGTCAACTTGTTGTGCTTCTTCATGTGAATGTCTTCAAACAGACTCCAGTTGTGTTCACATTCAAAAGCACTATGTAATGTCCCACCTTTCCAAATGACCTTTGTGGTGACTAAGTTTTATTAGTTTTATTTATTTTGTGCAAGTGTTAAAATAAAATATTATAAAATACACACATAATAAATTAGTAAAGCTTAATATTAAAATAGAATAAGTGTGCCATGATAGAGGTGGACACTTGAATTTAATAAAGTGCACCCACCACTTGGACTAGTGTTCACTTTAATTTAATAGTTGTAGTGACCACTTAAATTTAATATTGAAAGTGGGTTAGGCATTTATAAAGTGGAAAATCTGATTGGTTTAGTGGAGGTGGCCATTTGGCCCAATTCTTCTATTTAAGCAATGAGATTTGCTTGAAGAAGGCATTCCAGATTTTCATATGAGAATTTCTCTTGCATTTGAGCTTTGAGTTTTTTGCCTAAATATTCTAAGACGAAAACCCTTAGTTTTTACCTCTTGTGGACGAAAACCCCAAGGGATAGAGAGGAATTTCCACTCAGGAAATTCCATAGAACTTGCAGTGAGTGTTTCAGTCATTTCCAACTGTGTGTTTGGAGAATAAAATTGCAGCAGCAGTTATCACATTTTCCAGTGTGGGGCGACTCATGTTTTGGATGTTCTATGCTGTTTAAAAGGTATTTTTCAGATCTGTTTTGTGTGCTACTTGTTGTACTGTCATTTTGGACTCAAAAGAAATTAATATCAGAATTTTTAGAAGGGTTTTAAGTGTATGTTCAGTCACATTCAGAGGGCAGTTTTTTGAGTAATTTCCAGCTCTTCTTTTGTTGTTAGAAAATCAGTATTTATTGTATATGACTGGGAAAGTCTGATCTCAGTTTCGAATTAAAAAATAAAGGTTACTTGAGTTATGTTTGTGGAGGTCCTCCAACAAAATTATAGTCGTCATTTTGAAGATTTATTGCAGCAGTCAAACTGATCTTTACATGGTCTTGTATTTCATTTCCAAGTCTGTTTTGAGCCATAGAAAAAAATCTGTTTTGCATATCATTGTTGTTATCTAACGTGTGAGCAAGGATCCAAGCCCGAGTTAAACACAATTAAGGGCAGCATAGGAAGGGATCTTTTAGTGGTATCAGAGCAACGATCCTCCCACTTGGAGGGTTTTGTTTGATGTAGCCTAGAGAAGTTGGACCACACAGGTATCATACAAGGAGACACGCATGTATTCTAGCAAATCTGGATACAGAGAGTAGTGTGGAAATCATGGCCAGGAGAGAAGGATCACATAGTCCTCCACGACAAGAGCCAGTTGACCCAGATCGTGATCTTTTCAGAGGTATGATCGATTCCCATCATGAGATGATACAAACCATGAGGCAGATGATGGAAAGTATGGCCATGGGTAGGCCAAGAGATAGGCATGATAGAAGGGAAAGATCTACATCGGTGGCCAGCAGCCACAACAGGGCACCTACAGAGGTGGGTAGTGTGAGAGGTTCCCCTCCACGTGAGATGAGACATACAGAGGAGAGATCTACTAGGACTGCGAATAGACCTATGCAACCTAGCTTCTTACCGAGAGATGAGCCACCAATAATTGAAGACCCACTCGAAGGAGTGGATTTCCAGGACAGTGTAATGGCAGCTATTGAGGAGTGGAGGAATTTACCACAACAGGCGAGGGATGCCTTTCCCCTTCCCCAGTATTGTGCTAAGAGGAGAGACAATTTGAGGACCAGGCATGATCGGAGGTCTAGAGTACATTCGAACCAGGATCTAAAACAGGTGACCAACAAGGTGACCCTATCCACTTTTGATGGTAGCGGGAAGATTAGTGCTAGAGCTTGGATCCATAAGCTCGACACCTATCTTACCCTCAGGCCCATGCAAGAGCAGGAGGCCATTCAGTTTGCCACTCTCCATTTGGAGGGAGTCGCATACGATTGGTGGCATCATGGGCTAGTCACTCAAAGCCATGATCTTGTGCGGTCATACAGAGAATTCAGCGAGAAGTTGATTGCGAGATTTGATCGCAAGGATGTGGAGCTTTATTATAGAGAGTTGCCGCAACTTCGCCAAACTAAAAATAAAATAATATAAACCTTCTTCTTGGAGTTGCATGAGATAGGCTTTCGATCGAGTATTTATTTGCTTTGGCGTTGTTTATGTAGGATAGAATTTGGAACGAGGGTGTCCATTTGAATAAATCAAAGGGAGGACAAGTGGTTTCATGATGTAAATAGACAACAAACATTGAAGTCTGGCAAGAGGAGTCTTCTGTGTGGAGATAGATCCACAATCCAGTTATATCTGAGGTGAGTAGATCTATTGAACAAATCACCAAAGTGTTGAGCTACCATTTGGCAGAGCGATAGGTCAGCTGAGAAGAAACCACTGCGTAGTGTTAAAATTTTGAGATTCCAATGACCGAGGATTTGCAAATGAAACTCATCGACACATATCAACAAGATTGAATATGTAATCCATGTATGCCAAGTGTAAAGACATTTGCAGGTTTAGAATAGTCCACACTTCCAATGGGCATGAAACAGTTAGTACACTCTTGTCCAAGTTGGTTTATGCATAGAGAACTGTTTGGGTCCAAAGACCTGAAATCCGAATCAAACATTGACAATCACTAATTGACGTCGGCAAGATAAGCTTGGGCAAACAAACATATTACACAGATCTACATTCAACGCAAGGATTGACAGAACGCATATGGAACTCTCCTATTTGCACCATTAGATTAATGACCTGTCTTGGCTATGGATCATACATAGCTTTGATAGCAAATGTAATTTTGGTAGGAACCGAACACACAAAGATCTCAATAATAATAATTCTTCAACGAGATAGGAAACTTACTGCAAAACAAATATCCAGTCTAGTGGTAGTGAGATAAACGAGACGGGCCCACTAGCTGCCGATACAATGTTTCATTGACCGGTGGTGAAGCGCAGTCAGTTAAAATTTTATCTCCAACTTCCATAGGTGTGTGAGTTGGATTACAAATTTATAATCCATCACTCTAAACCTTCCAACAACGATTTGGAATACTTATTCTGTGACATGAATATAACACAATTACCTTGCCAAAGCTCTACACCTAAACAATATTTCAGTAGTACTAAGTTTGTCATGTCAAAAGTACAGCAAATATCAACTTTCATCTGCTGAATGAGACTAGCGCTACTCCCAGTGGTGGCTATGTCATCAACATATACAACGAGAATTAAGATATAATCACCAGACACTTTTACATAGAGAGTTGGTTTAGAATTACACCTTTTAAAACCAAACTCCCTAAGGTATGAATCTATCTTCATATACCAGGCTCAAGATAAAGATAAAGATAAATATATTAAATTTTCAACAAATGACCACAATAGTATGTCAATGGGATTGCAACCATACAATGAAGGCGAGTAAAACTCCAGCCAGAGGACCAAAAGGTCCCCTCAAACAAAGAGGAAAGAACAGAAAGAAGAGAAGAACAGGCAGAGAGAGAAGCCTGGAGAAATCTTGTAGAAGTACGTCGAACTCGGGTCAAGAGGAAGGGAAAGGGAAAGGAGAGGAGGCAAGACAACTCCTCAACTAGTACCCACAGCTGACGGGAAGAAGCTAGTGATGTGTTGGAGCCCGGTAACTGGACTTGTGGAGGGTCTGGAATACCGATGCCCAGAAGAAGGATGAACTCTCTGTGTTGGTCGGGTGGATCTCAATGACCATCTGCTTGACCTCGACCTCGTGTGTGACTGGATGTCCTTGGTTTGTGAAACGGTGCTGCTGGCTCGAATTGGTCGCGTAGGGTAGTTAGGAATGGTACCACCTTGCCTTTTAGTGCTCCTCCTAGGAGAGAGCGTTGTACAAAAGGAAGTAATCCGTGGCGTAGTCCCCTGCCTAGAGGGAGGCTGAAGGATCTCCTCTCGAAGCTTAAAAGCTTCAAGCAGAAAAAGAGCGAGGCCCCTATGGTCATAGTATCTGAAGAACTTGGCAAAGGTAGGACGCTCTTTGAACGAACAATGGAATCTCCCTCTGATCTCGTAGTAGATGGGGCACCTGAAGATAAAGTGTTCTTTCGTTTCGATCTCGTGGAGGGAATGAAGCTGACAGTTCCGCTGAGAATGGTCAACTGATGATCACATTCAATCCAGAGTCTATGAGATCTAGCCCTAAGTTGACCCAGAGAGATGCTAAGAGCATGCATCCAATTTCGGGAAATATACTGGGGCTGAGAGATAAGACCAGCCGAGAGATAAGACCATTATTGACCTCCAAAAAGTTTGAAGCGTATAAGGACATCTTCAAGCGTAACCCACCCTGGGGGTTGGTCTAGGTGTACTGAATGAACTGTTAGTAGATATCGTCTTTGATGATTCTGTTCAGATTTGCTTGCTCGGAAGGAGATGAGTGGGAGCGTCCAAGGAGTAACTGTATGGTGGGAGGTGATTTGTCTAAATACCAATAGACTCTAACAGTCGTGAAACTCCGGCATACCAACAGTGGGAGTGACTTGGATGATCAACTAAAGCAATGGCCTCTCAAGAGCGGTAAACAAGGTAGGGGTACCTGTCTCTTCCTGCAGAGGAATCATCAAGCCTCCGAATGCGATGTATGAGGGAAACAATGGCAAAGATTGCTTCCAACCTAAAGGGGCGAGCACCAAACTCTTGGAAGATGATATTACGGGGAACAATATCCTAGCATCTGATGATACGTCTGAGAAGAAGGATCTGGACTCTCTCTATAGTAGCTGAGTCGGACTCAAGGAGGGAAGGCCTCCAAACCTCTAAACCATAAAAAACTGTGGGTTTAACAAGAGAATCCGAGAGGGATAATTTGGATGTGATGTCTTGGAAGTGACTGTAGAAGCACTGTCTCTCCAATATTTCCAGGGAGCTGGTAGCCTTTATTAACATGAGGTTGGATGGCCAGACGTAAGATGAAGCACGGTCCAGAAAAGAGCACTCCTAAGTACGTATAAGTGTTGGTGATTTAAAGTTTCACACACTTGTAGAAGAGATGATAATCAATTGTTTTCAGGGTATTGAATATCATAACTTTGGTTTTACCCAGGTTAACTGTCAACTGCATGTGATCACAAAAGAGGGCTAGGGCATCCAACTGTCTCTGTAAACCTTTTGCTGAGGAGGCAAGAAGGACCACATTGTCTGCGAAAAGGAGAATATAGATCAGAACTTGGTGGAGAAGACTACCATCACCAACCTAGATGTGGTCCATGAAAAAATCCTCTAGCTTGTCTATGTATATGCTGAACAAAGTAGGCGACAAAGGGCAAGCCTGCTTGACCCCAATGGTACTCCTGATGAAGTCAGAAAGCCCAAAAGCAGTGCGGAGATGGCCCAGAACCTCCTCATAAAGACGCATGATGGCAGTTAGAAGAGTCTCGAAAATACCAAATTCTTTGAGCCATTGAAAAAAGCTTCCCGCGGAACAAAGTCAAAGGCTTTTTGAAGGTAGACAAAACAACAAAAGACTTTGGAAGCGCGATGCCGTGCCTCCTCGATAATGGCCCGAAGAGTGAGAATGTGGTCAATGGTTTGTAGGTTGGTCGAAATACCGCATGTCCTCTAGTTCTGCAGTGATTTTGGTCCAGAAACTCTGAAAGTCGCATGTGAAGTACAATAGCATAAACAAAAGTGTGACCGACCATGATCGTTCGGTAGTTATTGGGATCAAATGTAGGACCCGCCTTGTGGATGGGGTGAATAATGTGGTGCGACTAGGGCTTCGGAAAACCTGTGCAAACCACTTGGTTGAAGAGATCCACTAAGTAGCTGTTAAGGATGCTAAGACCCTGCTTAAAGAGTTCAACCTGGAAACCCTCCTCGTCCGCTGCTTTATTGCTATTCATGGTAAGGATGACATTTTGACATTCGTGTGGGTGAAAATGTGACAATTAGAAGGTGGGGATACGACCCAGATCTGGAGTTGGCTAGGGACATCATAAAGAGTGGAGGTATGAGTAAACATAGAACTGAGATCCAGGTCCTATGGAAGAGGGGAGTGCCGAGGGAGAATGGTACGCCATAAATGCCTGGGAGAGTGTGAAAGAGACTCACAGAGCTCTCGCCTTCGTCAGGTTATGAAGGTATGCTTCTTGTGACGGAGGAGGTGGTGATAAGTAGACTTGAGAGAGGAATAGGATGAGAGAGCATGTACTAAAGCAAAGCGAAGCTGCCGGTGAAGGGCTTTACATTACTCATCATACCATTAGTTTATGGGGCAAGTTTTCCTGCTATGATGGGTGAGAGTGATGTGGGGGTAGAAATACGAGGCAACCTCATGGATAATGGACAAGAGGAGGTTTTGTTGGTACCCAAATTGATTCTCCCTATGCGACTGAGCAACACCGTAGTTCGAACAAGATGCTTAGAGGCAAATAAATTAGAGTGTGAGTCGTTTTGTAGCCGGGGAGCGATTTAGCCGACTCTTCATTCACTTAGGCATGGAAGAAATGGATAGCACCGTGGACAGGGTTTGACCTACCCTAATTACTTTAGGTTGTGCTTTCAACCAAGGTGAGAGGACCCATTTTGTAACCCATATTGGTGGATGACATCTACAGATTCATATTATTTTTCTTTTCTTTCACAAAATTGATAGGAGATCTTAAGAAGGTCTGGTCAATACAGCGTAGTCTAACTCTCACGAGTTGTCACTTTAGAGGACGAAGAAACCTTCTAGACAAGATCTGGGTTACTAAAGAAAGTGGTAAAAAATGATTGCTCCTGCATATTGAGGTAAGGGATGGGTAAATCAACGAATTCCCTCAACATTTATGAACAGGCAGTGCAAGTAGGGGTAGTTCATATATGGTTCATTTCTGGATGTGTATTTTGTGGTTGGAAAGTTTAGCAGGATAAAGTTGATTATACCAAATATTTGAGAACTTTAAACAAATGTAAACAGATCCACAAGGGAAGACGACGAATAACTTCAAATAGTAAAGATGAACCTTTAACTAGAAAACTGTGCATCTATGAAAGCTCAAAGACACACGACTTCACGCATTCTTCAAGGTTTTAACACAAGAACTTGTGTTAAAGACTTAATTAAACTTTAGAAGACCCCTGTTATATCACGCTCATGATACACTCATGCACTGACAAACAATCTGTATCACTGAAATGCAAGTAAAGTGAATTTAAATTGCTTATTTCATTATGAAATGAAAGCTCTCTTCATAATGTAATTGCAAATGCCACAATACTTGTCATGAGGATGAGATTTTGTGTGATTTCAAAGGATTTCTAATGTAAGACTGCAACATGCACATATATAACTATTTGAAACTATTTCAAGATGAAAGTGGACATAACAAAGTTCATTGATCTACACAAATTACTCAAGGTTTCTCAAATTTGATCAACAAGGGAAAGTTTGTTTACAATCTCAAAGTTCTGTCAATGGCTATACTTCTGCAACCAACTTGACATGATCAATCTTGAAAGGCACACAAGAAGTAATTGGTTTCTCAAAAAGTTCTTTCTAGAAAAATGGCTTCTCTTGGCTTTTCTCTCCTTTTTCTCTCTGACTAAATTTCAGTTTAATTAACCGCCCTTTTGCAAGAGTATTCTCGTTGCATTTATACAATTTCATTCGCTCACTCATCCTCTTTTCCCCCCCAAAAAAACACGAATCTTTAAAAAAGAATATTCATTTCTGTTTTTTGTCAGGTGGAAAAGTTGCGAGCCATTCACATTTCCTACTTTCATCAGATATGATTGGGGCACCATGTCATAACTTTTGACAGTCTTTTTAATCATTCTTTTATCTTGTCGTGCAAGAAATCCCTTTTTTAATAATTCTCAGGTGGCTCCATATGGCTTGATCTGACAAGCAATCCTTTTCACCTTTGAGAATACACCTTGAGGAATAGATACCTGCATTCGTGCCTCTTAGAAATGAGTGTCCTCGCATGGATTATATCACATCAATCAAATACCTTCAACTCGGGATAGCAGAGGAAGGTTTGCAACTCGGCTATCCGCACATTTGATGTATTGTGCCCCTCATTCTGGGTGGGAATTTCAAGGACCTTAGCTCATTCCTTCTCCTAGGGAAAACCCACCTTTCTCCAGGACATGGGAAGCAGGGATTAGTTCCACGCCTCACATTTCATCCAGTCACCAACATGCAATATCTGTCCCTCCTGTAATTCCAAACATCCCCCTTATCACTCCAAACATCCCTCCGAAAAGCATTCTTGGCAAGTCAACCCTTCACAAGGGGAAGGGGAAAATGACCTTCTTTTCATGTGGTCTAGGTCTCTTGGATTGGGTATTATCCGACCAAAAGAGAATTGAGCTTGAGGAGATTATGGGCCGTCCTAGGATGACGTTGGAAACTTTGACGGACACGGGGATGTCCAGGGACTTGGCAGGGTTGTATGTCGATTATCTGCAAGCGCCCGAGCAATTCTGACTCAAAACAACAACTTTCGTCCTTCTCAAGTTCGCAAAATTAGCTCCATAATAATTCCAATTGCACTTTGCTCAGCAATATGGTCTCTCGTCCTCCGACTATGGCATTTTTGGGCTTCCCCTTTGTTTATCTGCGTTGCGAGTCCGAGTCGGCCAAGTATAAAGAGGAGCCAGTGGAAGCCTCCACGTGTCTCCTTGGCGTAACTGCAAAGGTGAAGTCTAGAGGCAGGTCCCCAAACGAGCGCGGGCCCTCCACGTGTCCCAGGCCCAAGAAAGTTGCCTTGGTCGTCGAAAAGTCTCAGTATAAAGAGGAACCAGTAGAAACCTCCACGTGTCTCTTCGGCGCAACTCCAAAGATAAGATCCAGAGGCGCGTCCCCAAACGAGCGCGGGCCCTCCACGTGTCCCGGGCCCAAGAAAGTTGCCTCGGCCGTTGAAAAGTCTCAATATAAAGAGGAGCCAGCGGAAGCCTCCATGTGTCTCTTCGGCGCAACTCCAAAGGTAAGATCTAGAGGCGCGTCCCCAAACGAGCGCGGGCCCTCCATGTGTCTTGGGCCCAAGAAAGTTGCCTTGGCCGTTGAAAAGTCTCAGTATAAAGAGGAGCCAGTAGAAGCGTCCACATGTCTCTTCAGTATAACTCTAAAGGTCAAAACCAGAGGCGGATCCTCAAATGAGCGCAGGCCCTCCACGTGTCCCTTTGCGGGTCTTAGGTATTTACCTTATACTTTCACGCCCTTCGCCATTATGCATCAAAATATCAAATAGACCCACCACGCCGCATCCAATTAGAAAAAGACCACGTATCCACGGACGTTGGGACAGGATTTACAAAGGAGACACAATTGTGGAAGACGCCCAACAAAATTTTTTTCCCCGCGAAGAGAAAACTATAAATAATACCATGACTCAGCATGATCCACGGCCCTAGAAAAGGATTGACAACGTCGCCTTAGTGAAGGCAAGAATTTTCATGCACCCACATAGTAAGATAGAAATTACATCAAATCAGGTGGACTGAAAATTTTAAAACGAAAAACGGCGAGATTACAATTGAGCACCAACAAGTTGCACTTTGCATTTGTGGGGAGCCAGGAGAAATGAGGCTTGAGGGGAAGCAGTTAACGAAGGTGGGAATAGAAGGTTTATTGGTCACCTTCACCAAGCTTTTGAATAATACTTGGAGGGCACTGGGAGTGGGAGTGATGCAAGACTCGGGGGAATCCATCTGTAAGACAAAGGAGAGGGTAACATGATCAACAAAGGGAATGGGGGAGACAGAAAGGTGGTGGATGTGAGGAATGAGGTCGAGGGTGGTTAGAATGTAGTCCACAATGCTAGCCCCGCCATTGTGGGGAGTACAAGTGAAAGACCTGGAGTTGGGGAAGCATGAAAGCCCATTTAGAATCAACAACTCATAATACTCCCATTTGTAAGAGACGTCGGCCATAAGATGTCAACGGTCTTGCATGGTCATGTCACTCTCTCTGAGTACCTTTGGAGTCAATCTTAGAAGTACAGAGCACATCACTAGTCCTATCGTGAAGAGGGACTTGGAGGTTTTTGGTTCATGCATTGAAGTTCCCTAAGATGATGACCTCCCCAATAGCTGAGAACTGTGAGATACTTGTGTAGAGGTCGAAGAAGGGATCCCCGTCAAGGCCATTATGAATGGCATAAGGAGAGGAAGTTGGTGGAAAGTAACAAACCGCTATATAGAAGTTTTTAAGGTGTGGTGGCGTCCGTCTGACCTTGACCCAAAAGAAGTGGGCAAAAGCATCCGCCGTGATCATTGAGACGCTGTTCTGTAAAGTATCTCTGATCAAGCAAACAACCCCGCTAGAACCTCTGATCCCCCCACCCAAACTTCAAGCCTCCAGCCTGCAAATAGAGATCTAGTGATTACCTCGAACCTCAGGGAGAGGACGAACATGGCTCCAATAGGTCTCAGTGACAAAAAGAATGCCTGAAAATCTCAAAGCATCAAAGAGTACACTAGGAGAAGACCAAAATAACCCATTGCCATTCCAACAAGCAATGGAAATACCCCTGCTTCGTAGCCTCCCCCCATGGGACAATCATTTGGAAACAGACTCGGGAGCCCATCCGGGAAGGAAAGAGTCTCGAATGACAAGTATGAGGTTACAAATTACTACCCACTTAGCCCGTTTTTCTAGCATCCATCACTGCTTCACGAGATTGCTTGAGTTTAGCTGCTTGGGATCTTGTGAGGTCTTCATCAAGGAAGATCTTATTGGGGAGAGAAAGCAATTTGCGTTTGGCTCTGAGTGCTTTAAGTTTGTCTTCCGCTGATTTAAAACAGAGGAAAAGGGTCGAATCCAGCCTAAGCGATGCTCTGTCAAGCTGCACATCCGGGAGCTCGAATTGTTTCGTGAGAAAGTCAGACCCAATGGCCATCGGGTTTGAGGAAGGGGGAGGAGTGGGCAACCCTCTCACTTTGAGGTTAAGTTCCCTGACCTGACGTGTGTGTTTCTCTATAAACTTAGCGTGCACTTCTTCCCCAACTGCTAGAGGAGGAGGAACTGTAGATTTTCCCTTCACCACTTGGGCCCAAGAGTTTATTTGTTTCAAATTTTCTTGCTAGGTTTTGAATTCTTCCAATTTTTTTTAAATGTCTAAGAGCTCAACTTGTAGCTGGTTGTTGACAATATTGGATGTAGAATTGGATGTGCTATCTGCCAGTGATCTCCGTAGAGAGATATTATCTGCTTCAACCTTCTCCCTTCGTGAGGTAAACTCGAAAATCTCCGTGCGGAGAGCCCTGTTAGAAGATTCAATGATTTCCAGTATATGAATGAGTTCCTTAATTATGTTGGGTAGACCCCCTTCACATTGACTTGTCCTCCCTGTGATGTAATCTACCTGGACAATAGAGCTAGATGGAGACATTGATATTGGATGGACAACCTGTAGTGGAGTTAGAGAGAGGGGGATGCCAGGGGAATCACCTCGATGATCAATTTGTTTAAGTGCTGGTGTGGGCATATAGACAAACAATTCGGTGCGGTTAAGACCAGGAAAGAAACCTGTACCCACCGATCACAGATTGAGACCATGTTCCAAAATGCTAGGCTTGTGTGCACAGTTGATTAAAGACAAACTGCAGAAGAAAGGCCAAAACACAAACAGTCGGGGGTGCTTGATAGTTGCTCGCAGGATAGCTCGTGGTTGAGATAGAGGTGGCTACAACACTTTGTCGAGGGCACAACCAGTCCTAGAGATGTGTGGCACGAGACAAGAGGGATTGAGGGGGAGCTAAATACATTGTTAGTACTCATAAAGGTTCATTCAAGCCATATTTCCAAATACATTGTTAGTGAGCTTACTTAAGTCCATGGCAGGCTCTAGTTTGCTGACTTTCCGGCTGGTTACGACGAGTATTTTTTAAAAATCTCTCACGGCTCTCCATTGGGCGCTTCACACTACTCCCTGACAAGACCACAGTCCTCCTTGCTCCACAGGTTCCTCCCATAATTCCTAAACCGCCAACTTTGAAACCATATTAGAATCAGCAAAGAGATGGAGAAAATGTATTAACAAACATTTTAAAACAATACATGAGAAGCCTATTATATAGGTACAAAAAAGCTCCTAGAAAATAGGTGGGTGGAACCATATGCAATGGGTAGTGTGAAATAGCTAACCTCAAAACAACTACCTACTCTATTTACCCAAGTGGTAAAAATCACTACAACAAGGTGCATAAAAACTATGCCTTAAGCTATAACATAAGCTTAAGAACAATATTTATAATTAATATGCAAACAAATCTTCCCACCTAGAACTTACAAACAAGATATTCAAAAGTTTGTAAGTAATTTAATAATTATAAATTTGTAACTTGTAACATGTAAGTAAATACTCTAATTTTTTGTTACTTTGTGGTTGGGTGCATTTCCCTCAGACATCTAGCGCCGAAGAAAAGAGCCTCCCCTAGCATGTTTGTAATTCTACAACTCTAAGATAATGAGGCCTGTCATCTCAACCTCTAGTGTTATCTTTTGAAAGCATGTTGAAAGACCCTCCATAACCTCCCTGTAAACATGTGTGAAGCCATCAGAGAAGAATAACTTGGGGTTGAGGTAGTACCTCACTGTACAAATTGGTTGGTGGAGTTGATTGTTCCTTCTCCGATCAATTAGCTCCCAAAAGGAACCGAGTTTGGTTGTATACCCTTATAATAGGTTTGGATGGCCTCTTTGTCCCTATTCGTGGCCTCATAAATGTATCCCTTTGGGTTTTGCTCCCCATCAACCAAGCGCAAAACCCTCACCAACGGCTTTGTCACCTACAAATAAATTTAACTTTAAAGTTACAAACTTACAAATAAAATAAATAACAATACATATAAAAAGGAAAATAATAGATGCAATTTCAACTTTAAATTGAATCTTGAATTTACATTGATGATCTCTGCAACTCTCTTTGTAAAGACATCATCAAAAACTGCCTTTGTGGTCCTCTCTTCTTCAACTTTCTTTGAATATGGTGAGTTTAGCTACGTTTCATTCACAAATATTTGCTTCAACGATGTTGACAAATTACAAGTATTTTGTAACATTATGAAGTTGCAAATCTCGTAACACCCAGTTGCATAAACTCTTTCCGCTTGGTGTGTTCTTTCATCAAGCTGAGAACCCAAGGGTGATTTTAAATTTATATTGTTATATTTCTCATATCTTTTACAACCGGTCTCATGTAATCAATTTTGCCATTCCTCCAAATGAAGGTCAAGGCAATGGGCCACATAAGTGGTCTAAAGAGTGGTGGATGCATCTCCTAAAGTAGTCTCCTATTTGCCACATATGTTGGTGCATTGCTAGTGATAACTTGCACAACATTCTTGATGCTCACCTTTAAGAAACCTCCCCCAACATAAGACTCATTTTTTTACATTCTTTATTGTGCTCGAAGCATCAATTGACTTTAAGAAAACCATCTCACCATTTGAAGCTGTTAAAAAAATGATAAGGGCTTGCTCCATCTGTCTACTTATATGAAAGAATGGTGCATCTGAATTTCTGCCACTGCTTCTTTTGATCTTCTAGAATTGACTTTGCATCTACAACCGCACTTTGGAGCAACCTCTAACTTAAGTATCTTGGAGAGGGTGCCTTGTACCCTTTCCCTGCAATTGTCAATGCTGTCACAAAATACACTCAGTACAGGTTCTTTGCCACATTGAAGAAAAGGTTGTTATACCAGGAACTTGCACACGGTCTATTTTGCTTCCTCGTGCACCTCCTTGTTCTAGCTTTTACTTTGCAGTGAAGGTTTTGCCCTAGGTATGCTTCTAGGTATAGAATAGCTATGTACGCGACCTTTTCTCGAACTCGATGAAGTGGATGTGCCCCTTGTTGTCGCAGATCACGACTAGAGTCCAAAATCACTGCTACATATCCCTTCATGTTTCGTCTGCCATTTCAAGTTTAATGGTTGCTGTTATGGCTGTTTGTACCCTTGCCGTCTCTGGTTTCTTCTCATCCAACAATGCAATCTCTGCCCTTAACTCTCGTTGTGCCTTTTATGTTGCATTAGGACATAGCATGATGTCGTGGAAAACAATGCATGTGACATGGTATTTGAGGCAATTGACGCATCTAGAAACCTTCTTCCTGTAGAAACTACAATTCACAATCTCATCGACCGCTCCACATACACCATACTTCCAAGTGGTGGTATGGAAATTAGTGGGAATGGTTCTTGCTATTGATCCTGAGCCTAACGCTAAGTTTGATGCCATTGTATGCTAAGTCTGATGCCATTGTATGCTAAGTCCCAACCTGTAACATGTTCAAATACAATTTAAAAAAAAACAATATTAAAATTAACCATAAATTTGTATGTTTACTTCAACCTTAAGTACAAGAAATTCCTATGTAATTGTAATTGTAAACCCTACAAACAAGAATAAATAAATTTTTTATTAAAAAACCACATTTGAAAAATATATTCTTGCAATTTTGTTCATTAATGATAATAAAGTAGTGTAAATCACAATTAATCCTAATAGAAATTGAGTGGAATGCATGTAAATTTGCAAATCATTTTTGGAAACCTAATTTTAGCGACATAGAAAGAATTTACCTGTTTGGAAAGAAGGAAAAGATAGAACTAACCTCCAAATGAAATTCTTCAAATCTTCTTGTCATTTTCTCTATAAAATCCCATCAATTCACTCAAAGGATGCTCAATAGTTGTGTGATTACAATGTGTGGGGGTGTGGGGTTTATAATGTAGAAAAACAATGTTTTTAGCATATTTTCCATGTTTTTCTTGTCTGGACTATTTGTTCTGTGTATTTTCTATGTATGGTGAGTTCGTTTGCCGTATTTGCCGAGTATTGGTGAGTACTCTGCAATTAATGGCAAAAACTTGTCCTTCGAAACTTGCGAGTTTTCATGGAGTTTACTCAGCCTGCAGATTTTCAGGTGAGTACTCGCCAAGTCTGTATACTATGGTAAATACAACATCAAGGTGGTTAAGTGATTCACAAACACCAAATACTTGAGAATGTCATATTAGATACATGATTTACCCTAATCACGTACATAGAAATGGAGACTAATGGATCATCATGCGTATAAAATAAAATAAATTATCTAGGGTATAATTATTTTTATGAGTACAATGCCTTGGAGACAAAATTCACATTTTATCGTAACAAAAATATGATCAAAGTCTACTGATGTGCTTTGATTCTGAACTTATTCTGCCATATAAATCTTGACTTCTTGGCCCATTGTTGCAAAGAGATTCGTCTCATACCAAAAAAATGCATCTAGGAAATTGGTATTTATTGGAACTTGCCTCAGAGACTTGCATTTCGATGTTTAAAAAATATATATTTTGTATTTTTGACCCTAGATATGATGAAATATTAAAGATAAAATCAATATGATTGCTCTTATATTATTGAATTTCTATACTTTGAAAAGTTATTAATGTTTTTCTTAGGCTATATTAGGCCGTATAATATTGTTTTCTCTAAAATCTTTAGGCTGTATAATATTGTTTTCTCTAAAATTTACAGTGTGTGTGTGTGTAATAACTTTTATTTATTTTTGTCTTCGAGTACTTGTCACATTTTTTAGAATGTTTTAGCTTCTCCCATTCCATAAATGACAAAAATTAGGTCAATTAGTGTGAATCAGACGTGTCCAATGGGTGCTTACCGTCCCCATTGCCTGAAGTGGGCTGAAAGAATAATGTAATCAGTGTGACAACTCTAGGAGCATTGTACTTTTGGATTTTTAGAATTTAAAGATTTATATTTTTTTTGCCATTCTAAGTAAATGATCATTGTAGTTTAGGATTTAAAGATTTATATGTTTTTTTCCCATTCTAAGTAAATGATTTCATCACCTCTATTCTTCATGATTGTAATAAAATGACCTCATTCTCTGATTGGACATAAGAGTGTGGAAATATTACATTAACCTTATGTATATGGGAAAGGACTATGCATTAGGTACCAAAAAACAATCTTTGTTTTTCAGAAAAGGGTCCACTTTAGTGTGGACATGCCATGGATGTGAAATTTCTTAGCCATAGAGATTCACATCCATGAGTAACTATTTCCATCCGCGGACTCGGAATTCTTCTATTTTTGGACATTGTTTAGAATGTTTTAGCTCCTCACCTGCCGCAAATGATGAAAAGTAGGACAGTGAGTGCAAATCAGACGCTGCCAATGGTTGCTTACCGTTTCCATTGCCTTAAGTGGGCTGAATCAAAGCTGTAATCAGTGTGACAACTCTAGGAACATCATAGTTTAGGAGCATTCTTAGGATTTACAGATTTATATATTTCTTACCATTCTAATTAGATGATTTCATCACCTCTGTTCTTCATGACCGAAGAATAAATTTTCATTCTCTTATTGGCTGTAAGAGTATGGAAATATTACATTAACCTATCCCACATGGTCAAGGACTATGCTTCAGGTACAAAATAAGTTAATAACTATTTTTATTTTTCAGAAAAGGGGATCTAGTTAGTATGGACTTGCCATGGATGTGAAATTAATAGCTAGAATGCATATCAAGTGTAAAAGAGATTCACATCCTTGATCAACTATTGCAGAGTTCATCAAAAGTTTCATTGCCGAAACACGATACATTTTTAAGGGGGTGATCTTGATTGTAGGAAGTTGTTAAGCTGGTATTTCTTATCAAGCCAAATCAAGCCAAAAGAATTCCATTTTAGCAAGTTACCAGTAATATCTTATGGCGAGAGGAGCACTTCTTTTTAATGTAATTTGTGTTACAAAACATCTTGTCATAAACATTACGGTTGAAATTGGATAACAGTTTTGATTATTACTCGTGCCTTTTATTCTTATCTTGCTATCAAATTTCTTGAGTGCCATTGAACGTCCTTTTTTGTTATAGCTTTACTTTTATAGTCGAAAGTGAAAGTTGGTGATATGTCTAATGCTTACGGTTTATGATGGTTCCAGCTTAAACATTCTTTGAATATGCCATATACCCTGTAGTTGCAAGAGCTTTTCATTTAGAGTATTTATTCTTTGATTTAATATGCAGCTTCTCTTTTAATCTCACCCATGCATTAGGTTGTGGTGTCATTATAAATTTATCAAGCATATTAAGTTCTACAAATATCTGTAATTTATTACTTCATCTCTCTAGGAACTTTAATCTGGATAGCAAAGAGCAGGTTTAATCTGATAAATTTATGAGTAATCTAATATTTTTTTAATTTCCAAATTTCTAAAAAGGCAGGGGACATGCTTCGGTCTCACCTAATCCTGTTCGATCAATAACAAATAACAGTTTGACATCATTTTATCTTTACTTTGTGTTCAGATATGTGGCCCTTAATATGCTAATGAAGTCAGTCACTGTGGATTTCCAAGCAGTACAGAGGCATCGAACCACCATCTTGGAATGTGTTAAGGTGATTGGTTACCGCCCATGATTTTTATTATTTAATGTGCGATTTAGAGGATTGAAGGTTATGCATTTATAGCCCAAGCAGGATATAATTTGCATGCATGTTCAGAAATTAATGTTCAGGAATCTGCCCTGTATTCCCAATGTAAGAGGTCTTATGGTTGTAAGTTGTAATAATCATAATCCTTTGTGCATGTATCCTGCTACTTATAAGGGTTACTGAGTGGGCCACATAATTAGTAAAATGATTTGCTTCTTGATTTAGTGTCCTGTTGCCTTCTTTTTGCTTGAAATGTTTATTTATTACCAAGCATAGTCACATGGAGACGTGGGATACAGTTATTGGGGCAGGGACAGGGAACACTATTTTGAACTAGGGTATGGGAGTAAATGAACGGGCATTCCTTTTCACTTTGCTGAGGATACCCTTATCTTTTCCACATTGATAATTTCTGAGATTAAGCAGTAAAATTTACTGTGAACAGGTTTCAACTAGCTCTAGGGCAGAAGATCAACAAAAATAAGTCTAGTACCATATTTGTCATCATTCCCACAAGAAGGAAACATGAAATTTTAAATATTCTCCATTTCAAAGGATTCTCCCTTCTGATCAAGTATGTCGGGTTTCCTGTTCATGTCAAAGCTATGAAGGAAATTTGGAATCCATTGACCAACCAATTAAAGCTCACATTGGGCGATTGGACTCATTGTTGGCTCTCATTTACAGGACATATCCAGCTTCTTCAAACAGTATTACAGGCTGGGCTAATCTCTCTCCTCTCCCTTATTTCACTTCTGCATCTAATGACAGATTAAATCACTGCTATTCAGCGAAATTTCTTGTGGAGAGACGTTGAAGAGGGTTTAGAACATTGTCTGTCCCATGGAAAAAGAATCTGTCATCCCAAGAGGAAAGGTGGCCTCTATAAAAGAAAATCACACTTTTCAGTCAGGCCTTTGCTATGAGAGCTGCCTGGCATTTAAGGTAAAATGTTGAATTGATGCAGGTTGGGTAGGAGGGGACCAAATGAATGGCAGTCTTTCCCTGCGAGCCTAGATTTACTTGCCAAATGGAGCACACACTGCTGAACATACTCACTCAGACCTGAAGACCCAGAACTCAGTCTAATCATTATGGCATATTATGACTATATCACAGAGATTTACACACATACACAGTACTTTGCTTTATTGAACTACAAAACGATATGAAGATGAGCACCATGGTGCATATCAGTCCCTCAATGGAAAACTTGACACAGTCTCTTCTGTCTTTTGGACTTGAACACTGCCTCACTAGGAAATTCCCTAGTTGAACTCTCTAATGTCTCTTTTTGCTCTCTGCTTGATTGCTTTTGCTAACTCCCAACTCAAGAACTAGGTTCAAATCTAAGTAACTTGGGGTGCCGCCTGACAATACTCCTAAGCATCTTGAGAATGTTCACCTCATATTTAAAAATCTCCTTGAAATGCTCATTCACTGACAAATTCCCCTTCTTCGATGTTAATCAACATTATGTTACTGCCAAAGCAGTTATGTAATGTTGATTAACCAGACCAGCAGTTTCAAAACTGTTGCCAGCATGACCAGCGGTTTAAAAACGGCTGCTTAAGGTTGCAAAACTGTCCCATTGGTTTTGTCACTATGCAGAGTGTTGAAACATCCTCTACATAATTCCTCTGAAGTGTTGGAGCTTTGGGGATGCTTGTCGACCTGTTTAATCATAGTGTTATGTGGGGGCACATCCCCTAGATTTTGATGATGTCCCGGAGGTCCGGATTTTTTTGCAATCACATTAGACACTTGGAGTGGACGTCCCCAATTTTGTTTTAATTTTTTGAAATTTTTCTTATGCTTTAACAGTTTAACTTTATCAAAGCTGTGGGTCTTACAAAAACGGTCACTACCACTCCTGAAAGAATCCTAAAAAACGTTAAATATAATAGATTGACTCAACCGAGTTTGAACCTGTTGCATTGACTGAAGCTGATCCTATTCTAATGTACTTTATACACTTGAAGTGCTGGAGTGTTGATTACGTCCCAATTTCTACCATCCCCATAAACTGGTAAACATGATTGACTAGTCTCAGAGAAACTAATCCCTCCGTTACACGTTATTTAGTTGATCCCCGAAGATTGTAGGTACTCCTTGGATGCTATTGTATCATACATCTATGCACAAAATGAAATGTCAACCAGTCGACCTCTTGCTCATGAATATGCACGTGAGCTCTTCCACTATCTTTCCATGGTTTGATGCAAGATCTCATATGCATCAGACCCATGTTGCTTCTTAAGTTGTTTTATGCTGTAGGTCCACTAGAATTGATCCATGAGCTCCCGCTGATGAACATTTGTGAGCTCTTCCATTGTTCTTCCATGTTTGGCAATCTTGGATTCTCTCATCCAAGTTGCATCACCAGCTTTTCTATCCTTATATTTCACCTAATACTCTCTGTACTCCCATTGACCTACTTTCGGTCATCTTGATGGACATTAGATATAATTTGACTTTCTTTCTATTCCTTCTTCTTACCTTCTCAAGTTACATTGTTGCCTCAAATACCTGATATTGACGAATTTGAACTTGCACTTCTCCTCGCTTGTTTGTCCCTCATGGTAAGGGTACAAGTTTCCACCACATTGAATATAGGAGATATATCAACCCCATTCCGAGTAGTTCTACCTCATATGTATTCACTGCAAACTACCTTCAAATATCCTACACAGCCCAATCTTCTTCCACTTGAGCTTGTCATACGTTCCTTTTGAGAAATCTTTCTTATCCTCAAATGATTCAAAACTAACTCGTCCAACTTGAAATTCTTGTTCTTTCCTCTTGAGACCACCACGATGCTTGAGAGTATCTCAAAGTACTCTTCTCTCAACTTTTTCTTCACATGCTGATATAACTCATGCATATACTCAAGCAAAGCCTTCCACTATAACACGTCTTCTACTCAAATCAGTTTATGTCTCTCAATTCAGTAAACAGTATAGGGTTGTAACCATACATTCAACCTAAAATGGACTCTTGGTTGTACTTCTATCAACTAAGTTATTGTAAGAAAACTCAGCTTATGCTAACCAATTGTATCTCATTGTCTGGCTTGTTCCCAACTAAGCATTTCAACAAGTTTCTCTTCACAACCTCCATGTTTTCCTGTCCATTTGGGAGATGGTAGGCTGAACTGAAACTCAATCTTGTGCCCAAATTTCTCCACAAAGTTCTTCAAAAATGTCCAACAAATATTTTGACTCCCTAAATGAGACAGTGCTCTTATAGGCAAACTATAGCAACCTTACTAGTTCCTTGAAAAATAATGTTGCAATGTGTGTGGCATCACTAGTCTTCTTGCATGCTAGTTAGTGTTTCATCTTTGAGAATCTATCAACAACAACTGATAGATACAATCATTAGCTTTTTGAGTTCTTGGCAACCCAAGAACGAAAATTCATGCTTATGTTCTTCCCATGGTCTTTCGGGTAGTATGGCAATGGCTGTTATAAACCTAGCATTCTGACTTTTTCTTTTTGAATGTTGGCAAACAGTACAATGTCGCACAAGTTTGCTCACATCCACACCCATCTTAGGCCAATATTAACTCTTGCACTCAGTTTGCACCAATGTTTTATACACTCCAAAGTGACATGCTGCTAATCCATCACTATGGTTTTCTCTCATCAAATTTTCTCTTGTTGAACCTTGAGTTATACACAACCGCTGTCCTCTCTAAACAACAATTCTATCTTACGTATGAAGAAATCCAACCATGGATGCTTCTATCCATGTATGGTTGGGCTCCTTGTACATGCTAGCCCAAGCAGTCCCTAACATTCAAATCTTCTTCATACAAATCTATCATAGAGTCAAAGTCAACTACCTCTCTTCTCATCTCATGCAACAAAAGACTTCTGCTACTCAATGCATCTGCAACTTTAATTTTACTTTCCACTTCTATGCTTCAAAACAAATGAGTAATTTTGAAGAACCTCAACCCAATTATTATGCTTTTGGTTTAACATACCTTGGCTATATATGAATTGCAGTGCATGATGGTCCGTGTATAGAACAGATTCTTTCAATAACAAGTAGTGCTTCCACTTCTTTAGTGCTTGAACAATTGCAAAAGGCTCTTGATGATAAATTGGATACCCTTTCTCAGCATCATTCCACTTCCTACTGAAATAAGCAATGGGCTTACCTTCTTAACTGAAAATAACACCTATAATTGTCCCACTAGCATCACAATCAACTTGAAATACATTGTTGAAATTTGGTAATGCTAGTAGTAGTTGTTTGGTCACCTTTTTCAAAATCTGAAAGCTATGCTCTGCTGCAATTGTCCATCTAATCTCTTTTTTGTCGCCTCACATTGTTTTCATGATTGGTGCACATAACCCACCAAAGTTCGTGATGAACTTCCTCTAAAAGCATGCTTAACCCACGAAAGCTTCTTGCTTCAATCATGCTCTTTGGTGATGGCCACTCAACAATGGCCCTTATGTTTTTAGGTTCCATCCTCAATTATTCTTGTGAAATCACAAAACCCAAGTAAACCAATTCTTCCTACATAAAACTGCACTTTTTAAGTTAACCAAAAAATTCTCTTCCTTCAGCCTTTGCAACACTAACCTCAAATGCATGAAGTGTTCCTGTTTTGCTAAAATACCATCCAAATGCACAATATTTAAGTTCACTAAGATATGGTTTCAGCACTTTGTTCATGGGTCCCATGAATGTGCTTGGTGCATTTGTCAACCCAAATGGCATAACTAGCCACTTATGTGTTCAATCCTTAATCATGAATGCACTTCTTCACTTATCATTTTCTCGAATCTGTATTTGATGATACCCACTCTTCAAGTTAATCTTTGTGAAGTACGTAGCTCCACCCAAACAATCCATCAAGTCATCCATCTGTGGCAATGAGAACCTATATTTAATTCTAATCTTGTTGATGGCTCTTGAATTTGAGCACTTACCATTCTCCATTTTTATTTGGTGCTAGTACGTCTAGAATCGCATATGGTCTTAAATATTTTCATATCAAACCCTTTTCCAAAAGCTCTTTTTCTTGTCTTTTCACCTCCTTAATCTCCATCGATGTCAACTTATATGCTGCCTTGTTCGCTAAACTAGATCTGGGGATCCAATCCATACCATGGTTAATGTTCCTCATAGGTGGCAACTCCATCTGGCTAATCCGTGGGAAGAATTTCAGCGTATTCTCTCAACAAATCCTTGACATTATGTGGAATTTGATCAACTTTATCTACTGTCCCAACTTGCATGGGTATGGGAACGAAAACAAAGCATGCTTTCTCCTTATGTTTTCAAGAAAACAACACTTTAGGACTGCTGTTCACTTTCTCCCCTGCATCCTTCAATGGGCTCAATATACTTCCATCATTCACAAGGATATAGGTGTTGACTTTGCCATCATATATAGCCTTCCTATCAAATTGCCAAGGTCGTCCTAACAATACGTGAGATACATCCATGGGTATAATGTTGAACCAAACTTCATCTGTATATGAGCCAATTTGAAAATTGACCAAACATTGCTTATTTACCAAGATTTGATGTCCTCTTTGCAACCAAGACACCTTGTATGGGTTTGGATGCATGATCCTCTTCAACCCAATCTTTTCTACCATCTCACAAGACACCAAATTGTTCATGCTACCACTATTAACAATAACTTTACAGCAGTTACCTTTGAATATACATACAACTATAAAAATATTCTTTCTTTGCATTGGTTCATTCTCCTCATTGGCTGGCTTCTCCATGTTCTGGTTTCTCTGTTTGATTGGGTGATGCAATGCCTTTCTTCATCTGCTTGTGCAATGTGATTGCTTTGTGCCTATGGGCAATCAAATGCTCTATGCCCAATATCTCCACACCCAAAGCATGTACCCATGAATCCTCTACCTCTTCCTTTACCAAAGTATACTCTTCCTTTTGAAGTATATCCACTTCGTCTTGGTGCATAACTGTTATTGAGGGAAGTACTTGCATCTTTTTCACGAGCATACTGTCCTCTTCTGGTGTTTTCTTGACCTCTTCTTCTTGCAAACCTTTCTTTACCCGTTGCTGTATTTTGTTGTTTCCTAGACAATTTCTCTTCCACCTTCAAAGCACATGATTATGCTTCCTCCACCAAATGTAATATTATCATTCTTGTATGGAAATATAAAGATTGTTCAGATACCTTGAGATCTTCACTTCATCATCTTCAAGATATCCAGCCTGAATTGTGAGCTTGTGAAACTCCATGGTGTAATCCTTGACAGTCATATCCTTTTGCCCCAATTTCTGCAATTTCTTAAACAAACTCAGCTGATAATCAAAGGGGAAAAAATATACCCTTCAACTTTGCTGCCATCCTATTGCAAGCCTTGATTTTTCCTTTGTTTCTTCTAACCCTTTCTAGCTGCACATGATCGCATCACAAGGATGCATGTCCCCTCAACTTGTACAAGCAACCTTCACTCTCTTGGTGTCCTCCATTTTCTAATTGTCAAAATATTTCGCCAACTCAGTGATCCAATTAATGAGTTCCCCTGAATACAAATTGCCTGAGTAACTAGGGCTGTTCAACCTTTGCTTGCCTCCCATCTTGACAATGGCCTTCAAAAACCTATCTTCTGGTTCATCCTTTATTTCTTCAATCTGAACCTCAAGTGCTTCTTTTTCATCTTCATCCACATCTGCTACAATTCCTCTCTGTTGTGGAGTGTCCATAGCCTCCAATCTAGCTTGGATTCCTCTCAACATCTTTGCCAAGTTTGCAATTCTTAGTTCTCTTCAGCTTCTAATGGGAGCTCCTCTGTGTGCCATTTCTTCTTCTCACAACTCTCAACACTTGTACTTCTTTCACATCTGCAAACAAATCCACTAGAACCCCAAATTCAGTCATGCAAAATACAACCTTGCTTTGATACTAAATGATGCAAGTCGGGTAAGAGGGGACCAAATGAGTGGTAACCTTTTCCCATAGCCTAGACTCACTCTCTCAAATGGTCACACACAGAACACCACACACTCTGATTCAAAACCAAAACTCGGTCTTTTATTGAATTGTGACTGTATTATAGAGATTTGTGCACACACACTACTACTTTGCTTTATCGAAAACAATATAAAGAAGATTAAAATTATCACACAATCCCTAAACGGACTTGAAATTTTGAAAACAATCTTTTCTCTCTTCTGGACTGAACACTACTGTCTAGCAAGCTCCTAGATGAACAGTCTCCTTTCACTCTCTCCTTGCTTGCGTCTGCCTCTTTAGCTGAAACTCCCCCACCAGAAGGATTTAATTCTCTTTGACAATCTTTGACAACTTGCACGGCCACTTCACATTCTCAAACCTCTTGAAAAGTGCTCGACAACTGACAAGTTCTTGTTCTGGGCTATTTGTTGAATTTTACTTTACTTGCAGGTGAAACTGTCGATTTTTGCAGACCGGTGGTTGTGAAACTGCCACTTGAGAAAACCGGCAGTTTTGTCATCTTTCTAGAAAAGGGTCATTCTGATCCTTGTCAGGTGATGAAACCTCTCGTAGATGATTCCTTTGAAGTGCTAGAGCTTTGGGACGGCTTCCTGATCTATTTAATCATTTTCAATGCTGGACCCTGGTAATGCTGTTGACAAGTCATCAATTTGGGAACACACATGAACAAACGATGTAGTTGCTTTTGGTCGATGCAAGATTGCTCAAGGACCTGGATGCTTCTGCATCATGGAGCCCGTTAGCACACTCATCAGAGGCAAATTTTGAATTTGGGGAGTGGAGTTCACAGTTATCAGGCCCTGCTAGGAATCTTTGCCAAGGAATGAATTACCTTTCTGAGTATGTCTCATGGCAGGTTGGGGAAGGAGACAAATTACTATTATGGGATAACAGATGGGTTTCCCTGCCCATATACATGGGAGATAGCTGACATATAGCAGAATGTGCAAGCTCAAGGATATACCACGATTGCAAGTTATTCTTAAGTGCATCATAATATAGACAGGATCTAGATTATGGAAATATGGAAGTCAGTTGGAAATATTTCCCAACACAAGCTGAAAATCACTTTTTAACTCTAACCAGTAGACTAATTTTCTGTTTTGAGGAGGACTAAATCATCAGGCCTCATACAACATTAGGATAATGTTCTGTTGCTTCTGCTTTTATTGTTTTAAGTAATGCCATCAATTATCAGAGTAAGAAGTGGAATCAACTGTTGAACACTCAATTGTGGCCAATAAAAGCTCCTTTTGTATGACTTGTTCTACATGGTAAATTCATAACAACTGATAATTTGCAAAATAGAGGATGGTGTGGTCCTTCTATATTGCCAAATTTCCAGCAGGATGCAGAAATGATACTCCATTTCCCCATCACACATTCATTATGGAAAACTCTTGCTCGTCTATTTGGCGCTTCCATGGTCTCTCTCAATCCCACAACAAAAGGATTCTAAAAATGGACAATCCTAAACACTGAAATGATATCAATGAAGTCTTTGCACGGTCTCGCTCTGGGTTTTATAATGTGGTACATATGGCGGGAATGGAATACTAGATTTTTTGAGTAACACTAAACAGCTTATTAACATTATACTCAGAATCATCAAGGAGCGAATCAGGAGTACAGCTCTCGCCTCTATGGCCCTATCTCAAAGAGCATACAATTCCTCAAGATTTTTAGAGAGCAGAATATGGCATTCCGTTATAAATTAGCTCAATTCCAACTAACAGCGAGACAAGAGTGGTCCCCACCACTGCAAGGATACTTTAAACTAAAATTTGACAGGGTCGCAGGACATGCAGGGATAAGTAGGATTATTAGGGATGCATGTGGAATCCTGATTGCTAGCTACTCTTAAGGTATAGGAAATCAAAGTAACAGCATGGCTGAATGAATAGCAATTCACAAGCGAATTCAGATACCCAAAAAAAGGGAGTCAATCAACTCTTATTTGAAGGAGGCTTAAATTAGTGTTAGCCTAATAAAAAAAGTCTACAGTCAGGACAATAATTGGACAAATAACCGTACCGGGTCTTCTATCAGCTGGAAAATAATCAACGCAATCCATCAAATAGTAATGACAGCGGGGAGAATGTAGAATGCACAGATTCAACACAAGATGAGGAATAATAACTGGGTCACACATGGGTTGGCAGAATGGCAGTGGAATGCCCTCAAATGGAGAACTAATTTTTTTTCAAGGTATGGATGGGCTTCCAAGAAAAATTCAAAATTTAGTGTCCTTAGAAATACCGTACACTGTCTAGTCTAATCATGTTTAGGACCAATTCAGTTTCTGATCCCTACAAGTCGTTGAGTTTAGTCAGTCATAGGATATGCTAATTTTTTATTCTCTACAAATTTTATCCTTTTCATGTTACCCTTTTTCCCCATAATTTTGATTCTCACCTCCCTTGCTGAGCATCTTCCCGTGCCTACATTCTATGATTTTGAATTACCCCTTGGTAGTGTTTTCGTCTATATGATTTTGATATATTTCCCCTATCACATATGTGTTGTCTCCCTCCCCCCTTGTTTTCAATCTCCCTCCATTTATTCCATCTTTTACTTGTACTTTCTAGCTACTAACAACTGTCTCACCTGTTAAGGTCACTCTAGTCAATCAAAAGGCACATGAAAAACTGAGATGTATCTTTCCCTTTTTTGTCTTTGATTTCTCTTAGCCAGTTTACATCACACTCATGTGAGGAGGTTTGGGGGGGACTTCAAATTCAACAATATATTTAAGTCAGCAGCCACCTTGTATTCTACTCGTGAGTGGTCATTCCAAAAGTCATTTCCAAAACAAATGAAATTGATGGGATTAAAAGACTCCCACAGATATGTCCGGTTTGTTATTTTTCTGTTTGCAAGCAGGCTAGATTTTGTTAACGGAAAGTGTTTACTGTAATCTGCATGGTGATTCTGACATCTCTTTAAAAAATTTACCAGGCTGGAACTGCAACTTATAAACGAGGAAAATAAAGACAAGTACAAGAGTGAAGGACAAGATCAACCACAGTCAAGGGTGAGAGAAGTGGAAAGAGATAATAGAAAAACTCAGAAATCAAGAGAGTTTTCTGCACTGTTCTTCTTTCTTGAATCAGAAATGGAATGGGTGAATACATAAAGTGGGAGAGATGACCCAACCAAATTTTAACTACTCTTTAATTACAAGGTTAACTAATGCACCCTCCCTTCTTAATAACTTTTATAAAGCACAATATTATAGTTTCTTATTCTTCAAGTATTTCCCATGTCAATGTACTTTTACAACAATAAGTACTTGACTTACATTTATGGTCATTATACTAAATATTCTAATAAAAGGGTATGGTTAGCTGTTGACTCAGAAGACGGTGGACTCTTTACACTAGGAAATTGTGTGAGATGGGTTAAACTCAGAGATGGTTCTGCCCATGTCGTTTACGCGATTCCTTATGTGTGTTCACACTAACATGGTTGAATTTAATTCCACTAATGATTATGCTAACTCACCTATTTCTTTCCCTTATTCTGAATTGAATACTGTAAATCCAGGGAAGACTTAAACATTTGATTGTCAAATTGAGATTTTAAGAAGTTTGAGGCTTAACATATAAAACACTCATAGCCCTTCTTCATCTATAATGGCTGTAAGCAAAAGCTGTTGGCTGCAGGCGGTGGTTATAAAACACTTAACAAAATCCACAAAGTGTGATTGCTATTCTACAGTCAAGGGGAAGAAATAGTGAAAGTTTACAAAAGAAGGGCGGTGAGAAACCAATACAGAATTGTTGCCAATGAATGCAGGAGAAGGCTCAGTTGCTTCCTGCTTCAGGGAATAAGAAGGGAAACAATATTAAAGTTGAGGATGATGACTTAGTCCCTGATTTGGTGCTTATGGATACTCATACTGAACTGTGCCTGTGAAATAATAGTCAGGTGAGAATGGATAATCATCTGTCCAAAGGGGTCTGAAACATGGCAAAAAGTGTGACCTTTCTATTCTCAAACTACTACGAACAATGTGCTGTATTGCAGTCCTAGTAAGGCTAAGCTGCACTCCTCCTCTTCCTAGGACTCATACTCAAGCTCACAGTGTTGATAACTCGGGAGTAAAAGGTCAAAAACATGAGGGAATTTCCCTCAAATACAACAAACTGTTTTGTTTCTCATTTTCTCTCCAGTTATCCTTCCAATTGCTCCTCTGTCCAGTTTGAGCCAGAACAAACCCATAGTAAGACCCTTCCCTGGACGTCAGGGTTGCAGAACCAATCTAAAATTCCTGAAAGCCCACCTGTAGGGTCTAGGGGATGGTCGGCCACTTGAACCTGCAACTCAAAGACCACAAAAAGAGACCATATTGGAAAATTTCCTCCTTCCCATTGATGCCACCATGAAGGAAGTGAATATTAAACTGGGACAACCTTTTCCTCAAAAGAAATAGTTGGAGGATTGCATTGTTAATCTGGCTAATATTAACCATCTTCTTCTGGTAAGTAACCAATATCTAGTGGCCAACAATCACCATCTTGCAACTAGTAACGAGAACCAACAGAATCTGATTGAAATAATTGGTCGTAGAACGGATGTGATCAAATCTATTGACCTCCCTAATGCCATATGTAAAAGACAGGCAGAAAACATGCAAGGGAATATACTGTCTCAATCTTCTTCCAAACGTCGAACGGATCAGTTTGCCAGTTTGGAAATGGAGAACAACTGGGCCCTCTCTGTTTCTTCTACCTCTTGCACTACATATAGGTGTCACTCGGGCATCCCCAGACGTTGTAACTGCAGTGACGGAGAAGTCCTTGCTGTAGTGCTTGAGGAACCCACCAGAAAATCACTAAATGTTGCAGGCAGGATGTAGCAGCTTTTTAGTTCGAAGTGGTGAAGATGGGATTTCAATCACTTAATTGTGATTGTATTAATCATTTTGGTCTCTGTTGTGTAGTTTTTTTTTATTAATGGCAAATAGTTTTGAAGGGACTATACCCTGTTACAAGGAAGGCTCAACTGCCAGATCAAACATGAAAAAAACATTAAAAGAGGATCATATAAAGTTCAACAGTAACCCAAACAATAGCTACTAGGAAAAAGCAAAACATGGAAAAAACTGCAATTAAGCAGCCAAAAAACAACATACTATCCGAAACAGAGCAGCAACTAAAACGAAACCAGCCAGTCCAAGGGGTGTTATTTCTTGGAGGCCCTTTCAATCCTTGATTTGATTGTGCGCAATGAAGTGAATAGCGCCAGAGTGGTAGTGTGCGTTGGATCATTCACGTTCAACTTTGAGATAGCCTGATTTCTTTCCTTTTCAGTCCCCCAAATGGCTTCAGGGACCCCGCTCAACATAGAGATGCTTCTAACCTGTTGCTCTAGAAACTCACTAATGGCGTTGAAAATGGCCATATTATGATCATGTCTGTCTTTGGCCCTCCCCAATCTATTGCCCAGCGAGTTCAACTTTCTGTATATATCCTCAGTTTGATCAATTTCAATATCCGCATCATCATTTAGCTTTCTTTTCCCCTTATACTTGGTTAATTGATGCAACTCTTTCTTGATATTCTCAACCTCCTTTTCCAATAAGTCCAGTCTGAGAAGAGTATTATCACTCTCATACTGTGAGGCATTATCTTGACCAACATTGCTAATGTGTAAAAGATTTTGAACAACTTCCATTTCTTTGTTGCTCCTTAGAACACGGGCAGAGGGAGGAGAGGCCACTTTACTGAGTTTGGGGTTCTTAGTTTTGGTAGCTCTGGCTTTGGAAGAGGTGTCCAGGTTGTTTGAGGGAGCAGTGAGGATGGGAATGAGCGGGTCGCTGGGGGAGACATGAATGGCGGGGAATTTGGAGAGGCAGAGCTTATGAAGGAGGAAGATGAGCCCCTAGTGGAGGGGTATGGCCTTGGTATGTTTATGGAAATCAAGAATGGAACGTTCAAGAGAATTCAAGAGGTAATGCGGGAAACAAATTGCAAAGTGTCTCCTAAAATGGTTGAGGAAGACCAAGTGCTTGGTAGGAACAGTGATATAGCGCCCTTCAAGGGAAATGAAACGAACCATCATTTTAGTAACATCATCGTAGGGTTTCGGAATGGAGCTTACCTTAATGCCTGCTGCAACAAAGACGAGCTCCTCCCCCTTCTTCAGAAAACTTCTTTGCTTCTGCAGCTTTGTCAACCCTTTTGCTAAAAAACCGGAAGCCATCCAAATAGAGCCTAGTCGCCCCAGCAATCAGCTCCTCATTCTTCAGCACACGATGACCCCCATACTTTACCTTCCTGTCCTTCCAATTCATGGTAAAATGCACTGAAATGTTTTGGTCATGGCCTTGGATTTTTTCGATGAAGTTGGAAACACCCCCCTTTCTAAGAAGATTCCAAAGCTCCACGTTTTCCTTCCAAGCGAGATCGCAGCTAGGTTCCAATTGGCACGGAGCACCCCCCATCTTTTTCCCTCTGCAATTTCTGCGACTTCCCAATCTCTGTTGCGTAGTTGTTATATAAAGCCCAAAACAATTTGAAGCACATTTACTTCAAAAACTTGGATAAAGCCATTGATAATTTTCATAGTAGAGTAGATGGTAGACGTTAACACACACACACACACACAGACATATGTATATGCATATACATACATTATATATTTTAAAGTATATACATATATATACATTATATATATATTTTAACGTATATACATATACATTATATATACAGATATATATATATATATATATATACATTATATATATGTATATGTATATGTATATGTATATATATATATATATATATATATATATATATATATGTATATGTATATGTATATATATGTATATTACACACACACACACACACACACACACACACACATATATAATTTTGAATAGATGCTTCATAATTAACAAAAAACAATATTTATGTCAAAGGGTTGTACAAAAGAATGAGCTGTACAGGGGTATTTACAATGAAAATCAGAACTGAAATCAGAAAAATCTTTAGAATCAAATGTTTTAGCTTCCCTGATCAAGAAAAATCCTTTTGCAAGCAATTGCACTCTTAACTTCATTTTGCCAGGTGTGACAAAAATCTTCCAAATTGCATACCTCCTCCTGGAAGACAAATTTACATCTAAGTTTCCAAATAATGAACAAAACAGAATTCTGCATACAATTCCAAATACTCCTAAAAGGAATACAAATGAGAGTATTGGAATCACCCAACAAAGCTGCTCGCCAATGAAGAGGTCTTTGGAAAATAACTGTCATACTAGACTGGACAAACTTCCAACATGATCTCGCAAAATATTTTCTTATGCTAAAAATTTCTTTAGTGGCAGTTTGTGGAAGGCTTTGGGTACAGACAATCTTTTAAATCACTTTGGGTTAATTTCTACATCATGATTTACCTATGGCATATCGGATATAAGCTATGGTTGTTTTTGCTACATCTGTACTTTCATCACAGTATCATCTTGAATTGTAGCCTTTTATTGTTTGTTAAAGTTTTTTATAAATTCTTGAAACAGTTGATGTATTTCATATCCTTTCAATATATTTTCCTTAAATCTTCTGTCAAAGGCACATTTGGTATGCCTTTATTACACTCAAATTTAGTCAGTAGATGTGGGTCTAGGTTCCCATCCCTGAATCCTAGTTTCCTGGTAACTATATTTAGCGCATTTAAGCCTCACTTGAATGAAGCAAAAATTTGAGAATTTTCCTTTATAAGCCATTGATATTGCAACTTATGCAGTACACTTGGGACATGCTGTCTGAAGACTTTTAAGTATGTTTAATGTTTCTTGGAATATTTTTATAAATGCTTGAAACAGCTGATGCATTTTTCATATCCTTTCAATATATTTTCCTTAAATCATCTGTCAAAATGCACATGGGTATGGCTAAATTACATTCAAATTTAGTCAGTAGACGTCGGTAAGGGTTCCCTTTCCAGAATCCGAGTTTCCTGGTAACAATGCTTAGCACATTTAAGAATCAATTGAATGAAGTGAGAATTTGAGAATTTTCCTGTTAAAGCTATCGAAGTTTCAACTTATGAAGTACACTTCGGACATGTTGTAGTAACACATTTAAATCTGTTTAATTTTTCTCTTGCTAAAATTAATCATTTTGTTCTGTCCTTTGAATGCATGAAATTTATTAGAATTTTGGAAAAGGAGAAATACATGTTTTTTTTATGATTGAGAATTAATGATGTTTTATCACTTGATATCAATTTTTGTGAGTTGAGAATTGATGAGGCTATACAAACTGGTATTCATATTGGTGAGTATTTGTGCACTGCGAAAGAAACGGATTAGTGTAAGATAAGATCGTTGGCTAAAAGAACCCTTGTTGTTATATCTTTTCTCTGGCATTGGGAAGTCGTATGTGCACATAATAAATGTATGTGTACTATGACCTTGATCGTCAAATGCCATGAATGTAAGCTCTTAGTTTCTTAACTATTGACCCTACATGCTTCATCCAACATACACAAGAAATCATATGTATCTGTTCAATATTGATATCTATTTCAAGTTGCTTCCACGTCAGTGTAGGATCAAATGCTACATTGTCTGTTGGGATTTTTTTAGCTCTTAAGTTTTCTGTTTTTTCTGTACAGGACTCTGATGCCTCAATCAGAAAAAGAGCCCTGGAGCTTGTATTCCTTCTTATCAATGACACTAACGTAAAACCATTGACAAAAGAACTACTTGATTACCTAGAAGTAAGCGATCCAGAGTTCAAAGGAGATCTTACTGCCAAGATCTGCTCCATCGTTGAGAAGTAAGCCAGTTTCCCATTTTATGGAACTGTATGAAACAAAAAGTTTGGTTTTGAAATTTGCAATCTTCATTCATTTCCATGACGTGCATTAAAATATGATTTATTACATCTCATGTCTTTTGGATCCTTGACATATAGGGGATTTAGATGTCATGTATATGCATATTTTCTTGGTTTCCTTCTAGAAAATTTCCCCATCAATAAGACATCAAATTTAATACAGGCCTACTCCATTTTATTTGTATCCCGTGCATGTGCCAAAATATCAATCCAGCTTTGGGACTGACATGATGGTTTACTTTTTATTTTTAAACTTATGATACATTTGGGGAAACCTGCTTCCTCAAATGAGAAAAATACTATATTTTCATTTCTCTGGAATTTATGGTGTTAAGGCATATGCCTTGATGATTTTCAGCTTATGGTTGATGTGTATGTAACATACTACTTTTGTGTGTGTACGGTAATACTTAAAATGTGTAAGGGGATTGAAATTGCTGTTAGGCTTACATCTATGATAATGTGCACTATGTTGTCAGAAAATTTTATTACACTTTCTGTAATCTAAATTATTATTGAATCCATAAAAAATAATTCTCCCATTTCTATTTTCCTTAAATTAATATCCAACATGAGTATAGGTGGTTTTCTCAGGTATAGGTTTATGTGATGTGATTCTGCAGATTGGCAGATGTTATGCAGATAATACTTTTGTGCAGTGTGTTCATCATTGTCCCTGAGTAATTTTCTTTTCATTTCGTTGAGTCTATGATCCCAGTCAGAGTCTTTCAAACATTTCTAGTCTGTGGCTGAATGCATTGAAAGCTTCTCTCTTAAGTTACAGCCGTGCCACAAGCAGCATGCAAAGTTTCCACAAGTGACGATCAGTGCCCCAGGTTTATCAAAAGCAAATTTATAAATTGAGGATATCTATGTTATCTGTAGAGGAACTGAAAACTACTTTAATTGCTGATAAGAGACAAAGGGGCTGAAGCAATGAGACAAAAATCAGCTAGGGGATATCTGTTTGCAAGCTTTCAGTCTGTGGTTTTGACTGCATATTTTTGCCATATTTTTTTGTTTACCACGGCAAGAACGTTTTCCTCTAGGAAACAGTTAATGAGACAGAAGAGTATTCTCATTAAACAGAAAATGTTATTTATCACAATTATGTGTATCATTATAACTGTTGGTGAACCTGCTCTAATTAGGTTTCTTTTTGTCCTGGATTGTGCAGGTTTTCCCCAAGTAAATTGTGGTATATTGATCAAATGATCAAGGTTCTCGTTGAGGTTTGTATTGCTGAAAGTTCCAATACTTTCATTCTTCACTTCTTTCTCTGTTGTGTAAGTAGTGAAGCACATTCCTCAATCACTTGTGTGAAAAGAAAAACTTTAAGCTCAAAGGAACAAGCTGTGTTTTCACTTTCAATGGTTCTAATCTGGGGAAATTTTGAAATATAGTTTGTGTTGTGTTTTTCTATTATTAACTTTTACCAGGCCCACTTTGTCCAGGCTTTCTGATGGACATTATCATAATATGGGCTCTTAAGGGCATTATCATATACACAACTCTATTTGACATGTCTAGTGATCATCGGTTTTGAGTTCTACCCCTCAAGTTTGTTAGAATCTTTTGTTGGTGACTTTTAACTTTTAGTTCGTAGCTTTTTGTTTCTTTTGAATGAAGTTCAATTTCTCTCTCTGATTGTATTTAATGTTTAACCGTTTTAGGTTTACCCATTGTTTTGTTTATGGTTCTTAAGTGGTTTGTACATAGTTGCTTTTCCTTAGCTAAGATACCTTTACGCTAGTGCTTTTCTATCACAACTGAATACTCTTTTCGAGTCCCATTGATGTATTTTAGGTCTTTTGTGAACTTTAATTTGATTTCTTTCTTTCTACATGTGGAGCTCACCCTTCTTGGGTGCTTCAGTTGGTAGCTCAGATGGGGGTGGGGGAGTACACTAGCGATGAGTTCTCCGCATTTTTACAGGAGCATGAAACTCAATGACAACTTACCACTGTCTGCATGTCTCAACAGAATGGATGGAGAGACTTGTGGCAAAGGGCTACATTCAAAACGAAGGGATAAAATCTAAGGAGGCTTTCTCTCTCCCAACCAAGGTAAATACTATCATAATGGTCTTTGCTATGACCATTCAGGTTGGATGGAAGGTACATCAAATGGATCTAGGAACTACTTTCTTCAATGAAGATCTAGAGAGGAGGTTTGTATGACCCAACCAAAGAGATTTGTCACAGCCTGTCAAGAAAACAAGTTGTGCAAATTCGTCAATTCTCTTTATGGTCTCAAGTAGGTCCCATAGCTTGGTATATTGATTAATATCTTGTGCATCATGGATTCAATCGGAGTCCATATGACCCAAACTTCAACTCAAAGATCAAGGGGGAGGTTGTGATTCTCATTGTGTATATCGACGATCTGGCCATCACAGACAATTTAGTGAAGATAATTGATGCAACAAAGAATGGTTCTAAGAAATTACTCGACATAACCGATCTTGGGATTTTGCACGCCTATCTTGGTTTGGAGGCATGGCAAACAAGACATCACATCTTTGTATCTCAGATAAAATATACCAAGACCAGGCTCGTTAAGTTTCAGATGATGGATTTTAAGTCCATGGAGGCAAGACTGCAAATGTCTCGATCTGATTTGTCTCATCAGGTAAAGGATACTCGCTATTTTAATTGATTGGATGTCGCATTTACTTAGCCTACACCAGGCTAGATATCAACTACAATCTAGACTGCCCGGAAACGCCAACTCCCCCCTCCCCCCCCCGCCCCCCCATACCAAGCCTGATGCATACTGTGTACCGGTACGGGTATGGCATGTTTTGGGTACGCTGTGGGATACGTATCCACAGGTCCTGGGTACGGAAATCTGTATGCGGGGCGTACCCTGGGCCTGTGGGTATGTACCCACACAGTTATTTTTTTTAAGTGCAAAAAAATAAATAAAACTTGAGGGCTTTGACTGGAACTGAACCTTGGAAATTCATGTGAGATTCAATATTGCCAATAGGCTCCGAAGGGTCAAGAGAGATGAAAAGGACTTCATTTGGTTGACTTACTATTTCGGGGCTTTCTTGTTACTCCCATGGGTCCTTTATTCTTCAGTCAATTTGGAAGGCATGGGAACAAGTGAAGCACTTGGTGGTTGGGCAGCATATCTTCTCTTCCTTTGACACTAGGTGCCAAGCCTACAAATCGATTTTATTGAATCTGAAATATAATGACAAGATCCTTTCCTTGACAAGAGGCTGCTCTGCCCTCCTTTGGTTTGAGAAAGGAATTAAAATATTCATGACTTGTACAGATTTGGGAAGTGGATGGAATGAACAGAGTTAGAGCTTTCTATAAGCTTCCTAAATCTCAGTTCAGAATGTATACAATGCTCAGAAATACTTTCACAGCTTCCTCTAGTGGACTACTTATGGAGGATGAGAATAACTTTTGGGATACTATGAGGTGGCTCAAAGGACCCCCTCTCCAAGAGGCTACTTCCAAACAACTCTATGAAAAAATTGCTTTCTCCCCAAACCTTTCCCTGGGCCTTAACAATAAGTGGAATGTTTGTGAGCCCATTAGTAGATGGACTCATAGATTTAATGTTTTGTGGTCTTCTTGTATTCAGTCAAAGAAATCTTGCTTTAGATGGCTTATGATTCATAATAAGCTTGTTGTTGGTTTCCAATATTTTATAGGTTGCTGAGACTATAAGCTTGTTATTTTCTTTAAATTTTTATATATAATTTATATTTTTTACTTTTTAAAAATATATTGTACGAATGTACCCACAGCGTACCGTACCTGAGGTTTTTAAAAATTTGCCGTTTCAGCGTACTGTACCCGTACCCATACCAAAACAGTCTAGACTACGATGTTATTTATCTTTCATGGTTCATACAAGATCCAAATTTATGTTACTGTAAGCCAACAAAATGAGTGCTGATGTATGTCTGTAGTACTATGGAGCATGTCATTCCATACAAGAAGAGTTGTTAGTTTTTCTTGACTGGTGACCCATATGCAGACCATGTTGGATTTATCGATGACAGGAAATAATGGTCTTTGCTATGACCATACAGTTTTCTATAAGGACAAAACCACTGCCCTTTCAAATTCTGTAAAGTATGTTATATATCTTTATGGACAGCCCCATATGATACTACTTACACACGACAACAATATCTAAGAGAAACATATTTTCACATCAATACCATCTTTTGCATAAGCCTCTGGGAAGACCATCACCGAATCACGTTCAAAGACAGGTCACTTGATGTTCATTGTTTTAAGGCATCACTATGTTGGGGCTCTAGCAAACTTTCTTCTGGTTCATCTAGCCTAAAACAACTATAAAGCTAATATTCACTTCAATTCGATAACTCAACAACACAAAGCTTTGCTCATACAGGACAAGGATGACCATCTTACACACGGAAAACATAACCAGACATAGGCCCATTCTTGTGACAAGAATAAGTTGCAATTGTGATGCATCTTAGGACATGTAATATAATACCAAAATCTGGCCCCGTGTGAAAAGGAAAAGTACAAAAAATGGGCCCAATTTCAAAACAAGGAATATATACCAGAATCAAGGCCCATCTTGGGAAAAGGAATATACTAGAGTTGGGCTCCATCACGGGACAAGGAATACTAGTTCAATCATTGACTCATGTCTATGACAAATCTATTCATCATCTGTTCAAGCGCAATAATTAATGTTCATTATTAAATTTATAAATTCAATTTAAATGCATAGATTAGTCAAATGATCAACATGCCTTTTTTTCTGACTCAACAGTAGATCTGACTAGTCAACAACTTTTTTTGTATTTAAAAAATTTGTACAACAGTTAAATAGTCACGAAAGCTCAAAACCCTTGTCATCCTAGCAGAAAACAGTCAAACAACGATACATTTGGCCATTAAATCAAAAGAAAAGTATTGCATGAATGTGTTATGGGCAGAAACGATTTAGTATTGCTTCTTGCAAATAATAATTAGAGTACCGTGACAAAGACTACAAATGAACACACTAACAAGAAACCTTTAAACAGACAAATTAGCTTGTAATGACAGATTATATTAATTCATAAATCTGCAAGTTCTTTGCCGAATCCAAGAGGTCGGATGTATGGCCAAAGAAACTAAATTAATAGTAACTTCAAAACTAGAGTTGTGTTTGGTGAATAACCATATTATGTATTTATACAAGTGTAGGGAGGCGGTGAGGCTCGACAGATACAAGAAGAGCATCCGTTCCTCTTCTGTTGGTTTGTATTTTAGTCTTTATCATTTTCCAGTGGTATTTCAGTATGAGCGTCCCAGGCTGTGATGGCGCTGTTGGCACTCGGCAGTACCACATAATGAGAGTTGGGCTCTGGGGGTTTGACCGAAAGTGGCTAGGACCATGACAAAGCCATTGTTGTATATTACATACCTCTCATGTAAACAGCTGGTGCGTTTGGCTTTACAGACTGGCTGTTTACATTCACATACACACAGAACTGGTAAACAGCCGGCATGTTAAGATGATCAACTCCTAATGCACCTGCTATTTAAGCTCTTCCTATGGCACAACCTTTGGTGAACTCATGGGATAGTGTACTGCAATCAAACTCTCAGATCCTCCCAGATCGAAAAGGACTTTTCAAAGGCAAAATACATACTTGTATAACCAGTATGGCACATTCATGTATCCATGGACATAGTCAAGTCATGTGCTGGCACCAAATCATGCCAACATATAAAATGTTAACTGAAGACATGATCATAAGTTATAACCATAGGTTCAACTGACTTTTTTTTAGATAAGTTGTTCAATTCCAACTGTATATTCGTCTCTGTTATTAGATGCTGCTACTTTTTTTCATTCATGCTTAGTATTTAATCCTGTTAGAATGCACGAGACAGGTTTTAATCAATTTATTTACCAATCCTCCATGTTTCCTGCTTTCAGGCTGGGAGTTACGTGACAGATGAAGTTTGCCATGCCCTTATAGTTGTGATTAGTAACGCAACGGACCTTCAGGGATATACTGTGAGGGCCCTTTATCAAGCATCTCAGCGTCAGAATGAACATGTGAGAAACTTCAGTCATTATTCCTCTCCAGAGTGCTATTAATGTCAAGATGCAGTGTTTCATGAAAGATACCTTTATAGCAGAGAGGGCAGAAAGCAGAAGCTCTGAAAGTTAACTTATTGGGAATTTACATCATTTTGTTCAATCATATATCTGTGACTGTGACATTTCTGATATGTATCTCTGCTGCAAGTTAATTTGTCCATAAATCTGTAGTTAGAGTGCCTTTTTAAAATGAATTTTTAGCTAAACTTATTGTGAATTTATATCATTCGTTCAGTCTTATATCTGTGACTGAGACATTTCTGATTTGTAACTCTGCTGCAAGTTAATATTTACAGATATTGTTAGATTTTACCATTACTCTGTATTTGAGATGCTTTATTTAACTGAAGTTTTACCTAAATAAACCTTACAGGCAGTAATCCCATTTTACAGAATCTTTTCATATATTTTTAGACGTGACTGTTCTTTACAGTAGAGATGTCTTTTTAGCTAATTTTATCCCTAAATCAAGCTTTAAATATAATAAGCCCTAGCTTTTCCATAATCATACAAAAGAAGAGTATTTATCGTTATTCTTCACAGGTCTGTTTGAAGCTAACATTGTCATTAGAATATGGCAGGGAGTATCATGAATTTGATGTCTATGACTTGATCCATTTCTGCTGGTATGCAGTAATCAGGGTTGATTTCTATTTGTTATAGTGTCTCTGCAACATCAGGTGAATCCAACACTGTTGGAAAGTAATGGTGCAAGAGTTTTGCATGGAAAATTGGATGAAGATCAAGGTGGGAAGTTAGATTTAGCTCAAAGGTGTTACTTCTAATCTGTTTAAAAATTGTGTAGGAGACATATTAAAGAGGATGGAACTTGTGGTAAGGTCCTGTGAGTTTTTTCTCTTGTAAATGAAGCCATGCTTCATTGCCAACCCGAAAGGTGTGTGGTGTTCGACTTTGATCAACTTCTTTTTGAGTTGGAGGAGTTGCTTTTGTTGATGATGGTGGCATATGATATGCCACATTAATGGGTGCCAATGATTGAAAACTCAAGCAAACATGAAAAGTGCCGTTTGTGGTAGAATTGTGCAAAGATCTATTGTAGTTATGTTGAATGAAATGAAAGTCTTCATCCTGACTGCAATGCTTTTCAAAATTTTATATTATGGGAAAATGCACGATTATCTTATCCACCACTTCCGTTTGTCCATCAGTTTAAGGAGGGAACAAGGTTTACTTGTTCAACATTGTATTTATCAAAGACCAAAGTGTTGTCTGGAAATTTCTGAAGAATCAGTTGTTTTTTGGAGATGATGGTGTATGGTAACCCAATATGAATCCATACATTTTGAAATATAGGTGAGCTGTTTCTAGTCCTGAAATTTACTTCTGACAAGGCACGAGAATAAACATATTAAAAAATTAATTGACTACTACATAACCCGAAAAGAAATCCACTAAAACTTGACACCCGAGTTTTGTTGGTGTTGACAAAGGCATGTACAATCCTTATTTCTTGTTGATTAGTTTGGCTATAGTACAAGCGATACGAGATCTGATGTATTTTGCAACATCATCAACTCCAAAGTGACTTGCATCCTTGCTAAAATGAGCCTCCCAAATGAGCTTCTGGCATTCCACCTTGTGCAGTACACACAAGTATACTATATGATACTAGGGTTCATCTCAGAAGTAGTAATTTGGAATTAGTTCACTGCTGTGCAATTTTTTTTAAGGTTTTGCAAAGTTTACATGAGATGTGTACACTTTTGGCCAAGTCTTAGTTACATATAGAAGAGAACTTGAGATTGGATCAGCACTTCTCTTCTTAAGCTTGATGTTTAAAATTAAATAGAATTGCTGATGCCATTGTTGCTGCAACTTGTTTTGATTTTGCATGAACTACAATTATTCGTTACCTGTGTAAATGATGGTGTCCTTTCCCAATATGCAATGCTTCCATTGCTTACAACTGTCATTTCGGGTATTTCTGTGCTGTCACGAAGAATGATTCACTATGGTAAGAAATTGGGCGAGCAAATTGAGTGAGAACTGCCCCAAGTACATGCTTACACGTATAAATCTCTATATCAAATGGTTGTTGAAGATTAGTTAATGCAAAAAATGATGCAAAACCGTGTCTGCATTTCAATTCCTCAAATGCTTTTTGTGTGCGACTGACCAGGTGAAAGTTGCTTTGGCGACATCTTTGCTAAATTGATTCAATGATCAAGTGACATGCGAGAAACCAAGTACGAGATTCCAATAGAAGTTTACTATCCACAAGAAAATGCAAAGCTCTATGACAGTCTTTGGCTTAGGCCATTCCTGAACAATGCAGATCTTGGCTGCTTCCACTTGAACTCCATGTGCAAAAGAATTTTCTCCATTGGCGCACAACTTGCGCTTCTATAAAGTGTTGAGCACTTCTTGAAAATGGCGTAGGTGTTCTTCCCATGTTTTGCTGAAAAATAGGATGTCATCAAGATGTCTTCTCATCAAGGTGTGAATGGATGCATGATGTCATTCATCATCTGCATGAATCCCATGGGTGTATTAATTAAGTTGAAGGGCATAACCAATCATTCAAACAATTTTTTTTTGGCTTTGAAGGTCATCTACCAGATGTCCGAGGGTTCAACATGAATGTGATGGTACTCTGACTTGAGATCAATTTTGATAAAAAACTTGATGCCACAGAGCTGGTTAAAAAGGTCCTCTATTTGGGGATGAGGGCAGCAGTTCTTCATAGTGATCTTGTCAAGAGCTCTGTAATTGATGCAAAACTTTTGTGCACTATCCTACATTGGCAAAAGCACAATGAAGCTGTTGCTAAGCAAAGAGTTAGGTCTGATTGGCCTTTATTCAAAAGTTCATGAATCTGCCTTTTTGATCTCATCCTCAAGAAACGGTCAACAATTTGGAACGACATTATATGGAGGTAGTTTTGGAATCAGATTAATAGTATGATCTATTGCACGATGCTTTTGCACTGTAGTGGGTGACGTGAAGATACTCTTGTGATTGGTACCTTGTTCAACTGCTGTATTTTTACTGAATGTGCGGTATGGGATTGAGCCGCAAGTATGTTATTACTTACAAGTCTCATCATCAAGAGCACAATTTTATTACGAGAACTATATAGCTTCTTAAACTCCTTGGTACTGATAATTGAAAATATAGGGACTACTTCTGATATGCGGTATCTATGTTGAGCAACATATTTGACAATATTCCTTTCATAGATTGAATGCAGATGAAAAAATGTGGTTGCCGAAGCAAAACATTTGATTCCTCTATTGGCTTCATATGACAAAGGAATGCATACTTGACGGCATTGACAAGTGATGTGCTTCTTAGAACTGGAGCCGAACCATCCAATGGTGTATGATTGTGGGTGAGGCATCATTGGAAAATTCAATTTACAAACGAAATTTGGTGAAGTCAAATTCTTTTGACCACCATTGTCAACAATGAAGTGTACAAGCTATCTATGAGCCCACATTTAAGAATTGAACAAGTATTCTACCTTTAGATTTGAATTGGATGATAAGGCAATGTTGGTTGTACGTGCCATGACACTAGATTCCAAACCCATTATTTGTTTAACCTTATCTTGTGTCGTCGGGGTGGGATTTGATTACTCCATTTGTGCAAGCAATGCTTTCCTGGCGCAACAGTCTTCAGTTGAGTGGCTGCTAGAATTGTTTAATGTGCACCACTTGCTAGTTGTAGTTTGGTTATTTGTGTCGTTAGACTGTGTATTCTTCTGGGACTGATACAAAGATCCTTTTCCTTGCTTATAATTTGGCTTAGTTCCAGAATGTGATTTATCTCAGGACTTAGAATCTTTTTTCCTAGACTGCTGCTTCAAATGTGCAGGAAAATCTATAGCTCTAGGAAAGAAATAGGGAAGAAATCCATGTCGCTTTGGATGTATGGTCTCAAGCTTGGCATATACTTCAAAATGAGGTTTTGTTCAGTTTCTTGGAAATTGAACTTAGAAAACAAATTATAGAAATTATCAGTGTATTCTTGAATAGATTGATCATGACCTTCGTGAAGTTGAAAGAACTTGATGTACTGGCCATTGCAGTTTCCAACATTATATTAGGATTCTTGTAAGGTTTTAACAATCCTATTTCAGGTATCTACCGAAATCAAGTCCTCTTCTTGGTAATGCAATAGCTATCCCAACATTTCTTTACAGGCAAAGAAAATCTCAGATTGGCAATGTTATCTTTTCCTGATCACTAAATTGTTTGATGGCGTAATATGAACCTTAGACATTAAGCGAACTATTTAGTGCATGTGGACCTATATATTTACTTGTACCTTATATATGGCATCTGACCATGAAACAGTTGATGCATTGAAGGACATGGGTTTGAATGAGAGGATTGAACTTGCTAATCAATGATCCTTGCTTTTTCCTATGCATAATGTTGCACCAAATCTTATTGGATGTGGCAACATTCAGGCTCAAAAATAATCATACATCAACGAAAAATAAGTTGAGTAGAAAGAAGACGTCATAACAGTCCTTAATGGCTGTAAGATTCAAGTTACACTTTTAGAGCTCTATGCAATTCTATGATTTTAGGTGCCATGTCATGGATTGGGGAGATCCTGTGAAATGTTGCAAGTTTGCTCTATCTGCAATATCCCACGAGACTACGTGTGTCCTAGAGTTTTTGTCAAGTTACATGACATTCCAACTATTTGATAACCTTTGTGAAATGCTTTTGAGCATTTGCAATTCTAGTTTCTATGAAATTCTGCATATTTATTCGCAACTACTATCTATAGAGCTACGCATCTGCAAGATCCAACGAAATTCTGTGAGGTTCGGTAGATTCTTGCGCAACCCCCTACTGATCATTCTGGGCAGCAAGGAAGTTCACATTGACGTGTAATGAACGAGGAGAAGGTTGATGGCCACTTCTGCGAAGTTCCACACCCACTTGAACATGTGTGACTATACATCCACTAAATGCTTGAATGATGATGTGTTCACACAAGGTTGGATGTTAACACTCCCGACAACCTGAGAAGAGCTGACAAGAAAAAAGAGGATTCAAGTCGGGGGGTTGCCACATCTCAAGCTGAAGTGTTTCTTTGCGATATCACCTTATAGGTTGGCGTTGTGATAAATGAATGATTTTCCTTACAAAGGGGGTTAAGCTAGCTTGAGCTAGGGGATATCTTGAATAACTAAGGAGTGTTTGGCAAGAAAATTTGGCTCGGGAGAAAGAAAAGATGAGTTAGCCAAGTTTTGGTTAGCTCAAGGTTGTGAGACAATGTAGTTCTTTGTGAAGGACCATCTATGTCAGTTTGGATGGAGGTAACTTGCTAGGAGCATACACAGTTATGTGGAAAGGTCCGTAGGATTGAGTTATGTCCTGTAGAGGACGGATATTGCAATTCGTACGTAGTCGAGTTTGTAATAAAGCTATGAGTTGTAGTGGTTGCATGTGTTCTATGCAGTCAATAAAGGTGAATTTTTTTTGATGTTGCATTGTTGCGTAAATCTTTGTGGAAGCTCCTCCTAAGTGTGTAAGTCTAGGCTGCACGGTCTAAGGCTGTTGTTTACTCGACTCCCTAATTGAGACTACATCCATATCGTTACCTCTGCAAAACATATTCTATCATTCTCTCAAGTTGTTCTTACTAACATCTATTAAGATCGTGAAGGAAGGTATGAAGAGGGGGGTTATGAGTTTTGAGACCAAGCTTCTCGTACTCAAAGCTTGCGCGAGTGGGCATACAAAATGTAAAGAAGAATTCGTACTAGAACTTTAGTACCAATAGTGACATGCGAAGTTCATGTGCTCTGATACCACTGATTTGGGCCCATGAGGAAACTTGGAGGAAAAACATTCAAATGAAGTCAAATGTGTTATGTATGCGATTGATAGAAGGCTAGACTATAATTAGAATGCTAATAGACAAACGGAAACAAAAGAGCAGTAAGAAACCATGCTAGAATTGTAAATGCAATATTGGATTATGCAAAGTTTTGTACAGTGATCCAAGAGGTCGGATGTATGTTAAGGGTCCTTCTAAGAACATGCTACAAATCTTTGCTTGTTGTTATAAAGGATAAGTAGACTGCATTATTTTACAAGTGTGGAAAGTGAAGAACTGGTTGTGGCATTACAAGAAATGAAACTACTCATGTTGTGACAATTCAGATTCTCTATTTTACCATTTCCTAGAAACATTGCAGCACAACTATGCAAAACGAGAATGGCACTATGAGAGATGTGTAGTATGATTGGGGAAGATTCAAGGCATTGCACAATGACAACATGTACTTGAGAAGGTCCTCAAGTTGGTGTCATCAAATTATGGTGCAGTGTTCTGTTGTTAATCCACGAGTTAATTAAGGTGCCAAATCCTCCTAGATCAGGCAACAATAATGGCCCTTTTCAGGGAGTGAACTCTACCAGGGAGACCTATAATTTGGGGCGGTTTAAGCAAAAGAATCCCGCTATTCCAATTTTTAATTAACTTAACATAAACTTGCATAGACATTTTTTGAAGTTGTACAATTTTTTCCTATTTATGCAAGTCATAAGTGACATACAAAGTATTTATAACGAGAGCCATTGTGGAGCTAACACTACCTTACGAACTTGCCTTGAGCATCTTGTTGTAGTGTATTCACAATACTAGTCGTTTGCGTGAACTTTCATGCAAGAGCATCCATGGTAGAACAACTTCATCCTGCATGATCTAGATCATTTTGGCAAACCCACAATGATGACATCATGCTCGAAGCCATCTTGCTTCATTATGGGCAAGTGAACATGTTGTAGATCCTATGTTGAACATGTTTTAGAGTCACTCGGGCAACACCATGTCACCATGTTATGGTGTCACAGGGAGACCATATTATACTCGATGTGGTGTCACAATGGAGACATGACGTAATACTTGATATGGTGTTGGAATGAAGATACCATGTTATACTTGATATGGTGTCAATAACATGCTTGCAAGAAGATTGAACTAGGAGTAGTGAGTGTGTTTGTTGGACCACGATTGCCGTTAGACCAAAACCCGTAGGCATTAATCTCCGCTACAATCGCTAGAGTTAGGATCCACGAGAGGCGGTTAGTCCATGTCATGAAACTCACGGGGAGCACTAGATGCACATGCCAACAATCCCCCCCAGCTTTACCCGGGTGAGTTTTGAACTCGAGACCTATTGCTTTGATACCATTTGTTGGACCATGATTACTGTTAGACCAAAACCTGCAGGCGTTAATCTCCGTTACAATCGCCAGAGTTAGGATACACGAGAGGCGGTTAGTCCATGTCACGAAACTCATGGGGAGTGCTGGATGCACATGCCAACAATGTTGTATTTTGATTTTTGAGGATATAGTGTTGAGGTGTAGTGTGCATATGAATAGTATCAAATGGTGATCTATTGAGTTCCCAGAGAAATTAATGAAGAATGCCGTATTTTTTCAATTTGGATGTTCATTGTTAATGCTTCATATGCGTTGTTGTGTACTATGATCGGTTGAATGGAAACGGTTATTCATTCAATCCTTGCTCTCTCCGTCAAACTTTAAATTCATGAACTTTTTTGGCCAGTATATTCGACGAAGTCAGACCTTGCTGATGTAGACATGTGAATCATGGATACATGTTATGCTTGTGGTGGTGTCGCAACGGAGACACGGTGTAATATTTGATCTGGTGTTGGAATGGACATGCCATGATATACTTGATATGGTGTTGCTACCATGCTTGCAAGAAGATCAAACTAGGAGTAGTGAGCATGTTGTAATTTGCTTTCTGAGGATATTGTGTTGAAGTGTAATGTGCGTATGAATAGTATCAAATAGCTGGTCTATCGAGTTATTTGAAAAATTAATGAAGAACGTCATATTTTTTCATGCTGGATGTTTATTGTTAACACTTCCCATGCTTCGTTGTTTACTATGATCGGCTGATTGCAACAATTGTTTGTTTAACCCTTGATCACACTATCAAACTTCAAAATCATAAATTATTTTGGCCAATATATTCGATTTAGTCAGACATTGTACTAATTGTGCTGATGTAGAAAATGAATATGGGTACTGTCCTGTAGGGCTTGTATTTGCATGTGTGGAAGTTGATCTTGCTGCTTGGGTACTAGATGCTTGTCGTCTAGTTCCTGTCAATCCCAACAATCTCCTTTAGCTCAGCCTTTGTCCCAGAGGTCTCGTCTTGCATAGAGTGGTAATTTTGCACAAAGACAATGAATCGGCAGGGTAGTGAATGCAGATGATGTCTCTTCCTCTTCCGAGTCTAAAGAGCTTCCTATTCAAGCTTCTCATGATGTAGAACAAGTATCAATACACCCTCATGGGTCATTGTAAAGCATTTCATTGATTCCTAGCAGTTAATTCTTCTTTGAGCATGATAGGGAAGTGGGGTTGAACAAGTTGAAGAACTTGTATGGGTGTCTGGGAATGCCCTAATTGTAATGATAGCCATAAATGCTTGATTAAGGCAGTAAATCTGTAAACATGAGATAGTGACAAGAGGAGGCATGCCCTCATGTTTTTGGAGTTTCCCCAACATTGGGTTTCTCCAGGGTAAATGTTTTCTTGTGCAGTTCTGTTCTTGTTATTTTGTAGTATTTTTCGCTCTTCTTTCATGCAAATTATTTCCTTTCAATTTCAGGACATAACTCAAATCTAAGCACAAAGAAAACTGGTGAATGTGCAAATCATTTTAAAACAGTAAGTAAATCAATCAATTTGTGTTTGGAACAATTAAGATTCATGTTGGCGAATTAAGTATGCGATATCCATACTAATTACGGATCACAATGGTACCTGGATTGGGAGTTTGATAAAAGTTCTTGAGGATGTCTTCAGCTTGCTTGGTTGTAGCTGCACCCTTAATTTTATCCAACCTTCCTTTAGGAATTGACAATTTGATGAGGGTGAAAGCATCCTAAATCGTTCCATTATAATCTGCCTTTTTCATTTGAAATGCTTGTTTATACAATACCTCTACTTCTAACATTTATAAAATTCTTTAGATTTGAAATAACTTTCATTTCCAATTTGCCAAAAACAAATAATTAGATGCTCTAGAATTTTAGATGATGAGTGGTTATAACAAAAAACAACAGGAGATGCATTTAAATTCAGAAAACAATTGTACTAATTCACATCTTGCGAAAATTGGCCAAAATAAAAAAAATCATAACATAAACATTCTCTCCATTGCAAAGTCATGTCAAAAACATGTTTGCCTCCTTGCACAAGAAAAAGAGCTCCTCAAAATCGGGAAACCATGAACATTTAAAGAGCCAAACATCTTTGATCAATGTACCAAAACTCTTAGCGATCTTCTTAAATATTTGTACAAGTCTTGTCTCCCTTAGATCTCATAGCAGATAGGAGCCTTACAATAATTACAATAAAGTGCTCTTGCATGTTCCTCTTTGGAGAGAACAAAGGCGAATAAGGTACATATTAATATTGTGTAATTGTTAGCATAGAAGAGCTTGCCAAGAAAGAAAACACTTGTAAGTATACATATTACAATATGGAGAAATAGACAAATCATGCTGGATGCTAAAGATTTGCCTATGGAGTCTCATGTAACATTCTCTATGCATCACCTCCAGACTTCTATTCGTGGAATAAACCCTTGGGCTTGTCTTCCCCCACTCTACTCAATAAATATACTTCTATTATTGGAATAAACCCTTGGGCTTGTGTTACCTCGCTCTACTCAATAAATATATCCTATACTTAGGTTTATTTGTTTTTTGATATTCAAGTTCATTCTCTGTTGTCTTTTTCAATGTGTAGTTGTCAAGACGCTTGATGTAAGGGCATCTGAGTTCATAATTAATCCAATATCAACCGTAAATAGTTTGCGTTAGTTGCCTGCGTTTTGTTTTGTTAGCGGGCCATAAAGTATTGTGTTGTGTTTCTGCATCGTTGGGGTCATGCGCAAGTCCATTACACAGTCCACACAAGTTTGAGGTGTCTTTGCCCAAGCGACACGAGGTTTTGGATGTCTTTCAAGAATTTTTGGAAGCCACAAAATACTAAGGGAGCCGCACAAGTCTATCGGAATCCACAAAACATTAAGGGAGTTGTGCAAATCTATCGAAAGCCGTAGGACACTAAGGGAGCGTCACAAGCTGAAAGGAAGACGTACAATACTTGAAGTTGAACTTGAAGCCACAAAGTCTTGTTCGGGGCCATGGAACACTACAAAACTGTTTGAAATCCGTGAAGCACTGAGGGATGATCATTTAAAACTGCGCAAGTTTTAGAAAGGATGGCTGAGTCTGTAATGGATCGTTTGGGCCATTACTTCATATTGTTCCTTGGTCTTAGGAATTTGTTTAAGTTTAATGTTGGTATTGGGTGGTAGTAGTGTGGTGTTGAATGGCTGTTAGCCTACGAGCATTGGTGTGAGTTGTAAGACTATATTGTTGGCGATCGGTCTTTGTCATTGTGTAATATGTTTGTTGAATATAATTTATGATTTGCGGCTGAAATGTTGTTGTTCGTGTGATTTTGCTGTGCAATACTGTAGCAGGCTTAGGTTGGTGGCAACTTGTAGGAGAGCCTTAACCCCGTTTGTGTCAACGCTCCTCCTTTAGGCCACTATTAGTCCACTAACACATTGGGGCATCAAAAGGTTTTAGGAAATTAGAATATAGAGGCCACTCAAATGTACAAGACCATATCCCCTTCTTCTCACCAAACTCTAGTCAACCTTCAGATTCTCTAGTGGGAAGTGCAACTTCTTGTTGGGGTCTATTGGAAAATGTGCAAAATGAAGAAATGAGGAGAAAGCGAAATGCACACATTGTCATTGTGTCCGACATTTTATTATGTGAAAGATGGTTACAAAATTGTTGCACAATTACAACCGTTTGTTTGTTAATACCTAACCAGCTACTGAATTATAAGTCTTATATTTTAATACCCCCTCTCAAGACTTACACTATAAAAAGACAATTGAATTACAATTTTCAGAAGCTTTTGTTTTAATCATAGTTCTTGGACCATGTAGAACTCCATTAAGCTGTCTCCCTAATGCTCCTAAAGGCGTAGTTCCTGAGTTGAATTCCCTAGTTCTTGGATTCCACCTCCTCGAACTCCTGAATTGTTGGGCAACCATCCATATTGAGTTACTCCCATAGTGCTCCATCAAGTTGTCTCATGACCCTCGTAAGGGTAAATTACTGAGATCCACAAACTCTCGAACTATCTGGAGAACCATCCATGTTGAGTTTTACCTACACTGGATCCCTTACTGTCTTCAAAACACTAAATTCTTAGAGTACATATTCATCTTCTTCATCAATAACAAATTCAACGTTTGGTGGATTGTGAACAGAGGCCACATTTGCTTCTTTTGGATGATCTTTGAGTTTTCCTTTGAGAACATCATTAGCTCCAATGTGACAATTCCATGTTGTATGACCTCATTTCTTGCAATAATAACAATCAACTTGCCTGGTGTCTTTATTTGATTTTCTATTATTATATCTCTCACTGGAGTATAGTGCACTTTCATGTGAAGAATTACCATCTATATCGTTCGTAGTTCACTTTTCATCAACCAAGAACTAAAATCATATCTTCTAGGCTTTGTGAAGGCATTTGACTGAGAGTTAAAATAACATTGCTATATGACGAGAGCAAATTGTTCAACAAAATGGCTTTAGAGTTTTCGTCATCTACTAGAGCTTTACCCTCTGCCAATTGTCTAAGAAGAGATCTTAGATTGTTCATATGATTGGACATAGTAACATCGTCGACCATCTTGAATCAAAATAGTTGAAGCTTTAAAGAAAATTTGGCATTCGCTGCTTTTGTCCCAAACAACTTATTGAGGTTATCCCAGATTTCTGTGGACGATTTATTTAAATTTATATGATGGAGTTTAGAGTCAGAAAGAGTAAGCCAGATTATAGCTTTCGCTTTATCATCGCGGTTTTCCCACTCTAACAATTTAGCAACATCAATGGGTGGTTTTGCTTTTCCATTAACTATACCCCACAAATTTTTGTTCATTAATTGCATTAGGAGTTGAACCCAGAATATTTGTCTATTGGAAAATAAAACTCCATTTTAAAAATATTTATTTAGACCGATAAAAATGTGGATAGAGAGAAGAATGAATACCTGGATAGTGCCCTAAGCCACTTTGAATGTCTTCAAATTTTGACTTTTCCGATTGGGTTAATGTATTTAAAATGTTTGAGACAATCTAAAACTCATATGGTGTGTTTATAAAACCTTGAAATCCATTTGATGAATCATTCGTTATTGAAACTCGTCCAAAAAGCTGTTCGCGACAGAGAAATTAATGGTTTATTTATGCTTTGCAATTGATAAATTAATGGTGGCTTTGTTTTTGAGACTTTTAGCCCTCGTGATCAATTTGCAAGCCCTTTTATGACCGTAAATTCCGTTTCTGAAATTTGTGATTGCTTTGCAACTATTCTAGAGATTCACGACTATTTTGCGACAGTGGAATGATTCTTTTTCAACTTCGTCTGAAACCCTTCACGACTATATCCCTCTTCAAACTATTTTTAGTGAGCCTTTTTTACAAATTATATTAGGAGCAAACCATACTAGGAGGGTTGCATGAACTTGAGACTGTTATATTTTGAACGAGTCCTTCAAGTTCCTTGGGCTCTGAAATCAATGTTGGAAAACATGCACAAGGAAGAAATGAAGAGAAAGCGGAATGCACACATTGTCATTGTGTGTTTGACATTTTATTATGTGAAAGATGGTTACAAAATAGTTGCACAATTACAACCGTTTTTTAGTTAATACCTAACCATCAACTGAATTATAAACCTTATATTTTAATAGGGAGATTTATTCTCTAATATTTGCATTGCCCCTTTTGCAGTGATAGACAATGACATTGATGTTTTCTTTGTCTTGGGCACAATCAAAGATGTTTGATGGAACTATAGTTCAAAATCTCATACTCAGTAAAACTGGCAGCTCAAAAATTCAAAAATGAGCTTAAATAGCATGTAAAACACTATTAAATGACATGAGAAATGAATTTAGAGAACACATCTGAATGTTTATCATTGATTTTCTACCAAGAATGAGTATAGTGCATAGTTCTAGACCAAAAAGGAGTACAAAGTACAAAGTACAATGCTCATAGAGTCATAGACTATGGTCATCAATGCTCCAAAATATACTAATGTCAAATATGAATATCATCTCCAATGCCTAATGTTTTGCCCCCGAAATATCCCCTTCTCAAAAATAACAAGTCGAAGACCCTGAGCCTATTTTTGTTTCCCAATGGGTAAGGGATGAAAAAAAGGGAAACTAGTCTTGATAAATTATTTGTAAAGTGCATAATGAAATTTTATTATAAGCACTTAAATTAATTATTTCTGACAAAATAAGAAATGCAAAGAAAAATTTACTTTATGTTTTATTTTCCCCTAGTGGAAAAATGCGACCCATATGGGGACAAAATTAAGCAAGGGGAAAATATTAAATAAGGTAAAGTGAGTTGATTGGTCTTTTGTGTGGCAAGAAAAGTTATAAAAGCAAGTCGCCATGGATAGAGAAGACATCTTTTTTGCAAATTGGTACAAGTTTGCATGCTTTCCATTTTTAATTCAAAGGACGAAAACCCTTTGTAGTTTTTCTTTAGAGGACGAAACCCCTCTTTGGCATAGGAAGAAGAATGAAAAATCTTCTTCCTTGGTGTTTTCCATTGAGTTTTCAAGATTCTATATCTGAATTCCAGCAGTTGAAGGTCGAAGTTGCAGATTTCTAATTGTTCTAGGTAGGGTTTGAAGGTGGAAGGTTGTAGCTAATTTCTACCTTTCATTTCTAGCTCTTCTATAGTGGTGTGACCTACCTTGTGGATGTTTCTGAGTATTTTAGGGCACATTTGGATCATATCTGATTTTCAGTTTCATAATCAAATTCTTAGAGGCCAATTTCTGCTGGTTTGCATATTTTTGGGCTTGGGAAACGCCATTTTCAGCTATGTAACCGTCATTCTACAAATTTTATAATAAAATTCCAGCCCTTTGATTGGTCCGAAATCTGGTATTTTTCTGATGTTCTTGCATAAATAAAAATTGCTGATATGTTTTGATAAAGAATTGGGTGATTTTACTTCAGTTTTGTTTATTTGCAACTCCTAGAGCAAGTCACATTTTCCCTCTTAAATTCAGATCTGCATTAAGCTGCCAAAAATATTTTCTATAAATTGTTAGAAATCAGATTTGTAGCTGTTCCGTTGGGGGCATAAATTGTCCGATTGGGGACATTACAACCTCTTGTTAGTGGAAGGTAACATTTTTTTCCTCCTTTACATCAACATCGTCCATAAAGATATCATTTGCATATTAGTACGGTTTAGGGGGCCGATATCTCCCAGGAACTATTATACCAGTTCCAGAGGGCAGACTAGATCCACTAGGTCCTTGAGACATACTACTTTCAAAAGACAACACAGGGGAGGTCTCATCATCTCACCTACTCTTCCTCTTCTTCGGATCATCACACTATTCTGAGTTTCTTCTAGTCAGCCTCGGATGTTAGCAGAGATGGGTTTACCATTCTTGGATAGACATTCCCCATTGCTTCACCTGGGTCTTCTTTCTTCTCTTCTTCTTCCCTTCTCATGCTTTGTACTTCTTTGGAAACCTTTTGGTTTCCGACTTCCCTTCGCTTTTGGTCTTTGACCTCTTCTCTTGCTTTGTACTTCTTTTGGAAATCTTTTGGTTTTTCGCTTTGTATGGACACATTTGTACTCTGCAATCCCTTTGACCTACTTCTGTGGTCATTTGTTGGGCATTAATATAATTTTCTTATTTTATCTTATCTAAATATGTGATGTCCTCCTCGGTAAACATGGGCTGCTCATCTAGACCCTTAGGCTCAACAATCCACTCGGTATATGGATCGGTATCATCCATGTCAATTACATCATGACCCTCTCGCCCCTCCACTTGTTTCATATGAAGACAAATTGTACCAAACAATAATAGGGCCATTGAGGTGTTGTTTTGTCAATCTGCTGTACTTCTTTGTGTGAACAACTTGAAACATGCTCCAATTATGAGCATGTCTAAGGAGCTACACGAATTTAACGAAATGTGGATGAGTAGCTTCTGAATATTTGGTGTACGTGCACCATAAACTTCCCACCAAAAAATTGCAAATAGGATATTAACATATTCATAATTTTGTTAGTCAACTAGGCCCAAATAAGTGAAAGAAGTCTAGTATCTATGATTAATGAGACAAAAAACAAATGACTCAATTTGTTTTTATTTAAGCGTTGGGCGTTTCTCCTTCAAATGCATAGAAATGAAGAAAAGAGGCTCTCCTTTGCATTCTTGTAAATTTGCAGCTCATCAAGAGTTACGTCTGTAATATCTTTGTCGGGGATCATCCTTTCTATGCTGTTTAGGCCATCCATAAGCTCCTCATCAACCTTAAATGAAACAAAATAGAGAAACTTGGGGTTCAAGTTGTAGGGCACAACATGTTTATGTCAGTGGAGTTGCTTGTTCCATCTCCGATCAATTATGCCCCAAATGGATTCATTTTTTTTAATTTACTCAATGATTTTTTGTGCCCTCTTTGGCTAGGTCCATGGCCTGATACAAATGACCCATTGGGTGTTATTCCCCATCCACTAAGCGAAGAACTCTAAACAAAGGCTTTGGAACCTAGAACAAAATAATGGGCAATTTAAAATCAAAATTATGAAAAAATTGAACCCAAAATTTTATAAATAATAAATAATAAAGAGTTAAAATTTAAGGTTAACTTAAGGATTTCATTTGTGTGCTTTGCAAACACATCATATAAATGATATTGACGACACTTTTTCATTCGACGTTCCTAACATAGGGAGACTCCAACCACCATGTACTCACAAATATGTTCTTAAGAGATGTTAATAAGGCCGTAATGCTCTGCAATGTGATGAAGATTGTGGCGAATCGTGTGACTCCCACTTGCACAATCACCTTTCCATTAGTGCGCTCTCTCATCAAGCTTAGCACCCGAGTGTGATTGTAGATGAATTTTGTGATATTTCTTGCCTCTTCAACCACATTTTTCACCCATCTCATCTTTCTTATGTCTTGTAGTAGGAGATTAGTGCAATGGGTTGTGTAAGTGGTCCAAAAACGTGTAGGGCACTTCTTCTTAAGAAGTCTCCCTGCTACTACATATGTTGCTGCATTGTGTGTCACAACTTGGATGGCGTTCTCCAGACTCACTTTTATCACCACCTTATCCAACATATCACACAAAGTGTTTGCATTTTTCACTTGGTGGGAGACATCAATTGACTTCAAGAACACCAACTATGCACTTGAGACCACTCGAAAATAAATCAAAGTGCGTTTTTTCCCATTTATGCACCCTTAAAACAAAATGTTGCAACCCTTGTTACACTTTTTTTAGCTCATCTACTATAACTTGCGTATTTTGGATGGCATCTTCCAACAATGGGCCACTCAAATCATGAGTAGCCTTGAACCCCTTCTAGACAATAGTCAATGAAGTTACCGAATTCTCCCAATATGGCCTTTTTGCCACATTGAATGGAATGTTGTTGTAATACCAAAAGTTTTTTGTAGCTACCTTGCTTTATCATTCAATTTCTGGTTCAAACTAGTACCTTTCCATGAAGATTATGCCCCAAGCCTCTACTTTGAGGAACCAAAGAAATCTTTATCCAACTCCATATGTAGCTAAACTATCTCCAGTATGGAAGCCTTGTTTCCATCCTTGTTCACATCCCCTTGGAGCTAGGGCAATAGAAGAGGCTCCCATGTCATACTCTCCATAATCATCCCTTGCGACCCTCCTATTCACTAGGTCTGCAATTACTTAAACTTTCCTCATTTTCCTCTTTTTTCTTTGTATGACTGGCAAGGTGAGCAACCATCTCGTTTTGAGCCTCTGTTGGCACTTGGTTCTGCATCTTTATTTGCAATTCGTGCGAGGGGGCTTTTGAGGTGATTAATGCATCCACTCATCTTAAACCCATAATAATTGCATATGACAAAATTGGCGCTTGTAATCAGTTCACAATACTTTTAAGAGGGGTCATCAAACTTCATAGGCTTACTACAGATAACTGAACTGGATGATGATGCCATTCTGGGATGTATACCGCTGCAAATTGAAGGCAAAGTGAGACAAGTAAAAACCCTAGAAAACCAAAAAAAGTTGTAGATCAAAATCCTATGGCTAGTGTCTATCAAAGGAAGAAGTAGAATAAAATGTTAAATCAAACAAAAAAAAATCAAGCACACATCTAAAATGGAAAAAATATTCAAAACAAATTTACCAAAAAAACTAAATGAGGACACTTATCTGATCAAATCCCTGTGAAAATCCTTTGGAGCCAATGGAAACCACTATCAATCACCTTCGCAGCAACTGTGAAATGCACAAAATCACCTAGCAGAGAGGAAAGAGAAGAAAATATGAAATTTTGATTAAGAACATATTTTGTTTTTTGTTGGTCTGTTTATGCAGCATTAGTGGAGTAATATGCACAGGCTCGTGTAGTTTTGGCAATTTTTGCCGTGTTTTGGTGAGTTTATACTTGCGAGTTTTCTCTAGATAATCGACTCATGAATTTTGTGACAGTTTTTTCCTTTCATAAGTGAGTGGCGAGTACTAGTGAGTAATCGTTGAGTTTTAAAGCACTCGATGGGACTACCATCCAGTCTTTCTTTCATCGGCCCATGTTAGGGGCTGCTTGCTCCCCCAACATGACTATTTTGTATTGGTACCCTAATCATGTGGGTTGGGAGCTTCACAGCTTTGGGTTTAACCCTTGTTTATTTTCAGTGCATTTGTTCTTTTATTTAGTTAGTTGTTACTCCTAGGGCCCTTTTAGTCTAACACTTTCTGTTGTAATTGCATTTGTTCTTGGTTTTAGTTAGTTGTTGATCCTAGGGCCCTTTTAGTCTAACACTTTCTGTTGTAATTGAATGTATTCTTGAGTGCCATTGATGCAATTTGAGCCATTTGTGGATAATAATATAGTTAGTTTCTTTCTTTCTGCCTCAGACACCATCATAGGTAGTATTCAGCAAATAAGCAAAAACATTGCTGAAAAGGGCATTCAAAATCCCTGCTTGGAGAGCTGCATTGCCAACTTAGTGATCTTTATCCAGCAACCTCAAAACTGGATTGAGGAGCTAGACAAATTTGTTGTTTATCTCAAAAACAGATTTCAGCTGCCCCGAGGGCATACAGAGCTCATGGAGAAACTGTTTCTAGCATGCTGAGTTTGTTCAGGAGCCTTACCATTGTCAAAAGCATCATGCTGTTCCCCTGAAAGCTTAGTAGAAGCAAACATCAGGGGTTCTAACTGAAAAGTCCCAGTCTAAAAAATTGAGCTGTGTCTGCCACGACCATCTGGAAAGGAAGTTCTTCTATGGAAGAAGGGACTTCTTCTTGGGCCAACCAGGGGTGCAACGACTCCACGAAAGGTTCAGGATAATCATAGCCAAAATAGTTTGTTCCTGTACCCAATTACATGCTTGATGGAGGATCCGATTTTGTTTTCCCAAGTGCAATGATATTTACAGTCAATAATTCTACTAGTATAGGAACACACAGTAGTTTGGTTAAGTATGGTATGCTTTGTAAATTTTGTGCCCCTTGGAACAGAAAAATCACAATTTATTCAGCTACTGGGGAGATTGTTATAATGCCGACGAATCTTAGGCCATGTCCATAAACTTCGACTGTTTTTCTTCTCCTTATTATGCTTTTAGGCATTTCATATTTCATTTTTTTGGTTCACAGGCAAATATTTTGTAAAGACACATTAATGTAACCCTGTATCCCATAGTTCTGTTTCCTTCCAGGTGTAGACATGGGTGAGTGTATATAATCATATTTTACATACTCGCAAGTATTTTGTCAGTCTGCAAGTAACTCGCCAAGTCTGCGAGTAATTGCTGAAATTTAAAGTGGGGGAGTAATTTTGACACATACTTGTGAATCTACCAATACCAAGTTTTGGCGAGATTTCGGAGAGTACTCGCCAGTACTCAGCAGCACTCGCCAGTGCTCACCAATACCTGTGGTGAGTACTTGCCAATATTCATTTGATACCGTATTTTGTATAAACTTCATGTTTTCTTAAGAAATTTAAGTATTTTCTAAGTTTCCGAGTATTTGCCTAGTCAATTTTTTTTAGATCAGTGGAGTATGGATATGCATACTATGGTATATATATTAATATAATATTGACTTTTATCGTTTAAACATATATTAGATTATATTTTTGTATGAATGTTCATGTATCCACAGTGTATCCTGGGTTCTCTGCAAAATTGGTGTAATTGTGGTTTAAGAGATTATAATTGTTCAAGTAATGCATTGTTTTTGATTTAATACAAGCTACGTCATCAAAATTACAGAAAATTGTGGTAAGTATTTTTTAGTTACCGTGTTTAGTCATTTATATTAATAGTCCTTTATGTATATATGCTATATCAAACATATATCACTGTTTATTGTAACTTTGCCATTGAATGTAATAGAATAATTACTGTTTTGATCCATGTAATACAAAAATTGTTCTTCCACATAAAATATGCTTGCGCTTGAATTTACCATTCATGCAATGCTATTCAACACATCATGTATTTCTTTCTTTCTTGACAAACATTTGGTTGTATTTGTATCAGGAAAGTCTTGTTCGGGTTACTGTTTGGTGTATTGGCGAGTATGGTGACATGCTGGTAAACCATGCTGGTGAACTTCATGGGGAGGAGCCTTTGACAGTAAGTACATCTGTGTGTGCCTGTGCTATTGAACTCTCCGTTTATTCTTGCATGCATAAAACTATCAACATGTAAGTTGCATATGGGATGCTGTATCTGATGCTTGGCACATAAGATTACAGCTGATTATGTTCATCCATGAATGAACACTGATTGAGAGGAAGCATCTGCCGAGGATTCAGATTTTGCTGACCAATGAGGCTCTTTTGTCTCCTCTTATTCACAGTTTCATGGTCCATTTCAATTGTCAGATCTATTTAAATATTTGCTGAGTTTGAAAACCTAGACTGTTCTATTTTCTTGCAATTCACAGTGTTTAAATTAATGGTAGATTATAAAATTTGGACGGTTGTATTTGCTTGTTAAGTGCTACCCACTGAAAAATTTGGCTCACCCTATCTTCCTATCCACCTCCGATACTCTTAGACTTCACAAATTTATTCCCAGAATATGTTGTCTTATCAGTAGACTCCCCATAGCTTCACGGAAGCAGGGCGGGGCTAATTTGTTTTTGAACATGCATTAAGAAAGGGTTTCACTTGAAAGACAAGGCTGAGTTTGAAAACCTAGACTGTTCTATTTTATTGCAATTCACATGTTAAAATTAATGGTAGATAATGAAATTTGGATGGTTGTATTTGCTTGTAAGTATTACGCACTTAAAAATTTGGCTCACCCTATCTTCCTATCCACCTCCGATACTCTCAGACTTGACAAATCTATTCCCAGAATATGTTGTCTTGTCAATAAACTCCCCATAGCCTCACGGATGGAGGGTGGGGTTAAGTTGTTTTTGAACATGCATTAATAAAGAGTTTCATTTGAAAGACAAGGCTCTGCTGCAGATGACACTCGTTTTTTAATTTATAAAATGTATTTGGGGATTCTATTTTGTGTCACAGATCATGAATAGGACTTCTGGCAAGAGCTGCTAGATGTACCAGGTTACAACACTGAAAATTCAGTGTCATGATTATTTTCAAAGATAACAGAGGGTAAATATCATGCTGTGTTTTGGAGTCGTCAGAAAGAAGAGTGAAATTTTATTATTGTCTGTGAATAAATAAATCAGATCAATGGGACTGTAAAGTACAATCAGCCTTGAAGCCACAAGTATAGGTGTGCCTGAAAACATTCCTCATAAAAGGAAAAGCACATAAGACATGATCGTTAGGTTTTGTGTTGTGACAACAGTCAGAGATATGAGGATAATTAAGGAGTCTTTTTCAATTTAATGTGTTTGAATGTTTGTCTTCTGTTGGATTGAAAAAGATGTAGAAGTGCATTCATTCAAATGAAAATGAAAGATCTATCATAAATGTTTTTGAATTCTAGGCTGGTTAGAAAGATTTTAATACATTAAGAAAGAATGAAATCTTATTAATAACCACAAATTACCAAAAAAGGTCAATGAAATTTGATAATACATCCAATTACAATATAAAGTGATAGGATAAAGGGACCCTGGGCACAATGACCAACAATAAAAACAGACCAAATGCACTAAAAGTAAACGTAGGGTAAACCCAATGCAGTAAACCTCCTAATCCATGCAGTTAGGGTAACAATACAAATAGCCAGATCCATATCACTGTGAAAGGCCGATGCATGATCTGAAAAATCTAAAAAATGCTCCTTGAGGAATATCGGCCGAGGGGCCCCAGGTCCGGTGATCTTAGGAGGAAGCAAAGCCCTTGTCCTAGAACCCCTTCTAGCATCCGAGGTCGAAGAAAAAGCTCTTGTAGCATGGCACCAAAGAAATTTGTAATGCATGCTTGCCTTTGTGGCCCACAAGGTGGTCGCAAAGAAGTAGAACCACGACACTGAGAAGCTGATCCCTGTCACTCAGATTAGTGCATTGGGGGTATCTTAGGAGTAGAACTGTGCAAATATGAGCATCCCCTCACTAACCAGCCCCCTTAATGTGTGAAGCATCATTATTCAAAGGTTGCTTAGTGCCAACAACCTCTGTGAGGTGATGAAAGAATTAAGTAATCAATTCAGAGGCTCTAGGGGTACTAAGGGCTCCTTGTAATGATCTGCATCAAAGGGTGATAACCTATTAGAGAAAAAGGGCCATGCACCATTGATTCGGGTACCGAAAGAAAGTGTATAGAGAGTTGCTTGAGTCTCTGTAAAGACAATAGTATCTCCCCTGGATCTCATAATAAATAGGGCATCAAAAATTGAGATGCTCCTCAGTATCCACCTCCTGGAGGGAACAAAGATGAAAAATACAGACCTCACATGGAATATAATCATTAGTCTCAAGTTCAACAAGTGATTTGTGTGAGCATGCCTCAATTGGTTGAGGGGAACCTCAAACTATGGGACCACTGTTGTTGGGGATAGTCAGGGCCATGAATGACACCATTCACCACCTGCAAGAAGTGGTCAATGTAAAAGGAAATATTGGGGTTTCGATTGAGAAGGAGAGGTCTAAGTGACTTGGATGTACTGCTTGTAAATATCCTCTCTGATAGCTAGAATAGAATAGAGGAGCAAACTAGTCTCAGAAGACCAGCAATGTCAATATCTGTTGGGGCCCAAAGATGCAATCCTCTTAGAAGAACATAAGGCTAAGTATGGATACCTTGCATGACGAGAAGCTAAATCCTCCACGGGTCCAAGTTTGTGGATGTAGAAAGTAAGCCTGAAGATGGTCTCAAGCATAGTTCAAAAACTCGTACTCAAACACTACTTGGCAGCACAAAATCTTATCTCATACTTAGGACTCGAGAGATTCTTGACAATTACTTGCAACCTTATCACTACTTTAAAAAACATATTCATAAAATAAACTTGAATATTATGAAAAGCATTGTTAATTAATATGGGAAATGAATGTAGAGAATGCATAATGTATTCCTTTATATGCTGAAAACCCTTGCTCCAATGGCGTGCCTCAATCACATTCACTGTATTTGTAAAGGAAAACATCAAAAAATGTAGAATTCAAATGTAAAAATGACTTATTTTTAGCTGTGTTATATACTTTTGCGGTCAAGACGACATGGAAGACTCAACGAGTTTCACCGAGTAATGATGAATTAACTCAGTGAAACTTGTCGAATTTTCCGTGCTGAATTAGTTTGCCAAGTTACAAACAATCTCTTGTCTACCATGTACTTTGCGAGTTCTCGCAAGTATTGGCAAGTTTCATCGAGTTCTAAAAGAGAGGTCTCAAGGCACAGAGGCTGGATGGAAAACTTAGCTTGGATGATGCACTAAGGAGCAATCTGTTTTTAACGGATCATTCGCTGAATCATGGGAGTATGGACCCTCTCAAAACAAGCCCAATCAATGGAACCTAGACTAGGTCCCCAAACCTTGAACCCATATAAACCCATTGGCTTGATGACTCTATCGAAGAGGCGCATCTTCAATGGGATATCTTGGAAGTGGATCTAAAAGCATTGGTGCTCCAAGATAGAAAGGGAGGCATATCCCTTGCAAATGTGTGTTCGAGAGGCATGCTTCACACTAAAATATGGTTTGGAAAATCTTACTCCCAAGTAAGTGTAAGTCGATGTAATCTCCAAAGGTTCCTCTTTGTAAAGGATGTGGAACCATGAAAGAGAAAATTTGGAGATGTTGAATATCATGACCATAGTTTTGCTAAGGTTTTCCACCGTAGTTTGCAGAAATGAGAAAGGACACTAAGTTGTCGTTGTAAACACTTTGCAAAGTGAGAGAGGAGAAAAACGCCATTGGCAAAAACAAGTATGGCAATCACCACATCATGCAAAACGTAATCATCATTTGCATGTGTATGTTGTCGAAGAAAATCCTCTAGCTCATCATGTAAATGCTGAAGAGGGTTGGAGAGAGAGGCATCCCTGCTTGACCCGAATGGTACTCCTCCCAAAAGCTATAAAGACCACAAGAGGTACGAAATTGTTTGACAACTATCTAATAGAGCCTCCAAGCGGTGGTAATAAGAGAGTTAGGAATTCGATATTACACAACTTTTGGAAGAGCAAATGTCGTGGAACCGAGTCAAAGGCTTTCCGGAAGTCTAAAAAACAACAAGACTTTGGAAGACAGATGATGAGCCTCCTTAATTATAGCCCGGAGTGTAAAGATGTGGTTAACCGTCTGGTGTTCCCTCCTTAACCCAACCTGCCCCTGTTTTGAGATTCCACCTCTCTAAGCACTCTGAAAATTGCATGTCTAAGATTATGGCATAAAGTTTGTAAAACATATGTTCAATCATAATGGTCCTATAATTGCTAGGGTTGGAGCTATCCCCAATCTTAAGAATAGGATGGATTATGTGCTAGGTCCAAGAATGAGGATAACCAAAGCATGGCCGGGGTTTCAATAATCATGGAGGTGGAAGGCTTATTCAAAAAATACCAAACTCTTCCAGTAGACATCGTAATGCCATACCATTTCCAGATTTCATAAGATGGGAATTTGGTATTCTAGGTGAGCATGTGCTTGAAGAGGAAATAAATGGCCATAAACACCTCCCACAAAAGACAAATAACATCAGCGATTATGATGGAGAACAATTCGAAGAAAGAGCTGAAGAGAAGGACGCATCAGCCTCCACCAGTGTTATGGCTCCGAATGATCAGCATGTTGAAATTGATCATTGTTTAGATCTTTGTGCAAATAATAAATTTAAAGGTGATGAACAAGAAGCAGTAGTAACAGAGAAGAACCATTCCCATAAGGGAGAGGATAAAAGACAACCCGCTGGTCTGTTTATCACAATGGACAATGATGCAGCCAAAGATGAAGAATCAAACTTCGGAACTAGCCACCAAATATCTTAATTACTTGTGAACAAGGTATTAAAGAAGAAATGGATGAAAGGCTTGTTGAAGGTCCTAGAATCAAGTACATTTCAAATTTGTTGCCACCTAGCTTACCATCACACAGAACTAATTATCATCACCAGTCTGATTCAAGTATGGGAAGATTACAGGGCACATTAAGTGGTAAGGGGTACTCCCATCCTTTCAGGGAAAAACCAAGTCATGCATGTACAGGAGTTAAGATGAAAGTAACAAAAGATGACCTTCTCCCCAAGATCTATGTGATCAAATCTAGCAATGAACTAGGTGGATGTCAAAACACGATTATTCAAAAGGGAGTTGATATTTGCAGAGAATCTTCTATTATAAAGATTGACATTAAAAAGTTGGATATTAGGGATTTACAAGGTATGAACATTTTGGTGTTTGATGATAATTTGTTGGCATCTAATGTTTGCATGGATGACGAAGAAAAAGTGATGACCAAAGAACCAAAAGAAGAAAAGTTCCAAAAATGTGAAGAAGGTTTTATGGTTGAAGTCACCACTCTGAGAAATACGATTGATGATCAACCTGCTGCCATTTCCGGAGCAGCCAACATTCCAAAGAAAAAAAATGTCGTTCATGGCCTTGAAGAGAACTATGAAGATGTCCCATATATACAACATCCAAACATGAAGGTTTGTCATTGTCCTAAGAGGCATAGAAGTATGGTAAATTTTTCGTTGTATGATTATCCATTTCAGATTTGCTTTCCTCATGAAAAGTATGTAAGAGACAAAGATAGAATGGGAATTATGGATGACCAAATGAGGCAAGAATATTCCTTGGTTCAAAATCACCTTTTCAGATACTCTTAAGGTATCGGATCCGGGTAACTATCCACATTTTACCCAAGTTATCCATTCTGATTTTGCTATCTTAATAATTGATTGCATGAGTTGTGAAGATGGAGATGTTGTGTTGGGAAAGCAAGAAGCTAATGTACATTTCAGAATTGATGTCGTTTAACGGGCTTACTTCTATATGGGAAAGATTGGAAATGTTTGGATAAGTAGTTGCCTATTAGGCAAGATCTCTTTAATGCTTAATGGGGCAACAATCTTCTACTTCCACATTACATTCGGCTCAACTATTGGAATTGTTGAGGGGATCCCAACAAAATCTACGTTGACAAAGGAGGATGAGCATTTTTATAACAACTTAAGCATGTACTTCAAAAAAGGACTCGTGAGGGACCATGCATGTATGGTTGCAAATACTAACGAAGTGGTAAGGTTACAATCTTTACAAGTCATAAGCCACTCTTCGGAACATCATGATGAGCTTGAAGGCAAGCATAAGGAGTTGGTCACCATTGTTGAGACAATAAAGAGTGGGGTTGATAGGGTTTTTGCAGCTGTCGTAAGTGGGCTTCCAGTCACCATAAGCCCAATGCGGAGTAATGAAAATGACCTCTTTGCTACTATATGGTCAATTCCAGCCATCTACATGTTAGTAATTAATAAGAGGATGCAACACTTCAGTCATGCCTTTGAGATAACACTTGGTTGGTTGAGTTTCACTCACATGTTTTCAGTTTGTACCTCATGTCACAAGATCTTCTATTACTGAAATGTTGAGTATGTTGGTAAAAAGATGATTCTTCAAGGTATGATTGGAAACGACGCATGTATAAGTTTTTTGAACTACAAGCTTGCTGTCATAAAATTCAGTTTTCCGTATAACTTGCTTGCTGCCATAAGCATAGGGACAACCCTTAAAAGTGATGATTTTGAGTTTTCAGTTTTCCTTGCATGGGGTTTCATGGCTAACACTCCTAGGGTAAATCTAAAACACATGACGGATCATGCCTTGAATAAATTGATGAAGTTAGTTGCAGGCCACATGGAAGATAAGGAAATTGTAATGTGGAAGCCCATACACGTTACCATCAGCCTTAATGTGATTGGTATGAACTTCATCAACCTTCCTCTAGTGTTGTTTCCAATGAGAAAGGGAAAATTTTCAGCCCCTTTGGAGAGTAGCACCTTCAACAAGCAGCATGGTACTTCTATTTGCTTACTTTATATTGGAGAAGTCAGCCATTACCTTCCGGACTCACAAGGAGAAGATGCTTGCTTATAGTATTGAATGGGGTAGCCACCAAGAGCCTAAAGATTGTGAAGATTCCATAAGCAAGAAGACAATGGTGGGAATTAAAGTAGTGTTGTCAAACACTCATTCAAAGAAATTTGCTCCTCATGAAGATACACAAACGAAGTTTACAAGGATTACATGGGACCCAGGTGTTTGTGATTGCTTGAGGGCAAGCAATCTTGGGGAGGGAGGACTGTAATGTCCCTTTTCTCCAAAATTGCAGACTATTTGGAATTCTGGGCAAACCTTCTTCATGATTAGAAGAAATAATATAAAAGAAGAATAAAGGAAGAATAATATAATATAGTATGTTTTTATTAAATAAATATTTATAAGTGTATGGGTCGGCCATGGTGGAGAAAATAACATGAAAGGTCATGAGGTATATGAAAGGTTGTGCCTTTTCATATTTTGGTGCCAAGGCCTGAAAGTATTATAAATAGGGGATGTGGGCATCATTATGGGATATCGACTTGTATTGTAATCAATTGAAATTGAGAAATTATTCTCTTTTCTTGCCTATTGGGACGCAACCCCCTTAGAGGTCCATTCAAGAGACTAAAACCTCTTGTTTTGACTTAAAACAATTAAGCATTCATTGAAGATTACACAATCCAAAGCTATTTTATTGAAATCTGATTCCAACTGTACATTTCCAGAAAGTGCGACTTGCATATGTGTTTATATCTAATTATTTTGATGCATATAATTTCAGATATTCAATCTAAATCAGGTCACCTATGCTTTTAAAGGATTATATAACAATTTGCACACTGTTTAAGACCATTTTGAAGCCAAATCAAACTAATTTAGAGTGCTGTGATTTACCAGTCTTCAATACAATTTCCAGATTTATATATCTTGCTCATTCTGAATCTATTTGGGTCTAAAAGTGTTCTGGATGGTCAGAAATTGATTTAATATTGTTTAGAGATCATTCTCAGTTGAATTAGCACACAAATTTGGTGAAAATATTTCGCTGTTACAAAGGTACAGTCTGCTGCCATTTAAATACCAGAATTCTGATATACTGTTTAAGACTTTAAGTCCCTAAAAGGGACATTATTAATATAACCTCAAGATTATTACCCACAATTGCATGTGCATATCTTCGAAACATTAAAGCAATCTAGATGCTCATATGACTAAGGTATAATGCCTACTGATATATTATCCTTAGATGTGCAGGAGGGCAATGGCCTTCCTCACATGAAGAATACAATATAGAATAAGCCTGTGGATCTGCATTTACCCATACCCTCTAGCTTCTTGTATAAATAAGGAGGTTTCGGATAAGAAGAGATCTCTATTTTTAGGGATAAAAGCTCAAAATACACGAACCCTATTCTGAGGATATCCAGTGAAGATATTTTTTATTTATAAGCGACTTATAAATAAGTTACCATAAATAAGTATGGATAATGATGTGCACCCACATGTGCTTTATCTGTAAAGTTTTTAATACAAGTGCATCTTAGACTATATAAAAGTCTATGTCCTAATATATACTAGCATCCCACCTTAACATGTACTTTGTAAAAGGAGAGGATGAATGAAGCAACACTAGCCTAAGTAAGCTTTGAAAAGAAAGATGCAGTGACCAATAATAAGGAAGGCAAGGAAATCCACACCACATTAGAGGAACTCAGGCTAAAGGCCCTCACAATCCGCTGCGTTGGTGGGACATAACTTTTGAATAGCTCTCTTGATTGCACTGGTGGGGAAAATAGTAGAGAATATCGGGAAGTGGAGACAATGATAGCAGACTGCTCTAGGATGTCATAGAGAGAGCTAGCACAGGGAACCCGTGCCTGGGGATCTTGTCAGAAGCGGGGGTCTTTCTCGGGAATAGAGTGTGTTATAAGGTCTTAGGGGAATAGTGGAGGGCACAAAGGAGAGCAAGTTGTCTAGATGTAATAAACTCATGTTTTTTTCTTTGGAGGAGACAACAATGATCTCTATGGGTGGCATCTATGCAGGGAGAGTCATGGGGTAGAAGAAAGCGAAGTCTTTGATGTTGGGATTTGCAATTGGAATTGCTAAGATTGGGTCTAAGGTTTACATATAAAACTTCAATATAAAACCCTAGTAGAGCTCAGTCCCACTACTAGTGATATTGATATTTAATAGCTGAATCAATGTCAGCTAGGCCATAAAGAATGAAATTCTGTCAAGCATGTTGAACTCATCCAATTGCTTCATCATAATAGACCACATTCCCCAAAGTGACATGGCAGAATTATGAATAATACATAACTCTATGGCTATTTTGAACAATGGGTTTTGGATGTCTGGACTTCGGTGTCTATAATCAGGGTTATACTGCTCGGCAGACATGTGTGGTGTAACAGCTTATATAACTTACATAATCAGGATGGAAACTGTCTGTTACAACCCTAAGCATAATCCATGCTGCTCTGTTCATTAGCTTTGTTGAGGGAAAAGCCTTTTCAAAGCGAGAGGGCATATTACATCCCTAACCCTCATCCATATTACTGGCTTCATTATCTATGTTTGGTTTATAAAGTGTTTGACATGTGGTGTGCACAACTCTGGGTTAGTTATCTAAAAGTTTCTTAGATTTTCTCTCATATTAGGTGCCCCTAAAAAGGGCTTATCGTTGCCCTAACCTAATGATGGAGAAATGCATGTACATACATATGTACATATGTTTAAGTATGTGTGTGTGTGTATACAGGAGGAAACAGGAGGAACAGCAATTTTGGAATCATCATTGTGGAATAATCATCTAGACATTGTTCGGAGGTTGCCCTCTTGAATTCAAGTTGATATGTAAATCTTCTCCTCACTTCATTACTCAATCGTTCAGAATTCATCTTTATTACTTTCATCCTAAGTTACTGGTTTGGGTACGGGTATAAGGTTCACTTTGTTTTGGGCCCCAGTTATGGTTTTGCTTGGGATCGGATGCACAAAAAATATAAAGAAAAAATCTGGCCAAATAAACAATATTTTGATGGTTGTTTAGCTAGACATGGCTTTAAAGAAAGAAGGCACTTAGCCTCCATTAATCCTAAGCAAAGTGCTGAATTTATCTGATAGTTGATTTACAACCTGGCTGATTTGCACGATTAAATTGTAGGCATCAGATTTGCATTCTCCAAGACTTTGCCTCAGGTGCCTCCCTGCCTGACCTGGGTACACCCCAGGTTTATCCATCCCAAACCGGGATCGTTACCTAGTTTGAACCAGACCAGGATGAGGGGGGTCTGGGGATAGAATCTGGTAACATAGCTTTCATGCTATTCATAGCATATTTGTCTATTGTTACACTGCATTACATTATCTGGTGTGGATTATATGCACTTTCAGCCCTATTGCAATAGAGACATCCTTACACTGTCTAGTACCGTTTGATTCTATAATTTTCTTGAAGCTTTGTAAGTTTAGTATTTTCCTCACAGTTATATGGTTATTCTAAGACACCCTTCAGTTATATGGTTATTTTCAGATACTCGTAATTGACATAAATGCTGTTATCTTGTAACCATTTACATTGTGAATCTAATTATTTCATTTTGGTGATAAAAAAACCTTCTGTTATCTTCCACTTGTTTCCTTTTTTGATACAATTTTAAAACCTATATTAATAAGATTGATTTGTTATAAACTTATAAAAACTGCCAACAACACTAGAGACAAAATCACGAGTTAGCAAAACAGCTTAGAAAGCAGAGCCTCCTGAATGCTTAATTAAAGATTACATCCACTAAAACAAGAACATTAAACATATTACCAAGAATCAATTGTGTAGATCTTACACTACATGGAACACTGACAAATGCCTAGATCCATACAGACATCAAAGCTGAGTAGTTTATACCCTATATTTAGTACAAAACGAGACTATTAACATAGTGAGCATTAAAAACAAGACAATCAAAATCAATAGAAGATTTCTTGAGAGCATCACTCGGGATGCGCCTGCTGACCAGCACCCTCTCAATTAGCCTGCAGAGTGTTGGGTAAAGAAAAGTTTTTGCTTTGGAAGTGACGGGCCTTAGGCTGATAAGATGGGAGCTACCAGTCATTGGCTTGTCCTTGAGTGGTGTTGGAACTTCCAGCTTGAGAGGCCTTGAATTTGTAGCCTCAAGCAAAGGTTCTGTTGCATTTGTATCAAGGTACCGATGGGGTCATACAGCAGCAATTTCTCTATTGTTTGAACTTCATGTTGGGGAAAAGCCAGGACATGCTTCAGGTGTACCATCCTGAAGAGTTTGTTTCAATATGCAGTCACCAAGAAGAGATATTTGGGCCCCATAGCTCCCCAACTGGTCTCCTTTTGTACAATCTGCTGTCAAGATTTTGTTATTACTTCAACTATGGCAGTATAAATTATTAAAGGTCTAATTGGCATGAAGAGGAGGGGCCTTGTGTTGGTTCACCTTCTGATAACTATTTATCTTTCAGATGAGAGTGTTGATGAGGTGTGGTTTCCAATGTCAAAAGAAGCAAGAATACGATAACAAAAGCCAAGATGAACAGTGGGAATGGTGAAAGGAGGGGAAGAAGGAGTACAGGGGATGGAAATGGAGGTCAAGGTGGGATGAATGGCAGGAGTGGGATTAACAGACATTAAGTTCAGTAGCAGTAGAGACATGGGTGTAATTTTTGGATGTAAGGGAGAACGTGGGGGAGTGAATTGTATAATCATGAGTAATATAGTGATAAAGAATTTGGACTGATCTGAAAGTCCAGACCCGCCACTAAAGAGAGTAAGGGTGAAGTCAGGCTTTACAAGATCATTCTCCCTCATCTCATTTCCTGTTGTGTGCACCTCTTCATCCAGCGGTATCAATTGCTGTGCTTAGTGCTTTGTTATCTATGCTTGAGCTTTATATGCCATCCTGCTGGTCTTGGGATCCTATCTATATATCTTTAGCTCAGTGCCTTCATGTACAAAACATGTACATTTGCAGTATTTGAGCTCCTGTTTTATAGTTCTTTGATGCATACACGCTCTTTCTTAAATCCATAGCAATGGAAATACTAAAAACAATCTAGTACCCATGGTAGAGCATGTTCTAATCACCTGCTTGCAATGTAGCCAATATTTTGCCATCTTATGGAAAATGGACTATCAATGGCCTCCCAAGTGAATTGATTGCTTTTATGATCAGAAGATATCACATATGAGGGTTTATGAACTTGCCTATTCAGCACTAATTTATGATCTCTAGATCATTTCCATCAGTAGATTTCTTGGTTTTTTGAGCAAGAGTCAATTTATTGATGATCTATTGTTCTTGAGAGCCAATTGAATAATTGAAGTGTAGGAATTTAAGCAAGATCACTAGTATTTTGTGTTTTATTCTTTCTTTCAAATTGAACAATATGTAGTTATACACCTTTGTTTTGATCTATAAGTTTCCTTATTGCTGGATGATAAGTGCAGGCTATTGTATGATATATGTTTTACACCATTGGAAATGCCTTTCTTCTGAGTAACAATAGAAACCATGCATATCCTTGGTAATTTATGATCTTTTGCTGTCTCTGTTCTCTTACAGCAATAAAAGTTCATATTGTTTTTTAACAATAAGAATACATGCATAAATGCAGAATACAAAAAGATATCATAAAGAATAGGGATCGAGTGTAGAAAGTTCCATCTTCTTGGTTGGGCTCCATTACAAGTGATGATTTAATACTATGATGTCCAAGGCTATATATAAACAAAGGAGGATACATGGCGAATGGTTGCAATGGTTGTTGACAACCATGCATATAAGATAACCGTATTAATATTAAATCTTCTTTATTAGAGTACATGACTTTCGAAGATTGGCTAGACTCAACACATGTCATATGGCCAGTATCACTGTAGGTAATTAGGAGAGTATACCATTAATAATTGCTAACACAATATCTAATTCATTCACGCAGATAATTCTTGTCCCGAGTTTCATTCATGGTTAGCTTTCTTATTCTACTAGGTTTGTGGTTTCACCATTGGAGAAGATTATTAGTATATTAGGGACCAATAACCAACGAAGAGAAAACAATTGATTTTTGCTGACCAAGCTCATGAAACACCTGAAAAATTGGTATAATATCCTCGTGGGCATGGCGGCTGGGTTCATCTTTGCAATTCACTAGTGCTTGTGAGAAATACACCACTGGCGGTTTTTAGGGCTTATGAAATCACACATTTTAAAATATGGCTGCATGACCATAGGTTTTAGGCTTCTTGCTGCTTCTATCAAGATGTGAAGACAAGAGAGCAATAGTTCTGATATTGATATTGAATTATCAATTGCAAAAACCATCTCTTGGGCCTGATTGTCAATGTCATAGGGGGAGTTCTAAAGGATGGCATCAAAATTCAACTAATCCTTTGTGCCTGGAAAGAAACTTATACCAAGATGTTCTAGTCGTGTTTATAAGGTTTGATCAGATGTTATATGTATTCCATCAGAGACCAAAGTTTAGGTTGTCCTTTTAGTCAAACAAAATATGTTTTAGCTATATTGCCATCCTATTCATTTCATTTTAGAATATGTTAAACTTTAGATTGAGAAATCAAGAAGACTAATTGAGCCTACACTCAGCTAAATAGCTACAGAGGGCTTCTCTATTTAACTTTGGCCATGAGTTTATTTGTGGCATGCGGGGAAAGTGAGCATGGTTTATATTTTTTTGTTTGAGTTTGAAATTAACTGATTAAAGCTGATTGGCTGTTGAGGGGAATAATTTAGAAATTATTACTTTTTGTGATTGATTTTTGAATTTTTAACAGCTACTTGATTATACCTTTCTAATTCAAAATGTGGCACTGATCATTTATTTCGTATCTTGATAGGTTGCATATGTTTTAGAAGACACGATATCATTTATTTGGTAGCTTGTATTGTGTTTAAAGATCCCTCAGTGTAATGTTTGATATTTTTGGGGTTCTTAATCCCTTATTATTATAGCATAAAACTGAAAATTCAAACTGGATTAGTGTTGTCACTGCTCACCAGCATCTAACTTTTAACATGGTTACCGGGAAGAGTTATCTTAGAAGTAATTGAGCGTATGGTGACAAAAATATTGTCAAACAGGTAACAGAATCGGATGTGGTGGATGTTCTTGAAGCAGTTTTGAAAGGTTCAACAACAAACATGACCACCCGAGCAATGACTCTAACATCCTTGTTAAAGCTTTCATCTCGCTTCCCACCCTGCTCAGAGTACGCATTCATTTTCACTATCTTTGTTTCATGTCCGGTGTAGAGGAATGGTTTATGAAGATTTTGTGTCAGTTTCTAGGAACTTATATTGTATGAGCAAACCAACATAAATGGGCAAACAATAATGAAAAGTAAAATAGAACTGACATGGCTTTAATAGTGATATTGTAGATTCTTAGTTAAGGTCTATTCATTGTTTAGAATGTCTTTAACTGAAGCTGGTATTCCTTAATAATTTTTAATCTTGTTTTTCACAAACCCAACATTTTAAATCTGGTATTGTAAATAGTTGGTTTCTGTCCTTCCAAAATTTTCAATAAGATCTTTGTTATGAGGTTTTAGGGCCCATGCAAAATTTCTTGTAGAATTTGAGCTCTGTACCTATGCTCTGACATGATATGTCATTGAGAGTAGTTCTTCTGATTCACTTTTGACACAACCATAAACAAACCTACTGAACAACTTCCAAATTTTCCTTTTTGGTTAGATGAGCCATCTCCGCTGGAAAATGTTTAGTTATATTTCTATGCTATTTAAAAAATCCAATTGAGTATATGCCCAGCCAATTTCACCACAAACACACACCTGCAAAATAAAAAATTTACATTGTTACACAAATATAATAAAGATAAACATGCATATCATGATTCACGAATGGAATGAATCAGTGCAAAAAAATTGAAATAATTGCGAGTCTTGATTGTTAAAGAGCTAAACTTGTATACATACATACATACGTACGTACGTACGTACATACAGACATACAGACATACATACACACATACACACATACACACATACATTATTTACATGTTTATAATTGAATACAATCTTTTGAATCCTCTAGGTCCGTCAAGATGCTCTTTAAGTATTGATCTTAGTCAAGCACTGGCTTTACATGTTCCATGTTTAATTGGAGGCAACTCAAGGAGGTCATCTGTTTCAATATCTCGATAGGCAACCACCCAGTCTAATCATTTTCTCTTGCAAGCAGAGAAAATGCATCCCAAGTGTCTAACTTCCAATTCTTAGCATCATTCTCCACTGCTGTCTTCTGGTAAATCAACTACACCTTCTATTGTGCCTGTCGCTATTGTCAACATCTAATTCTTCTTGTTTCCCATTGGAAGTAGAGAAACGACTGTTTTAGTCGACAACTTGTGTTTATTCTCAAATCACGCTTTATGTTTTTCCAACTCCACCTTTTATTGTACCCGTTTTACTTTCTGTCACCACCATTTAACTTCTTTATTTTGCAGTTTTGCCATCTTCACGTCCATAGTCACTTGGATTTCCATTTGTTCAAGGTTGCATCATATTGTTTCTTCTCCATTTGAAACTATTTGTAAATTTTTCAATTGTCTTCTGTTTTCAATTGTTTATTTTCCTCTGCCTATTGTTTGTTCAAATTTCTCTCAACATGAAATTTAGTAGCCTTCCTTTTCGCTAGAATATTTAATATAATGGTCATAAATGTAAGTCAATTACTTATATTATAAAATTACATTGACACAGGAAATAAATGCATAATAAGAAAGTATAACAATGTGCTTTGCAAAAGTTAATAATAAAGGAGTGCATGAGCTACCCCCTTCACAATTCTCTTGCCTACAAAATATAATGCTCATCTACTTAACAACACTACTTTATACATACGTCATAATTACTTTTATTTTAATTAGTTAGTGGGATGGCTTACAAAACATATGCACAACAGGCTTTTATTTATTAATCACCTAATACGCCATAATATCATTTTCCTTGGTACATGACATTCCACCCCCTTGACATGTTTTGTCCTTGAAACATGAGAAGAAATTAATTAATGAGTGTGCCTCAAATCATTGTACGCTTGGTACCATGGTCAATCCTTCAACAACCCATATGTGATTTTGGTGGGTGATAATTCTTTGAACTTGGCTATGATTTTGTTGCGCTACTCTTATGTCATTCATAATTACAGTTTGTTTCTCCTTGGTTTCCATGCATAGCCACAGTGATTACTCTTATGATTGCATGTTCCATCTCTGTTTCTCCTTAGTGTCCACGTAAAGCCATAGTTATTTTTCCTCTGATATCCTAAATAGCCATAATGATTATTGTTGCGACACTCCCTGACATGTCTCCATGATTGTTGTCTCACATAATGATGTGGGTGTCTATATGCCTCAACCTTGTGTCCTTTTTTGATACTTTTATCTTATTAACCGTTTCTTCTGCCGTTTCCAATTTCTCATTTGTTAGCCTTCTTTTGCTAGAATATTTAATGTGATGGTCATAAATGTTAGTCGAGTACTTATAATATAAAAGTATATTGACACGGGAAATATATGCACAATAAGAAATTAGAACAATGTGCTCCGTAAACGTTAGTAATAAGTGGGGTACATCATTTACCCCATCACATGACAATCTAGCCGACAATATATAACACTCAACCACTTATCGATACCACATCCCTATAAATGCAGGATAAATAATTTTTTTCTTATTAGCTATTGGGATGACTTGGCTTGCAAAATATATGCACTCCAAATCTTTATTTATTAATTCCTAATGCACCATAATATCATATCCCTAGGTTCATGAAATGCCACCCCCCTTGACAGGTTTTGTCCTTGAAACATGAGAAGAAACCAAGTAATGAGTGTGCATCAAATCATTACACACTTGTTGCCATACTAGGTTCTCTAATCACCCATATGTGATCTTGGTGGGTGATAGTTCTCTAAACTTGGCTCTTGATTTTCTTGGACTACTTTGATGCCATCCATAACCGTAGTTATTTCTCCTTGGCTTCCATGCACAACCAAAATGATTACTACTATGCTTCTATGTTGTATTTGTTGCTTCGAGTGCATCTACAACCATAGGGATTATTCATTATATAGCCATATCGATTGTTGTTGTGACGTTGCTTGAAATGTGTCCATGATTGTTGTCTCTCATAATGATGTGGGTGTCTATATGCCTCAACCTTAGTGTCCTTTTCTGATACTTCGACCTTATCAACCATTACTTCTACCTCTCCCACCTTTTCATTTGCCAGTGCCTTTATATCTCGAGTAGATGAAGCGTTCTTTTCTGTCTACACTTTATCTTCATATTCTTGTTTTTCTTCTGAATCTTCCTCATGCTTTTCTTCATCATCTTCAAATTCAACCTTACGGTCCACCTTGGGCTTGGTCTGATATCATATCAGGGTGATAGGATCACTCTTATACCACCGATCTAAGTCTTAGCGGTAAAGTCACTGATGACAGTCTAAGCACTTAAATGTGTTATAATCAGAGGCATGTAATAATAACAAATATATACTTGACTAAAATCAAATAAACAATGGATAAATACAGAACAGAATATTGTAACAAAGTATACGGTTACAAAGAGCTGATAATATGTAAATGCAATTAATAGATGGTATTACTGTGAATGTAAACTCTACAAAAATAAACTACATGAATTACATCTTGGTGTAATGTTGTCATGGATGAGCATGAAGACACAACCTAATGACAAGGCTGTACACCATGGTCAGGATATGCTTCATGTGAGACCAGTGAATTCCCTGAACATTTGATGATGCTCTGAATGAAAGCTATGTTACCAAATTGTATGATGTTATTTGTAGCTAGATCGAGTGACTATGGTCATCCCTGTATGACTATGGTCTTCCCTGTATGCTCTGCTCTGTCGTCTAAGATATATGTGAAGATGTGAAGGACATAATACCATGATCTTAGTATATCCTCATGTTAAGTCTATCCATGCCTATTTCAGTGGGCGATATTCTATTGGTCAATTCTAAGGGCAGAATGGATTGAGTCAATGATGTACTCGAAAGATGCTGTTTGGCTGTACTTCTTCTCCAGGCTTTTGTGAATCTTCTCATTTTTTATTTTTTACATAGGTAAACCTCAGGTTGGAACAGAAAATGTCAATATCCGAAAAGCCTCGTCAGAATTCTGTTGAAACTGAATGTTGCACAACTCATTTAAGATCATGCAAAGTCCACAAGTCTTGCTAGCACTTGGATCACTTTTATTCATGCTTTTGTCTTTATTGTAATTATGCCGGAGGCGTTCTTACGGTGGTAAACCTTGTGGGAAAGTGTTGATCCTTTCAGGTAGGTCTTTCCTTGGGAGGGATGACATATTTTGTCGATTGACATATCTTATTAAATAGCACATTCCCCAACTGATGATTGGCCGATCTTGTTGGAAGCGGCTTGAAGTTTTCTTTGCAAAAAACAAATGTCACCTCAATCCAATGTCCGAGTAGAAAGTTATTCCATCTGCAATACAAGGTCATTTACATCATAGCCTTCAAAAAATCCGATATCTGGTGATTAATCGAGCATGGCCCTGGAAATAGCTTTGACTACTAGAAATCAGGAACCTGGCATAGAATATCAAAAAAACTTTATCGCTGCTTTTAAGAAACATCTTACAATTCATAAAATGGAATAACTTAAATATAAATGTAGATCAAACAATGTTGAATGATAGCGTAGACACCGTGACAATTCTCCTAGAATGCCATAGGAAGCCATATGCACATTTTCGATTACTCTTTTGACCAAAAAAGAGAACAAAGTCTTGCAAACTAAATGATAGTTAAATATATTAATTTGTAATATATTATATAACTGTAATATATTAAAAATTCAAATGTATTGCAAAAGGAATGCAATTTGTAAATTTGTTTATAACTGAGAAGGCCTTATACACATAGTGACAATAGTATTATTTAACCAAGTACTTAACAAATAAAATAAACATAAAATATAATGCCAAACATACGAGATACATCTCTCTTTCGTATTTACAGCCATACAATGGCTCCATATACAAAATCCTAATTATAGGATTTTAATAATTTTAAGGAAATCTGACATGTAAAATGTTACATTTATTACAAGCATATTAGTTAGGGATATTATAGTACCCTAGGGCCACTTAACTGGCTAGGGCCGGAAATAGCACAAAACCTAGGGCTCACGAACTGGCTGGTAGTGGAAAGCTGAAACTTTACCACAAACTGGTTTAGGGCACGAAATAGCAGCAACACCGCCACGAAATAGGCACAGTAATACCGCCATGTCTATGCCATGAAATGATGGAAAACAAGTTGTCAGGGAAAAAGATGAGTTGCAGGAGACCTCAATATACTTAGTCATAGCAAAGCAAAAATGAGTTGTTTTGGTCGCGTTTTGCAACTTTAACCCCTAACCCATACAAATTGTCGCAGACAATAGGTGTTCAGGCAGATGATTCAAGCTGAAGATTTTTCAGAGTATTTATTGCTGGAATCAAATCAGCGTTTTATCGCCTCTGCACTAACCATCTGCAATTTGTATTGACCCAGTTTTATCGTTTAGCTCAGGGTAAACGATACAATCACGATCAAACCCTTCTCTCTCGATTTATCGCGAGTTTTAAAACTAGTGGTTTACATTTATATCTCAGACAACATTACAACATAGTTCTTGAAAAGCAGCTCTGTGGCAAAATGCGACTGATGAACTCCAAAGCTGATTTGACATCATAGCGAAAAGATGAGTTAGCAATGAATGTGATGATCTTACTCCAAAGTTTCAAAAGCTTTATGGCCGTAGCTCCCCGGGAGAACAATAATCTCTACCCTTAGAACTCGGATGAAATATAATCTTCCAAATGCAAAAGATGTATTGCACCTGTGCTCCTTCGAAATAAGTCTGGACACCTAACTCAAAAAATGCATTATATAGCTCATTTATTTAAGTACTAGAATTTTCTGTCCAATGTTGATACCAACCATTGAAAAGATATTGCAGTCACTGGGTTTAGTATAGTTTTTACATGAATCCTAGGAAGATGGCAAAGAGTCTCGCTTGAAGGAAATGGTGAGTGCAGGATTGAGGTGAGCCCTAGATATGTGACCAATTGACAGTATGCCTATCATTACATTCATGCCACCAGTAGCTGCAAGGTGTATGAAAATACAGGTCAGTCTGGAGTTATCCATCCGAAATTCATTATGTCTATTTGGTAGTGAGGATCATCCTGAATAGGATTGCTAACAAAGGAATTTCATATAGAACTATCGGGATCACAATTCCTACATGGTTCACAGGGATGGAGATTCCAACACTAACTAGACTCATGTGCCTTTTTGTTCGGAACATTTGCTGGGATGTCAATTTTATGAAATGCATACATTTGGTGTATGTAACCACATTACTTGGAACGATTCAACATTTACAAATGAATAGCTATATCTGATGGGTATACAGTGGCTAAGAAACGTGCATAATCAGTCTGCATCAGTGAAAATGGAAACTGTGGTAATACCTGTGAAGATTTTTTAAAGTACCTGAGAGCGAACATATCTTGAGAATTGTTCTTACAATTTACTCCTACACTTCGATGATCAACCTCACTAAATGCCTTTCTCTCCTCAATTTGCATGAGAAGCCTAGAACCTCTCTTATCCTAAAAATTTGATCAGTCAATGGAAAGATGTAGGCGACGGCCAATTGGATCATATTGTATGTGCTGTGGCAGAACTGCACTCTGTTCTAACTTCTAATGGACTATGGGGACTAAGGTGCGAGGAGATATTTACTGAAGGAATCTTATAGAGCTCTCTGGTGTCTGTAATTGACAGCAAATTGTGTCGAAGTGTTGTATTGTTTAGCAGCTCTTTGAAGTTTCGAGCTGCAGATCCATCAATATGTTCTGCCATTGTATGCCATTATTTGATGGAGTCGATCTGTGATCTCCATGAATAGACACTCTCTCCATTTCTACCAATTAATCCTTTCCAGTATAGAGAAGACATGACAAGGTATTATTATCAGAATTTGATAGGCTGGCTACCTTCCTAATGGCAAGCAATGAGGGTTTCGGTATGTAGCTTGACACAAGGTAATCTATGCAATAATTTTCAACTTTTTTAAACAAAAATCATGGGCATATTTATATTAACTCTTAATTATAATGTACAAATTGCATCACATGCCAAGCAATTATACTTGGTCATACTGAATGAGATATCTTTTGATTTCCAAGCATACGAAATAAAAGACCTGAAGAGTTATAACATATATGTGATTTATCCATCATGTGATTTCAGGGTGAGAGGATCCGCTCTATATGTTTCCGATCTAAGTCTTAGGGGCTAGAGTCAAGGGTATAGGACCATAGTTTATCGGACTTAGAATGATGTTATAAGCCCAGGCATGTAGCCAATAACAAATCAGCTATACTTGTTCTAAAATCAAATAGGGACAATGAGAGTAAATACTGATTGTTTGCATATTGTAACTGGGCATACGAGTTTTATTGATCCTGATATTATGGCATTAAGGCAATTATTAGACGGATGTTACTCAAAGTGCTTGTAGAAGGTCTACATAATAACCCTGGAGTCCGATTCTACTATGATACTATGACATCCCAATGTTATGTTGCTTCCATGGAATGAGCATGTTGACACAACCATAATTTCAGCCACATTGTTAGTGCTAGTGTCACCAATTGATATGCAAAGGAGAAAATAAGAGTTCCCAAGTGAGACCAGTGAGTTATCCCTGAACATACTGACTGGATGCTCCGGATTATCTCTATGCTTACCCCATTAGTATGATGTTAATTTGATAACTCCGAATGGAGTGAGGCTATGGTCATATTCTGTAAGAGCAGAAGGTACTTCCTCTGTTTGGTCTGCTCTGTCGTCTAAGATATCTGTGAATTACTGTGAAGGACATAAAATGATTTAGTTTTCGTAATGTTAGAGCTTTCCACCTCTTAGGCAGTGGGCGAAACTTTGGTAGTTTGGGCAGACTGTGTATGATAGTTTCTGCAATGATTACTTCTAGTCAAGGATCCATAATATACCACCTGTCTCTTGGCTTTCTAACTTGAAGATATTGTCTGTTTCTTTCCTTCCATATACATTCTCACAACAAAAGAGAAATCAATAACCATATTCCTTTGGCGAAGTCTTGAGTTTCGCTAACTGAATGTTTCCACCCTCTTATAGTGTCCATGCATATTCACAGGGGATTGCTAGCACGTTGGACCAAAAGCCAATCTGCTAGTGTACACCATAGGGCCAAAGTGAAGGGGCATTGAAAGTAATATATGCCGTTAGGCGTCTCTTACTGCATGGTAAAACATAAAGGGCACCAAAAGGGTCCAACCATACCCCTTTTCAGGTCAAATCTATCACATGGTAGGGATGACACGATGATAGATGAGAAGCCATAACAAATGCACATTCCTCAACAGTTAGGCCGATCTGTTGCAGGTTGCCAAAGGTCCACAAAGATGTCAATACATTCCAATGGATGAAATGGATGAGGGGCCACTAATACTCCATAGCATAGTTCAAAAAATTGATATCAGTGATTAATCGGCAGGCCAAATTTTGACTCGGAAATCAGGAATCGGCAATTTATTGGCATGAATCGGCAACTTTATCGCTACTTTTAAAAACTAAAATAAACTTAAATTAAATGTAAAAACAATGTTGAATGATGCGAGAAGTGACTCTATAGAATGCCATAGGGCCATATGCACATTTTCGATTAAGTTTTGACCAAAAAAGAGAACAAAGTTTGCAAACAAATGATATTAAATATATTAATTTGTAATATATTATATAACTGTAATATATTAAAAAATCAAATGTATGCAAAAGGAATTAATTTGTAAATTCGTTTATAACTTTAAGTTTATACACACGTGACAATATATTATTTAAAATCTTAAAAATAAAATAAAAAGAAATATAATGTAATAGAATACATCTCTCTTTCGAATTTATAGTATACATTATATACGATTTTATAGGATTTTAATATTTTAAGGAAATCTGAAATAAAATTTACAGTATACGATTTATAGGGATTTATAGTACCTAGGGCCACGAACTGGCTAGGGCATGAAATAGCACAAAACCTAGGGCCACGAACTGGCTAGGGCACGAAATAACACAAAACCGCCACGAAATGGCACGAAACCGCCATGTTATGCCATGAAATGATGGAAAACAGGTTGCAAGGAAAAAGATGAGTTGCAGGAGAAAATACGAGTTACTCAAAGCAAAAACGAGTTGTTTTGGTCGTGTTTTGCATTTAACCTCTAACCCATACAAATTTTCACAATTTCTAGGCGAGATTCAACGATTTTTTAGAGTATTTATCGCTGGAAAAATCGCGTTTTATCGCCTTTGCACAAATCGCAATTTTTTTTATAGCTCAGGGTAAACGATAAATCGCGATTATTGCCCGATTTATCGCGAGTTTTAAAATAGTGGTTTACATTTATATTCAGACAACATACAACATAGTGGGAAAAGAGTTGTGGCAAAATGTGATGATGAACTCCAAAGCAATGGCATATAGCGAAAAGATTTATAGCAAAATGTGATGATGTACTCCAAAGCAAAAGTGTGGCCGTAGCTCTCTGGGAGAACAATAATCCTACCCTTAGAACTGGATGAAATATAATCTTCAATGCAAAAGATGTATTGACCTGTGCTCCTTCGTAAGCTGGAACCTAACCAAAAAATATTATATAGCTCATTTATTTAATACGATTTTTTGTCATATATACCAAAATTGAAAAGATATTGTAGTATGTGTTCAATATAGTTTTTACATGAATCCTAGGAAGATGGCAAAGAGCTGTGAAGGAAATGGTGAGTGCAGGATTGAGGTGAGCCCTAGATATGTGACCAATTGACAATATGCCTATCATTACATTCATGCCACCAGTAGCTGCAAGGTGTATGGAAATCAGGTCAGTCTGCATACTAATTCTTATGTCTATTTGGTAGTAGATATCCTTACATTGCTCCAAAGGAACTTCATTTCTATCCTTCTCAATAAAACTGTTGGTGGTGGGATTTGACCCTACTTAATTTTTTTTGTTCGGAATATTTGTGGGATTCAATTTTAGAAGCTAAATTGTAATAACCACAAGAGGAAATTCAACATTTACAAATGAATAGCTATATCAATATTATACAGCGGTAAGAAACTATAATGATCATCAAGAAAATAAAATTGTGGTAATACCTTAAAATTTTAAAGTAGGAGAGCAAATATTTAAGAATTGTTCTTACAATTTACTCCTACACTTGATGTCAACCTCACTAAATTTTTTCTCTCCTCAATTTGCATGAGAAGCCTAGAACCTCTCTTATTAAAAATTTGATCAGCAATGGAAAGATGTAGGCGACGGCCTTTGGATCATATTGTATGTGTGTGGCAAAGGCACTCTGTTCTAACTTCTAATGGACTATGGGGAAAGGGCGAGGAGATATTTACTGAGGAATTTATAGAGTTCTGGGGATGTAATTGACAAAATTTTTTAGTGCTGTATTGTTTAGAGGAAGTTTCGAGTGAATACATAATATGTTTCCATTGTATGCATTACTGGGAGTCGATCTGTGATCTCCATGCAATAGACACTCCCTCATTTCTACCAAAAATCCTTTCCATTAGAGAAGATATGAAAATATTATTATCAGATGATAGGTGGCACTTGGAATGGTAGTAATGATTCAGTTGTAGCTTGACACAAGGTAGTCTAGCAATAATTTTCTTTTTTTTAAACAAAATCATCATATTTATATTAATAAAATTATAATGTACAAATTACCATGCCAAGCAATTATACTCATACGGAATGAGATATCTTTTGATTTCCAAGTACAAATAAAAGAGAAGAGATAACATATATGTGATTTATCCATCATGTGATTTCAAGGAGAGGATCCGCTCTATCTGTTTCCGTTTCTCTTGGGGCCAGATCAGGGGTATAGGACCATAGTTTATCAGATTAGAATGATCTAAAGCCCAATTAGCCAATACATCAGCTATCTTGTTCTGCTCCCTAGGGACATGAGAGTATCTGATTGTTTGCAATTGTATGGCAATGAGTTTTATTGATCCTGAATTATGGCAATAAGCCAATTATTAGACGGATGTTACTCAAAGGCTTGTAGAAGGTTAATAATAACCCTGGAGTCCGATTCTACTATGATACTATGACATCCTAGTTTAGTTGCTTCCAAGAGAGCACGTTGAACAACCATAATTTCAGCCACATTGTTAGTGTAGTGTCTCAATTGATATGCAAAGGAGAAAATAAGAGTTCCCAAGGAGTCCTGAGCTATCCCTCCCATACTGACTGGACCCGGATTACCTCTAGCTTCCCCATCAGTTTTTAATTTGATAACTCCGAATGGAGGAGGCTTCCATATTCGAAGAGCAGAAGGTACCCTCTGTTTGGTAGCTTGCTTTATCTGCAATTACTTGTTGCCCAGATTTAGTTTTCGTAAGAGAGCTTTCCACCTCTCAGGAAGTGGGGACGGTAGTTTGAGATTGTGTATAATAGTTTCTGCAATATTACTTCTAGTCAAGTCCATAATATACCCCCTGTCTCTGCTTTCTAACTTGAAGATACCTCTGTTTCTTTCCTTCCAAACATTCCACAACAAAAGAGAAACAACCAACCATATTGCTTTGGCGAAGTCTTGAGTTTTGCTAATTGAATGTTTCCACCCTCTAATAGTGTCCACCATATTCACAGGGGATTGCCACGTTACCAAAAGCCAATCTACTAGTGTACACCATAGGGCCAAAGTGAAGGGGCATTGAAAGAATATATGAGTTAGGGTCTCTTCTACATTTTTACATAAAGGGCACCAAAAGGGTCAAACCATACCCCTTTTCATCAAATTATCCCCTGTAAGAACATGATGATAGATGAGAAGCCAAACAAAGAATCTCACCTTAGGCCATAGAGCAGGTTGCCAAAGGTCCACAAAGATGTCCTTCCAAGGATGTGGATGAGGGGCCACTAATACTCCATAGCATAGTTCAAAAAATCATTATCGGCAGGCCAAATTTTGACTCGGAAATAAGGAATCGACAAGTTATCGGCATTTATCGACAACTTTATCGCTACTTTTAAAAACATTTAAATTCATAAAATAAACTTAAATTAAATGTAAAAACAATGTTAATTCATAATACGATTTTAAATATATAAATTCGTAATACGATTTTAAATTATAATATATTAAATGTATGCAAAAGGAAATATACTGTAATACGATTTTAAATATATTAATTCGTAATATAATATAACGGTAATATATTAAAAATTCAAATGTATGCAAAAGGAATTAATTTGTAAATTCGTTTATAACTGTAAGTCTATACACAGGGGATAGTATATTATTTAAAATCTTAAAAATAAAATAAAAAGAAATATAATGTAATAGTATGCATCTTTGTTTCTATACAGTAGAATTTACGAACTGGCTAGGGCACGAAATAACACAACCTAGGGCCACGAACTGGCTGGTAGTGGAAAGTTGAAGCCGCCACGAACTGGCTAGGGCACGGAATAGCATAAAACCACCACGAAATGACACGAAACTGCCACGTTATGCGACGAAATGATGGAAAACTGGTCGCAGGACAAAAGACGAGTTGCATGAGAAAATACGAGTCACTCAAGGCAAAAAAAACGAGTCGTTTTGGTCGCGTTTTGCATTTAACCCCTAAGTCATACGATTTTCTACGATTTCCAGGCGAGATTCAATGATTTTTCAGAGTATTTATCGCCGGAAAAATCGCGTTTTATCGCCTCTACACAAATCACGATTTTTTGAAAGTTCTATCGTTTAGCTCAGGGTAAACGATAAATCGCGATTATCGCCCGATTTATCGCGAGTTTTAAAACAGAGCTCTATAGCCCTCGGCTACTGAATACTTTCCATCTTGCTCAGTTCCCCATCCCAATGTATCTAGCAATAATTGTTGTAGTGTGACATGTAATATAAAACTAGTTACAATAAACAATCACCAGTCCCACCTACAGAGGCGTAATAAATTCGAGTCTTTTCAAACCACACTCACACATATATACTTGGTTTGAAACTTTGGTTACAAATACAAGTTTGTGTTTAATTGGTTACTACCATGTGTACTGATTATGTTGGCATCTCAATAAGGAATGGAGAGAAAAATGTGAGAGAAAAACCTAGTTTAAAAAATCATAAGTTATAATAGAAGGAAACGATTGGTGAATGCAAGAAAACCAACGGAAATGCTGATGAAGTTATTACTCTGGTACTATTGACATATTCCGTTGATTGTATAGAAATTAACATAATTTAAAAATAAAAAGTGTTAAATGCAACAGTTCGTTAACAGCTGATTAAGTGAACTTATGAACTGTACATACACTTTCTTTGGGATTTAGTTGGCCATGAAAACCACAGATTGTATGAGCACATTAATGTTGAGGATGAGGCCGTAAACTACCATCAAATTTATCAGGAGTATCAGTTGAAGAACCACATCGATGACACCAATGCCACCAAATACATATGATGATAATAACATGACAAGGAAAGAGCAAGAAAAAATCCAATTGCTATTTACAATTAAATTTAGGAAATCCCCTAAATATTACAAGCCTTCTATTTTTGAGTCTGCCACTTGGATGTTCTCTGTTAGACAAGATACCCTTCAGTCCCACATGCACTTTACGTTCTGAAGGTGCAGAAAAAGTCACAGCAAAATGGAGAGAACCCAAGTTAGAAAAGTGTTAAAACTTGTGATGAGTATGGCTGAATATAATCTAACAAGATGCATATGAAATGAATAGAAGTAGCTTTGTGATGGGTATGGTTGAATATAATTTGTAGAAGATGTATGCAATGAGTAGAGGTAGCTTTGTTGCTGAAGAAAAGTGGACTGCAATGTAAGATGTTGTAAGAATATTTTGTAATCTCAAGATAGTGACTAGACACCTACTTTTGATACAAGATCATTTACTATAAAGAAAGCATGACAATCAGTTGACAAAAAATAACCGCAAAAAGCTAGGCATTTATCGTTCCAAGTTAAATTCTTCTTGGTGAGTGTTCCTTTTGTTGTTTTACTTTCGCCCTATTCCATTTATTTTCTATGCTAGTCTAAATGCCTTCACCCCTTTATTGTTCCTTCCAACATAATTTTCCTCTTTTTTTATTGCTTGGTCTCATTGCACCCTTGTCATACAATAGCAATAAATCTACACTTAGGAAAATCATACGTGTATTTACCTAAACTTTCACATCAAAAGCAATTTTGAAACTGACTTTAAATTTCATATCCCTTCCAGCGTACCTTGTAACTCGTGCAATTGCTAGTATATAAAATGCTAAAGACAAAATGTAGACACATAAAATTTGTTGTGTTAATTTAAATATAAATTGCACAAATAACACGAACATTCTTTTTTTTGCTTATTAATTAATGAACTTCCGTTAATTAATTAAATTCTCCTCCTTTGAATACTAATTAATGTCATTTTGTTAATTAAAAGCCTCTTCCTGTGTTAATTAATAAATCCTCTTCCATCGTTAATTAATAATCCATTATTAATTAATTAAATTTCCCCTTCATCCGGCAACTAATGACCCTTCATTAATTAAATCTGCTTCAAATCATCTCTAAATCTCATTATTTTCCTTTAAATTTGCCACTAACATCTTCTAGAAGTTAATCTAGGCATATTAACCAATTCCTAATTGATTAATTAAGCCCTCTTCTTCCCATCGAATTCCCATGGAGTATTAATCCTATTTAATTACTCCTAATTCTATTTACCTAAGCCTAATCCTACATCTCCATTATTCCACATTCACTAAGAATCACTCTTTTCTCAAAAAAGGAGAGCTATAAAAGCAACCCTCTACCCCCTTCCCAAAACACCTAATTCTCATGCTAAAAATCTACTTGTGGAAAACTTAAGGAGAATTGAGAATCCCCTTTGTTGAGAGCAAAAAGAGATCCAAATATGGCTCATGCCAATTTGAATGGACCTCTTCCTTCATCAAAATCCCCCTCCTAAGCAACTAAATACTTCCGCTCTTGTCTAATGCACGGTTCAAGAAGGATATCCACAAATTGGAGACAAATCCAAACATCCATGGGAGAAGTGCGAGGTTCCTTCTTCAATGCTTTTGTTTTTCTTTCATTTCCCTTATAATGTCTCACCTTGATGTACTTAGCTTTAAAATAGATTAATCTAAATGATGAAATTGTAGGCATAAGTTCATTAAATGTTTTGTATTAGACTTCATTTTAAAAGCTTGCATACATTTTGATCCCCTTGCCCCATCCCCACTTGTGCTCGGCCTTGCTGATTCATTGGTGTCCATCTGCATCGGAGTTGATCCCCTGCTCCATCTCTTCCTTACCCCTTCATTCCATCTCCCCCATCTCCATTCTTGCCCTCTACAACTAGCGCCTTTCGCACTTGTTGATGCAAGTGCAAATGCCTCCTTTGTCCCTAGATAATAACCAATCCTATTTAGTATGTCGCTCCTATGGCTGTGTTTGTAGTTGGGCTCTAGTTAGGAATATCTCATACCACATGTGCAGATACATGTAGTGCTATAGGTACACCTTGCCTATAGCCAAATTGTCAAAGAACTCTGTCCAGTTGGTATCGTTCTACAACAAACTCCCAGTTACCGACTATATAACACAATGTCCTAGTATAGGCCAGTTTTGTGAACATATCATGCCAGGTCCTCATAGCAATGTAGGGCCTCCAAGTGATATATGTAGGCTACGTTGCTAGGATACGGGTATGAGTATCGATACGGGTACGAGTACGATACACAGATACATCAATTTAAAAAAACCCTTGGATACAATATGTCTTGGATACGTCCGTACATATATATTAAAAATATATATATATATTTATGTATATCTACTTATTTTTTAGTTCATAAAAACTGAAATAGTAATACAAAACTTGAATCAATGTTCAAAACATTCAATATACTTAAGACTTTGCATTTTTATTGATCATGTGGCTGCCATACATATGATATACGAATATCATGTCAACATGAATACGAACAAAACTTGAAATTTAAAAAATATACTAGGATCCATGTTCAAATTTTCAAAACATACAATATACTTAAGATTTTACATTTCATTGTTCATGTGGCTGCAAAAAGACAATGAAATTGTTCGTGTGATTTCAAATGAGAGGGGTGGCTGCTTTTTATAACTTTTTGTGGGAGTGAGGGTGTATTATTTTATTCATTTAGTTTTTAGGGTTCGGTTTTAGGGAATAGAAAAGTCAAAAAATAAAAATAAAATGAATTAAAACTTTAAAAAGACATTTTTGGTGAGGGATTCGTATGGAAACCTCCCGGATACGTCACAAATATGTGCCCACGTATCCGAGAGGTTTCCATAAAGTATCCCGTACGTATTTGTATCCGTATCCGTATCAACACGTATTTGTATCTAATACGTATCAGGGGGGATTCATGGAGGGGTTGGGCGTATCCTGACAATGTAGTATGTAGGTACTAGCTCGTCAAGCATTTTCCTGTATACCTTGAGGTCTTTGGTGCAGACCTGTCAGCCCCTGCCAAATCGAATCCAACCGAAAACCCTAGGATCATTATCTAATAATAGCTCGAATGTCCTAATGGGATGCCTGACCGTAATATACTGTCAGGCCCATATCTGCAATAGAGCGGTGTGCCAAATGCTCTTGCCACCTTTGTAGGTGACAAGATATAGGTCCATGTATAGTTGCGCTAGAATATGTGGTCCTCATGCAAATAATCCTCAATCATATCTCACTCATATATCTCTGTGAGCCTCACCCTTGAACTACGTCGGGGAAAATCATCTTGTCCTCCAGTGCAAATCATGTCACCTGAGATATTTGTAGTGTCAGTTTAAATCAGGTCACCAACAATCATTAGCCAGGATCTTGTATACATCCTTTATCGTGATCGTCATCTTCCTTGTAGGGAGCTGAAATGTACTCGTCTCCGAGTACCATCTCTTGGCAAGTGTGGTAAGTAAAACTCTATTTGCACGTAATATCAACATCAAAGAAATGTGATATAAACCAATTGCATCCAACACAACCCTGTTGTGCAAATAGCTCTTGTATTTGTCTCAAGGCTACAGAATGCCTCTTGCAGAATTGTAGCATCTCCATTTGAACATCCAACCAATGCAAACACATGAATACTTTGTCAAAAATATACCAAGAATCAAATCCTCTAATAGAACTGGCAAAGCCGTTAATCTTAGCAAAACCACTACTTGGTTCAACGTGGCCACTAGTATCGTTGAGGCTACTATGCAATGGCTCAAGGCCACTATTTAGCGTGGCCGCCATAGTTTGTGGCACGACCACCAAACTTGTGAGGCCGCTACAAAATGTAGCGACGTTGTTAAGCCAACAATTCAGTTGTTTTCCCCATGTAGACGCTACGGCTCACCACGCGGCCGTTTTTTTTAGCAGTGAATTCACCAAAACTGCACTTGGCAGTTTTAGTGGGCTCGCTCCCTGCCCAAAATGGGGCATTTATAATTTTCCTGTCATATAATTTCTAACAAGTCTAGATATTTTATCAACCCCTACGACAATTGTATACAAAATTGAACTTTTATGACAACAACCATAAACTGATTTTTTATAATAATAGCAAACCACAATTGTAGACAAAATAAAATTTATTTATTCTCAAATCAGCTTTAGGACAAATACCAGGATATTTGTATACAATTATTGGCTCAATTTTGATGATCCAGATACGTGGAAGGCTACAAGAAATAAACATGCAAGTTGAAACCCTTGCAAAAACTCTCTAGATGTGGCGCCGACATAGAATCAATCTCCCAAGGGTGTGGTTTAACTACAGAAGTTGCCTTGTAGATGTTTGTTTGAAGAAACCCTTCTTGATGCTAAAACAACCCTGACTATGATGCCCTAGCTGAACTGGATGAATATTTGTATTTTGATTGATCACTGCAACCCCTAGATAAAATTACCAAGCTTAGATATGAGGGTTTCTGTCCTCAGATCTGTGTGTAAATGAGGGTTTTCATCCTCTATACTGATGCAAAATTAAAAATTACTTGCAAACAATGAAGTAGTTGATAAATTTCCAAGATGTATGTGATAATAAACCTCAAATCTGCTTTTATAACTTCCAAGGCCTTCTCCAAAGTTGGCATCCCCTCCTAAAAATAGGAATAAACAACATAAAATTGCTTTATCCTGTCTCCTTCCTAAAAATAGGATCTTGATGCTCATGCAACCCATTCTATCATCGGCACTCCATAATAGAATGCTTTATTTAATTATTATTCTATCTTTGGTGCGTCATAATAGAAGTTCGCCATTCTATTAGTATTTTATTTTATTTATGGTTTTTTGGATTAATAATATAATGTAAGTGCCCCTTTTCCAATTAAAATATAAAAGTACCCTCGGACCACTTAAAATAATTTATTTTCCTCTTTAATTTTCTCTCAATCTATGAAAAACAATAAGAATAGGCTTCAGGTATCTAGAATTAATTAATTTTGAAAAGGGGACATTACAATGAAACTTTAAACATGATGCAAAATTAAAAGTTACTTGCAAACAATGAAGTAGTTGATAAATTTCCAAGATGTATGTAATAATAAACCCCAAATCTGCCTTTATAACTTCCAAGGCCTTCTCCAAAGTTGGCGTCCCCTCCTAAAAATACGAATAAACAACATAAAATTGCTTTATCCTGTCTCCTTCCTAAAAATAGGATCTTGATGCTCATGCAGCCCATTCTATCATTGGCGCTCCATAATAGAATGCTTTATTTAATTATTATTCTATCTTTGGTGCCTCATAATAGAAGTTCGCCATTCTATTATTATTTTATTTTATTTATGGTTTTTTGGATTAATAATATAATGTAAGTGTCCCTTTTCCAATTAAAATATAAAAGTACCCTTGGAACACTTAAATTAATTTATTTCAGTTAGGAATATTTTTGTTAGTGCTTACATTGTTTGTTATACCCGTATAATTATAAACAGGTAATTTGTTAGTACTTTGTAGGAGGTAGTTTTCCTACCTCCATGGCTATATAAGAGCCATTATAATAACAAAAATGTAATATAGGATGAAATAATATATTGTGCATTCGTGATTATTCTAGTTCCTGATTTCATTTAGTATCAGAACGTTTTTTTTATCCCCTGTGATGAAGAGCGATAGTTTATCCTGTGTAATGGAAGAGTACATATACTTATGAGGCAACGCCTTACCTTTGCCTCAAGTTTATGAGTTCGAAGTTATTATTATTGAGTCAGTGATTAAATTAGCTTCCATTTGTGGGAATTATTTTGCAAAATCTAAAATGCTTTAAGATTGAGTTGTTGTATACTGCCATCCATGCACCATAGAGTGATGTTATTCAAGTGCAGAACCGTGCAGCTTACTGAAGTATTTTAATAGCCATATGTGCATTTTGGTGTTCGACATTGGAGCCTTGATCTCTTTGCACGCTATTTACATTTATTATTTCATCGGCTTTTATAAATTTAACATTGGACTGGACTGTGTATCGAGCTTTTCTTCCATTGATCTAGGCACATTTTTTGTTTAGCATTGTAGTGAGTTGATGTGAGAATAGATGGTTCTGATGCGGAACACTATCCTGATTCATACATTATGATTTGCGGGTAGATATTAACATCTTGCATTCAAATGTCAATTCTCAGTACATATCCTGGATCTCTAGTGGATGTCTTTCCTGTGCTTCGATGTACCTGTACTTTTGATCAGACCTGCATATTTTTCGGTTTGCACTTGATTCTATTGTGCTCCGTGTCCTGACTTGGATCATTCATATCTACAACTTTTGACTTGGTCGTTAAAATAACAATGTCCGTTGTTTGATTTACCATTGTTGGCTAATAAGATCTCATTGCATCATACAATGGAGATATCAAATAAGGTCAAACCAGTTTTTAAATTGATTGTTTTGATAATTGGTAGTCTTTTACCTATGTTAAGTGATTTTAGGTTTAAAATCATGGTTTTTGGCCTTTATTAGGTGATTTAGATTGTTGTTATTTTATATAGTTTATTAGTTCGGTCTAATATATATATATATATATATATATAAAGCTAATTTCCATTTCATTGTTTTATATAGTGTCGGTCCTAACATTTGTCATTTTATGTCAAGTTACCAAGAGTGTTGAAAGTCTTATCTTTTGTCCAAAGAATCAATTATTGTCAAATAGTGGTCATATGTATCGTTAGAGTATAAGTCAAGTTTGGTCAAATGTCATAAAATTATGTCACGTGTTAAAATTATGTCTTGTCAAATATTGTCCATGCTAGAGTCATTACCAAAAGAGTCAAATATTATCCAAATTGTCAATTTGTGTAAATATGTCATTGTGAGTCATTGTACTTGTAAAAGTTGTAAAAATAGTAATAAAAAACAATTTCCTTATGGACTCATTTTCAGTGTTACCTGATGTCCTGGCAACCATTGATCCTTAAAAGCTAAATTTGCTGAGCTAGCAGCACGATACTGGAGGATGGAGGCAGAGGAGAATGGAGGGCAAGCAACATCCTCTCGTCAGTCACCAACGACAAGGCCGCATAGCAAATGTGGTGGCATTTATATAGTGTGAGTATATGCTTTTTAGTGTACTTCAGTTTGTTGTGTTCCTGTTGCATTGTGTGGTGTTTGGTAGATACTGGAAAAAGAGTTGTGTTGGAGCGCAGATGACTGTCAGTGATCCTCTGACTGACGTGTTCCTTTGACTACCGTACTTTGTTGGAAGATGGTCCGCTTGTGAATACGTTCACTTGCAATGGTGAGCATGTGCAACAAGATTCTAACTAGCAAGATCTAGTCAGTTGTATGTCTTTGATACAGTTTGCTTCACAGTGTTCGTGTGTGGAAATTTCACATTGTGGGGGGGAACATGACACCAATGTTCCATTTCCATTCTGAGCCTAAAACGACTAAAGTCAATGGCAGCTTCCAGTGGTAGTGGCGGTTTCCTATGTTGTTCGAGATTGAGTGGCAGTGATCGACAACAATGGCTCTAAGTAAGAACATTGTGATTCTTAAAGGTGGTAATGTGAAATATTTCCAGTATGTGTTCTATTGTTCAGTTTGGTGAGTTGTGTTTCCTATGTTATTCCCTGCAGTGAGATATTGACGAGGGCTAAAAATAGTACTTGGTACATCATGCTGTGGTTTGTGGTAAACCACTTGAAAACCACCAGTATCGGTTTGTGGTCAACCGTTGTAAAACCATCCGTCGGGTTTGTGATTGTCTTGTGAAAATCACCTAATCATGAAAACAAGTGCAAGAACAAAGATAGGTTTTCCCCATGTTTGCACTAAGGGGGGAATGTTAGGAATATTTTTGTTAGTGCTCACATTGTTTGTTATACCCGTATAATTATAAACGGGTAATTTGTTAGCTACTTTGTAGGAGGTAGTTTTCCTACCTCCATGGCTATATAATAGCCATTGTAATAGCAAAAGTGTAATATAGGATGGAATAATATATTGTGCATTCGTGACTATTCTGGTTCCTGATTTCAATTTCCCTCTTTAATTTCCTCTCATCCTATGGAAAATAATAAGAATAGGCTTTAGGTATCTAGAATTAATTAATTTTGAAGGGAAGATTACAATTAAAGTTTAAACACACCTATTAAATGCAAAAATAAAAAAAACACAAAAAATTAATGCATCAACTATCCCTGATCTGTGCCTTGATGTGCGACGGTAGTCTCTCATGATCTCGACACGGTGGGAATAGAATGGAATCACCATGGTTCTCACCTCAATTTCTTAGAGCTCAAATCTTTTATCCGCGACAGTAAAAATGACTTGTTTTAATTTTTTACTCCTCCCCATCTATATGTAGCACTCGCCATGACAATTTCAATTGCCACGATGGCTGTTATATCGCCACGATAGCTTTTTCTCCCGACGTGATCTTTTATCAACCTTTCGAGCTCCCATCAACTTCTCTCACCCCATAGTTGCTTGAGGGAGCATCACACACACGAAACTAATTTTTCTTCTTTTCACAATAAAATTGTCTAATATTTTTCTACTAGCTTTGCGACGACACCACTCGTGCAACACCATCCCAAAGAGGGGCAAATGTAGACATTTAAAATCTGTCGTGCTAATTTAAATATAAATTCCACAAATAACACTAACATCCATTTCTGCTTATCAATTAATGACTTTCTATTAATTAATTAAATTCTCCTCTTCCGGATATTAGTTAACGTCATTTTGTTAATTAAAATTCTCTTTGTTTGTTATTTAATAACCCATAATTAGTTAACTAAAATTCCCCTTCATCCACTAATTAATGACCCTTCATTAATTAAGTTCCACTTCAAATCATCTCTAAATCTCATTAATTTCCTCTAAATTCACCACTAATAGTTTCTACAAGCTAATCTAGACATATTAACCAATTCCTAGTTGATTAATTAAGCCCCCTTTCTTCCTATCTAATTCCCATGAGGTATTAATCACATTTAATTACTCTTAATTCCATTTAGTTAAGCCTAATCATACATCTCCATTATCCCACATTCACTAAGAATCACTCTTTTCCCAAAAAGGAAAGTTGTAAAAGCAACCCTCTATGCCCTTCCCCAAACACACTTAATTCTCATTCTAGCATTCTACTTGTGGAAAGCTTAAGACAAATTGAGAACTTCCTTTGTTGAGAGCAAAAAGAGATCTGAATATGATTCACGCCAATTTGAATGAGTCTCTTGCTTCATCAAAATCCCCCTCCTAAGCAACGAAATGCTGCCGCTCGTCTTGTGCACGGTTTAAGCAAGAATATTCACAAATTAGAGACAAATCCAAACGTCCATGGGAGAGGTTTGAGGTTCTTTCTTCAATGCTTTGGTTCTTTCATTTTGATTGTAATGTCTCATTTTGATGTACTTAGATTTAAAATAGATTAATCTAAATGATGAACTTTTAGGTGTAAGTTCATTAAGTGTTTTAGATTAGACTTCATTTTAAAAGCTTGGATACACAAAACTTCCTCTATTCTGCTTACAGTGGTATGCTTTGATGTATATCAGAGTGCTGTATTTCCATTATTGGTTATCATCATTCGTGATATGATGTAAAAGAAAACTCTGTATTATAAATAGGTGAGAACGTTTTTTGTAGCATGTAATAATTGTTTTCTTCCTCAAATGGTCATAAGGACTAATTATTGTTTGTGCAGTCCGTCAATTTTGTTTCGCCTTCACAAGTATGTTTCATTCCCAGCTATTTGCTTTTCTTAATGGCTGTTTTTTTTTGGGTTATCTTGATGATTTTAAGATGCTGAGCTGTATTAAGGACCACTGGCTATGAATCTAAGAAGGCATTGGAGACATACAAGATATCTGATGCAATCTACTGGACCATTTTCCAATGTCATTGAAATTTATTACAGCCTAAATTCATATCCTTCCATAGTTGCAATTCTCCCAAATATTTTTCAACTCAGCACCCAAACATGTTTGATCTGACTCAGTTGTGTTAGATTTTTTCAAACATGCGGGTTAGACAAGTAACCTGTGATTAGCTCAAAATCAACGAAAAGCTCACTAGATCGATTTGAAAATCTTGCCGGCATCAGTATATAATGAAAAAAATAGTTCTATGTTTTCCTTTTGTATTTTCAGTGTTTTGAATTTTTCTTTGTTTTTTAGTTTCTAAGTAACTGCTGAGCTTTTCCTTAGTATTAGTCAAGTACTCATGAGGACTCTGCTCTTGCTCTTCAGCTTCACTGATATATTGCAAAGTATAACTTGTGTGAATTTGGATTCCAATATTGTGTATGTTTTATATCCTGTTCCTTTAGTATGCTATATGACGTCCTTTTTGACCTTGCCAACAGGGATGTGGCACTATGGGATATCATTGAATTAATACTTTCTTTGTTTGACCGGAGTAAAACAAGTTGGAACTATGAGCACTGTCTTAATATGGTATTGGTGTCACTAGTAGCCTTTTTCTTTCTCTAATATGAAGCATTTTGATTTACAAGAAATTCTTTATAATTCAAAGTATTAATCAGAAGTTTATAAGGAGTATCGAGGCAAATGCCGCTGGTCAGTCGTCCAGGGTTTCTTATTTTACTATCATTTTAAAGTCAAAGCTATGCACTATATTTCTGTACTCACAAGATCATTTGCAGACCAAAAGAAAATAAAAAGAAGTTGTTGCACCTGTTTTTCAGTTCTTGGGGAGTATATAAAAAATAGCTATATCCTTATTCATGAATCCTTGCACCCAGACTTGAAACTGGCGTTGCTGTTAGAAAATATGAGAGATAAAAAAGAGTAATGAAAGGCACACGACACATGGCATACGACACACTTACATATTGTGTGTGTCCATCAATTATTAAACTTATAAGAACTTAAATCAGGTGAGGTAGTTATACGTCATATAACTAAAGTACATTACCTAGTTAGATATTAGTTAACATTTACACAATGGCTTAATTACTTTAATACCCCTTTATGAAAAATAACACCAGCTATCCCTACTGCGAGCCGTATGACTATGCACCAAATTGTACGCTGGATTGTGCACCAGGGACAAGGGTGCATGACACGGGAATACCCGGATGATTCAATGAAAACGACACTGTTGGCAAAGATGAATGTGAACCGGTGCAGACAGTATTGGTGCTTCCATGGAGGTAGCAAATCCACAGGATAATAAAAAACACCAATTGGCCAACAATATTGTATAAGATGCCGTTAAAGGATGTAACATGTCAATCACACTCCAAAAGGATGCACCATTAGTGTCAAGTATTGATGTTAATTAACCCAAATAAGATTTGAGATCCAATGCCAAAGATTGATGTTGATGATAATAGTTGAAAATACACACTCCATCACGAATTCTAAAAGTAATAGTTTACAAGCTATTTTCCCTTATAGAAAAGCACTATTCATAGGGCAGTCCATGACTATAATATCCCCTACAAACAAATCTATTTCTCCATCACACAATTGAGAAACCCGCTGTGATACAAAATGTAATATTTCGATCAGATTAACGCAATAAAAATCAATATTTCTTCATTTTATTTTTGTTGCTACATCCTCAATTATTCAGATTACATTCCTATAGGTTTTCAATCTTGTATTTTGGTGGAGGTGATCTTGATCACCACTAACTACAAATCCCTATATAATCTCCTAAGATCTCTCAACCCTCTCTTAGATTCTCTCGAATGTGAGTTGTTACTACAACTCACGTATGCATAGTATTTTCAAACACATAAATATATATTAACTCACACACACTAACATATGGCTCCATAATTGTGAGAACTAACATAATAAATTCCTAACAGACATCAAACTATTTAGAACAAGAGCAACTAAATCATCATCATTCACCTTTTTGCTGATGGCATTGAGCTGGTCTCAAAGGTCTTTCGGAAATCCGATTAAATTCGGAAGGGCAAAAAAATCCGAAAATTCGGAGTTCTCGAAAAAATACGGAAAAATCCAGTTTGGAATATATATACTTATATTATTATAAATTTATATTATTGTATACTTTTATCATTATATATAGACAAATCATACAAAAAAGCATCCATCTACCATAATCATCATCATCATAATGATTCTTTCAAAAGATTGCAATAAGTTGCTTGGTCCAAAAAGGTGCAAAAATGGATTTTATGAAAATAAGAAAAATATTGCCATCAATGCGTAGAGCTCGAGAAAATATACACTTTTAGAGAAGACACATGAAACAGAGCCACAGAATGAAAGTTATGGCACATGCAAGTTTTTTCTACTACATCTTCACGGACCCTATCAAAAATGGCAATTTTTTTTTTTGTGCTTGTGATTTTTTCACCGAAAATCCAAAAAAGCAAAGAAATGCCAAAAAAAAGAATTTTTTTTTTGTGTAAAAAAATTGGCCGAACCGAGCCGGATTTAGTCGGTTACTTCAAAAAATACGGTTCGAACCGGATTTCATACAAATCTGGCCGAACCTGGTAACTATGCTTATTCCTACCAAATCTCACTTAATTTTGCACTTCATAGCCACTAGGTCACAATTGCTTCACTGGCAGCTTTGGACCTTGGGTATCAAATCGCCTGACATAGATAACTTCAACAACAAGATTCCTTATGATGCTTGTCATCATCCACAAAATTTGCAATAGGTCACGTTAGTGCTGAGAATGATTTTATTGCAGTAACGATACTCTGTGATTGTCAAAATTTTGTCTCTAGACATTGTAATTCTGGTCAGTTGGGGAAAAAAACCATCAGAGAGTCCAATTTGATAGATAGTGTTGGAGTTTCCTTGAGGAGTAGTGTTTAGCGCTCCTCTAGTACCATAGTTACCAAATTCGGTCGGATCTACACCAAATCTGGTTGGTTCCGGTGTTTTCAGCCAACCAAATAAATTCAGTCTGGATTGGCCCTAATTTAGATTTTAAAAAATAAAATATTTTTGTGGTTTTTGGTAAAAACAGTCACCCAAAAATCTCATATATTAAATAATATAACATTTTGCATTACATTATTAAAGTTTTTAATCATATCTTTAAATTTTGCATATTTATAAAATCAAACTCATACATATTTCGGACCAGATTTTTTGGACTTTTTCAAGAATTCCAGATTTTTGGATATTTTTTCCCTCCCGAATGGATCCATATTTCCAAACTTGGTAACTATGGTCAAAACAAACTTCACTCGCGCTCTGCTTTGTTTGGTGATCATTGCTCTTAGGTTTGGCTTGTGTTCGTTGGACTATGGCACTGTCTGAGGGTCTCAACTTTATTTGTTCTTTGGAAAATTAGATGCAATAATGTATTTTCCCAAGAGGACATCTACCTATCTACCTTTTGTTCTATGTGGAGGGATGAGGCTCGCCATCAACTTCTTGCCAAAGGAGCTTTGTTGATTAAGGATGCCCGTGCCTTGGACCCCAAGTTGTATTATGAAATATCCCTTGTGGAATATAACTAGGAAGTTGACAAATTAATAAAAATTTGCAGCAAATGATATTCTGATTTTTTCTGGAATAAAACCCAAATAGGGCAGCGAACTGGAAAATAATGATAACTTGCAAACCACTTGTCCAAATCACACGAAATTTTATAGAGAGCTTGTTAATATGATAACAAAGAATAGAAAAATATTTTTGGATTTTTCTGAGTAATAAATAGCTGCCAGTAATTTTTAGAATGCCCTAAATTGCTGAAATACTTCAAAAATTCATAACTATCTGAATACAACTGATAAAAATTTGATTTTCTGGAAATAACATCTACAAAATATATAGAAATGATCCCAACCTCCAAATCTGAAAATGGGCAGCTGGAAACCGTAAAAAAACCAGCTGCAATCTCCTAGGGCTGACGTCACCGTATGAAAGGGAATGGAAATCCTCCAAAATGCCTTCAGAAGTGGCGCCAAACCTGCCCTAAGTGCTGGGAAAAATATGGAATGCAAATGGTTGAAATATTCTCACTTTGATATTGAAATCAGCCTTTGAAACCCTGTGAAAACTTTGTCTAAAATCTCTGTAAAATGTGCCTGACGATCTGCTCTAAATGGGCTCCCAATAACAAACTAAGGTGGATCTTTCACCACCGAAGAGTGCCCTACTAGCTATGAGTGAATCTCTCACCACCGAAGCTAGGGTTCATGTGGGATTTTATTCCACAAGCAAAAGAAAATGCAAACAATAATTGCTCCCATGTCAAAATATGTGAGTGTAAGAATGAATCCATAACTCTCCTCAAGCACTCCTTTTATAACTTCACCATGCAACAAGAGGCCCAAAAAGACCCCATTCAACCCCTCTTCGGAAAACCACATAAATATAAGTTAACTTAAGTTACTTTATCCCCTAGTTGCCAAAAGGGACTTAAGTGACCCCCAACGAAGGAATAGAACAATAAAGTACCATGAGTCCCCCTCAACTACAAAACATAACAATTATTCCCACCACATTGCTCAAAACTAATGTCAATGGAAAAATATAACAAAAAGCAAGGCGGAAATCAGTCATCCATAGTCATACCCAATAGCCTCCAATGTTGTTAGCCCCTCGGGTATGACCAAGGCTAAGATTGAAAAATGGTCGTTAGGCCCTTGGCGAAGGAATGGGGACATTACAGTCCTCCCTTCCCGAAATTTGCTTGTCCCCAAGGAAATGCAAACTAGGATGTTGTAAAATCTTCTCTGCCTGCCAAGTAGCATGCTCAAGTGGTAAGTCTCTCCACTGCACTAAGTACTCTGTGATCACCTTGTTCCTGAGATTCCTCTGTCTCACCTCAATGATAGATTCTGGTTCCAAAACCAACTTCCCCTCATCGTCCAATGGTGGCAAATTTGTAGAAGGCACAATATGCTGTCCTTGTGCCTTTTTGAGGCACGAAACATGAAAAACATTGTGTATCTTGTTGTGCTCAGGAAGCTCTAAAAAAAAGTAAACCCTAAAATTTTAAACTTCAAATAGAAATCTAGATTTAAAAATTAATTAATATTATAACGAAAACGTAAAATATAATAAATCTAGATTGATCATGATCAATGATCGTGAATGATGTGTGCAAACACATCATTCATGATCATTGATCATTTATCACATACCAGTTAATATATAATTTTTTTTGATAAAAAATGAAAACAAAAAAGAACAATGAATGCATGGAAAATACTTGAAATCACTCCTTCCTCGTTGTTTGAAGCTGATTCTCCTCCTTCAAACTCTTATCGTTCTCCTCCAACTTTTATTTCTCTCTTTCAATTTTCAAGCTCCCAATTTAAAAAAGATGAAAATTTGAGTGTGTGAATATAAATGGAGGCAAGGGATGTATAAATAACATTGTAATGGTGTCTTTATGAGGAGTGTATAAATAACACTTTTTAAAGTTTGGGTGTGTTTATTTTATTTTTTGTGCTTAAAAAAATCGTGTGGGTACATACCCATAGCGTACCCACAACGTACTAGTACCGGTGTTTGTACCAAGTACATTTTAGACTTGGTACGGGTCAGTACTGGATGTTTCCCTACAGTCCAAAATTTGCATGTTAAAGCTTCTCACAATGTATCAGATTGATGATAGCTTGCATTCCATTAAGGACCTCCTTGGCAACTTCCTTGGCACATCTTAGTTGACCAAAGAAAGACAAATCCTTGCATATGCAAGGACATGTGTTGAAATGGATTTGAGCTGACCTCTCTTGGACACCATGAAATACAACTTGGAAAGCTGATTCAAGACCAAGATATTGATTATAAGGTGCTACCCTTTAGGTTTCAAAATTACCATTTGTGTGGCTGTTGTGCCCATGACTGTCTAATGTCTAAACTAGTTGATCCTTCCCCAGATTAACAAACTCAACAATAGATGGATAGCTAAAGATAACGTCACTGGTACGGCTTGGGTACGACAGAGTCGTACTTGGTTTGTATGCAACATATTCGGTACATATCAAGGGCCTACTAGTGCTTGTTTTGGGTATGTCCTAATGGCAGTATGGGGGTGCCCTAGGCATTTCTGGGTATCCCAAATGACTACGTCACAAGGTATGCCAAATTTTTCAGATAAAATTTGAAATTTTTCGTTTTTTATACACCTACCAAAAAATCACCGAAGTTCGTTTAAGTTTGCAGTCTTTTTGGTCTCAGTTTCTCTAAGAGTCTATATCTATCGCGGATCTTCATTTCGAAGACCAAGCGACCTTGTTGAAGCAAGCCTTCATGAGATGAAGGATATGGGTTTGTTACAACTAGGGTTTGTGTCAGGGTCGCATGTTGTCCCTCCCCTCGTGTGGAGTGTTGGCAGTGGAAGATAGGGACTGTAATGAGTGTCTTGTAGCTTGGAACCTGTGTGAAGCTCTCACAATTTGCAATATCTTTACCTATAACCTGTGTGAAGCCCGTAAGGAAAGGGTCGAGTTCGGCTATTTTTATTATAGGTTTCTTTTAGTTTTAGGTTTGTGTCTTATATTTTTTTATTATATTAAATTTTAGGTTTTAGATTAGGTTTTTGATTTTATGTTTTTTAAATAAAATTAAACAAAGTCGATGGCATGTTAAAATAAAAAAAACATTAATTGATTTTAAGTTAGATGTTATTTATATATTTTTTCTGTTTTTTACATTTTTATGTATGTTTTTATTATTAGTTTTATTCTATGTTCCACGGAGACGTTTCGGAACCCCGGGGACGGGTAGGAAATGTCCCCTTCCTGTCCCCAAATTCTTCAAAAAATGTGAAACGTCCCGGGGGACGGGGGCAGGGGACGGCAGGACTGGGTGTCTCCGATACGGCTAGGGGACTTCTAGAAGTCCCTCGACCGTACTGGGGACAGCCCAGCCGTCCCCTGTGGCATTTCATACTAAAAAAATATTTAAAAAAAAAACTCAGACTTTTAAATAAAAGTAAAGCAATGTGGGGGCCCACAAGGACCCCCACTTGCATTTCTAAGTGCCCTAAACCTAAAACAACTAACATCAAAACAAAAAAAAGAAACTCATTTGAGTCATATTTAATTTTGTGAAGGAGAAGACAGAAAAAAAAAGAGCATAGAGAAGAATAGAGAGCAGCAGTGAGAAGAAGGCAAGAGAGCAATATTCTACTCCATTAGAGGTATGTTTATGATCCTTTGTTCATTTTATAAATTTGCACAAACTATTTCTTCATTCTTTCATTTTTTTTTTTTTTTATCATAGTTTCAAGTTCACAAACTTAGCAAGTTTTTATTTTTTTTTTTTTTGTATTTTGTTTTCACTTGCAGTTAAAGGGTTGTTGCATTCTCAATAAAAAACAATGAGCAGCAGTGAGGGTGGTGAGGGTGAAGAGATTCAAATGGCAATGCAAGATAGAAGTAGAGCTAGAACTAGGGTTTCTTCAGGGAGTGAGAGTGTTGCACCAACAATGGGTTCAAATAATCCGTTTGATTGCCCTTCACAACTCCTCAAAATCTATGCAAATGGGCCATTCAATGCTAAAAAGCCTCTTTCACAATTTGTAACAGCCATTGACAAAGAAAAAAAAAATTCAGGGGGGAGTAGAGTGTGGTTATGCCATATGTGCAACAAAGAATTTAGGGGCAGCTACACGCGGGTTTATTCACATCTTTTGGGCATAACTGGACAAGGGGTAAAAGGTTGTGAAAGGATATCATTAGTGGAGAAGACCAAGGTGACTAGGTTGCACATGGAGGGTGAGACAACGAAAAAAGGGATGCCATTGGAGACTACACAAGTGCCTATCCAATGTGTAGATGTTGAAAGTCAAAGAGAAGGGGATTATGCAAAGGGAAAGAGAAAGACTTCTACTATTACAGATATGTTTAATGTGCAATCAAGGGAAGTAGCTGACTCTTCTATTGCCAAATTCTTCTTTGCCAATGCTATACCATTTCATGTGTCACGCTCCCCTTTCTTCAAACAAATGTTCAAAGATGTAATTGCTGTTGGTTCCTCATATGTCCCTCTGGAGAACACAAACTACGAACTAGCCTCCTTGATAAAGAATATTCTAAGGTGAGTGTGGTGATGGAGGAGATGAGGCAAACTTGGATACGGGTGGGCTGCTCTATCATCATGGATGGGTGGACCGATATTAAACATCGGCCACTCATCAATATCATTGTCACATGTCCTACTGGCTCTTATTTTCTTAGAGCTATTGATTGTACAGGGAAGAGGAAGGATGCAACCTTCCAATTTTAAATTTTGAAGGATGCTATAGAGGAGATTGGGCCCTCTCATGTTGTACAAGTAGTGACTGATTCAGCCCGCGTATGTAAGTTAGTTGGCATGATGGTTGAGGGTGCTTACAAGCACATTTTCTGGACTCCATGTTGTGTTCATGTGTTGAATAATGCATTGAAAGACATTGGAAAGATAGATTGGGTGAAGGCAGTGGTGGCAGAGGCTAGACACATACAGATATTCATTTGCAACCATCACACCTCACTTGCTCTATTAAGGCATTTTTCGAGGAAGGAATTCCTCAAGCCCGTGGACACTAGATATGCTGAGCTATTTCATTTTGTTGGAGAGGATGCTTGGGGTCCAGGAGGCTTTGCAATTAATGATGGTTAATCCAGGAGTGGGGTAGATGGCCAAAGGCAAACACTTCTGAAAGAAAAGGTGTGAAACAAAAGATCCTCGATGATGATTGGTGGACCACAGTCAGGTAAGCTATTGCTGGTTTTATATATGTAAGTTTAGTTTTTAATTTTCTAAATATTTAAAATATTTTATCCATGTTTATAACTTGTAAATTAGTTTAGTTTTTCATTCTTGAATCTTAATGTTTTCTAAATTTTTTTGTAAATTGTTTGTAGATATGTTTGCTCCATCATCTCACCTGTAGTGGGGGTCATAAGATATGCTGATACAGAACTCTCCTAGTCTTGGAGAGATTTATGAGACATTTGATAGCATGCTTGGACAGATGAAGCAAGCCATTCATAGCAGGGATCCTACTTTGGGATTTTATGAGGAGCATATTAGGCCCATTGTGACACGGTGGTGGAACACAATGAACACCCCGCTTCATATGGCAGCCTATGCTCTAAATCCCAAATGGTATGCAACACGACCTAGGAGAGTGCCTCCATCTGATGATGAAGAGGTGAAAGAAGGGCTCATGAAGGCCTTTCGAAAGATGTACACTGATGAGGAGTCCACTTTATTGTGGACCCAATGGCTATCCTTTGTCAATCTTCCGTGGACCAACATTTAGCAAGCCAGAGGCGAGGAAAGATAGAGCTACATTAGCTCAACTAGACCCTATTGGATGGTGGACATGGCATGGCAAGGATGCACCAGACGTGAGGATTCTTGCCACTCGCCTCCTTTCACAGGTTGCCAGTTCCTCTACTGTAGAGAGGAATTGGTCCACATATGGCCTCATCCACATAGTTAAGAGGAACCATCTTACTTCTCGACGAGCAGAGAAGTTAGTAGCCGTGCAAAGTGCCTTGAGACTTAAGGATCGACAGACTCTCGAGTATCGTCAGACTCCAGCCACGCGTTGGGATGTTGATCCCGAAGATGCTTCACAGATTGATGAGGAGGATGCACAGGTGGGATTGGTTGGGGTTCCATTGGATGAGGCAGCCCCTCATAGTTCCAATGACTCAGACTCAGAGTCTAATTTTGATGCCACTTTAGCGGAGTTTGATTAGGGGCAGCTATATATTTTCATTTTGATTTTCTATGTTTCACTGTTTCAGACATTTTGTTGCCCTTGGGCATTTCATTGTAATTGAAAATTGAATCTTATGTGCAATCTCAATTCAGCTCCAGTTTTATGTATTAAAGTTTTATGATGTGTGTGATGAATGCTTTATTAAGTTTATCAATGTGTTATAGTTATACTTATCATTATTCATATGAATATTTGAAATTTGAAATTTCCAATATTTTTAAGGTTAAATCTTATGTGAAATCTCAATTCAACTCTAATTTTATTTATTAAGGCTCTATAATGTGTGTGATGAATGCTTTAGCAATGTTATCATATGAATATTTGAAATTTCCTATATTTTTAAAAAATTTCCTTATTTTTTAATAGCCGTCCCCTGCAGTCCCCTAAAAAAAAGGCCTAAAAAAAATGACCTGGAAACGCATCCCCCCGTCCCCTGCCGTCCCCGTCCCGGAAACCTTGGTGGAACATAGGTTTTATTATATATATATTTTTTAAGAATTTAGAAATTAATATGATTTGATTTTTTAATTACTATTTTCAAATTATTAACAGTCTATTTCGTGTTACTAATACAATAAAAGTTTCAATCTTTTAAAAAAATAATTATACTATGTCTTTTAATGTTTTAAATTTTAATTAGTTTTTTATTTTATTTATATCTTAATTAATATTTTAATTAATATTTTATCTATTGGTCAAATATAATGGCGATTTTTTTTTCGAACTTTATCCACGTTGTCGAACTTGAACTGATTTTTATCCTCGTCGAACTTTTACTCAAACTCAAACCTTGTGACATAGCCAGATGGTACCTTAGCTGGAATTTTCCATTTAATATTGAGATAATAATTTTCTGGTTTTTTTATTAGGGACTTCATGTAATCATTTTTTAAGATATAAGTTATTTTCAGTTGCAGTGAAAATGATATTGATCTGTGGGCATTGGTTGTGATTCTTGCCACTAGAGGCGTATCATGTCAAAATTATGAAGTGTCAGTTTCTGATTTTTTAGACCAATGTCAATCTTGCATGAGAGCGAATAAACATAATTTCTGACTTGTTTTGTTCTGTGTGCTGAAGGCGAATTAAAGGTTTGATTATTCAGCACAAGGGAAACTTTGCTCTAGAGATTCAACAGAGGTCCATTGAATTTAGCTCAATTCTTCATAAACATGAAAATATGAAGTATGTTTTCAACCTCTTGTTTTAAAAGTTCTTTTCATTGTCTATTTTCTTGTTTAAATTTTTTAATACCAACAGCATTGCATATTTGACTTCTGAGGTTGATAGAAACCATTATGGTGCAGGTCAACTTTGGTGGAACGAATGCCAGTTCTAGATGAATTGGCATACACTGGAAAGAAAGCAGACAATGCAGGTGGAGTGATTGCTACTGGCAGTAGCACGAAAGTTACCTCTTCAAGAACTTCTACGAACCTTCCAAATGGAGTAAGCAAGCCACCAACAAATGCTCTTATGGATTTGCTTGATTTAAGTGTGGATGATACTCCTTCTCCAAGTGTATCATCTGGGGATATTCTTCAAGATCTCTTGGGGGTTGGTTCTTCCCCAGCTCCATCATTATATGGTACTCTCTCTGCACATTCACATTTACTTTCTGTGTTGATGAGATGAGAATAATTTTTATTTTCTTTAGGCCAAAGTGATCTGATTGTGTTTGACCTATAATAGTGTGTTTACTCATCTGAAAGATTTTTTCTACATTATTCCTGTTGAATATACAATCTAATATAATATGATGGCATGTCTCTATGATGGAAATTCATTGGACAATAATAATTTATCTCTGACATTCAAAGACATTGAGGGTTTGGTAAATGACTAATATTATTGTTGAGATACAGTATAAAGAACCCATACTTAAAGCCTTAATCCTTCTTTCTTAATGGAACATCATTGGGGGATATGTTTTGGATGCCCTGTTGTAGAATCCATTTTGTTTTATGGTTCGCTTTCCTGAATTAGGATGTTCATATTTCTGTTAGTCTTTTGAAGATTTATTGTTGCTAATGAATCAGGAATTCTTATCTAATTTGTGGCTGTCACAGTTCATTTTATATATATTACACCCACTGGCTTGCTATTTAACCTAGTTTAGAACTTTGAGGAGTCATTTTCCCTCTTCCGTGTTATAATATCTACAACATTTGAACAATTCTTTAGATGACTAATTTATCTCTGGTTTTAATTTCCTTCCTGTACATTTATCATCTTAAACGGGAAAGTTTGTTTTCCAATTTATAGGTCTAGGCAACCCTTCAGTTGGAGGTGCAGATGTTCTTCTGGATCTTCTATCAATCGGGACACCTCCTGCTCCTGTACCATTGGCTTCTACTCCATCGAACTTGGCATCGTTCACTCAAGCACAAGCAGCAACTGTTATAGACCCATTATCACAATTGGCATCTTTAACATCTTCTGTTTCCCCGTCACATGAGCAAAGAGTGACATCATCTTTTATCGACAACAGATCCATGGGTATGGCAGTAAATGGAATTCATGAAGCTACAAAGCCAGCTTTGTCAGCTGCTCCTATAATTGATTTGTTAGGAGATTTAAGTCCTGCCCCAGCAGTATCTGGTATGCATGAAAATTGCAACTCTCAAATATTTATACTGTTTATAGTGTCTTTTTGTATGATTGTATAGTTTATCACTTGAGACAAAAGTATTGTTCGAGATTTTAATATAATGAATTTCTACAGGTGATGCTGTTCCAACATACCCATCAATTGCAGCATTTCAGAGCAAATCCTTGAAGATCACTTTTGATTTCACAAAGCAGCTGGACAAACCCCAACTTACAATAGTGCAAGCCAGTTTCACAAATTTGACTTCCAATACATTTACAGATTTCATTTTCCAGGCAGCTGTGCCAAAGGCAAGACTCGCATTGCATTTTTTCTTAATTGCAGTCCATGTTATTCTGGTTCGTTTCTGACAATGATTGACAATGGAAATTATCCGATTCAATGAGAAACTTCTAAATTATGGCTTTCGTATCTCATAGTAATCTATGGTTATTGTTATCTAGTCATTCGGATAAGCTGTTGGAGGTGGTGGCTGCTATGCAGATGGTCAAATATTTTATTTTTAATAGCAGTTTAGGCAGGAGTCTTTAGTGAAATGATGGAATGATTTTGTTAACAGCTTGTGGTAAGGTGAAGATGTTCAATGCTGGATCAGCGAGATGTGTTTTGCCCTGCAGGGATTGGTTGATTAGTATCAGTCATTGTCATCTTCTTAATTTGGTTTACTTTTGCTTTCTTTATTGATTTTCCTTAATTTCTTTTAGGTTCCTCTTTTGTAACCATTTAAAGGCCTGATATTAGTTTGAATTTCCACTTCTTTATTATTAGGGTTTCGGCTGCAGTGCCAAAAGGCAACAGCTCCTTAGAAATCTGTCAACTATTTCAAATGCTATAGTTTTCTTTTGTCATGTCATATATAAGACATTTAGCATGAATGTAAACCATGGAGATTCAGCTATGGGGTAGAATATTTGGGATATTATTCATGCATTTGCTTTGCTCTTATTTTATATATTTTAGGATCCTATTGTATTGGCTGTGATTTGAGCATTGAATTAGTTCTCCCTTTTCCCATTTTTGTTTGAAATTCAATATAGACTATATCTCTCTATAATTTATTGCCTTCACAAATTACTGACATAACTCTACGCCTGGTTGCATAGATGGATTATAAGTTATTGTTTCCCATGTTCCATCTTTTTTGTTTTTGCCAATGTTCAATTTGAATATGTTTACAAAAAAGAAAAGAGTATCTCATCTAGGTCTGTACTGTTTCACAGTTCATGCAACTCCAACTGGATCCGGCAAGTAGCAACATCCTTCTACCGGGTGATGGTGGAAAAATTGTACAAGGTCTGAGGGTGAATAACAGTCAACAAGGCCAGGTAACAAAGCAAGTACATATTAGCGTTCACAGATTGGCTAGTAAACTAGATCATTGTATGTGTGGTTGATATTTATAATTAGAATTGTTCTTTTTCATAAAGTGGTAGTTGTCATTGAATCTTCTGTTTTGTTCTTGTCTTGCTCAAGGTTGTTTGATCAAAGTAGTGTTTACGGACTGGAGTATGATGTATAAAGTTTTTGGTAAAAAGCATTAGTCTGAATAACATGGTTTTAACATTTTGTAGTGGACTTCAATTTCAGCGACATTAAGGCTGATGTATTTCTTTCACTGATGTAACAGAAATCTCTTGCAATGAGAGTACGGATGGCCTACAAAGTGAATGGTCAAGATGTTGTTGAACAAGGGCAGGTCAACAATTTTCCTGCAGGTTTGTAGTAACTATATTTTTGTGTTTTGCGAGTTTTTGAGTTACTTGGCCTCTATGTTTATTTGGAGGAATACAGTCGGAAGCGGCAGCATTTTACCAATCACTGCTTCTGGAGCATGTAGTAAATATTCTTGTACATCAGAGTTGGGTATGAATGTGTCAGTTGGAAGCTTGGATGCAACTAATGGCTAAAAGTATGTTTTCTTGTTTTTGAAATAAAATCTAGCAGATTGTTTTTAGGCTGGGAAAAAGGTTTGTTGTATGTCTTTGTAAGTTCATATGGGCGATTCTAGATTTTGTACACTAGAGTAGTTTTATTGAAGCAATTAAGCTTTTAGAGGATTGCAGGCATCTTCAAGACAATTGCCCACTGTATTAATTTATTTATGGAATTAGAGAGCATTGCTGGAATTTTTCAATTTTAGCACTATGATGAACATCAACCAAATGATTTTGGGTTCCTATTATTGGTACGTCCCAGTTTCATGGTAAAGTACAAATATTGTGCAGAATCAATTCCATTGTTGTCAGCAGATTCTGTATTCTTTTTTAGGGCATTACTATTTCAAGCCTCGTTACATGGGAAAGAAAAAAATTGCTTCAAGCATTTTATTAGTCAAACAAGCAATTATAATTTTCTTTAGCATGGTACTGCAATGTGTAAAAATTCATGTCTTTGTTAATTTTCAATCCGTAATTGTAAAAAGCATATGTTTTGGAATGATATAAAGACTATTGACAATGAAGATGGCTGAGAAGAGATGTATTATGACATGACAAAATTCTATTGGTTCGTAATGTAATTCAGAAGAAACCAATGGCAGTGGCACCCCTCAAATAACTATGTACTATATCACAACAAACTTTCATTGGTTGTAAATGTAATTCAAATATAACCAATGTCACTTGTACCCCAAAAATAACTTGAAAGCTTTTACACAAGAAATACCAAATTGAAGTTGCTGTTCTTTCTTATTCAAGTACCATTATCGATTTAATGCAGATTTTTATTGTACTAACATGGGTATTGAGGTAGTTAAGGAGACTAAAAAATTGCCAATAAGAGGATCTTTCCTTTAGTATCACTTTTAGTTGACACTCTGATATATTATCAGATTTAAGTTTTAGAGCTTAATAGTGTAAGTGCCTATATTTCTTCAGTGTTCTTTGCTTTCCTATAAATTTGGTTTATGTTTGATTTTTTGCTGGTTTGAAATATTATTAAAATTAGCGCCTAGTTAAATTTCTATGTGACCTTAAAAATGCTAATTTGTATTAATCCATGTTCAACCACGGGAACAAATTTGAACTTCCATTTCAAGGGCATCCGAACAATACCCGTCCCCCAACTTTGTGAGTAATGAAGGGCGGTATAATTTGCCCTACTATATTGACCGACTTAAAATGAAGATACTTAAAAAACTGTTGATCTTATTCGGGATATGAATTCACTTACATAAGCTATAAATTTAGTTCATTGTAATAAGGCTATAAGATAGCTTTTAGTAAATGAATTGTATTGCCATTATTGGTTTTCTGGTCAAGTTTGTGAACTCATGCGAGTGCAATAGAATTCTAGCTTGAGTTAATTTCAAGGCTCTTTTCAGAAAGCAAGTTCACCCAATTTTATAGTTCCCGTCAGTGAAATGATAATTGTTTATAGACCTCCGAGTTTTCAAACTATAAATCTTTTACAGTGCCATGTTGTAAAGAGTAGCTGATGATCTTTATTGCATCAAAATCTCATGTTGCAGATCTCACTTTGCCATTTGAATATTTCATGGTTCCAACAATGCAACTATGTTGGAATATTTGTAGACAGTGACCAACGGAGATAGAAATCATAAAAGAATGATAATTGATTGTCATATATATAAAAGTTAGTAGAAAACAGAGGTTGGCGTTTCATAATTGCAATTAGCTATTATAGGTTATTTACTCATCATAATTGGCAGACATTTTGGATGCCCTTGCATATTGAAAACTTGTGCACTATTCTTCGACAAGTGTTGTGCTTTAATTTGTGTTAATTGTGCATAGTAATACTAATGAGAATCAAATAGCATCGAATCTTTCCTTTATACAATCTTCATTTAAATATAATACTATTGTGTTTAATACACTAATTGTAAATATGATAAAGTTTGAAGAACCAATAAGCTACATGCAACTTTCGACTTACGATGAAATAGAAGAACAAGAGACTTGCGATAGAGATATATATATTTCTCATTAGTATTATTATGCACAATTAACACAAATTAAGTACTAATTGTAAATACGATAAAGTTTGAAGAACCAATGAGCTACATGCAACTCTCGACTTATGATGAAATAGAAGAACAAGAGACTTGCGATAGAGATATATATATACTCATTAAAGATATTTACCTAGTACGGTGTTGTCCAATGAAGCTGGACATTTTTTTGTAAGTTTTGCCCATCTAAAAAAATTCATTGTTACATATTATGATAAACATAACTTGTGACTCTAAAAAAAAATTCAATCATTAATGTATATATTTCAAGGAGGCTTTTAAAATAAATAGAATAGTTGAGGTTTGTTTTTAGGTGAATGTATACAACAAAAAGGTTGGGAGATCATCATCATACTATACGAATAGAAAAGGCTAGATGGTCCAACCAGGTTTGAAAGGCACAATGTTTTCCAAACAATTTAGTTTTGGGTATCATATTTAGGTTCTAGAGAGTTTAAAGAGGCTTGGAGGGCTTGAAAACACCAAATAGACTTCGGGGGATCCCTAAGTACCTTGATAAATGTTTCAAAAGTGCCAAGCCATTGTCAAGGGAGCATAAAAATTTGAACTAATTTTTAAATGGCATATTGAATGCTAAAATAGTCCTTAAAATGCATATCTTGTTGGTTCTAAGATTTGCCTATCTATAGACATAGATGACACATTTGGTATCTAAAAATGGGAAAATGTTTTCTCTCATCCTTGTTTCATTCTATAATTGATTTATTACGCACACACCGTAAGATAATTTACGTTAGATCGAAAGGTTCGTTATATTAGTATCATAAACACATCAGCATACTAGTCAATAACATTTGTAATACACTGCGAATGATGAGCAATGCATAAGAAAACTAATGTTCAACATACGGTTTTCAAACAAAAGGTCTATTATTTTGATATCATAAACACACATATGAATGATTAATATTTGTAATAATACATGCCAAACACCATAGAAAACCATTTATCACCATTAAGTGGGAATTGTATGACATTGGTGTAACTAGACTCAAACCATTTATCACCATTAAGTGGGAATTGTATGAAGAAAATATTGAAGTTATCAATAATTATGGTATGTTAAAAATCCAAAATAAAGGCCATATCTCACAATGATTTATAAAAAAACACTTTTAAGTTATCCGTACTAGCATTAATAATTAAAATGTACTTGAGCTATTATGAAGCTCAAATACCTCCAAATGTAGCATACATTTTTAATTATAAGCAAAAGATGAATAATTTGCCTAAAAATTTGAAACTTTATAAATAACTATATATCTTGGTCAATCATCTTTAGCCAATATTAAAATTTTCATTAGAAGTGCCATTGTTTTAGGTGATTAGAAGGTTAAATAATATTATATAACTAAATAAACAATTATTACAATAATGGAACTAGAATTAACAACAGCTATTATAGCATACTTATTTACAATTCCGGTTAGGGATGTCATGGTTTTATTGAATAGTTGTATGGGAAAGCAAGATAAATCCTGTAGATTTTATATCGTTTTATTTTCTCGTTTGTTTTCCTTTCTATATGAAAGCGAGTTTTCCCACATGCTATGTTTGCGTGGAGACAGACCTGGAGACTTAATTTTGCACTCTTATTTCATGCTATCTGCTTGCTTATTGCAGAGTGTACGAGGTGTCACCAAATAAAACACTCACGTTATGGCTTTCAGTGATTTTTGGGTTTATTGTTTAATTCAAGGAACAAAGCTAAGAGATCTTTGCCCAAGTGGTTGTATCTTGTTCCTTCTTGTCTTAAAGGCCTTTTCACCATTTCTTCCTTAACTTGGTGTCTTTCAAAGTTAATGAGATTTTTCCACATGGCGTAATCTTTTCATGTTTTATTTGCATCCGGTTCTTGTATATTTCTTTGAAGACTTGGTTAGGCTATGGTCGCACGGAGGGTGGTTTTTAGAAAATTAAAGATTATTTTCTAACTTATAGGTCTCATAAATTTGTAATTCTTATGTTAGAGGGAATTTGGGTGAGACTTTTATCAAATTTTAAAATCTTAAAAGATATCAATTAAGATGTATATGGATAAAAATCTCGAATATGGTGGGTTAAATTTTAGCCCCGTCTTCAATAACAACTAAACGTTTCTTGTTAAAAATAAGGGGAATCTATTTTACAAGAAAATATTCATTTTATACTTGTAAATGTGTTATTTAATTCCATGAGACCAATTCCACTATAAAAATAAAAGCCCAAACCCGTGTCATGGGATTGCATTCTTATTAATCTTTCTCTATGTAGACAATATTACACGTGTCATTTTCGCAGGACTTGGAAAGATTGTAAAATTAAGGGATTTTACAAAGGTGTTACTTAATTTGCATGGAACTTGTAGATATTGTGACCAGGAAAGATGCATCAGTTGGTCAAGAAATCAAAGATACTATCTTCATGATGTAGAACATACTCATCACTAAATCACCTACACAAGTTAGATTGCATAAACTACTTCAACTTAGTCTAAATTTTGCAAAATGGAATCAGTCTCTCAATGCTAGGAAACCATTAAATAGGAAAATTTCCTCTATATGCTCAAAACCACTTTTTCCAGGCTAGGATTATGTTAAACATCATTAAACCTTGCCAACATAATCACCAAACTGAGTGAAATTTAAGAAATTAGTCAGACTATCTTCTTTTTGTGCAATCTTCCTTTCTTGGCTCTTGAGAACAATGTTGATGGAAGGATATGCATTGGAACAAACCACCCATCGCACCAACAAACCATGGTCACTTATGAGTACCCTTTTTCAATGCATAGGTGTGGGTAAGAGGGTTTGATTCAATTCTTGATGTAAAAACTACTTCACAAATCTCCTTTATAAACCAAGCTCTTCTTACTAGCTCTGCCCAAAGACTAAATGCGTTGTATCTTTTGATTGGAAGATTCATTTTACTAACTAAATAGCTTTTAAAGTGCCCATTTGGATGATTCTTAGGTGTGCAAAATTTTAGAGGTCCTTCTTGTTATCACTAAAAAGTAGCACCCTTGGATATGGCAATGGCAGATCCCTAGTTTTTGCTAACATTGGACCATCTCTCAAGCTGTGGGACTTGCAAACTTGAGATGGCCCTCCAAAGAAAGTTGGTTCCTCTTCCTAATACTATGCGACAACTACTTCTAATGCAAGAAAAACACCTATCTAGTCCTAATATATGATTTCCAAGGGACCAGGAAGAAGAAGAAATGGTGAAAAAGAGAAATCCTACAATACAAAGGTGATAGTACTAGAAAAAGGGGGGGTGTCGAACAACTCACAATGCAAGAAAGTGGAAGAAAATGAGTGTGAAGAGGATGGACAAGCATCACGGATCACAGTTGCATTTAATCCCATATTCCAGTAAACACAACATTCCCTAAGTCTTGCAATGGAACAAAATAAATGCACAACATTCCAATAGTTTGATGAGAGGCAAGAAAACAATTTAAATCATGCAAGGATAGGAGAAATTACCACAAAATATGAATTTCATTACTAAAAATATGCACAATACATCATTTGGGCTTGGAAGAAGGCATGGAAGCCATTACAATGCATAGAAAAGAAGGCTTGAAAACTCTACAACTATCTTGCAAGAAGAAAGAAGGGAGCAACATTGCAAAAATTATCCAACTCCTTAAAAATGAGCTCTCTTTTTCAATATGTTGAAGAATGAATGAGAGAGAGAGAGAGAGGGGGGCGAGTTCTGACTTCAACCACCAACCACATGCATTGAATAACCTGCAAAAGTGATGGGGGATCTTGCAAAAACCATCACTAATTGTCCTTTGGCATTTGCAAAAAGAAATGTGGTTCTATGTTGTCATTTAATGCCATTTCATATACATGGGAGTGATATTTTAGAACTGGGCTCTTTTTTTTTGCATTTTACACCACCAAAACTTCATCAAATCTTTAATTTCTTGGTTGCTGAGTGTAGAGGATGGAGCCACAATTCCAACGAGTCCAATTTTGTGCAATTTGGTTGAGAAATGAGGAAGGTATGATCATTTGAGTGTAGACAACGTTTTTACCTCCCCCAGGTTTGGTTGTTGCTTCATGGGACTGTGTGATAAATTTCTTACTAGAAATAATCATTTCTACCACTTTTCTTCTTCATTAAAATTTGGATATTTTACATAGTCCTGGGAGGCATGTTAAAATATTTGGTGGGGTCCACCATTTTGCAAATTTCATTTGGGGGGTTGGTGTTTAAATGTTGAAATAAGGGGCCAGCTCGGCCAATTGGCTCGCCGAGCTGACACCTCTCCCTATTTTTTCTGAGCTATGTGCATTGATATATGGCTTCTCGATGCTCCAACTTACCTCAGTGAGACTCCTACTCACCGCACTAGGTCGGCACCCTCCATCCAGTTCAGCGTGACCCATCAATCATCTCCCTATGTTTTACATGTTTCCCTTTTGCGCCAACTCGACGTTTATGTCGGCGTTGACCCACCATCCTTGAAGACCCCACACAGTGTTCTGCAGATCTCCCTTATGTGTAGAGAAATTACCTCACCTTGGCTTGTTCATCTCGTGCTTCCCGCAGCCACATCATGATCATCTTGTACACGCCACTCGAGTTCATTTGTGCCCCAGTTCACCCGAAGGACCCCCTGCCCGATTAGCTCGCTGTTTCGTGCAGGCCCGACCTCATTCGTGGGAACTAAAGCCTCCCTGTAACACACTTCGAACTTGCCCCTTTTTGCCCCGCATAAGACCCCTGCCTTGTATTACAATGTTTGTGGCAAAAGCGGATGTTTGGTGAACCATGGCCCGAGTTCATGCAAGTCGCTTGTGCTCCGATTCTCCGATGCGGACGACGTGCTCCCTCCATGTACGAAATCCTGGCTCACCAATTTGGCTTTACGAGCCAACATCAAAAATTTTTCGTTTGCTAAGTCTCCCCCGACTAGTATAAATCGTGATCCCCTCAACCTTGACTTCTTTATGATGAGCTTGTTGCGCCGAGCCAACCCTACATCAACCTCACTGCACCGATCAACCACTCAACTCGGCTCGATTTCCATTTATGCTTCATTGTGCATTGAGTTCAACGAGCTCCCAAAGGCCATGCGCCTCCCCTCCCCCCACATGAGCCGATTTCCAAGCGTTTCCCAACCGTGAAGATTCGAGCTCGCCGAGGCTTCCAAAGGCCTTGCAACTTGCCCGAGTCCCCTAGGACCGTGACACTGTCATGGCTCCTGCAATGATGAGCTCAACTAGCAACTTGGTCCCTGAAAACTAGCTTGGCCGCCATTATCAACATTTGACTAGCTCAACCCTGCAATGCACGAGCTTGACAAGCTCTTGAACAACTCTCCAGGGGTCTTAGACCAAAATTTTCAATTTTCTCACTTTTCCTTCGGATTTTTGCAATTTTTTTGGATTTCTCAGTACCCAAGGGCCATGTGAAGATGTCTAAAGGTGTCTTGGGCAAATTGTCAGATTTTTTCATTTTTGCCCGTAAGTGGGCCCTGGTGCTTGTCCTCTCATCCTAATAAACTCTGAGCTTTATGAAAACCTAGAAAAGGAAAAAAATCCTCTCATGGCTTCCAACCTTCCTTGAGACCTTGTTGATGCCCCAAAACCCATAAATCTACCTACATGCTCTAAATTGATCCACGAGGGCCCTTTGACAACTGCTTCCATGCAAGGCTTCCAAGTTGTCCATTTTCACCTGGGAGGTGAAAATGGATAACACTTCCTTTAGAAAAATCTTCCAAAAAACCCACTATCTCAGATCTTCATTAGGCCTCTTAAGGCATGCTACATGATTCTTGCTTAAACTGTCAGACTTTTCTCTTTCATGCCAAGCTGTCAATGCAAAATTCCTTCAAAATCTTGGTAGAGGATGTATCTAGGTTATTTCTTGTAAGTTTAGAACCTTGAAATTGAGTTTTAGACCATCAAACGGTAAACTGTTACTAAACCGTAGCAGGGGTTAACTCAGAACTTTGAGAAGATACTTTTTATTACCATTTGAGTTATTTTCATTCCCAATGCCTCTAATCACCTTCAAAAGTTCTGTATTAGCGTTTAAAATCTTTTAGCCTTACCAATGGTGATTCTTACCCTTATAAGGACGTGATTGGCCCTCAATCTCCTCTGCACTGCTTGTAGAAAATAGGGGATTTCCAACAAATGGAGTTGTTTGGGTCAAACTGAACTTTCTCCTTCTTTTGCAATGCTTGTTAAGGTCTTCTCGTGCTCATTCTCCTAGCTGTATTAATAAATGCATCCCCTATTCAATCTTCCTCTGTCTGGATGCCAATATGTCTGCTGACAGTGCCATACAATGTCTTAATACCCTACTCAAGATTTAACCTACTCACTCTCTCAATACCTGTTGGCTAGATTTTCTGCATAGCTGAAAACCTAGGTAATCATGAGTTAAATCTCCCTGATTTACTAGTGAGGCTCCCATGTTAGATTTGTCAATTAAATATGCTAGTATTTATTTAGGGGTTTTTACTTTAACCATGCAGCTCATGAACCATAGCTGTATAGTTTTGCAGCAAGTAAGCAACTGTTAAAGAAAGGAAATATCTGATGAAGAAGGAAATAATATAAACACAGGAAAGAAAGGGGGAAGATGTGAAACCTGATCAATAGATTACAAAGTTGATTGCATGCACATCGACAAAACCAATAGATATTAACACACACAAAATTATAAGCAAAGACAACTTTCAGATCTAGATCTAGAATAACACAAAGTTTATAAGTAGATCTAAGACAGAAGGCTAGGAACAAAATGCACCGTGACACAAAGTTCTCCGGAAATCTGCTCCTTTCTATTCCTTTGCTTCAAATAGCTATCAGAGATTTCAGCACAAAGTCTAGAACGCAAGAATGCTGTTTTCAAATTCTGATGATCCTTTACCCGAAGGTTCTTCCTCTACTTATAAAATGCAGAGGGGCAATTACAAGTAGGAAACTTTTAGTGAATTGGCACATGTGGAAGTTGTAAAGGAAACAACTGATAATCTCCCTCCTGGAATTCCTCTTTGCATGACATGCATGATTTACAACTGAAGATAGAACCTTCTATTTTGCATGTCTGCCACCTATTTCCAAGTAGTTGACTTCTTCAAGTAATGGCTTTTAAACCAATCACTTAAGTTTTATAATTTAATTGATCGCTCAATTACTTTGTTGGAGGAAATAAGAGAAAGAAGAAGAAAGAGGAAAGTTGCAGTCTTGTCCTTTTTCATATTCTGCATGCAGCTGATTCTTTTGCCTTTGATTCTCACCAAATCTGGAAGTAGTTGGATCTAGAAGCGGCTAGATTTGGAAGCAAGTGACTGTGATTTGCTTGCGGGTATTGCCTTTGACTTGTCTTCCTTCTTATCCTTGAAGCTTTTATAGTTCTTCTCCAGTACATGCATCAGTGCAATGTTTGCCGTAAATAACTCATCATTTTTATTTTTAATTGCATATGAGCAATTAAAAATGATGGAAAACACTCTGGGTGAATGCAAATTCAATGAAGGCTTCAACTGGAAGATTGGGAGAACATGCACAAGGTCCTGGAAGGAATTCTCCATGCACTGACTTCTTCACAGGCTGCATTCGAAACAAGAGGATGAAGCCTTTGCAATTATGGATCTGGATCTGAATTTGAATCTATATCTGGATCTGCATATGTATATGGATCTGAATTTGGATCAGAGTCTAGATCTGGAAGCTATGCATGATTCTGTTGATCTTCTTCTTTCATCATGCTTTGCCATGGCCAGAACAATCTTTGTCTGAGCAACTCTTTTTCTTTTTATTTGACCGGAATTCTTTACAATTGGTGCAGATCTGGGAATTTCTTCAGATTCAGAAGATATATTCAATGTATTGGACATTGATTTAAGCTCCCTTTCAATTATATAAGCACCTGTAATGAATACCTGCAATTAATTCAGACAAAGACAGAATCTGGAGCATGAGCAGTTGATTTTAATCATAAAAATCTGTATATAAAGCTTGCTGCCCTAAAATTTGAGGCTTTGCTTGCATGCAAAGCAAGCATAAATATTTGTAACTTCACCTGGGCACCTGTAATACTATGCAGACAATTAATCAGACTTAAATCAAGCTCCTTCAAACCTAGGCGCTAAACTTTGAAGCTTTCCGGCAGTGAAAACACCTTTTTCTGAGCAAAATTCCTCCTTCTTTGGGCGCCAAAATTGCCTGGGCTGCACTCCTTTGCTAAAGAATTAATAACTTCATTAATATGGCAGCCCATGCTTATATAACCTTCATCATTCTATAATTAATAATTGCCCTTCCTATTTCTGGCAATTAATTAATTAAAAATCATGTTTTTCTCTTCAATTTGGGCTGCCTATTTTGTGCATGCTCATGGTCTGCCATTAAATAAATTAAATTTAATTTAATTTTAGCTTTCTACTTCCAGTCCACTTTGACTTCACACTATGCTTTGACCTCATGCGCCAAAAATAGGAATTAATTCCATCAATAAATACTTTTAAAAGTATTATTTCTCCTCTAGATGGGCTGCACTTTTTTGCATGAGAGAGCACTGCATTAAATAAATAATTTTTTTTTAATTTTAGAATTATATTTCCAATTTCTTTTATCCTCTCATCTTGTGTTGACTTTTCCTCATGCTTGGGCGCCAAATTTTGGAAATAGAAACAATTAATAAATGCAATTAAAACTATCCTTCTATTCCAAAAGGGGTCACACTTTTTGCCATAGCTGATTTCTATTTTTAAAAGTCAATTTCTAATGGGATTATTCACCCTGCACCGCAGCTCCAAAAATCCCATGATCCACTTAAGTCTGTTTAACTTTCATAATGGGATTTTTTACCCTGTAAGGCAGGTAAGAAATTCCCATCAATGCCTTGAGTGATTTTCTTTTATTTCATAATGGAAATTTTCACCCTGCAAGGCAGGTAAGAAATTCCCGCCTGCCTGCTGCCTCTAATTTTCCCATCATGACTTAAGTGACTTTGCTTCCATGGGAAAAAGTACCCTGCCAAGCAGGTACAAAATTCCCACCTGCCTGCTGCTACCAAAAATCCCATTGTAGCTTAAAACCTTCCTTTCCCAAAAATGTGACCTGCCTAGAAGAGGCCTTTTTTTGTGCATGACTTCATCTTTTTAGAGAGAACCAGACCTCCTGTGGAAAATTCCTTTTGGCATGACGTCCGTAGATGATCTCCAGATACTCCAGGAAAGAAAACAGACTGAACCAACAAAGGAATTGACCTAGGGAAATTTCACAGAAAACAAAATGAGAAAAATACCAAAAACGCAAAACATTGCCAGAAGTCACAGATAAAGCCCAAGATTCATTCCTGGTGGAAACCCTACTGGTATATGGGAATATTGACATGTAAAACCTCAACAGGGTTAAACCAGAGCACAATTTACCTCAAACGGGGCTTAAAATAATTAAATAAAAATTTCCTGTAAGCAAACCCCAACGACAGAATATAATTAAGTTTGGGCATCTGGGTATTAGTCAAAATTGGCTTATATGACTCTCTGAGAATATCTTGACACAATACCGACATTTTCTGGCAATTAAAACACAAATTGACCCATTATTTTAAAAGTACGAATTTTTTTAACATGGGGTAGTCTCAGATTTCAGAGTGAAATCTGGGGACACCAATACCCTACACAGATTTGAGACCCTTCCTTAGTCTGTTTGCACAAAATTTCACTTCAAAAACCCTTATTGGAGCTCCTATACTTCTTGTCTCGATTGATCAATGAATAATAAAACAGTTACAATATGTATTTAACCTTCTTTGGCTTGAATTCCCCCCATAATTGACTTCTAGGACCAAGAAATCAAGAAACGTTTGAGGAGTGACACACCAAGAAGTGAATTAATGACGACTAGGAATTACACTAGCCCGATAGTACATCATAAGGAGGCTCCAAGACCAAATTAGGAACTATAAACACTAAACCATACTTGAAAGAAACCTCCAAACTTTTACTTCTAATTAGAAACCCAAAATTGGATCTACGAATTCAAATTTTCAAATTGAGCAAAAATGGAGGGAAACTTCTCAATTTAAATTTTGAACTTCTAGAGCTCAAAAGGACAACATGAGTGACTCCTAGACACCCAAACAAAAAATTGATTTTAACAACCCTAAACTAAACCTTGGAGTGATGCCCCTGCATCATTTCACAGGGCAAATCTGTAATGCGAACACACATATCAATTGTATGTTTTGTTTAAGGATGATAGACATAGAGGCATCTCAACCTTGCAATGTCAGGTCTCATATTTACATAAACTTGTGTGTGACCAGTACATATAACAACCAAGAAATATGTATTAGATGGTCAAGAAATCCAAGATAACATCTTCACAAGTCAAATTTGCAGCACAAACATATATTCCGAATTATATTTCTTTTTTAAGGATGGCAGACACAAAGGCATCTCAAATTACTTAATTCTTTTGCGTAAGAAAATTTAGATGAAAATTTCTAGGAATTATATTTAAATAGGTGGTGCATATTTTTGTCAAATTGAAAAAAAAAAAATTCAATTAAATTACCATATGCACATAAATATTGAAGACGGTGGGCTAAATGTTTAGCACTCCTTTCAACAGCAACCAAAAGTCTGCTTGCTAAAAAAAACGGGGGGCTCCTGTCTATAAATGCTCAATCAACCCAAATGCTGTTATCTGATCACTTGTAGGCAGATTCAATTCTCGCCAAGGTTCGATTATTATCGCAATCTGATTTTAACTATATTCTACGTTAAAACAAGAGGATAAAGTCAATATACTTGCATCTTCTCTTATAACCCTTCCATCTCAACATAATGGAAGGTAGATTTTGAACATGGTTGGGTTTGTTGAAAAGGCCTGCAAGCAAATGCAACTGGGACGTGTAATGACAAACTATGCTCAACGATTCGTTACAAGCATGGATTCATTCCTTTCCTATTTGCTTTCGAAAATTTTACTCTTTTCATAGTCGATTAACCATTAAATCCGGATTTGTTGTATTGTTGTTTTAAAATCATTTTACGAACCCCATAAAAAAGTTTACACATCATGTTTAGCCTATGTGAAAAATCGACACCTTAGGTGACGTGCCAATATACTACGTGGTGGACTCGATAAGAACAAACTTTTAACACACTCACATTTGTTAATGTTTCATGACCAGTCAAACTGGGAAGGAAAACGGATTTTAAAATGCAAATTTGGAATGTTGAAATAGTTTCAATTGTGACAAATGCCTCTCAAAATTTATGCACAAAAAACGTCCCTAAACCTTCTGGCCACTTTTAAACTGTTGTAAACAAACTTAAAACCATTGGTTAACAAGCTTATGAAGTGAGTTTCCGACTTTGGAAAACTGGTTGTTGGGAGCAACCGCTTACTATAACCTAACCCTCCCAGAATCACGTCAAATTTTGTGCCAATGGATTCCAAAAGTAAAATTTGACCTTGCAAACCTCTTCGTTGCTATATAAAGAAAAGTGTAATGTATTTTGTTGTACACATTGCCTTCAAAAATTACATTTTGCGCACCCGTTTTCGAGCCAACTTAGCTTAGTTTGCTGAATGGCAAACATCCCAATTCAACCAACTGGCTCCAGAAATTTGTTGTAGTTTGAGCTCTAATTATCGATTTTGGACCCCATCAGTTTCATGCGATTCTCTGTATAGTAGAGAATTGATCCGTAAACATGTACGAATCCCTTACTATTTTAAATGTTTACGAAAATATCCTATGAACTTATAAGTTTCTAACCTTTATCAACTGGAAACTAATTGAAAATATGATTTAAAAAACTGATTCAAATGTATTTACAAATTGATTTAAATATGAATTTGATTGCTAACAAGTCCATATCAGTTGTATATTCAAACCAATCCGATTTCCATTATACTCAATTTTTATCAATCTTCTACACAAATTGTCGTACTCAAATGTTACAATTGCATTCAAATTAAGATCTAATTTAAAATCTGCAAATAATTTGAAAATTGAATGCAAAATAAAAAACACACACAATAGAAGGGCACAAGAGCGAGAGAATAATTCAATTAACTTAGTTTGTGGGAGGGAAAATGATAGTTGACTGATAACACCCCTCCAACGGGCGATGAAGTCTGCGATGGATTCGTCTTCAAATTGCTTGATGGCGTATAAGTCATTAATAGTTATCTTACGAGCAATTTTAATCGAAAAATGTTCTAGAAATAGTTGTGCAAGCTATGAGAATGAGTAATGTGAATACTACAGGATGTTATTGTACCAATCTAAGGTAGGGCTAGATAAGGACATGGGGACTGTCCTCAGCATAAGGTCTTGGTCATGTGTTATGAGGTAACACGCATGTCGGAACGCCTGGATATGTTGTTGAGGGTATTCTTTGCTATAGAATTTGAGGAACTTAGGAAGTTTCCAATGTGGAGGATATGCGTTATACGGTACTAATGGGTGGATGGGTTCATTACAAATTTATTCGTAGGATAATGTGTTCTTAGAACCCATAGAAGCGGCTTCAAGGCTATATCTATTGTTCATTAATGATTTTAAAGGGTCATTTTTTAATGATTGTTGTTGGGGATTGAAGGAGGATGAACTCGGTTGAGTATACACAAATAGCTTCAATTATTGATATGATTGATATTGTGAAGGAATATTATGTTCGAGGGGGCGTTCATGGGAGTACTATATGTAGGTTGTGAAGTTATGGGTTGTAAAGATTGAATATACTGGTAATGAAGGGGCATGGATGTATTTAAGAGAGGTTACAATTGTTGGGGTATGTGTCAAAAAGGGATTGACATGTGGATAAAAGGTTGAGATTGTTGTGGTATGTGTTGGAAAGGAGTAGAAGAGTGGATGAGTGGCTGGGATTGTTGGGAGTATGTATTGGAAAGGAGAAACATGTGAATGAGAGGTTATGATTATTGTGGTATGTGTTGAGAAGAGGTAGGGATGGTTGACAATTTTTGTGAGGAGGGATGGATAGTAGAGATAGAGCTTGTCTTAATGAGTGCTGTTGATGTCCGGATAAACATAACCACATTTTGGATGGTTAATGTGGATTTTTGAGAGGAGATAAGTTGAGACATGTTTAATGGAATAGATGTTGAACTAATTGGATGGGTCTAGATGGTGGAGGAAACTAAGTGGTTTTTCATGGATGAAGTTACGTTGGTGTTATTTTAGGATGAGGTGGAGCCGGATAAGGGGTATCGTGAAGAAATAGATTGTTGATTAGTCATATTCTGTGAGGAAACAACGTTGAGGTCGAAGCTGATGATATGATCCAAAGACATGACATTAGATGTTTCTGACTCACTGGTAGTGGGATAAGGATGTACTTGTTGAATGACCAAATCATGGTTAGGGTCAACAAGCTAGGAGAAATCATGTGGTTTTAGAGATAGAGGGTCATGTTTTAGGTGTGATTTTTGAAGATGAAAACCCTAGAAAATTAGATAAGCATTGAGGGTAATGAGGTTTGAGTCCAAGATCCAAGATCTCATAAGATACTGGATCCCCATGATCAAAGAAATGAGGGATAGAAGGATCAGAGATTTTAGATGAGGCAGATTGACAGCTGGGAGAATGTGGGGGTTTTTGATTGTGTGGCAATGGTGATAAATATGCTCTATATTGATTGATTAAACACGTAGTGTCATCGATGCAAGTTTGAATGTTTTCTATAGACTATTGGAAGCGTTCTGCCATACTTTCAGTGTTTTGTAGATGGGATTGTTGTCATGTCAAGACCATGAAAACAAACAATTAAGGGAATAAAAACTAAATCTATAGAGTTGATTTACGAGTAAGTAAGAAAATCAAACTAAAGAATTATTTTTATCTTGATTAAATTAGAAAAAGGTGAAATGCGAAAAATGGATAACGGGGTCCTAGGAAATGGTAGTCCATGGTTGGTTTTAGGTGAAGTTAAAGGTTAGAGTCCTCAGTATACCCAAAAGTATGTGAGGCCTAATTCTGTGTTGGTGTTGGTATGGGGTGTGGTATTGGGGCATACCCCCTCACTTCATGGTCGCGTAGCGATAAATCAGGAGTCTGTATTAAAATTGGTTTTTTTGTGTGTGAAGGAAATTAAGTGAATGCAATTATCTAACTTCTTAATTAAAGTAGATGATCATATAGACATGAAATATTTGTTTTTAAGTCCCAAAAATAAATGTGAGTTCAATGAAAATAGAAAACAAAATATAATGCAAAGAAAATAAAATTACAAAGAGATCATACCTGTAACTTTGATTTTGATTTTTTTAGATTTTTGATCAAGTAGATGCTCCGGAAGAGAGAGACCTACAACTGTTAGCCAAAAATAGAAAAGTAAAAAGAAACACAACCATGAAGGTAGACTATTTGAGCAATCAAAGACAATCCATGGGTATCATCGGTGATTTGCAGGACTCATATGCGATTCACCAAAATCGTTAGTGATTATAGAGAAAAAACCCTAGAAATAACTATAAATTAAACTTTAATGAAAAAGAAAGGGACTAAGGTCCCACCGGGCATGCCAGGAATGTATTAGGTATATTTCAGTTCTTTGCTTTTATATGTGGAAAGTACCTAAAATTCAATACAAGGAAGGATTTAACGATACATGCATCGACAGTCACAATGTCGAGATGATTGGATGTAGTAATGGACAAGCACTCCTTTTGTCAAGTGGAGATATCTACAATCAAAGACAACTAAACAAAGAAATATCATATAGGATGGGTAGACGAACTACTCGACAAAGGTCAATTCTAGGAATCTAAAGGGAATTCTATGGATGATGACAACTTGTTTTTAAGCAATTATGCGGATTGATAAGATGATAAAATGATAGATAGTGAAAAATACAGATAAATGATAGATGAGAAGCTAGAACTCAAGATCAAAGGGAAAGTCCTATTCTACTTCATATGTGGGCTAGGATAATGTGGAGGCTATTTGGACGGCCTCAAAATAATCGTACCAATAGTATGTTGTTTCTTGTTGGATCTTGTGGAGAAACTCAAGCTGGTCCTCAATATCTTCAATGTCGGTTGCGAATCAGATGGTACACAATGTGAGTTCATGAAGCATGTCGTATTATTCCCAAAATAAAGGTTTCTAGACAACGGGGAGGTTGTAAATGCTTGCAATGGCGTGTGTTTGGCCTGGAACAATCATCTAAAGCAAAAACATACTTGCAAAAGACATGTTAAACCCACATATATTGATAAAATTGATAAAAATGCTTTAGTTAATTAAAAATATATTGAGCAATAGGAATCATAGGAGATTTAGAGGAATCATAGGTGATTAATAGGAATCGTGAGTGATTCAATGGAATCGCTGATGATTACCGTAAAAAATGCATGATTTTTCTATAAATGATAATTTGATGTAAAAAGAAATCAAAAAAATTGATTTATTGAAAGTTGATGTTGTAAGAAACAATGATAAAGTAAATAAAGGTACTGTTGATGCAAAATGACAGCACCCCTGGACGCACATCAGGCTTCTAGGTTGATGTTCAGGCATCCAGTGTGATTGCACAACATGGAAACCTCTCTCCAAGCGTGGGACTTGTGAAACCGAGAGAGGAATATCTAGAGAAGGCTGGTTCCTGCTCCTAAACTACCTGCCACAAGCTATTCCAGTGCAGGCAAGCTAATCTAATCCTAATCTAACCATGCCAAGGAGACAGAGAGAGAGAGAGAAGGGAAAAACAAAAAAATCCTACACTAAAACGGTGATACACCAGAGAAGGAGGATGCTGAACATCTATCAAAACTGCCATGGGACAAGGAGAGGTGAGCAATGGGAAGGATGGACAGATGCATCATAGGCCCAAGGATAGATTTCACACAGAAAATGTCCCAAAACTCCATGAACACAGCTCCAGACCTGCAATGAACATTCAAACATGCACAAATACCTGCAATGAAGAGAGGCAAGAAGAGAACAAGCAAAAACGAGAAAGGATGGACAGATGCATCACAAAACAAGGGAGGAGGCTCGAACTCCATTTTCAACCCTAGAGAAGAAAAGAAGGGAGGGCAGAGCAGAAAGAATGAACAACTCCTTCTCAAAAATGAGCCAAATCTGGCTTTTACATTGCATGGGTCGAGCCCAGGGGATAGAAACGTGGGAAAACATGCAAGCCCATTCCTCATTGACTGTAGATGCATTAAATCAGCATGGAGGATCTTACCAACCCATACCCTGTCACTTTGAGCAATTTTTTGAGGAGGATGCGACCCATGTGCATTAATTTGGCTGCTAAAATGTCACTTCTGGCCGTGCAGAAGAAGAATGCGACCCATTAGCATTAAAACAGGGTGTTGAAACGTCGCTTCTGGCCATTATCACACGTCAGCACCGTTTCTTGATTTTTCTCTCTCCAGACTGCACCGAAACTCAAGATTGATCCCAGAATCATGTAGATAATTTCAACAGATTTCCGTTGATATAAAGAACGTGCAAATCCGAGCTCTGGATCAAAAGATATGACGATCCGAAGATTTAGGGCACGGAACAGACCAAAACGGATTTTGAAATATTTTCCCGCGCTTCGCCACCTGGACGACACGTGGCAGGCTCTGATTGGTCACGTGATTCTCTCTCCTCTGCCTTTCGGCAGGATTTCTTTTGAAGTTTTGACCTTTTGATGATTTTGGGACTTTTTCCCCCTTTTTCCCGCGCCCTCGCCACTTGTATGACACGTGGCATGATCTTGTTGGAGGACAGGGCGCGGGGCTTCCTTTACTTATAGCCTTTTTGGGGAACTTGGCCAAATTCTCTAACTTCTCCCTGAGCTCCGCACTTCCCTGTTCTATTGGACACGTGTCCAATTCCTATTGGCTCGGGCCAGCGCTTCAAACCTTGCCCCTTTGACTTTTGGACTTTTCCCTTGTGACACGTGTCATCTCCTGGTTGGTCCACGGGTCTGTCGGCTCTCTCGCGCCCTTCGCGTCTTTTCATCCCAGATGTCCCAAATGCTTAGTGCTCCTTGTGCTGATTTCACTTGGTTCGGCCGGTTCGCGTCCATTTGTCCCAAATGTCCCACTTTGCTTTGGAATGCCTCGACCTTTTTCGCCCGGTTCGGCCGGTTCGCGTACTCGCGGCCCGCTTGTCCCATTGTGTTTCAGACTGTTTGCGCTGATTTCGCCCGATCCGGCCGGTTCGCGCCTTTTTGTCCCAGATGTACCGAACTGTCCCTCTCAGCAGTAGTCGATTTTCTCTCGGTCGAACCGGCATTTCGCGCCCGCCGCGTACTTTTGTCCCAGATGTCCCTGTTGCTATTTGGGCTGCTTGGAGGCTTTTCGGCCGATCCGCGCCTTTTTGTCCCAGATGTCCCAATTGCTCCTAGGACTAGGACTTAGCCAATTTTCACCATTTTTTCTGGATCAACCTTCTTGCCTTCTGCAACCTTTTCCTGCATTTTCTCAGAGCCTGCTCCTAACTACCTGTACAGGAGAGTAAAAAAAAATATCTGAGAGAACCTCAGAAACATGATGTTTGCTCTGAATCAATCAATGTGCCTGGGACTTGAATATTCTGATGCATGTTATCAAAATTACCCAGGGGGGGTGAAATTTTGACAACAGGTACCTTGGATTATTGGGAAGGCAAAAAACACCTGCAAATGGTGATTTGAGGTTGATATTGTTGATTATTGATTGTTGTTGCTTGTTTATTACCTGGAAATAGCAATAGCAACCTTTCCTCTCAAATGTGTTCCACCATCAACACCATTGCCCCAACCTCCTCTTGAGGATTTCCTTTAACTAGTTGCAACATCTAGGCTCCATGGGCCTCTCAAATCTAAGGCATCTTCTGCACCTAGCTCTACTATTCACACACAACCTACTTGTTCTCATATGTCTATTAGTCCAACTTATTGGCCTAAATCCCCTACTTGGAAAACCCCTTCACATAGGAGCTCACCACGTCCTTCACCTCCTAGGTATCCTTCACATAGGTTCTCATCACCTCCTAGGTCTCTTTCACATAGGTCCTCATCACCTCCTCATTATACTACACATAGGTGCACATCATTTCCTTGTTCTACTTCATATAGGTGTTCATCACCTCCTAGGTCTCCTTCACATAGGTATTCAATTTCAAGGATTCCTTCACATATACATTGCTAGTCTCATACACCACTAATGTTAGAGCATGGTGAAACACCTTTATCTCCTCAGGCATTGGGTGGAGGACCCTTTCCCTTCAGTTTCATTGGATAGATAGCTCATCATCAAACACTTGGGGCATCATGCTTACTTCTCTCACCCTCTTATCATCATCACGTGTCTACCATTTCTACTCTTATGCCCTGTGCTTCATACCTTCTATTTTTAAACACTCCTACACATCTTGATACACTTTGTACCTTCATTACCCTATGACGCACTCTTATGCTAAGGTTCAAACTTGATTGTTGAGGTCATACTACATCCATGAACCTCACACACTACACATTTAACACTCTACACTTCATGATACATATTTATAGCATTCCATTCTCACACTTCATGTTACCCTATGATACACTCTTATGCAAAGGTTCACACTTGATTGTTAAGGGCATACTACACCCATAAACCTCACACACTACACATTTCACGCTCTATGCTTCACGATACATATTTTTAGCATTTAATTCTCACACATCATACTAACCTATGATGCACTCTAGCTCCACAGTTCATACTCAACTGTTGAGGGTATACATATGAAATAAAAGACAAATCTTCTACAATTTATGCTATGCAATTCATGATCTGTCTTTCAAACCATTTCCCATCGACACAATCTTGTTCTATTGTTCATTCTTGATGTTGAGGGGTATTTTAGAAATGAACCTCATCTCATATCCATCCACATTCACTGAGGGGCATGCTTCTCCTTCTACCTTCACACTTTGCATTCCATTCCATCACACTCATACACAACATACTGCATATCTTGGTTGCACTTATTCTTTTTTTCTTATACTTATATTTACATTTTGTTTCCCATGTTAGATATATGTCTACTATGTCATTATCTTTTCCATATACACATACATGTTCTCTTAGTCTTTAGTTGTGAATGCAAAATTCCTATAGATTGTTACACGTAACAATGATGTTTAACACTATACCTCTTACCAGTACCACCAACACTCCTAGGGAATATACATTTACTACTCTTCCATATCAAAGGTGCTATTGTTTCATTATTTAATAATTCCTATTATTACTATCACAATACTTTACATTGATCTATACACACATTGGCATGCTCTTTATATTTCTAATATGCTAACAGGTGCTTCGTGTGTAGTATTTTCCTTACAAGAAATATTTACCACCATGGCTGTCTATCACTTTGTGCTTGAAATTATTTGCTACTGTATGTCATTGTTTACAGGATTTTCCCTATGTCCTTCTTGTTCATTGTTTGATTTTTGTTGGATGCTTCAGCCCTAATTGTCTTGTGACATTGTGAGCAATTTCTTATGTATGAAACTCTCTTTTCATGATCTATTTTGTATGAACATTTTCTTGTTATATAATTTTTATCACATGCTAGATTTTTATACTAACACATATATCTAGCCATATTTTTTCATGCTCCTTGGTTTCTACCATGCACACTCCCCCCATGTAGGGTATACAATTTAGTTCAACATCATGTCATTTCTTTGGGACACATTCTCCTAGCAATGTCGCATGAAATCCAAATGAAGGGGGAATACATTGGGTGAATTAGTCACCCCAGACAACAACTCAGGGCTATATTGTAGACCTACATAGTACAAGAATGGAAAATAATATAATACAGAATCCAACACCTAGATACAGACACTGATACCTGGGAGCTCCTAAACTCTCCTGGGCACCTATATCCTGGGGGCAGATACAATTACTTTCTCATATCATCATAGTTCATTGCAGTTCACATAGCTGTTAGAGTAGGTATTTACCTTAGCTCATGTTCACCTAGGTACTTTATTTACCTTTATTGTATTTATCCTCACCCACTTATGTGTGTGGATATTTTTATTTATTTATTTAGATATTAGGGGGATAATATCTAGTTGTTAGGTATAGTTCTTTCCTTGATCTATAGTATTGAATAATTGTTTCCTTGATCTATGGTATTGACTAATTGTTTCCTCGATTTATGGTATTGACTAGATCCTTGATGTATAGTTCTTTCCTAAATCTATGGTCTTAACTAGTTCTTTGATGACTAGTTCTTTCCGTGATTTATGGATTGATCTACGACCTTGAATAGTTCTTATATTGTTACTCCTTGCATATATAAGAAAGGCCCATTTTCATTGTATTTAATTGAGTTCCACAATAATATATGATATTGCTGCTCATTTGTTTGCACAGGTTTTGGTAAATTTATTCTAGTGAACTACTTTCATCTTGTTGATCATGGTGTTTGATTAGCATCTGAGTTCTTCGCTTGGTACGATTTGGTTATCATTTCTTTTATGGTATCAGAGCAGGAGATTTCTGCTGACATCCGTATGTAAGTTTCATTTTGCAAACATTTTTTTGTATATTCATATATTCAGGATTTTTTCATATTTTTTTGCTGCATGCATTTTATGCAAAACAGAGGCTTCCATTGGATCCAAAAGGTGGTAAAAACCTAAGATTGACTGTAAACTCGACCATTTCGAAAGCTTGTATCTTTTTATTGGTAACTTGGTTTTGAGTGGTGTTTTTTGTAAAAGTGCTTGTTTTTTATTTCTCTTTCCATTGGAAATATTTATTTTGAGAATTGAAATATAATTATAAAGTGCCATATTGTAACACAAAATCATTATAAAGTGCCAAAATCTAGGGGGTTCTTGTTGCATTGCTTGGTTCTTGCATTTATTTTGGTATTTTTTTGAGGATGGCGTCTTTATCGACTTCTGAATTAGATCATGTTGAGCCATTAACAACACATAATTATCGCACATGGAAACCAAGAATGGGAACAATAATTAATCGGAAATAATTATGGGATTTAACTTCTTCAGAACAACCAATGTTCACTAGAGAATATGAGAAATTTCAGTACTAGTGAAAATTTGATGAGTGTATGGGTTTGATAGGATCTTATGTAAGTTATCGTATTTTGTTTCATTTGGAAAAATGTGAATCTCCTTTAAAAATATGGGAGAAATTAAAGGATTTATTTGGTAAGGTGGATCATATGAGAGCTAGGAAACTTAAAATTGAGATCACCTCTCTTAATCCTGAAGATTTTCCAACAATTATAGACTATCTTACCAAGTTCAAGCATTTTTTTGACATACTAAAGGGGAGTGGAAAAGATAATAAGGATTAAGAGTGTGTTTACTTGATTCTATCCAAGTTGAGAGGACCTTTCCAAATTTTTACTTCTACGCTTTTCTCTAGCATGGATGCCTTAGGTGATACATTCAAAATGTCTAACTTAGAAACATTTTGTGAAAGACTTACTAGGGAAGAATCCAAATTGTCTAACCTTGAGTCTTCCACCTCTCAAAAGGAATTAGTTGCATCTAATCCTAAGGGCAAGGGAAAACCAAAAAGTAAACCAAATCCACCCCTTTCCCATCTCAAAATGCTCCTAAACCCAAAGAAAACAATTCTAAACCCAATGAGTCTTCTAAATCCAAGAATAAGTCTATCCTTTCATACTCTTTTTGTCGGGGTAGTGGTCATGAAGAACATAGATGTTATAAGTGAATGCAAGCCTTAAAGGATGCCGTCAAGAAACACAACATTTTTATCTCCATTCCACCTCCTTCTAATCAACATGGAAAAACACTTAATGTTATTGGGAGATCTCAGTCACAACTTGCAGATAATTGGGTTATAGACTCTGGTGCTTCTCATCATATGAATTCTTCTAAGGATTCTTTTGTTTCTCTAGGTTTGAGTTCTACTTCCAAAATTGAGGTTTGAGATTATTCCTTTATTTATGTTAAAGGAAAAGGTGATATACAAATTGATGGTGGCAGTATCCAAGATGCACTATATGTTCCTAACATCACTACAAATTTGTTTTATGTATATCAAAATTTTCAATCTGGTCAAGGGAAAATAATGACTTTTACACCACATGGGGTAGAAGTATGAACTTTTTTGGAGCCTCATTCACTTGTTGCTCAAGGTATTGTTGATCATAATTCTAGACTATATCACTTTGAGGGTTTTGATGACACTTCCTCTATAGGGATAAGATTGGTTTCTCATGCAGATTCAGAGAGCAAGATTTGACATGAAATATTTGGACATCTCAATTACAAATATTTGAAGGAGTTGAGCACTCATGGTATGATATATGGTCTTTCTAGAGTTTCTTTTCTTAAGGGATTTTTCTCTAGTTGTGCATTAGGGAAACAACACCAAGATCCATTTCCTAAGAATTTGTCCAAGAGAGTTTCTTCACCACTTGAGCTTGTGCATAATGACTTGATGGTTTTTCCTACCCCCTCTTTTAATGGAGCTAAGTATGCACTTACCTTTATTGATAATTTCTCGAGGTGTACTTGGGTTTATTTTCTTAAGTACAATAGCGATGTTTTTTCACACTTCAAATTCTTCAAGGATTTGGTTAAGAAATAATCTTCTAGTTGCATAAAGAACTTTCACACTAATAATGGGGGGGATTAATTCAACAATGAGTTTTTTGATTTTTTGGCAACTCATGGCATTATTCACCAGCTGTAGAAACCTATTTTTGGGTATAGTGCCCCCTAGTGATCTCACATTCACACTATTTCCATTCTCGTATCTCTTTCTCTTAAATTAAATAAAATCTTATCCATTTGATTAATTAATTATCAAATGGGATCCATGTAGACCCATTTGATAATTCAATTTTTTTATATTATCACCATCTCTCACAAATTATTTAATCCATGGGTATTAATACACCCATCTGACACCTTTTTTTTAAAATGGAATCTTTTATCTCACCCACCATGTCAATCATGCTCCCCGCTCCATCTAATAATTCAAGCCATGGTACCCACGTGATCACATCAGGTCTCTTAACTCAGGTTACTTTACTCAACCCCGGTTCCTTGTTAACCTCAATCTAACCTTATATCCAAGTTATAAATATGGGTGTTTTCCCCATATTTCGGGAGGAAGAAAAAAATTAGAAAATTCAAGTGAATACTGTGAGATTTTAGTCATTTTATAATATCATTATTATTCTATCTGGGTGATAGCATGTGGAATTTCCATGACATTATGCTAGTGATTTGGGTTCATATGATGAGATTCATGTTGCACGCATCAGATCAATAATTCCGTCTACACACCAGGACCATCTAGGTTCTTTTGTTTATCAATTTGTATGTTATATGTTTTGGATGCTATTGTATTATTATTCTTATCGCATGGGGGTTGACATCCACCGAGGAAATTAATGATTCCCAGATCTGCCTTGTCGGGCAGCCCCCGTAAAAATCTCTAATCATTATTTTCCTAGTGTATGTGAACTACAGGTTTGCCGGGATCACACCGAGGAGTCCAATATCGACTTTACACCCGTATCATCCATCATCATCTCCAAGGTACTAAGCCCTTGTATACTTGATGTTGTTTAGTGTTTCTTGATTACTCGTACACTCATCTGGACAGGAAGCTGGAAACACAGATCAACATTTGGCACGCCCGGTGGGACCAGATCCTAGTTCTGGTCATGTTTTTACTTGCTCACTTTGTATAGGTGTTGTATGTATAACAATTATTGTATTTTATATTATTGAAAGTATGACATCGTGTTAATATAGATATTTGTTCTATAGTTGTCGTTTGTAGACTCACTTGCTTACAGGTTCTTTGGTACTGTTTTCATCCAAGTGTTGTGGTGCGTACAAGTAATCGATTATGTCGCCATTAAGGTACGTTAATTTCTCATTTGAAAAGGTCTATTATTAATTTTTATAATCTGGGTAAAATCTTATTATTTTTGCTATTTATTGATAATATATATATATGTATATATAATACAATAATAATAATAATAATTAATTTAAAAAAATTACTCTCACCCCTACCCTACTCTTCCCCATGTCCACCTTATTCTCTATTTCTCCTGACTGACCTACCCTTCTCCTCCCCAAGCCCACTCATTCCATCCATTCTTTTCTCCCCACACATACCTATCCTATAACTATTCCCTAGACACCTAATCCTCAATACTCTTCCACTCAGCCACTCTAACCAACCTCTTATACCATCTACCTCTTTCGACTCTATCCCACGACTCCCTCACCAAGTTCCCACCATCCTCCCTTCTCTACACCCACATCGAGAAATCTCCCACCTCACTGTCTCCTTCTGTCCATGGGCTCACACTCTACACCGACTCCAAACACCATCTTGCCAACCCAACTCTTCCTCCACATCTCCCTTCCACCGCACTACCTAGTCCATAACTCCATCCCACCTCGAACTCATCACTCCTGTATATCCATGCCACACAACACGTTCCACCCCACCACCCTTCCACATGAATGGATATCTCACACTCTGCGCCAATTCCCATCACCCACCTAATGCATTGTTTATCTAAACTTACAATATCTCCACATTGAAGTCTGCGGCTTTCTTTTTGATCTACGCAAAACCTTGTAAACAACGAAGGAAAATATTTTAAATTAATCTGTCTGTAATTATTTATCACACATATATTATTTGCTCCATTGTCGGTGACTCACAAGATCTCAATTTTAGAGGTTTCTAACTATTTATAACGCAATTTCAAATCTAGGTAAGCTTTGTTGGGCTGTTATAGTCAACATCTCTTCATAACACTTGGCATACAATCCTATACACTACATTGATGAACATTGCTGACCCTGCGACCTAGACTGGGAATCTCATGTCATCTTTTCCTGTGCCCATCACAATTTGGGGACAACTTAGCTCTTTCCGGTTACAATAACTTGCAATATGTTTCTTTGTGGATAAATATATAATCTGATAAAAAGGTATCCTGAAGTTGTCCACATATCAAATAAATCAATAATTCATTCGATCTAATCACATCCCTATGATATGTGTTGCATCCATCCACGCAGACTCACATCTCAATTGTTTCTAGCTCAGTTTTATTTCACACACAATTATTATCAATTTACCTTGGAATTGGTTTATAATTTTTGTATTACAACTATTATTGACAAACTTCCACCCCTTAATGTTTTTAGCTATTTCTAGCATAGCTTCAAATCCATGCAAGCAATTAATAATTCTTTGGAACACAGTTGTAAATGATGCTCGTGGTAAATAATGTCAATATAGACTTAATTTTACCGTCTATTTGTAGGTATTGGTTTACAATTCATTAGAACATATCTATAAAGAATGCTTTGATAAGTAATATTGCATAGTAGAAGTAACTTCATAGTCTCCTTATAATAATTGGCTTACCATTTCGCATAAAAAATACTTCACCATTCCAAGTAACTCACTCTCTGCCATCATACACAAACAAAACAAAGAAGCTATATCCATGTGTAGTAGGACCAACCATGAAGTACCTAAAGTGAATGAAATTGATGTCAATAAAAAAAAACTAGGTGATATATTTATTTTTCCTGTCCCATCATTTAGACATCTTATCTCATTGAATAATCTATTAACACCTGACGTTAACATATATTTTATATCATTAATAAGTAAAATTTATTTAGATTTGATAAGTTATTAAATGCAACATACACATTCACATTGGTTTTGGTAATATTGTTTATCACCTAAGAGCTTAATTATCATCTTATTCATTTATCATTCATTTTTTTATAAGTCTAAAATGGGTTTGTCATTTATATAGTATGTGCCATTATTTATTATTTTGATTAGATTATCATATTGTTGTGTTTATCGTTTTGCATTACGATTCGTATTATTTTCACATTAGATCATCATTTATTTTATTACTTAATAATAGTCATTGCATGGTTTAGTGTCTAATTTAGTTTATATTCAATTAATCCTGATAATTTGTTTATTCTATTTTATGTATTATTTTTATCTCTTTTAGGTCATATCCACTAATTGTCATACTTGCCTTTATAGGATTGCGTTGTTAAAGATAAAATCTTAAACTCAAACCACATCGCCAATCGTCTCTTGTCAATCTCATATGCAGTCTTAAGATCCTTGGACATTCCCAATCATTGATTATCATTTTCAAACATTTTGCTTGGATACGAAAAAACGTGCTTTCCATATCACTTAAAGCTTACACTTGGCTCAACTTGCTGTCAGATAAAAAGGAAAAGTGATATATACGTATTCTCTAGTTTTCCCTATTTTCTCTTTTCTGCATGGTATTGTCGGTATTTTGGATGATTGTCAGTGTTGAATTTCATATTTTGATTTTGGAGTAAAATGAACCCGTGCATTCTGCCTGCTCACATAGTGTAACTAGGGGTTTAATTATTTGCATCACACCTATCATCACACACTACCTAAAATTTCACAAATTAATCAACACATAAAAACATTCCTTGCACCTGGTTCATTGATTGGGATTTGATCACCCAAAAAAACTATTTTAGACATTTCCCAGCCATAACTTACCTGAAACCAAACATAGTTTACCTTTTTATAGGTCCTCTTTCAGCCATTTAATTTTTTTTCCTTTACACATGTTCTTGATTAAAAAAAACTGTTTGGCTTACTTGTTTGTTGATATAACAATGATTTACTTTTTATGCCCATAATCAGTCGATCCACTGCTAAAAATATGGAACACAACCTCGCCATACATAGTGCTTTGTCCCAATCAATCACTACATCAACAACTTCATCATCCATGTTTCTTCCTATCTCACTCACATGCACCCATTCTATCACTAATTTACCTCATTCAATACCTTTCGCTCACACTACGGCATTAGACCAACATTCCATCACATCTAGGCCAGCCACTCCGCCCTTTGTTAGATCAGAGCCTATTGGTACTTTAGTCTTCCTTCTTGGGGACCCAGAATTCAGAAAAATTCTTGACGCCAACCCTGTGGCCCTTCAAGACTATCTTTTAGGAAGATACATACACCTCCCTCTGGATGGCCCACCGCTTCAGCAGGTCTATCCTTATAATACTGGTTCTGAAATGCCTCAATCTATGGCCATACATGATTTTACGTCATCCTCCACCAACCCATCGGCACACCAGACCACCTAGGTAGTCACAACCATTCCGCCCAATCTTCTTCACATCAACACGACTATCATGACTACCATCCCTACCACTACAATAGTTTTGATGGTCACTGGTACGTTCATTCAACCATCCCATGTGTCAAATCTCTTATCCGAAAAAAAAATTCCTTCTACATCACAAGTCTATACCCTCACTTCTCAACTTCCTCCAACCATACCTTTGCAACATATAGTGTCATTTCCAGTCTATCAACCCACATATAGTCACATCCCCACTCAGCAGTTACTTCCACAACTTGCACAATCTCAACAATCATACCATGCTCCTGTTTCTCACAAACAAACATTCTATCAACACCACCTCAACTATCTAACATATCTTACACTCACCCATACCAAGTCCCTCAGATACTTACACATACACAAGTCCATCCACCACCTTTCACTTCTCAACAGGCACTTCCTAATGACCCCATGCAAATCTTGATAGGTCGGTTAGCCAACTTAGAGGGTTCTACGTTAGGGTCTAAAGTCACATTGTCTTATGAAAAAATATGTAATGAACCCATCCACCCATCCGTGCCCATGAAACCATAGCTTCCACACTGGGAATTGTTGAAGTTCGCCAAGTTAATAGTAAGGAGGACCCTCAACATCATCTCAAAGCATTTAAACATACATTTGCTGAAGTTCACCAAGTTTAATAGTAAGGAGGACCCTCAACATCATCTCAAAGCATTTAAAAATACATGTTATCTCATTGCGCATGACTAAGACTTGATGCTTCGTACTTTCCCCATGTCTTTGGCTGGCCCCACCTTAGAGTGGTATAATAATATTCCTCAGTACTCCATATTTTATTTTTCCCAGCTTGCACAATTATTTCTTGAGTATTTATCCATTAATATTGTGCGTAAAATAACCATCAATCACCTGTATACTATCCACCAATTCGAAGATGAATCCATCATGGATTTCATCGTGCGATGGCACAATATGATAATCAATTATCTTTTCCACTACCTCAAACTGATCTCATTGAGCTCTTCACGCGCTCTTGCGCTAAGAATATTTCCTCAACCTTGTAAATCCAATCATTTAACACTTTTGAAGAGGCTTTTACCAGGGCCCGTAAGCTTGAGACACGTGCCTTAGAAAAAGGGCATTTAAAATTAAAGACCAATAAGCCAAAAGCCAAATTTGTCAGACCATCCATATCAAATGATAAATCAAAGAAAACTGCCAATGCCGTCATTGTTAAATCATCTCCTACCCCAACATATACCATAGTAACTCAAAAATGATTCACACGGCCAATGCCCAATTATACTCCCTTAGGAGAATCATACAATGCCATCTTTGACAAATTGATAACAACACACTTGATCACACTACCGCCTATCCAACCTATTAACGAATCTAGGCCACGACATGTGTGGTATCGAGAGGATCACTATTGCAAGTATCATCAAGTCTGAGGACACGACATAGAAAAATGTCAGATGTTCAAGGATTTTTTCCAAAGACTCATCAATCAAGGAGAAATTCAAGTGGGTAACCCGAATTCCTCATCTAATCAACCTTTAGATATTTTTAAACAACCTTTTCCAAATCTTACACCCACATCCATAAACCAGACTGCTCCTACTTCTGTATCTCAAACTCCTAATACCCACACCATAAACACTATCTACGTCGGTGATAAAAGTCTAGTTTCCCACACAAGTTTACCTTCTTCATCAACCATTACACTAGTCCCCTTTGATACATTATCTATACCCCCAAACACATCAACATTCATCTCCGCATCAACATTAGTTACATCCATGCCCATGTTGGTACCCTTTTCTATACTCACATCTATCTCAACACCTACCACCCCCTCCTCAGATGCAAATATCATTTTTGTGTCATTACCCCTTACATCTACTCCGTTAAACCCAATCACCTTGTCAAAAATTATCCCACCTCTACGTGTTATCTCATCCTTAGCTTCTCTTCCAATCCCTATTTCTGCACTTCTACCAACACCTACTACATCTACTATTTTATAATCATCTATCTCATCTCCCTCTTCCATGGCCATGTCATTACTTGATGATTTTTGGAAAACATTCCAGCATTCCTTAATTTCAAATTATCGTCCCATTTCTTCTGTACCATTAGATACTCACACATCAACCCAGTTCCCACAAATATCCACTTCAATATCTCCTATTCCTCCTATAGAAATTCTACTCATTCCCTCTAACAATCCCCTTTCATATACAAGATCTAGACCCCCATTTCCCAAGCGTTCTCCTTCACATCCTCGTTCTAAAAGTAGACCTCACTATTCCCGATAAAAGCTCCTTGGAAACCACATCATCTACTTCTATTTTAGGACCACACCCCTTGTCTTCCTCTTCCATTTTAGGGACCTTCCCTTCACAAACAACACATATTATTACTCAAATAGTGAAACCACCCTTTTCCAACCAATATCTTAAAGCAAATTCAAAGGCGTTTGTGTCTTCCACTACTATCCCATATCAAGCACATTCATCTACCATTTCCAAATCCAAAACAATGTCTAAAGCCATTATTACATCACCACCTTCCCATGCATCATTCAAAATTTCTCCATCAATAAAACCAGGTTATTATATCACCATGTTTCACCAACTACTCCAAGCCTCAACCATCACTTTACCACCAATTAATTTTTTTGATCCAAACGCGTTAAGGCCTTTCCTAGTTTAATTCCAATATTGTTTGTGCATTTCACCTTGTCCTTAGACATGACACTGAACATGGCAAAGCTCTCCAATCCATCATGCATCATTTTGTCAATAAAAATATTAATGATGAAAAACCAATTCTACCATCTCCTCCATCAACTTCCACATCCCAACATGCGTCTGTTCAAACATCTTGACCACCATTTTCATTAAGAAATCCTGTTAGTATTCCAATACCAAATAAATATATAACCAACAATGCCACCAACATATTATCAAAAGAGGATGATCCTAAGGATCGTCCTCCTATGGTAATCAACAATGTTAGGATAACCACCCATTCAAAGCCATATAACTATGACTCCACCTCACTGTCTGCCCCTAAGACTTATGTCTCTATCACTCCTCCTAAGGAGCTTACTGCCTCCGCACCTCCATCTTGGCCCAAGGTTGTCATCGCTGCTCCTACCAATCATCCCACAACAATGCCTTCATCTTCTTCTAAAGCCAATGTATCTGTTCTAGATGCCCCGAATCCTTCCTCCATTGAACATACCATTATTAAACAACTTCACCAGGCCCTTGTCAAAATGTCACTCTACGAGCTTATTCAAAACTCTCCATATCATAAACAAGCTCTTATGGAAGTCTTGTAACAGATCTTGGTATCCTCCGATGAGCCCCAACATTTCGTGGCTTTAGCTCATGCCTTCACAACATCTACTACCATATCATTTCAAAGTTCAAAAATCCCTAGGCTACCACACGAAGAAAACAATCTAACATTATTCATCATAATCTATATTCATGACACCTGCTTCCATCAAACTATGATTGACAATGGTGCCAGTATTAATATCATTTCTTCTCATACCTTCAATCAGCTTAAATTTCCCAATACCATTGTTGCCAAGTCCCCTACCATTATTCGCATCTTTAACGATGCTGTCACTCCCCCATTAGGAACGGTTGTTCTTCCTATCCATGTCAGCCATAAAATCATCCACAAACTATTCTATATCATTGAAGGAGAATTCCAATATAATATTTTACTGGGACATCCTTGGATTCGCGCTATGCATTGCGTTCCATCTACTCTTCATCATTGTATCAAATATGAACATGAAGGGACTACTTATGCTCTTCCAGTTGAGATCCCACCTTCCAAGACATGTCACATGATCTACAGACCTAATGTCCTTGTTCCTAAAACCAAATTTTCTCCTAATGCATCCACCAGTTCTTCTATACTTCCATCTACCTTACCTCATATAGTTTCTTCTAATACTATAACGCAAAATCTTGCTTTAGGGGAATATCAACTCCTCACTCTCAATAACCTTCCTTCTCCCAATCACCTCGACTACCCCATTAAAGCCCCTATGTATCAATCGAATGTTGAGGAAATTATCTTATTTTGCCCTTCTTCCCTCAAAACCAATTTAGTATATGGCAGCCTTGATCAACCTTCTTCTCACATTGAAAATTATTTTCATGCCAAACGATATACAAGTGATTTCAGATTTCTTAGTAAACCATATTTCACTCACACATACCTCTATTGTTGTGCATGGAAGGGGTTTGGTTTTGGACGTTATGAATAGGGTGCTCATGATAATATCTTTTCCCAAGCCCATGAATCATGCTAAAATTTTGGTTTGGGATACAACGATCCCACCATACACCCTCCTGGCACACCTACATCTTCTCCCATTCATATTGATTCATCCATTTCTTCTTCATCTGAATATACTACCGATTCAGAACATACTTCTTCTCCATTCGACTATCATACAGATTCAAATAATATATCATCTCCTTCCAACTATCCTTCCAGCTTAGATAATGATTTTTTTCCATCTAATTATCTTACAGATCCAAATCAAGATGATACGATTCCTATTCCCCCTAATTTTTTTTTTAATTTCCACCATCTTTCTCAGACCAGTGACTTACCAAGCCAAAAATGAAACCTAGTCTTTTCCCCTTAAATATCCAGAGATGGTAGAGGAAGATTCCCCTAACATTGACATTCTTCAATGCGATGATGACACTTCCATTCTCTCCTACATGGGAGCCGAAGGTTCTCAAGATCAGAAAACTCATCCGCCATAAAAATATAATCTCCTGAATGAATCCACTATCGAAATTACTATTAGAGTGCCTCAGGAGCACCACATCCTTAAAATAGGCCAGTCTTTGACACCTCAAGAGCTTGAAGCTTTCACTTCATTTTTGTCCAAACATAACCAAGCATTTGCATGGTCATATTTGGACATGCCAGGTCTTGACCCCTCCATCATTGTCCACAACATCGTTGTTATCCTCAATGCCAAACCAGTTAGACAGAAGCTTCGTCGAATGTATCCTTGAGTTTCTATTCTTGTGAAAGAAGAATTGCAATGTGTTGGCTAGATTTTCTGCATAGCATAAAACCTAGGCAGTCATGAGATAAATCTCCCTCATTTAACTGGTGAGGCTCCCATGTTAGATTTGTCAATTTAAGTATGCTAATATCTAAATGGGGTTTTACTTTAACTACTCAGTTCATGAACCATAAATGAACAGTTCTGCAACAAGTAAGCAACTGTTTTAAAGAAAGGAAAATTTATAGAGGAAGGTAATTACATAAAAAAATAGAAGAAATGGGGAAGATGTGCATCCCAATCAGTAGATGGTAGAGCTAAATTACATGCAAATAGAAGAATCCAACAGATATAAATACAGAATTCTAAAACAAAGGTAGCTCTAACTCTAGATCTAAAATAACACAAAGTTTATTAAGAGATATAAGAATAAAAGCAAGAAACACAGTACACCGTGACACAAAGTTCTCTAGAAACCTACTCCTTTGTATTCCTTCGCTCCAAGTGGCTCTCAGGGATTCAACACAAAGTCTAAAACACAAGATTACTGCTTACAAATTCTGATCCTTAACCCAGAGGTTCTTCTCCTACTTATAGAATGTAGGAGGGAAAGTACAAATGGGAAGTCTAACTGAACTAAAACATAAACAAGTAAAGATGACATTTGGCAATCATCTTCAACTAACTTCTCCTTAAGTGACACATGTATCACTGAACTAATAGAATTGTTCCACATGACTTTTAAGTAATGGTTACAAAACCAATAACTTAAAGTTTTACAATTTCATCCGGGAACATAGAAAACAAAATAAGAAAGAATAGAAGAAGAAGTCATGCCAGCCATAACATTTATGTCTTCTTTTTGTTCTGATATCAGATATACTTGTCAAACATGTGATTCAACATCTTCCCATTTGTTTTAGCCACTGCTTCCTTCTCTATCCTGAAATGCAACAACCCTTCATTCAACACTTTGATGCATGCTTCCACATCTTGCAAGCTCGGCCCAAACCTCTCAATATCCACCTGCAACGCCACCAGCCTGCTAATAGAATTCATCGTGAAAGGCTTTGTAGCTTTATCAATTCTCTTTTGTACCATCAGAAGAGACCCTTCCAGGGAATTAGGCACCTTTATAGGAACGATCCGCACGTATGAAGTAAAACCTCTGACTACGTCCTCCTCAGTGAAAGAAATGATACTGTCTGGTAAGGATGATGTCCTACTCTCAAGTGCCCGCATCCTCTTCAGAAAAACTCTGCAGATCTCCAAATGGAAGGATACTGCAAACTCTAGTTGCTTCCCCTTCTCAACTAATCCATCCAATACAATTTGTTCTGCAACCAATAAATCTCCCGACAGCTTGTTGATCTCGGCCAAAGTACTCAGGTTACTCTCAACAACTATGTTCATATCTACGATGCTTGTCACCAATTGCTGCAGCTGATTTTCTGCATCATTCATAACCTTTAGGTGGGCTGACACTTCTCCAAGTTGTATAGAAGCTTGACGCATAATCAAATCCTTCCATTCATCAATAGCTTTTACTTGATTGCTTGCATCCTCCATTTCCTGCATAAGATGATCACTCACCTGCTCTAAAACGGGATGAATGGAAGGATTAGCAACCTTGGATATGATCTTGCACAACTGAGATACTTGCTTCTGAAGTTCTTCTTTCTCTGCATTTTCACTGTCAAGCCTAAGGAATAGAGCATCTATCAATGTCTGCGTGTCTTGCTTCAATCCTTCAGTGGTGGCTTGACTGAGGGGTACTCTGGTTATTGTAACATATTTTGCCGTGAACTCCTCCTCGTTATTTCCTTCTGCCAGAATTGATATCTCAACAAACTTCTACCTTGATTCCTTGATGATCAACTTGGAAGTTGCTTTAGCAACTTTAGGCCTTCTATCTCTTCCACCCAGATTCTGGAGTAGCTGCAAGTCATGCTCTTCAAAGTTCATCTCCACTCTCACTTTTGGAACCAACTGCAAAGCCAACCATTCTGAGAAGTTACTTCTCAGAGAATGAGAAGTCGTTGATTGCACTACCATCTCCCGCTCTGCCTCCTCTCCATCAGAAAGTGCCACGGTGTTATGGTTGCCATCCTCTGAATCATCCAAGGACAAAGCTCTTTCGAACTCCGCCATCTACAGCTTCAACATCTCCTCTGGAATAGGTGCTGAATGGAGTGGCTAAGGAGAGAAGATGAATGTCACCGGATTCAGTGGAGGCATGGAAGTGTCCTGCTGAGGTGCAACAATTGGTGAAGTACTGGGTGCTTGAGAAGCTGGAACTAAAGTCATGTCCATGGAAGTAATCTTCTCCTTAGATTGAGATATTTTGTGTACTTTCTGCTAATTTCTCCTCCGTGCTTCCGCTTGAGGGAATCTCCTATGCCAAAGTTTCCCGTGATTTGATTCATCAATACTTCATCAAGGCAATATCCCTTTGTCAGTAACCAATTTGAAGTATTCACCAAAACAGCTCTAGATATTTCTTCAAGTGTATGGCAACCTCCTATGTTATCCTTCAGTATGGCTTTATCTCCTCCCATTTGATGGTAAGTGTCAAGTACCACATTTACATCATCTTTAAGATCTGCAGGTATCCGTGCTAGTCCAAAGTCGAACACTTGCTTTGCTGTTAGCCTGCTGAAATATCTCTTGATAACCTCGTACTCACTTTTGCACTTCATCTAGAAATCTTCTAATGAAGGCACATGTGCATAATCTGGGGAGATCGTCTTCTTGGCTACTCCAAATGGATCAAATTTCAGCCGTGCGGGGAAAAAATATTGCTCATACTCAGATAACATCTACGTCTCCATCCCTCAAGCTCTGTGAATACTATGACAGCTATAATGTCTGACAGTGATAGGGAAGAAGCCCGTAGACTTGTGCTGTTTTAACTGAAGGTTGTGTATCTCCACAAGTTTCCTGCTCAGCTCCATGGCGATCAATCTATCATTCAGATACCTGACCATCTTTATTGGTTCTCCAGAAAAGCCCATAACCCTAAGGTATGTGAAATCTGTAAATTGAATGAATAGACTGCGAATCTTGGACACATCTTCGCACGCTTCCTTGCTTACCCTATTGGCCTTCAAGTCTTTAACTAGCCTGTAAATGAAATCGTAGAAGAATTCATCATTGACTACTTTGGAATCTTTCTCACACGCAGGTACAATAAGTTGTGGGTAGCACTAAAAAATGGGGTCCTTAGAAAGAACACCACATCTATCCAGCTTGGAAAAGACGCCTTGTGAAGCTGTAACATACACCAAGTAGGAATTCATTTTGAAGCTGAAAGTACACTTCACGTTCTGGAGTTACTCACCAATGTTGTCGCTAATAATTTCTGACCAATTGATTATGGAATCAACCTTATTGAATTCAATGGTCCTGATGAAAGCATACATCCATGTACAGAAAGTGTAAGCATTCACCTCGCCATTCATCATCCATAGCAACTTGACAATATCATCGACCTCCTACACCAAATTGGACCGCGGAAGAGTTCTTGGGAACTTTAAAGGAGATCCAGGTTTCTTCATGTATTTGCTATTCATTATGCTCACGCAGTCAACTCTATGCTTCTCCCATCTGCTGCCGGCATCCTGAATGCTAATGGAAGTCACCACCTTTTGTACTGTAATCTTCAAACAATAATTGATGAAATCTGTGGCCAAATGAATTATTGTCTTTCTCGTAGCATCACGCATTGACCTGGATGAAGGATGGTAAGATCTAGTGCACTTCATAACAAACTCTGGCAACTAGGATGTATATGGAAAGGCTACAGATCAGATAATTCCACTGTTTTTAACCGCACACATGAGTGAAGTCTTTCCAGCTCTGCATCTATCAATCAATTCAGAAAGTGGTTCTGGACCTAGATCTATGTCTCATATGTCTACAAGTTTGGAAGTGATGCATGACTTCGTTGTGCTTTCTTTTTCATCTCCCTTTGCCATGGCTTTGTCTATCTTTGTCTGAATAATTCTTTTTCTTCTTACTTGGCCGAATTTCTTCAAAACTGGTGTAGATCTGGACAATTCTTTAGATTAAGAGGATATATGCAATTTATTTGACATTGATTAAAGCTCCTTTTATTTTGTAAAGCACATGTAATGAATTCTTATAGTTAATTCAGACAAAAATGGCCACCGGAGCATGAATAGTGAATTTTAATTGTAAAAATTTGCACTTTTCAAGCCTGCTGCTCGATAAATTGATGTTTAATTTGCACATAAAGAGAGCACAAATCCTTTCAACAACACTTGAGTACCTTTAACACCTATGCAGACAAAAATCAACCTCCTTCAAAGAATGCGCCAAATTTGGAAGCTTTTAGCCTTGTTTTCCTTTTTGTTTGAGCAAAATCCTTCTTCAAATGGGGCACACTTTTCCTCTTGGCTGCAATTCTTTACCTGTGAATTAAATAATGCACCCTTATGGCTGCCCATGCTTATATAACCCTCACAATTCTATAATTAATAATTTCCTTCCTATTCCTGGTAATTAATTAATTAAAAATCATGCTTTTCTCTTTAAAAATAGCATGTTTAAGGACAACCATCCAATAAATTAAATTAATCCAATTTAATCATTCACACTTCACTTCACTTAAGCTTCACAATGTGCCTTGACCATAGCCACTAAAAATAGAATTTAATTTAATGATTTAATGCTTTAAAAATCGTTAAATATATCCCAAATGGGGCGCACTTTTTGACATGAAGGGGGCAGCCTTTAAATAAATAAAATTTAATCAATTTAATTCATTTAATTCTATTTCTTTTATTCCCCTTTGACTTGTTGAATTTCTTCCATGCTTGGGCGACTATTTTGGAAGGAGAAATAATTAATTAAATCCACTTAAAGGCTGCCATCATCTCAGCAAAGGAGGCACACTTTTTTGCACAATATAATTCTATTTTAAAGAATTTTTCACAATGGGATTCTTTACCTTGCAAGGCAGCCTCGGAAATCCCATGATCCACTTAAGTGATTTGACTTTGACAATGGGATTATTTACCCTGCAAGGCAGGAAATAAAATCCCATGATTTCACTTAAGTCACTTTCCTTTTATTTTATCATGGGAATTTTTACCCTGCAAGGCAGACAATAAATTTCCGCCTACCTTCAGCCTCTAACTTTCCCATTGCAGCTTAAGTGAAATCAACAAGTAAGCACGAATTCACTTTTTTCCAGTGATCCAGACCTCAGATGGTGACTTTCTTTAGGCATAACATGCGTATATGTTTTCCAACTTCTAGAGGCCAAAAATCGGGCTTACCCGGCAAAGGAATTGTTCTAGAGAAATTTCACAAAAAATGAAAACGGGACAACACAAAAACATGAAAAATTTCCAAAAGGCACAAATAAAGCCCAAAACTTATTCCAAGTTAAAACCCTTCTGGTACATAAATTACATGTTCGATCATAACAGAGTTAAAACGGAGCGCAAATAGCCTCATACGAGGCTCAAAATAATTAAATACAAATTTCCTGTAGACAAATCCCGACGACAGAATATAACAATTTTGGGCATCTGGGTATTTGGTGAAAAAGGCTAATATGGCTCTTTGGGAATATATTGACGCAATACAAGAACTTTCAGGAAATAAAAACACAAAACGACCCATTATTTCAAAAGTACAAAATTTTTTCGGATAGGGTAGTTGCAAATTTTAGGATGAAATCTGGGTGACACCACAATGTCTCCTATCTACCAACTTCATTATCCCCATTGACTATCCCTAATGGGTTTCTAACATTGTACCTATCGCAAAAGCGTCTGGAAAGCTTTGTATATGTACTGATTTTTGAGGTCTTAACCTTGTATGTCCTAAAGATGATTTCCCTCTTCCAAGTATTGATCAACTTGTAGATCTTACAATGGGACATCAGATGCTTTATTTAATGGACGTTTTTTCTTGTTATAATCAGATTCTGCTTGCACCTGAAGATCAGCACAAGACATCTTTTATCACCCCATGGGGTACCTTTTGTTATCATGTCATGCCCTTTGGTTTAAATAATGCTGAGGCTACATATTAACGAGCCATGACGTATATATTTCATGACCTCTTACAACAAACCGTAGAAAACAATGTTGATGACCTCTTGGCAAAATCTTAACATAGGTGTGACCATCTCTTAGTCCTTGAGATACTTTTCGAGCATCTTGTTTGTTTCTCCCTTCACCTCAACTGAATGAAGTGTGGTTTTGGAGTTCTTACTGGAAAAATCCTTAGCTTCATTGTATCTATCAGAGGCATTGAGGTTGACCCCGTAAAAATCAAAGCAATTCTCGAAATGCCTCCTCCTTCCAATCTAAAAAACTTCGTAGTCTTCAAGGTCGAGTTCAATCTGTTCATTGCTTCATATCACAACTTTCTGATCACTACCAACCCTTTCATCATCTTATTCGAAAAGAAATAACCTTTGATTGGGATCAGAACTATCAAAAGGATTTTGAAGATCTTAAGCAATATTTGTTATCTCCACTAGTACTCACACCTCCACGCGAAGGAGAACCCTTCTATTTATATGTTTCTGTAACTGATAATTCTCTAGGAGATATGTTAGCACACCGTGATAATCAAGGATGTGAAAAATCCATTTATTATATTAGTCATACGCTCCATGATTATGAAACATGATACTCTGAAGTGGAGAAATTGTGTTGTGCTATCTTCTTTGTTGCATCAAAATTTTGACACCATCTTCTTAATCATAAAGCCTATATTGTTACTAACTTTCAACCCCTAAAAGTGATGCATTCTAAGCCATATCACAACTATCACATCACCTGATGGCTCCTTCTCATGGCTGATCTTGACTTGGAATTCATTCCTCAAAAGGTAATTAAGGGTCAATCTATTACAGATCAGTTATTTGAGGCCCCTCTTTCTAATACACAGACTCCTAATCATTTCCTAGATGAATCAATCAATCAATTTTATCATGATCCCCTTAAAATGACTCTTTCTTCAATGGTTCTAAATGTGAGCAAGATAGAGGGGCAAGAGTTGTTCTTATACCTCCTGAGGATTCCCCAATCTCCTTAGATTTTAAATTAGATTTTGAATGTACAAAAAATATGGTAGAATACGAAGCCCTTATACTAGGACTAGAAAATGCTATATTTCTAGGCGATCATATCCCATACCTTTTTGGTGATTCTGAACTAATAATAAAGTAGGTCACTGGAGAGTGTCAATGTAGAAATGATATTTTACAACAATATCATGATGTTTCTCATCATCTTCTTAAAACCTTCGATTCTTACACTATTTTAATCTGTCCCACGGTCGACCAATCATTTTGCTGATACAATGGTATCCCTTGTGGCCCTTATCCCTTAGACAACGCAAGAGTCCAAGCTTTTAGTTATTATACATCATCATAAACAACCATTCTATGACATATCTCAGATTCATCTAGTTGAATCTAATTCTTCAGACCTATGGTATTCACAAATTTTTGATTATTTATCCAAAACCATTACCCCCCTTGATCTTTCTAAAAATGATAAGAGATATTTTATCCAACGTGCTACTCATTATGTAATCCTTGGTGGTATTCTTTAGAAGAGTGGGTTTGATGGTATCCTTCTTCGATGCCTTCAATCCTATGAAGCCTCTAGAGCTATCTAAGAAGTCCATAACGGTATATGTGGTGGGAATTTTAGTGGATTATCTATTGCCAAACGCGTTCTTCATCTTGGCTATTATTGGTCTTCTCTAAATCATGATTGTTGTGAATATGTCAAGAAATGTGTACAATGTCAACAACACTCTAATATTATCTGTATTCCTAGCCAGACTTTACAACTTGCCCAAGATTTATGGACCTTTTCACACTGGGGCCTTGATATTATTGGTCTAATAAATCTCCGTTCATCACAACAACATCATTCTACCATCACTACTACTGAATATTTCACTAAATGGGTGGAGAAAATCCCACTCACCTCTACTAAATCTGGCCCAATCATTAATTTTATATATCAACATATCATTTTCCACTTTGGCATTCCTCATAAACTTATTATGGACAATGGAAAGTCCTTTAAAAACAAGGACCTTAAAAAGATCGGAGATACATTTAAGATCCAACTTAGCTTTTCTTCTCCATATTATCCTCAAGCTAATGGCCAAGATGAGGCCACTAATAAAAATCTTTGAAATATATTGGCTAAAACTATAGATCGAGCAGGATAAAATTGACATCTCCAACTTCCCTTTGCTCTGTGGGCCTATCGCACTAGTATTCACACTTCCACAGGAGTTACTCCCTTTTCTCTAGTATATGGCTCTGAGGCCATTCTTCCCCTTGAAGTCCAAATTCCATCTTTACATGTGTCTCTTCACAACTTCATTTCTGATGAAGATTATTGTCAGGAACATCTAATACAACTTGAGTTATTAGACGAGCATCGCATTCTTTCTCTTGAGCATCATCATTTCTATCAAGATCGTATCCAATGTGCTTATAATAAACACATCAAAGAGCTCAATTTTAAAATAGGTGACCTAGTTTCAAAAGAAAATAAAAATGTCACTACCTTAGAAAGAAGCCAACGGGGACAATTTTCTCCTAATTGGATCAGACCACATATTATCACACATAAGTATGGGTCTGAGGCTTATCATTTAGCCTTTCCTAATGGTAAACCAAAGATTGAACCTCTTAATGCATTGCACTTACAGCCATTCTATTGTTAGTACACACACTTATGAGTATAGTCTTATCTTTAGACCATCTCTCCACCATTATCCACTTCCATCTATCATGGTAATGATATGAATTATGTGGTGTACCATCACTACCTTGATATGACCTTTGAATATAAGTAAAATGGATCTAATTATAGCATATTCAATATGGATAAGTTCTCCCATTCGGTGAGAATCCCGTAATCATTACATCCATTACTTTCTCATTCTCTTATTGCAGCCATGCGAAGGGTCCAGGGTGTCTCTTGTACATTCCTTATCCCCTCTTAAGTGGTTTACCTAGCTATTCCTAGCTCTCCCCCATGTGAAGCTCAAACTCAAGTATGCAAAAGAAAGAAGTAAAATGCTATCCAAAAACAAACTGGTCCCTCGAAGGACAACTGTTCATAAAAAAGGTACAAATTAAAAATCAAATCAAAATAAAAAGAAATAGACCGATCCCTTGAAGGATGACTATTATATTTTTCTTGTCATCTACGTTATGTATTAAAATAGACCGATCCGTCAAAGGAAAACTATCATCCTCGCCATCTATGTTGTATATATAGTAGACCATACCCTCGAAGGATGGGTACTCTGTTGTTATGGCATTTAGAAAGCTTCCCGCATTGATGATCTTTCTTCTATTATTTTTCTTTCCCTTTCCTAGAGCTAGGGCACAAACTTAAGGAACACCACCTTTGGAGAACCTTCTTCCTAGATACAGGTTACATCTCAAATCCCTTGTCATTTCAAAATTAAGATTATTAGAATATTTCATCCATATCTTCCTCTTCGTCTTGTGATATAATCAAATCTCATTAGTTGTGTACTAACACCTGCTATTAACTGCAAGTGAACTACTTTGAGTAGTACCTTTCTTGTTTACCTCTTATCTGGTTAAAAACATAAATTTCTTACATGGCCCTTGCTATGGTTATGTGACACCCATCTCATCAAAATCATATTTTATTACAATTATAATCAAAATTTATATCATTAAATCTGCATCTATATTTGTTTTTACTCTTAAGGATGTCCCCTATACATATCCTCCATAAATCTATGAAGTATGTTACTGTTTCTACACACTCTCTTTAATACACTATTCAATTTGGGAATTCTACTTGATCTCCATTGTAGTTTGTGAATTCTACTTGAGATTATCTCTCAAGTAGCATTCATTATCCAAAAAATTCTCATCCTCAACCATGACCATTGTTATCTTTCTCCATCCATTATCTTGTATCATCCTTCTCTTCTCTACAATCATTCACCAATTTTATTTCCCATCGCTCTTATTTTTGTTTTTAATTGGAATTGACATCATCTTCTTCATCATCACGGACCTTTCATCCCTAGCTTGGCACATCTTCGTAATTCCCCGCACAACATCGAAACCCTGCTCGAGGTATACCTGTCATTTTGGATAAGGTCTCATTCGTGATCATGTCTTTTTACCATTCCTTCCTCCTAGCCCTCTTTATCAACTTGATTTTCTCCTAAAATTCACATCATCTCATTCTCCACTGCTCTTCTCACCCACTTCATCCTTCTCTGTTATTTGTTCGATACTTCACGTGTCATCCACCCGGGCCATTATTTTTGTGCTTTTCTCTTAATATCCTTTTACTTCCATCTATTTTATTGTTCCATTTCCCTTTCATTTTTATTTCGGCTTGACGATCCTGATTAATCACCCATTCCATGCAGGCTTCTTAATCACAATGCAACTCTTTCTTAAGATCCTACTGCTATAGAAAATCATTCATTGTTTTCCATTCCCTTCAATGCTAGAAATATCTTTCTACTCCATAACTTCTACTTAACACTATGACATCATCACTTGTACAACATAAGCATCCTAATTAAGAATTCCCCTTACACTCTCCATCCTACAATGCATAAATTCCTCCATCCACTCATGTCACATTCCTTTGTTTCCTTGTTATTACCTCCTTTCACTTCCTATTCCATTTTGGTATACACCGCTCAGTATTTTCATCATTCTTATTCTTTGGCTTGGTAATCGTACTTAACCATTTATACGGCATGGCAATCTTACTTAAGAGTCTCTCTTAAGAATGATCTGTCTTCTTTCCTTTCCTCTTTCCTTCATATTCCCATCATCTGTATTTTTTCTTCATTCCCCACAAACACATCATCTGCCCTTCTCTTTTTCCTCACACAAAATATCTCAAAATTCCTCAAATATCATCTCCATCATCCCTCATTTAAAATCCAACTTAAATAATTCATACCTTCTCTTACTATATCTTATTCCTTTATCTTTACTTCTGTCATCTTCATACACCTCCTCATCCATTGCATTCTCTCCTCGCCTTTATCTTCTCACATATCATTAGCCTTCCTTTTTTATTCTTTCTGGTCCATTTTATAGAATACTTCCCCATATCTATCACCACATTTACTCATCATTATTGTTAATATAACATTATGTCAACATCAATTTCCATTCTCACACTAATAATTATTAGTGGAATTCTCCTAAAACTTGTTTCTCCTCATTATACTAATATCAATTCACTCTTTTTTACCCCCTCCATTTTCTCTTTTTCTTTTCTTTTTTATTTTGTGCCCTCTAATCATTATTGGAGGATTTCTCCTAACATCCCTCTATTGGTATTGAATTTTCATCTTCCCTTCGCCTTTTTCAATATCTCTACTGTCTTCATCACATACTGCCTTTGCATCATTTTCTTTGTTGTCCTCTCCTCCTTTCTACATTTGGTTTTCTTTCATTTCATTTGTATCATCTTCATCTCCTCTCCTCCTCACACTTTCATCCTGTTACTCCATTGATAACTTGAATCACTAGCGTTGTCCCATCTTATTAATCATCCTACCATCCACATGCATCTCCATGTGTTCTGTTTCATATTCAATTCCTTTCCTGTTTTGTCTCTATCATCTCTTCTTTCCCTCTTATTTTCATTCCCCCCATTACTGAACTTCTTTCTCTACCACCCCTATCTTCCTAGCTCCTCATAGTGCCTTTATTTATCTTTTCTATTCTACCTCTTCCCCCATCTTCTTTAACTTATACATCTTCTTCATCTCCTTCATATTTTCATTCTACTATACATATTCATTTCTCTAATCATCCTTCTCTCATATTATTCACAACTTATATTTCTCATTTCTGTCATCTCTTTCGTGATCCTTTTTTTCTCTCCCTCTGTTTTGACCTCCATCTCCCTTTCATCCCTTCTTCTATCATTTTCTTGTCTTCTTCTTTGTCCTTTATCATTTATTTCTTCCACAATTTCTCCTCTTTATTATATCTGTTGCTTCTTTACTATGATATATCTTCGTACATTCACCTTCTCTTCTAATCTCTTTTCCCTTCTCACCTCGTCTTCTTCTTGTTTAGACTTCCTCCTTCCTTTCTTCTCCTCCTCTCTTTCTCTATTTTATTTTTCTCCAGGTCCCTCGTACCTCACCTATTTATTTCCCCCTTATCTTTTTCCACTACCCTATTATTGAATGTCACTCTCTCTTTTGTGTCTTTATCTATCTTCTCACATCTATTATCATCCTTCTCTACTATTTAATCTATATCCTCCACCATGTATTTTCTACCCGGACCATGTCTGCTTTCTCTTATCTCTATCATTTATCATCCACATCTTTCATCCCATCTTCCCAGGACATTTTTGTCTTGGAAGATACCATAACAACCAACATCTATCTGATTTTTTACTCTTCCATGAATATTTTCTCTGCCTTTGTTTTGTCACAAAAGTATCTTGACTTCTTATCCTACTTACTGAATAAGTAGGATTGCTTTTATCTTATAATTTTTTGACACTTATGCATTTTTCCTATGAAACATGATTACCATGATAGTTATCACACATTTATGTCATTTTATCTCATATTTCTATCTTATCTACTCATCTTGTCCACATTTAGGATTATTCTATCTATGTCTTATGTTGGGGCACCTTTTCATCCTTGTACTTGTCAACACATATAACTCACTTTGTGTCTTTCTCGTGCCCTGTGTTGGGGCATCTTTATCTTCATCTTCGTCCCTTCTACAAAAGCATGATTTTTTTGCACGATTCCTCACAAACAAATGATTGCACACATCTTTTGCATTCATTTGCACATATTTTTATGCTTTCCTATGACCCATTGGTAATATTGGTTTACATCCATACTGTAGTGGTCTTAACCCACTCAATGGTTTATAGAATGTTGTCATCTATCTCCTTTGAGACCACAATTGTCCTCTACCGATGTGATATTGAAGTCACCGCCATACCTTTATTTATTTATTGTGATACTTTTTTTCTTGAGGCATCTTGCCTTTGGTCATGTCTTCATCCATCCTCAGACACATATTTCATCTAACCCTTTTTGTTTTTGTCTCGTGGATTGCTATCGCAAACCACTCAACAAAAGGGGCAAATGCAAACACCTATTTTTGGGTATAACGCCCCTCAGTCATCTCACATTCACACTATTTCCATTCTCGTATCTCTTTATCTTAAATTAAATAAATCTTATCCATTTGCTTAATTAATTATCAAATGGGCTCCATGTAGACCCATTTGATAATTCAAATTTTTGATATTATCACCATCTCCCACAAATTATTTAATCCATGGGTATTAATACACCCATATGACACCTTTTTTTAAAAATGGAATCTTTTATCTCACCCACCATGTCAATCATGCTCCCCGCTCCATCTAATAATTCAAGCCATGGTACCCACATGATCACATCAGGTCTCTTAACTCAGGTTACTTTACTCAACCCCGGTTACTTGTTAACCTCAATCTAACCTTATATCTAAGTTATAAATATGGGTGTTTTCCCCATATTTGGGGAGGAAGAAAAAATTAGAAAATTCAAGTGAATGCTATGAGATTTTAGTCATTTTATAATATCATTATTATTCTATCTGGGTGATAGCACGTGGAATTTCCATGACATTCTTCTCATGATTTGGGTTCATATGATGAGATTCATGTTGTACTCATCATATCAGTAATTCCATCTGCACACTGGTACCATATAGGTTCTTTTGTTTATCAATTTTATGTTAACTATTTTGTAAGCTATTGTATTTTTATTCTTATCACATGGGGGTTGAAAACCACTAACGAAGTTAATGCTTCCTAGATCTGATTTGTCAGGAAGCCCCCACATAAAATCTCTAATCATTATTTTCCTAGTGTATGTGAAGTGTAGGTTTGCCAAGATCACACCAAGGAGTCCGATATTGACTTTGTGACCGTATCATCCATCGTCATTTCCAAGGTACTAACGTTGTTTAGTGTTTCTTGATTACTCATACACTCATCTAGAAAAGAAGCTAGAAATGTAGATCAACACCAACGTTCTATTCCTCATACTCCACAATAGAATGACTTAGCAGAATGGAAGAATATAACTTTGAAGGAAATAGATAACTATATGATGCATTCTAGAGATTTACTTCATATCTACTGGGTATAAATAGTTAATTGTGCTAACTACATCCAGAATCACACACCACAAAAAGCATTTGATTCCAAAGGAAGCTTTGTCCAACACTGAGCCAAATGTCTCATTTTTTTGAGTCTTTGGGAGCCATGCTTTGGCCTTTGTGCCAAATAAGAAAAGGAAAGATTTGGATAATAAGAGAAAACCCTTGATGTTTGTAGGGTATTGTGAGGATATGAGAGCTTATTGACTTTTAGATTCTAATACTCATAACGTTATTTTTCAAACACATGTTTAGTTTGATGAGCGCTTCACTCCTCATGATTCTTCATCTTCTTCCATGCCTCCTTCTTTATCTCATATTGAGGATAATTTCTTTGAGGAGGTTGATGAGGAGGTTATAGATGTCGTTGAAAATAATATTCCTACTCATGTTGTCACTATGCCTAATTGGGCTCTTACTACATTTTTTGAGGCAACACCTTTTATACAGGATCTACCATCCGCTAGGAATCATAACACACATTCCACAGGTTCTAGAATTTTGTATTAGGTAGTTTCTGACGATCTGAAGTCTTTTTCAAAGGCCCATGGGATATAAGAGTGGGATGATGAAATGACAGCTGAGTATTCTTCTTTGATGAAGAATCATACTTGGGATTCAGTATATCTTCCTAAAGGAAGAAATATGGTTAGGTGTAAGTGGGTACACTGAACCAAATACATAGCTGATGGGTCCATTGAAAAGTATAAGGCTAATCTTGTTGCAAAGGATTTTTCACAAGTTGAAGGTATTTATTACTCTGAGACTTTTGCACCCATTACCAAGATGGATTATTTATGCCTTGTACTTGTTATTGGTGTATCATAGGGTTGGACCGTATACTAGATGGACGTGAAGAGTGCCTTCTTACATGGATATTTACAAGAGGAAATATACATGGAGTAACCTGTTGGATTTTTTTCAGGATTATTCTCTTATTTTTAGGATTTAAAGGTCTCTCTACGGTCTCAAACAATACCCTCAGGATTAGTATGAGAAGATGGATTATTTTCTTCAATCTACTAGTTTTGTTCGTTGCCACTCCGATCATACATTGTATCTCCAACATGTTGGTGAAGATATTGTGATAATTTTCTTGTATGTTGATGATATGTTACTTACTGACATCTCTTCTTCCCATATTCAGACTATTTAGAGGGCTCTTTCTACATAGTTTGATATGATAGATTTTGGGTTATTGCGTTATTTCCTTGGTTTGCAGATTTCTTAGAAAAATTCAAGGATTCATTTGATTTAAAAAAAGTACACACATGATCTTCTTCAGCACTTTGATATGGCTGATTTCAAGCCAAGTCCATCTCCTTTTAAGTATGGTGTTACTCTTACTTTCACATGTACCACTCCACTTTGTGATCCTACTTTGTATAGGCAGTTGGTTGGAAGTCTCATGTACTTGACCCATACTCAACCTGAGATTTCATTTGCAGTAGGGCTTGTATCTCGGTTTGCACATTCTCCTCATAGTGGTCACTGGAAGGTTGCTAAAAGGATTTTGCGCTATTTACATGGAAATTCCTAGTTTTACCTACAATACACTAGGGGTTCTACTCAGTTGGTTGGATATACAGATTCAGATTGGGTAGGTTCTATTGATGACAGGAGTTCTACTTATGGCTATATTTTTTGGCTTGGTTCTTCTCTAATTGTTTGGGCATGCAAAAAGCAATAGGCTATTGCAATTTCATCTTTAGAGGCAGATTACATGGCAATAGTTACAACAAGTCAGCAGATTCTTTAGATTCAATAGTTATTGACAGAGATTGGATTCTCAAAGGATTCACCGAATATACTTTGGTGTGACAGCAAAAGTGCAATTCACAATCTCGCAACCCATTTCAACACTAGTGGAACAAGAATATTGAGATACACATCCACTTCATTCATTAGCACATTCAGAATGGATTTATTTTCTTGGAGTACATTCTGACTTAGCAGCAAGTTACATACATCTTTACGAAGCCTTTTGCATCACCTCACTACCTTGAGTTACGTGACATACTTGGGGTTTTGGAAGTTGTTTTTGGGGGGTGTTAGTGAGAACATATTTCTTCTTACTCTTCTTCTTTATCTTTCCTTCTAATAGGATTCTTTCCTTCTTTTGGTTTGATATTTCTTCATGGATATATTGTATATGAGTACCTCATCAGGCCTAGTTTTCGGGACTCATATTGTGTACATGACACTTCTATTTTGGCCCCTAACTTCACTTGAGGGGGGTCTTAGAGTAGGTATTTAATTTAGCTCATGTTCACCTAGGTATGTTATTTACCTTTATTGTATTTCTCCTCACCCACTTATGTATGTGGATATTTCTTATTATTTATTTTGATATTAGGGAGATATTATCTAGTTGTTAGGTATAGTTATTTCCTTGATCTATGGTATTGAATAGATCCTTGATGTCTAATTTTTCCCTAAATCTATGGTCTTGACTAGTTATTTGATGACTAGTTCTTTCCTTGATTTATGGCTTGATCTATGACCTTGACTAGTTCTTAGATTGTTATTCCTTGCCTATATAAGCAAGGCCCATTCTCATTGTATTTCATTGAGTTCCATAATAATATATGATATTTCTACTCATTTGTTTGCAAAGTTTTTGGTAAAGTTATTCTAGAAAATTGTTTTCATCTTATTGATCGTGGTGTTTGATTAGCATATGAGTTCTTCGCTTGGTAAAGTTTGGTTATTATTCCTTTTAATAAAAATTTTCACAGTACAAACCTAGTCCTCTAACAAGAAGAATGCATTATTTCTCCATTTAAACTCGAAAAAAATACAAAAATAATATGGTACAACTCAAAACAAAAAAGATCACACCATCTGTAGTGGTGTATAATTGAGAAGAAGTCATGGAAGGAGAGTAACACTAGATTTCTCTCCCCAAAATCTTCTGACGTGACATGAGATCACCAAAAAAACTCACTCTTGGCGTGAGATCACCCAAAAAAATCACATTTGGTGTGAGATTTCCCAAAAAACTCGTTCTTGGTGTGAGATTGCCAAAAAAATCACTCTTGGCATGATATCGCCTAAAACAATCACTCTACACAACATTTTCAGGACATAATTCTATACTTTTACACTAATGGTCATCAAGTGCACACTTTCCTTTTACTACTTTTACACACATTTACATAATTTTACATACTTTTACAAAGTTTGCATAATACATGAATTTGACTAGTCTTTTGCTCTTCTTTTGCATGTCCGTCCTTCGTACAGAACAAGAAGCAACCCTACATCAAGCACAACAATATTTACAACATGGTATAACAAAATATGCTTCACCCCTAGGATCACTTCCTTTTTCTTAGTTTCCACACTTTATTTTTATCACTTCACGCTTTTACTTGTCTCCTCGGCACGTTATCACCATTACATTCTACATGGTTATCAGGCACACATCTCTTATCTACTTTATGTTATCGAGTATTCAATCAGAAAAGTAAATTAGGGGAAAATGTAGACATAAAATCACACACTTAGGTACATTTATAGGTCCTAGAAACATACTTGTATTTATATGATTCCTAAGTGAGAAAACTAGTAATTTTCAAGTATATTTGGCTTCTTTATTTTGTTTCCTATCTTCTTTCTAGCATTTTACACCCTACAACCCAGTCGACACTTTACTTGAGCTTATCTTGTATGACTTCAGACACCAGCACCTAGTCAAGATGCTAGGGCCTAGGCGCCCTCATATGCTCTGGGTGCCCCTAACCTATTTCCACATTACTCTCTCTTTTTGGGCTACTTTTATCTTTTGGAAATATTTTTTTCTTATGGGTTGGCCTTCCAGTTTTCAATTACAAAATTCAACCAAGGAAATCATATCAATACAAAGCTATGTGATCAAAATTAAGGACTAAGCTCTAGACATATATTATCAAAAACTAAGCTTGCATCCAAAGGAAATCTAAGAGCAATAAAGGAATTCATCTAACATCCATACAATTGATAAGAGACTAAATTTTCTTCATACACTACATAGGAAGGGGAAGCTCATTATTCCATCCACACATCAATATACATTATTACATCTAACTAAAACCTGTTATTAAGTGCACTTTCACAAGGGCATCCTAAGGTTTGATTTTTTCACACACTCAAAAGAACTACATTGAGTCTAAGATATAGTGCAATGCTCGGTCATAATTTAACTCAATCGGGAGATTTCCGGGGTCAGTATGAGTCCCCATATTGCATCTTTCTTTTTTGGAGTTAATGTGGTATTGTGGGTTTTTGAAGTGAATCATTGTCTTGCAAGTTTCAGATACTTCAGCAATCAAGGTACAAAATACAATCAACCAATAATGACTATCAATGACAGTTGTGTGGCACTAGAAAAATCAGATTCCAACCACCTTTACAGTCACGAGTTCCCATTAGCAAACTCTGGTGCCTAGGTGCCACTGATCCAGTCAAGGCACCCTAGTCTAGCCTTATCTGATAGTTCTATATTTTACAATGCATAGTGAAGATGATCTTCCCTCTCTGTTCATCAATTCCCCCTGTCCAGATCAGTTCTAGAAAAGTGTGAATCAAATAAGTCCTTTTCAGGTCTCTCTCTTGCACTTAGGTTTCGTATTTGATTATCTTATTACTTGTGTCATATTACATTTAGCAGTTGTATATCATTGTTTACATCAGTTACTCTACAATTAGGGTTTAACACAAATTATATTTTGTTAAATCACAAACACAATTTTTTATTGCATCATGTTGCACAATTTAAAATGATCTTAGAGTATAAGTTAAGATAGAGACAAAATAAAAAATAGACAAGAAAATAGAGGAATTGAAGGTACTTGTTCCTATAAAGACAATATGAGCTAGTAAATAAGAATTAACTATCATTTTATAATGAGGAGGTCATATCCTTTTATAGCTTTACAATTCATATCTTCATCTACCCCCCACATGACTTCTTATATCCTCATTACAACTAAATTTTTGAATTTCCTTAGGAAAGGCAAAATAAGTTCCCTTTTTTATAATGCTAAAGGGACTTCTATATTGCACAAATATTACATATTCTAATGAATAAGACAAAAAGTAATTATTAGACACAATGAAGAATTAGAATAAAGGGAGTAAAAGGAGAGTGAGAATAGAATAAGGAGAAATAGAATGGAGAAGGATGAAGTAGATCAACTATTTGATGAAGAATTTTTTGATGAGACCAAAATATGTCTCATTATATCACCAAATAGCACCTTATTCTCTCTCTTAAAATCAAGATTTCCAGTGAATTTAGATGTAGTTTTAATAATGGATAACATATTTAAGGTAGAATATAGGGTTTATCTTATCATCTCTTTAGAAATCTATTTGTAACTAATTGTTGTTATTTCTCGACATTTCTTCTTAAGTTGGAATGTAATAGTGTGTAGAAAACATTTCATAAGAAAATCTACTCCAAGTTCATAGATTGCAGCTATTGAAAGTCTTCACATAGCTACATAAAGGCCCAACTATTCATAGATTGCTTCTAGATTTCAGCTACCAAAATTCTTCATGCAGCTACCAAAACACCCAGTTAGTGAAAATATGTTGTTTTGTTCCAAAGTAATGTAAAGGAGCACCGGACTATTTAGCCCACTCTTTTCTTCCACGTCATCAATTAAGAATACAAAATTCAAATTCATGAATGCATGTGGCATTCCAAGAAGAATTCAAAGTCATGGAATTAGCAGTCCTCCATTTTCTCCATGTTTTAAGGATGAGAAAATAGTGGAATAATATTAAGAATGTTGAATAAGTACTCTCCCACTTTGTGTTCCTAGATTAAAGGGATGTGTTGAAGAAATATTCTCCACGATAAGTGTGTTGTTGTAGTCAAGTTTGTTTAGTATTTATTGCTTTGAATAAATCTGCCCAAGAATAGGTAGTTAGTTCTTAGTGTGTGGACCAAGTAAACTAAGAGTGATGCTTATTAATACCTCTTCCATATACTTGGAAAGGGAGGCATATATTGTAAATCGGTTTTGAATAAATACAAGTGTAGTTTTAAAATTTTATTAAAGTTGCTCCAAATCCAAAGGGAAGAGAATGGCCAAAAGCCACTCTTCCCCAAGGAGGAAGATTTTTTTGTTATTTCTTAGCAAAGTTTATTTACTACAAAATTATTTCAATAATTTAGTTGTTGTGTGTTTCCTTTTCATGCATGTTTAATTTCAGTATGTTTTCTTAGGAAGAAATATTGTTTAATAAGATTTTCTTTCTCCTTTTGCATATAAATTTAGACATCGCCTTGGTTATAATGACACCAACTTGTCTATGAGTTAGTTAAATGACTTATAATAAAATTACCCGTCATTTTTGGCACCATTTACGGGGACTATGGTTTATTAGGAGACTCAAAATTTTCTAAAAGAGTATTCTAGTGACAACAAGATATCTGTTAGCAAGATTTGTGATAGAAGATTCTTATCAATAGCTTCTTTAGAATTTCTTTTCCTACAATTTATTTTCCTATAAATTTCTTTTCCTAAAAATTTATTTTTTTGCAAATAGATTAAATTTTATTTTTGCAATTAGATTTAGAAACTTGATGGAGATTGCCAAAAGAAACCCCCCCTCAATAAAATGTAAACATCATTTCATATTAGTCCATCAGACATGTGTTTATGAAATTATTTATTCTGTTAAAAAAAATTCTATTATATTTATATTGATCATTTCAATATGATATTGTAGCTTGTTGATAAGATTGACCACCTTAATCAACATATGGATGAAAAATCATAATAGAAATATGCATTGTCATCAAATAAAAACCGTATCTAGTTTCGTTTCCTATATACACAACAATTACAATGGCTAGTTACCCATTTATTTTAGTGTGATGGAATGGATACAGTAGGAATATGAGATATCCCTTGTGGGGTACCACAAAATATTGAAAATTTGTAGCCAAATAAAATATTGATTTTTGCAGGTTTTTAACAGTTAGGGCAGCAAACTGAGGAAAATTAATAACTCCCAAAATATCCAATCAAATCACTTGAAAATTTAAAGAGATCTTGCTAATATTATAAAGAATATAAGGAAACTATTTTTCAGACATTTTCAGACAATATAACGCTGCCAAAAAATTACAACGTGCCCTAACCAACTGGAAAACTTCTAAAATTCATATCTTCCCAAATACAAGTGCAAAAACTATGAAAATTTGGAAATAAAATTTACAAATATAGAAGATGATATTACAACCCCCAAATCTAAAAATGGCCAACTGGAAACCCTCCAAATAAAGGATGCAATCTCTAAAGCAATTCTCCCTTTTTGGTAGATGGTCAAAACCCCATTAAAATCCTCTGGAAATGATGCCAAACCCTTTCTTTATTGCTACCGTAAGTCTGATACGAAAAACCATTGATTATACTCACAAATTATCTCAAAACCACTCAAAAACCTATCTCTAAAACCTCTGAAAATATCTCTATGAATCATCCCTGAAAATGGCTCCAAAATGATAAGCTAGGGTAGATCTTTCACTACCAAAGAATGCCTTGCTAGCTAGGGATGTATCTCTCACCACCAAAACTAGGGTTCCTATGGGTTTTCACTCCACAAGCTATAGATTTACAAACATCAGTTGCACATGAAAGGATATAATTATGTATGCAAGGATGCCTTTCCTTTCTCCCCCAACTTCTTATATAACTATTGTTACAAATCACCAGCACCCCTGGATGCAAATCAAGGTTCTAAATGATGTTTAGAGCATCCAGTGTGATTGCACAACATGGAAACCTCTCTCCAAGTGTGGGACTTGTGAAAATGAGAGAGAAATATCCAGAATAGAGGCTGGTTCCTCAAAATCCTCTGATTTAGATCTATATTTTACACAACTACAGAGGTTCTAATCCTAATTCTACCCTAGATTGCAAGGAGACAAGGATAAAAATACAAAAATGAAACTAAACTAAAGATGGCGATGCACCAAAAGGAGTGGTGAATCATTTTTTGCCATGTAAATAGACAAAAATTCATGAAATGCAACAAGGGAAAACATACACAAGCTGATAGATGTAATTAGAGGTCTTAAAATGAAGTAAAACAATACAAACAGAGGACTGAAAGTATTCACAGAGTTTACACTATCAATTCCATGTAAAAATCTCTTGCATTCCACCATCAAAGAGGTATAAACCTATTACAAACTCTGAAAAAGGTCTGATTCTTACAACTATCACTTGCTGGAGGTGGAAGAAGAAGTTTGCAATGCCAAAAAGTGTTCAACCATGAAGAAATGAGCCAAATCTGGCTTTTACAGTACATGGGTCGAGCCCAAGAGAGAGAAAACATGAAAAATGCATGGGAGCCATCCCTCATTGATGGAAAATGCATTAAAACAACATGGAGGACCTTACAAACCCATACCCTGACATTTTTGACCATATTGGAGAAGAATGTGACCCATTTTGTATTAAATTTGGTTGTTGAAATGTCATTTTTGGCCATGGACACGTACCAAAACTGTTTTTGAATTTTCTCTCTCCAAACTGAACCAAAATTAGAAATTGACCATGGAATCATGTAGATAATTTTAACATCTTTCCAATGATATAAAGAACGTGAAAATCTGAGCTCTGGATCAAAATATATGATCGTTTGAAGATTTGGGGCAAAAACGGCCCAAAAACGGATCGGCGGGAAATTTTTTCAAATTTTACCACTTTTTTGTCTTTGGAATTTTTTTCAAAAATTCCCTGCGCTCCACTAGTCGGATGCCACGTGGTAGCTTCCTATTGGCTGTGGGCCTCAAATGGGAAATTTTTTCACAAAAACTCCGTCGAGCCATAACTTGAAAAATATAAGGAGTTAGGAGGTAAACTTTACCTTTCTGGAAAGCTGAGAGAGAGCTCGATCTGATGGTGCCATTTCCAGAAAGCCTTGAGTGCCTTAAAATAAAAAAATGTGGAATAAGGCACAAGAGAGGAAAGAACACAAGGAGTTAGCCACAAAAAATGAGCTGGGGCACATTTTGGATAACAATAACTTCTCCAAGGAAAAAGATCCCTGATAAAACCCCAGTCTCATTTTCCCTTGGAAGGGCCAATAAAATAAAAGTAACTTAAGTTAATTTTCCATTTTTAAGTCACCATGGTCCAAAAGTGACCCCAAAAAACAAAATTATTGGTACCATGTGGCCCCTTCCTAATGACAAAACGTAACATCTAGTCCTTCCAAAACACCTTTTTACATATGTCAATCAAGAATTATAACAAAATGGACTAGATATTCATACCCAATAGCTACCAGCATCCAAATCCCCTTGGGTATGACCAAGGCTTGGACTTGAATTGGCCCTTAGGCCTTTGACATAGGAAAGGGGACATTACTATCCCCCCTTCCCAAATTTTTCTTGTCCTTAAGAAAATGCAACTTAGGATGCTGCAAAATCTTTTGTCCCTCCCAAGTAACATCTTCAAGTGGCAATCCCTTCCATCACACCAAATACTCAGTGATCACTCTGCTCCTAATCCCTCTCTGTCTCTCTTTAATAATGGATTCTGGTTCTAACACCGACTTCCCCTCCTCATCTAGTGGTGGAAACTCTGTAGATGGTACAATATGCCATCTAAGTGCCTTCTTAAGGCATGAAACATGGAAGAAATTATGTATCTTACTTTGCTCCAGTAGCTCTAGCTCATATGCAACTGCCCCAACTCGATGAACTACCTGGTACGGACCATAAAACTATGGTTTCAATTTTTCTGCACCCTTTTGCTTCAGTGAGGACTACCTGTATGGTTGCAAACATAGGAATACTAGATTCACAACCTCAAAAGACCTCTCTATCATGTACCAATCTGCATATACCTTCTGTTAATTCTATGCCTTCTGAAGGTTCTCTTTGACAGCCTTCAAAATATTCTGTCCTGTAACCAATCTCGAGCTTTGGGAGCTCGTCTATCTAGTAATACCAAATCCAAAAATGTCATAGCATCATACCTATATAAGGATAGGAAAGGAGTCATACCTATGCTCATTTGATAGGTAGTATTATAGCAATACTCACCCATGTGTAATTATCTAATCCATGTCCGCTGATGTCCTGACACATAACTCTGTAAGTAACCCTCTATCCACTTATTGACTATCTCCTTCTACCCATCTGTCTGTGGGTTGTAGCTAGTGCTAGGAGTCAACTCTGTACTTGCTATTTTGAAGATCTCCTGCCAAAAGGTGCTCATGAAAATCTTGTCCCTGTCATTGAAAATATTTTTAGGTAACCCATGTAGTCTAAAAATATCTATATAGAAGATCCGTGCCACATCCACTACCTCATGCCCCTTGGGTAGGGAAAAGAAATGAGCATACTTAGTTAATTGATCAACTACAACATAAATACAGCTATGCCCATGCACTAAGGGAAGCCTTGTGATAAATTCCATAGATATTGTTTCCCATTTCTATCTGGGAATGGGGAGAGGATGAAGTAATCCTGTTGGAAAAGACTACTCAAGTTTGGTTTGCTGGCAAACCATACACTCTCTAACATTATTAAGGACATCATCCTTCATCCCCTTCCATGTAAATCTCTCCCTGATAAACTTGTATGTTTTGAAATACCCAGGATGCCTAGCTAGTGGTGTATCATGTACTGCTCGAAGGATCTTCTCGTTCATTTGGGATCCTAGTACAAGGAAAATCCTATCCTTGTAGAAAATGAGATCATCCACAACTCTGTATTGGTCATCCTATATAATACCATCCATGATATCACATGCAAACTGATTTTTGGAATACTCAAAAAGTATATGAGCCTTCCAATCCCCTGAAATCTCAGACATGGAACTAAACATAAAAGTGAGGTAAGGCCTCCTAGATAAAGCATCAGCAACAATATTATTCTTACCTCTAGTGTAATCTATATCGAAGTCATATGTTTGTACCTTGTTCACCCATATTTTCTAGTGATTATTGAGCTCCTTATGTCCCAAGAAGAACCTCAAACTCTTGTGATCCGTATGAACCATGAATTTTCTGCCCACAATATATTGTCTAAATTTGGCCAAAACATGTATAATGGCCAACATCTCCTTGTCATAAATTTAATACCCTCTCTCCAAGGGTTTCAATTTATGAATCTCATAGGTAATGGGATGCCTATCCTGCATGAGAACTTCCCCAACACCCTTTCCTGATGCATCACACTCTAGAATGAATGGGCGGGAGAAATATGGTAATGCAAGAACATGACACAAACTCATCACCTCCTTGAGGTGATCAAAAACTTATTGTGCTACCTCTGACCAAGAAAAAGCCCTCTTCTTGGTCAAATTGGTCAATGGAGCAGTCAACTGAGAGAAATTCTTCACGAACCTCTTGTAGTATGTGTACATCCCCACGAATCCTCTCAAATGTGTCAATGTCCTGGGTGGCGGCTGATCCAGAATTTCTCGTATATTCTCTCTATCTACCTTCACTATACCCCCACCAATCACATATCCTAAGTATAGAAGTTTGGTCATGAAAAAATCACACTTAGAAGCTTTTACACATAACAAATTAGCTTCTAATATCCCCAATATCTCACCAAGGTGCTTGATATGGTCCTTCCAACTCCTGCTGTAGAATAAAATATCATCAAAGAAAACCAAGACAAACTTCCGTAAGTGGTAGTTGAAAACATGATTCATGCAAGACTAGAATGTAGCTGGTGCATTAAACAATCCGAAGGGAATCACCAAGAACTCAAAGTGACCGTAATGACATCTAAAAGTTGTCTTATGCACATCCTGCTCCCTGAATTTGATTGATGATATCCAGATTGTAAATCTATTTTCAAAAAATAGATTACACCATGTAGCTCGTCAAGTAACTCATCAATTGATGGTACAAGATACTTGTTCTTTATTTTATTCTTATTCAAGGCATGGTAGTCTATGTGTGCATGTATACTTTGCTTAATGCTAAATCAAATGAAGCAAGAACTACCACCTAAAATAGTTCTACAATTTAGCTAAAACAAAACATAAACACCATCATGATAAGAATTAAACAAGGGTTAGATGCTAGCATTCATAAATACAAACTTTGAAACTAAAAATTGTAAATATCTAAACTCCTCTATTCTCTAACAACAAATAAATGAATGGACCTAAGTAAGCTCCATGGCTATCAAAATAGTTGTCCTTAATGTTCCAAGAACCTAGGAATGGGGGCTAATCAAAGTTGGGCTACAAGACCCTTTTGACACCTCCCATATGACCCAAGCACTTTAGAAAGAGGCTTAACTCTTCAAGATGATGAACTCTCAAAAGGGCAAGGTGCAAGCTTTTAGTCTCTTTGCTATATGCTTTGCATTTGCTCTTTAAGGAGTTTAGGTGTAAGTAAAAAGGTAGGTGGAGGGATCTTTATATAGCCCAAAGGATAAAGGATTCAACACATTCTCATAAATGTGGGATAAAGGTAAAACATGATTAGGAATGGATAAGGTTGCTTTATTAAAGGTAACCTTACTTTAGAAGAGTTTAATACATGTTTAGCAAGTCATGGGAGTTGGGGGGTATTTTAATTAATCAAAGGTGATTAACTAATAGGTAGATGTAAGCTTATAGAAGCTAATTAGAGGAATATTAGTACGATTTAGGCTATTATAAGGGGATTAAATCAATTAAATATTGATTTATTGGTTAAATGTAAGGGAAAGCTAATTAATTAATAATAATTAATTAGTCTAGGTAGAAGGGGTGATTTATTAACGGAAGGTCGTTAATTAGGGTATTTTTAGATAGGAAACTTAATTAATTAGCTTAGTGTAATTAATTAATGATGATATGAGGGAAAATGAGTGCTTTTGATGATATGTCGTTGATTTGTGAGAAAGAGGATAATTAGCACAATTTAAGTATTTAAATTGCTTGGGTGTAATTATAAGTGTTTACATTTGGCCCTCTTTGGGGTGGCATAAGTGATGCCACTTCAAAGATAGTAGATGGAATATATTTTGCAGGGATAGAAGAAAAATTAGTAGGAGGGAGAGATGCCCCCTCAAGTGTCAATGGGGTGATGGAAGAAGCCGATCGACGATCGAAAAAGTTGAGATATAGGTAGAAGAAGGGGGATGAGGCAGGATGCCTCAATGAGAGGGAGAATTAGGGGTGAAAGGGAAGTGGCGTAGAAGAAATATGGATGAGGGGAGAGAAGAGCTTAACCTCTAGCCGCTTATTTTTTTGGAACAAATTTGATGTCATCATATTTCCATAGGAACTACATCATCGGTCCTTATGAAAAATATAAGCATACGACAAAGGTAGAATGACATGAAAAGCCATACTATGAACAATTGTCCATTGTTGAAAGTACCAACTCCATAAAATATACAATAATGCAATGTAATATGAGAAGGAAACAAGCTCATATAATAGGGAAAACAAGTACGAACGCACATATCCAACCCAACAATGGTCAAGACAGTTGTACAAATGTTTTGTTATCAGTGCTGAAGAGACCCACAAGTTTGTGATTGATGACAAGGGTTAAAAATGATGCCCCAAGCAAGGATGCATGCAAGGGGAAATGAAAATAGACACGGGGTCCATGAAAAGCGTTTGTGCGCAACGAAACAACACCAGGCAACCAAAAGTGCCCCAGAGTACAGACGAAGTAAGCAGCTAGCTGTTGTGAATGGTTGTGAATCCGGTGATCAACGAGTCATATTAATCAGGGAAGATGTGAGACAAACCAATAGGATATGGATAAAATACTATGCGTAAGACACAAGTTTCAGCCATAAGAAGCAAGTTACCATTTTGTAGGGTGTTTTACTTTTTAGGAATTTTTTGAAAAATTTTGCCTTGTTTTTGGATTTTTTTGATATATATATATATTGTTTTTGTTGTTTTTGCTTTCCAAACCATGGTGAACAGTAGAAGAAAGCAGAAGAAGAAAGCGAAGGGCCTAGGGGCAACAGAAAGTGCCCTAGGTGGAAGAAAAGAGAAACAAATGACAAATAATGTCCTTGTTTAGTGGAAAAATGAAGAAAAAATAATTATTTGAAAAATAATTATTTACGAGTTTGTGAAGAAGAATAAAAATCGCCAAGGAGCAATAAAATTTTCTGGGGGAGAAGAAAGGGGTATTGGACAAAAAATTCCCCAATACAGTGAAAAATAAGATAAAAATAATTATTTAATTAAAAATAATTATTCCACAGCCAACAGAGGAGAAAACGGTGAGCGAAACGGGTGTCCTGGCCATTCGATCAGTGAAAAATAGGCTAATATATCCCCCAGGGGGGGTAAAAACATCACAATCAGTTCATTTTAACCACTTAGTTTAGAAAAGTTTCCGTGAGGCTCTGACACTCAGGAGAGATGGTGATCGCACGTGATCGTTTGAGGCGTGCTGTAGATTGTAGATGATAGATCTATAGACAATATCAAATGTTATTTTCAAGTGTTATTTTGATGTCTATGGACGGGATGATATGATGATATTGGTGTGGGGGGGGATAGATTTTTGATTATGCACAACCCCTCTTGCCCCTATTGATGATATGATATGTGATGATTAGCTTAGCATACATGCATGATGTAAAACTTAACATTTTTGTTTATATATGATGTATAGATGATGCTAGATGTGATGATAGTGATAGTAATGTGATGTGAATGATAACAAAATATAGTACATGCAAGAAACATAGCCAAATGCTATAAAGAACACCAGGAATCAATGCAATACACCATGAATCACCATGCCTTATTAACAAGTAACAAAACACAACCAAATGGATTAAGAAAGAAAGAAAGAATTAACAAACTAGCATGTCGAAATCCACTACAATATGCATAAGAAAGAATGAATCTATTCTAAGCAAGAAAAGAAAAACTAAGAAAAAGTACACCCAAGCAAGAAACAACTCAAAAGCAAGCACGCAAAACACTATACAAGCAACAAGCAAAGCAAGAAAACAAGATAATGCAAGTAAATGTTTTTGTAAGATATGTTTTCAGAAACCGATTTTCTATTGTTTAGGTTGTTGTGAAACAATTTTATATTGTTTTTGTGATTTGTGATACAATTTGCTATTGTTTTTGTGTTTTCTCAAAACAATGTTCTATTGTTTTTGTATTTTCTCGAAACAATGTTCTATTGTTTTTGTGTTGTTCCCAAAACAATTTTATATTATTTTTGCGTTTTTCTCGAAACAATTTTATATTGTTTTTGTGGTTTTAACAGTTTTCCAAAGCTATGTGTAGGTAGCCAAGAAAGCATGGATGCCCCCAGCGTTAGGTGGGGAATATACAAGGGAAGAAGCCACGCGCTTATGAACAAGAAGGTGAAGTTATTGAGTTCCCCCAGCATAAGATGGGAAATAACGAAAGACCACGTCCCTTACAGATGAATAGAAGAAGGAAAAACCATATCAAGGCTGGACAAGATGGTGTGCATAAGGAAAATTGAAGGCAGAACTAGGTCCAGAATAAAGACAACTACCCTTCTAATACAAAATGCTTGTGGACAACGAATCCTCCCGAGGCACCGGAAACCGGTTTTCACCTAAGGACTTGTCCAAAGTGCCACAATTGCGTGGTTTTCACTAGTGGATGACCTGTTTTTTCTTTCTCTTTTTCTTTTTCTGATTATTTTTTTATTTTATTTTTTTTGTGATTTTTATGAATTTCTTGTGCCATGTTTAGGCATAAAACCTCTTAAGATGCATGGCATTCATGGGCTCCCGGAGCTCATCACCATTGGGGTGAGCCAACTTGTATGCCCTTGTGCCATACTTGGCAACTATGACATAGGGTCATAACCAGTGTGGTTCGAACTTCCCTTTCTTTTCTCGCTCTTCTCTGGTGTTGAACTAGTTCTCCTTCATAACTAAATCACCCACCTCAAACTGGCGAGGGATGATTCTCTTGTTGTAGTTGCGGGAGATTCTGTGTTGATATACCTTCAGGTGATTAAGAGAGTGAATGCGCCTCTCATCTAGGAGCTCTAACTCAGCCAATCTTGCCACTCAATAATCTTCATCCTTATCCAAATAGTCCCGAAGAGAAATTCGCAGGGATGGGAGTTCAATCTCTAAAGGGATGATAGATTCTGTTTCGAACACTAGGGAATATGGAATCGAACCCGTAGGAGTGTGAATTGATGTTTGGTAGGCCCAGAGGGCTAGGTGGATTTGTAGGTGCTAGTTTTGACCAGTTTTGCTAACCATCTTCTCAATTATCCTTACCAAAGTCTTGTTTGTTGCCTCAGCTTGTCCATTACCCTGTAGGTAATATGGCGTGGACCATTTTAATCTAATTTGGAACCGTTGGCAAAGGTATTTCATAGTTTTATTCTTAAATGACTTCCCATTATCTGTGACAATGGCTGCAGGGATACCATATCGGAAAATAATGTGATTCATGATGAATTTAGAAATCTGTGCTCCTGTGACATAAGTTAAAAGGACAGCCTCCACCCATTTTGTAAAGTATTATGTAGCTGTGATGATATGTGTATGACCATCATATGAGGTAGGAGTAAGCTTCCCTATTAGATCAAGTCCCCATTTAGAGAATGGCCATGGGGTAATGATTGGTTGCAATGGTTGCGATGGAGCATGGATGAAATTTCCATACTTTTGGCAAAGCACACATTTTCTAACATAATTACAACGATCAGTTTCCATGGTGGGCCAATAGTAACCTACTCTTAACAGGTTCTTTGCCAAGACCATTCCATTTGTATGTGCTCCACATACTCCTTCGTGTACTTCTTTAATTGCCTGGATTGACTCCGTCACATCCAGACAACGTAACAGATTCCCATCGTAGCCACGACGATAAAATGTACCTCCTAAAAGGGTGTAACGGGATATCTGGAAAATCAGTATTTGCTTTTCAGAATGGGAGATATTGCGAGGGAAAGTACTACCCTTAAGATAGGTGAAGATGGATTCATACCATGGGGAATGGGGACCAACAACCTCACAAGGTAGATAAGATTCTGGCATGTCATACGCGGGCTGGCGTAGATTTTCTATGAAGAATGACATATCATTGTTCCCTGGTGGAATACGAAACATAGATCCCACCGTTGCCATGGCATCCGCCGATCTGTTCTGTGCTCTTGGAATTTGCTCAAAGGTGATGCGCACAAAATACTCCTTTAGAGTCTCCACTAACTTTTTGTAAGGTATGAGCTTATCATCCTTAACTTTATACTCATCATCATCCTTTAGAGTTTCCACACGTTTCTCAAAAAGAAGGTTCACAACTCAACAATGTTTTCAAATGGTCAGAGTGGGCTCCTGGTGAAAGTATATTCTCCTAGGTGGTTCTCTCGCCCTAAGTGTTACAAAGTTACCACGAGCGAGTACGATTTACCCAAAAAGTCACACTGACTAGTTTGGGAGTATCTTGGCTTTACTTTACCCCATTCAAGAATAGTAGGCAACTAGTGCATCTACGTGTACTATCACTGGGGTCACCACAACAGACAACCTGTAACTCTATCTCACAAAGGAATCACTAGTCAAGTAGGTAGTGCAGAGCACTTCCCGTTTCATCCACAAGGTTCCCTCTTGCATGGACTACTTTGGGGTTCCTAGAACCACCCCCATTGTTGTAGCTTAAGGTGTTATGCTAAAGGGGTTATGTTCTAGTTGAGCAGAGAGGGACGTACCCTTTTCTGAAACCTGCAATACAGTGATTTGAATATGTTGTTCTTTTTATCTTGTTTAATTAGGTGTGGTTTGCTTGAACACCTTTTGGCAACCTATATAACAATTGTATTAGTAGTTTTTTATTTTGTTTTGGTTCCTCCTTTCTTTGACAAGCGTTTTTAGGTCTTGCACTCAAACATTAGTAGTTCTCCAAGAAAATCACATTATTTAAAAGAAGATTAAGAGTTGTTTTTGATTCTCAAGATCATCCAAGGATGCAAGAGAAGAGCATACACAACAAATAATCTAACTAAAAATTAAAGAAAATCTTTTCAATTAATGAACCATACAAAATTCTTGATAAATGTTCATTCCCCTAAACGAAAAGTGAAAGATGAAGTTTCCAATCTACCAAATGTTATAAAATGAAGACTAAAGTTGCTTTTTATTCTCAAGATCACCCTAAGGTGCAAGATAAGAGCATACAAAAACTTTATCCCAACTATATAGAAATGGAAAACTTCAAATTAAAGGACCATTGAAAAAATGCTTTGTAAAATGTTCATTCCCTTAAGCAAAATGAATAATCAAGTTTCCAAGTTTAATCCCAATGTTAACAAGATAGAGATAAAAGTTGTTTTTTATTCTCAAGATCACCAAAAGGTGCAAGATAAGATCATACACATGCTTTGGTATAAATCGAGTAAACATGAAAATACAACATTCATCAAAACATTAGACATGTTAGAAAATGACCAGTTTTCAAATAATAGAAAAACCTACAATTTATGTAACTGTAAATCCCAAATTTATGTTTTCATTGCATAGTTAACTTCAATACCTTTCCAACTCAAAAAAAATGGAGTCATTTCAAGTTCGGGAGCAAAAGTTATGGCCTTCGGAAGATGGGTTACACATATGCTCTTATGCTCATGGGTATGCACTTGACATGCACTCAAAAAATGTCAAAAAAATGTCCCTTAACCTGCAAAATGGAAAATTTTTTCCAACCAAGATTCAATTTTGACAACAACCCATCACATTAATATATGAATAGAAGACTCAATGCTATCAAACATTAACATACATGCTCAAGAATTTAAGATTTTCAAGAAATTGACAAAACTAGCATGTAGAATGATGAAAAAGTAAGCTCTAAAAATGAAAACATGATGAAATATTGAAATTTTCTCACCAATATTAAATTTTGATAGAAACTCACCACATTAATATGTAAATAGAAGACTCAGCACTATCAAACACTAACCTACATGCTCAAGAATTGAAAATTTTCAAGAAATTGACAAAACTAGCATATAAAATGTTGAAAAAGTAAGCTAAAAATGAAAACATGATGAAATCTTGAAATTTTCTCACCAAGATTAAATTTGGGAAACAACCCACCATATTAATATGTAAATAGAAGACTCAGCACTATCAAACACTAACCTACATGCTCAAGAATTTAAAATTTTCAAGAAATTGACAAAACTAGCATGTAGAATGTTAAAAAAGTAAGCTCTAAAAATGAAAACATGGATATATCTTGAAATTTTCCCATCAATTCCAATTTTGACAGCACTTCACCTCCTTCATACCTACAAGGAATACCCAACACATGAAAACTCAACAAAACAAGTTAAGAAAAACAAGTTAGATCAACATGTGTAAAAGAGGGTTAGTAACCAAAAATAAAACTTAACTACAAAAACTTGAAATTAAGTGCAAAGGACAATGGATTAAGTCCCACCGGGTGTGCCAAATGTGTGCATGTATACTTTTCTTAATTCTAAATCAAATGAAGAAAGAACTACCACCTAAAATAGTTCTACAATTTAGCTAAAACAAAGCATAAACACCATCATGATAAGAATTAAACAAGGGTTAGATTCTAGCATTCATAAATAAAAACTCTTCTATTCTCTAACAACCAATAAATGAATGGACCTAAGTAAGCTCCATGACTATCAAAATAGTTGTCCTTAATGTTCCAAGAACATAGGAATGGGGGCTAATCAAAGTTGGGCTACAAGACCCTTTTGACACCTCCCATATGACCCAAGCACTTTAGAAAGATGCTTAACTCTTCAAGATGATGAACTCTCAAAAGGGCAAGGTGCAAGCTTTTAGTCTCTTTGCTATATGCTTTGCATTTTCTCTCTAAGGAGTTTAGGTGTAAGTAAAAAGGTAGGTGGAGGGCTCTTTATATAGCCCAAAGGATAAATGATTCAACACATTCTCATGAATGTGGGATAAAGGTAAAACATGATTAGGAATGGATAAGGTTGCTTTATTAAAGGTAACCTTACTTTAGAAGAGTTTAATACATGTTTAGCAAGTCATGGGAGTTGGGGGGTATTTTAATTAATCAAAGGTGATTAACTAATAGGTAGATGTAAGCTTATAGAAGCTAATTAGAGGAATATTAGTATGATTTAGGCTATTATAAGGGGATTAAATCAATTAAATATTGATTTATTGGTTAAATGTAAGGGAAAGCTAATTAATTAATAATAATTAATTAGTCTAGGTAGAAGGGGTGATTTATTAACGGAAGGTCGTTAAATAGGGTATTTGTTAGATAGGAAACTTAATTAATTAGCTTAGTGTAATTAATTAATGATGATATGAGGGAAAATGAGTGCTTTTGACAATATGTCGTTGATTTGCGAGAAAGAGGATAATTAGCGCAATTTAAGTATTTAAATTCCTTGGGTGTAATTATAAGTGTCTATAGTCTATACACATCTGCATGGTTCCATCCTTCTTCTTCACTAATAACACTAAGGAAGCAAAAGGGCTGGAACTCAGTCTAATATGCCTCGTATCAATGAGCTCATGTATAGTTTTCTTGATCTCATCCTTAAACCATTTGGGGTGATGGTAAGGAGAAGTAACCACCGGTGTAACATCCTTGAGCTCAATCACATGATCAAGTCCCCTATCTGGAGGTATGTCACCAAAAACTATACTATGTCTGTCCAATAAGCCCTATAGATCCACATGACACTCCTACTATCCACCCTCTGATTTCTTGGTTGAAACTGAACAATGTACTGCCCAATCCACCTTGTTGTGCCTATAAATCCTCTCGATCCTCTTGGCCATAACAACTCGGGGTGCCTCTGAAGATAATCCCCTCAAGATCACATTCCTCCCTTTAGACTTAAATTTCAGCTCCATCATTTGGAAGTTAGTCCGAAACTGACCAAGGGAAATGTAGCCACTATACTGCAAGCACTATGTTGGTCTCTCCAATACCAACAATATAGAAATCATCGTTAACTGCATAGTTACCCATCTTGATGCTCAATTAGGGAACCCATCATGTGCATCTCATAGAATCTCCATTGGCTATAACCATGTTGAAGCCCTCAAACTTCTCTATCTGTAACCCTCACCTATCAACCAATGAGGCATCAATAAAGTTGTGGTTTACCCCACTATCAATGAGTACCACTACTTGTTGTCCTTGCAATAATCCCCTAACTCTGAATGCCTTATACCTCGAGGTACTAGACACAGTGGTGATAGTCTCTTGGGGAAAAGTCTCACTATCCTGCTCAACACCCACACTATCCAATGCTTCATCATCATCATCCTCTATTCCCTATGTGTCCAACTCCTCATCACCATCAATCTCTTCAAAAACCTCTATGAATTGGGCCTTCCCTCTACCCTTGCAATCATGTCCTAGAACCCAAGGTGTGTGGAAATAAAAAACATAGTTTCTTTCACCTCAAGTCATCTTTGTCCTGTCTAGATCCGAATGGTCTCCAGGCTGTATCTTTCCTAGGTGGAGTTACCTTCAACTATGAACCATCAGATCTAGAAGGGAAACCATTAGGCTGAAATTGAGGTGGAAACCTTGACTTAGGAGTTGATAACTCCAAGTCACGAGATCTCCTAATAGCCTCATCCAAAGAATAAGGCTCAAATGCCTTCACAAATCTAGCGAGAGCATCTGTCAAACCTACTATGAATAGGGAAATCAACCTCATCTCTGTAACATTAGGTACCATGACCGATAGTCTCTAAAAATATGCGATATACTGATCTAAGGAACTAGTCTGCCTCAAATGATTCAACTCTCTAAAATATCTGTCAGGGTCCCTCCTATCAAATATGCTCACTTACCTCTGTGTGAACTCTGCATAAGTCGTGATGTATATGTGTCTCTGTGTAATCAACCCATGATGCCACTAATCATGAGAATTTCCCTCAAGATGTAAGATTGCAAACTTAATTGCATATTCCTCACGCATAGGATTCAAGTCGAAGTATCTCTTCAACTTTTGATCCCAAGACTATGTAGTACACTTCTTAGAACCATCGAAGTGTGGAATAGAAATCTGTCCCAATATCCTTTGCAACTTTGGTACCTGTACTTGATGATCTCTCCTAGGCTTGATGCCAATATTCATTTTGTAATATTCCTGGGATGGCATGTTGTCACAAAAACCATCACTCAAGGTCTGGTACTTTTCCCAACAAGACTCCTCATCTACAATATCCACTAGCTTCCGTACCTGTGAAACTTCTGGATCCTTGAAGAAAGAAGGTTCGTGAAACCCCAAAGGCCTGGTAGAAGAATGGGGAGACCGCTTCCCTGAATGTCCACCCTCACCTCTTTGACCATGTTTTCCCCTATTTCTATTTTCTCCTCTTTCCACATGAGCAACAATCCTGTCCTATGCTAATCTCTTAGTGAGCTGGCTCAAATAGAGATTGGTGGTCTTCTGCTGCTTTACCATGTTGGTGAACAATTGTTTCATCAGATCTACACCTATATCCTCACTGTCTCTTTCTCCCATATTTCAATCCTGACATGCTGGAGAAACAACTACTCTGATACCATTGAGATATCCCTTGTGGGGTACCATAAAATAATGAAAATTTGTAGCCAAATAAAATACTGATTTTTGTAGATTTTTACCAGTTAGGGCATAAAAATGAAGAAAATTAATAACTCCCAAAATATCCACTCAAATCACTTGAAAATTTAAAGAGACATTGCTAATATTATAAAGAACATAAGGAAACTATTTTTAGAATTTTTTAGACAATATAACGTTGCTAGAAAATTACAGCGTACCCTAAACAACTGGAAAACTTCTAAAATTTGTATCTTCCTGAATATAAGTGCAAAAACTATGAAACTTTGGAAATAAAATTTATAAATATAGAAGATGATATTCCAACCCTTAGATCTGAAAATTGCCAACTAGAAACCCTCCAAATAAAGGTTGTAATCCCCAAAACAAGTCACCCTTTTTGGTAGATGGTCAAAACCCCATTGAAATACTTTGGAAATGATACCAAACCCTTTATTTATTGCTACCATGAGTATGATATGAAAACCCACTGATTATATTCACAAATTATCTTAAAATCCTATCTCTAAAACCTCTAAAAATATCTCTATGAATCGGCCCTAAAAACAGTTCCAAAATGATAAGCTAGGGTAGATGTTTCACTATAGAAGAATGCCCTACTAGTTAGGGATGGATCGCTCACCACTAAAGCTAGGGTTCCTGTGGAATTTCACTCCACAAGCTATATATTTGCAAACAACAGTTACACATGAAAGGAGATAATTAGGTATGCAAGGATGCCTTTCCTTTCTCCCACAACTCCTTATATAACTTCTCCAAGGCAAAAGAGCCCCGATAAAACCCTAGTCACATTTTTCCCTTGGAAGGGCCGATAAAATAAAAGTAACTTAAGTTACTTTTCCCTTTTTAAGTTTCCATGGTCCAAAAGTGACCCCCAAATGCAAAATTAGAACATTAGTACCATGTGGCCCCTTCGTAACGACAAAACATAACATCTAGTACTTCCAAAACACCTTTTTGCATATGACAATGAAGAATTGTAACAAAATGAACTAGATATTCATACCCAATAGCTCCCAGTGTCCAAAGCCCCTTGGGTATGACCAAGGCTTGGACTCGAATTGGACCTTAGGCCTTTGGCGTAGGAAAGGGGAAATTATTGAATATGATGATAAGTTTTCTTAATCTTTACAAAATTTCTAAAAGAATATATTTCTATAGGGTATAACTTTATTTGGGTTTCCTATTTTAAAAAATTTCTTGTTTGCATGTATTTCTACTTCTGCAAAGATAAAATACCGGTTCATGTATGTATGAAATGAAAAAAAATAACTTTGTGTAGGTTAACAGAGATAAATATTTCTGTGGATTATTTTTGCAAGCATATTGAGAGGAAAAATGCAAAAATAAATGGGGCATTGCAGAGGCAGTCAAAGAAAAAGATTCAATTGATTATGAGTTTTTATGTGAAAATAACAATGTTTTCCAGATGAAAACTACTCGCATCTCAAAAAGAAATAGCTCAAAATCTTTCTAGGTCTCGTTCTACACAATATGATCTTTCAATGGTCATTTTCATTGAGAAACAACTAAGATATTGCAATTTGAATGCACACTACTAAAAAAACATGTTGAAGACTATTTTGATAACAATGTTTTCTGATGAAAAATTCTCACATCTTGTAAAGAAATAAATAATTTTTTTTTCTAGGTCTTGTTCTATATGATATGATATTTCTAGATCATTTTGAATTTCTCATTTTCATTGAGAAGTGACCAACATATCGTAGTTTGAATGCATGTTGCTAAAAAATGATAACATGCTGAAGATTGTTTTTTTCTTATAAGAAAATCTTATGATGCATGCAAATATTCTTCTAATAATCCTCATTTTTAGTACCTAATTCATTCCATGCTACCCTTTCTGTCTCAAAATTTGTAATTTATTTTTACCTAAAAGTCATTTTCCCAACTTCTGAAACCACCAAAAATTCCTCCGATATTAAGTAATCAATGTTAATCCTTCTCATGACTGTAGAAAAATATCAGCTCAACCAATATATGCTAATTGCAATGACAACATACAATTTTTATTCATGGATCATACCCATAACATCTCATAATAAAGAATCCATTTCCAATAAATGAAGAAGTCCATGAACCATCTCATTTCCCAAAACAATTTACCATTATTTCTCATTTTCTTAAATTAACTTTCTAAACTAGTTGGATGATGCAGAAACTCTGGAAGATTGCTTCCTGATTTTCCATCATGTTGAAATTTATCAAAAGGATAGTGATTGGTTATAAAACCAATTTACTAGATGACCAATTACTAAAAAAAAGGAAAAGTTGAAAACCAGTAATTGGCTGATTTAAAAAAAAAAAAACAATTACTCTTCAAAGTATTTCTTGGATCCATACGACTGCTTCTCTTATGCCAAGTTGGTTGATGAAATTATTTGTTACTGAAAAGTTCTATGTTGCAGAAGCCTTGACTTTATAAATATATTTTTTGTTCAGATGCTGACGGAAATCAAGGTTATACAAAATGATGAAAGCACATACAACTACTGAGTATGGTATGGTAACTTCTATTTTTCTATTCTTGAATATTTTTATTTGTTTTTTTAATTACAAATAGATTCACTTCTTGAAAGATTAAAAAGAAAGAAAGAAAAGGAGAGAATTTTTTTCAAGATCTACATGTGTTGATCTAGTCAAGTAATAAAGTAAATGATGCAGATGACCTCTTTTCAGTTTACAACAATTGGGATCTATAAGCTGCTCAATTAAAAAAACTAGTTTGGATGAAGGCATGCAAAAAGCTAAGTATGGGGGAGACTCACTCTCTTCCAAATATTTTGAAGAATGCATGAGAAAACAAAGAGATAAGTGTGGGAAAAAAAATCTCTACATTATCTAAGAAAAACCTCATGAGAGCATGAATAAGAAAGAAGTAAAAATTTTACTTCTAGAATCTTAGTTTGCTGCTATCATGAAAAAAAGAGAAGAAAATTTGAAAGATGCAAAAGTATTGACAAAATCAGATTCTAAAAAAAGATCAGTAGCTTGCATGGGGGCATGCAAGAAGTTAAGTCTGGGGGAAATGATGAGACCAAAATATGTCTCATTATATCACAAAATAGAACTCTTATTCAATCTTTTAAAATCAAGCTTTCAAGTGAATTTAGATGTAGTTTTAATAATGGATAACATATTTAAGGTATAATATAGGATTTATCTTATCATATCTTTAGAAATATATTTGTAATTTAACTATTTTTATTTCTTCTAAATATGGAATGCAATAGTGTGTAGAAAACAAGTCATAACCAAATTTACTCCAAATTCATAGATTGCAACTACCAAAAGTCTTCACGCAGCTACAGAAAGGCCCAATTGTTCATAGATTTTTTCTAGATTTCAGCTACCGAAATTCTTTACATAGCTACTAAAATGCCCAACAAGTGAAAATTTGTTGGTTTGTTCCAAAGTAATGTAAAGGAGCATTGAAATATTCAACCCACTCTTTTCTTCCATGTCATCAACCAAGAAATAAAGTATTTGGCAATGAAATCAGACACTTATTCCTGAGTGTTGTAGAGATGGGAAAATGTGGTGTCAATATCAGGGATGCTATTGTGGCTATCAATATCAAATTTGGAAATAGTACGGTGATCTTTCGAGATATCTAAACTAACCTCATAATTGTGCTCATATTGTGCAAGGTCTTCTTGGAGTCTCTGGGCCTTGTAATACATGTCCCAAAATGATTTAGTTTCCTCACAGATATGCTAGGTGGATGTGAAAATAGATTCTAGATGATCAAAGGGTGGATATGGAATTACACAAAGTTCTAGGTCATGGAGAAGGTCGTACTGATCCCAGTAAAGGGGATGATGAATAATAGGGAAAGTATCAACAACATGGAAATAGTTACCTCTTAAATCCACCTAAAATCACCATGATGGGCAAGAAGTTAGAAAACAATAGAAAAAATCAAGAAAAGATTAGGCAAATTGTGAGAAATAGGTAAGAGTAAACTATAACACAGGAATCACTGGTGATTGGGAAAATTGCTGGCGGTTGCTATAATTTTTCACAGTTTATATAAAACAAAGACAAATTCAATTTAGAATATGATCTAAAGTGAATTTTTAGATCATATACGACATGTTAAATGTAATACAAATAATATTACCTGATATTAATTATCAAAATGCACAAAAATGATGATGGTTACTTTGCGTGAGTGACTAAATGAAAATCAAATGGATGAGGATGATATGATGATGAAAATAGACAATGCGACAATCAAATTGATGATTATGGAGCAGTGTGATGGTGATGAAGCTTTGTGGAAGATAATTGATCTTTGGGATGTCTGAAAATGAGAAAAATTTACCTGTAACACATGAAAATTATCTGCCAAAAGGGGGGCTAGAAAAACTTATATAGATCGCCAACAATCAGGAAAATCACTGGCGATTGCAGAAAATATTATTCAGGTGTCCAAAAGGAGTGATTTTACTTCTATTTCTAACTCAATTTTTGAGGATTTTAAAATGGCTAAGATAAGAGATGAGGGGAACTCAAACTTGGGACAAGTTAGTTAGGATGAGGATGTGAGTTATTTTAGAAAGTTGTTTTAGTTATGATTAGTTAAGTGGGGAGAGATGGTTAGGGATAAGTTAGGGGTGGTATAGTTATATTTATGGAAGGTTAGGAAGTTATTTAGTTATAGCTAGTGAGGTGTCCGAGTTAGCATGGTGAGGTGTGAGGGTGAGGTGAAAGGTTTTTTATTTAATTAACTAATTAATTTAGACTTTAGGGATGTGGGGAGGGTGAGTATATTAAACTAATTAAAGGGGCCAATGGATGATTTTAATGTCACAAAATGTTGCAAAGGAGTCATCTATGATTGTAAATGAACCTAGGATAGGGAGTGTAGATTTTTGGTGTCTACCTTTTCCCCTTTTTGTCTGGTGATTTTTGGAAAATCGTTACACAAAAACGATGAGAATTATTGTGTCAATATGGATGATTCCACTGTAGTGCAATACAATGAGCATTGGTGTGTTTTGTTTTAAAAGGATTTCCCCAATTATAGGGGGTTAAAAGTAGGGTACTGGTGAATCAATTGATAGGGTGGTCAAAGGGCTTGATGCCTGTGGATGTATGAATCTTACCAGGTAAATTTTTCGAGCAAGAAAACTGGGTGATGGGGGCCAAAGGGTTTGTCTCCCATAGATAAATGGTAAATCCCAATTTTTGAGTATGTTTGGTTTGGTCAAAGGTTTTTGGAGGATAATTCCTTTTAGAAAAATGTCACACTTTTGTGAAGAGTGAAAATGATATGGTTTTAGGTCAAAAGGTCCAAACAGTCCAATTGTAGGTTATTGTAGCAAATCGTTAATGATTAGGGAAATCACTGGTGATTGTGTCATATGAAAAAGGGGTTAAATAACCCAATGTTATATTGTTTTATCACCTTTGTAATTGTGCAGTGAAAGAGACCGCGTTAGAGAGTGTGAAAAACATGTTTTTTGTGATGAAGGACCGTGGAGATGACATTATCGAGTCGAAAGCAGAAGCTCGTGTTAGCTGAGGTAAGAATTTAACACTTTTTTTTGTAATTTTTTGTGATTTTGATGGCCTGATGCCATATTAGGGCATGTGGATGCCCTACTTTCATTTAGTATGGATTCTCGGTGATTGAGGTGAATTGCTGATGATTCATCTATTTGAAAAATAGGTTTGTATTTTTGAATGGAAGTTGAGATATTTGATTCAAGTTTTTGTTTTTTAAGGCTGCTATATGCTAAATGTGGATATTTGTGTTTGTAAGATGATTTTTTTATTTCAAATTTTTTTTATTTTTCAACTTCAATGTGAAGATATTGATGTTTATTTTGTGTTTTTGTATTTTACAGGTGGATGCAGAGTTGACTATCCATAACCCTATTCCTTTGATGTTAAATGAGGTCAGAGAGGATTTAGATGATGCTGATTGGGAGAATTTAGAGGTAGTGGGATTTGGTGTTTTGAGGTTTTACAGGAGGATTCACAGGTGCCACAATTTGATATTGGATTTATTAGAGTGGTGGAACCCTTCCACTAACATGTTTTGGCTTCCTACAAGGGAGTTTACTATTACCTTGGAGGATGTTCATCTGATCATGATACTACTGGTTAAGGGGCAGGCTATCTATTTTATTTTAGAGGAGGAGAGGGGAGACATTAAGCAGAGGTGGTATGGAGGAGTTGTACAGGATATTAGATACTCATCACGAGCTTTCGATTACCAGGCAATATACGATGCTAGTAGAGCTGGTTGTCCATAGATGACCATGATGATGTTGGGTATTTCGTGCTTTTCCTTGCTTGATTCAGGAGGTGGCCTATTCCCATGGATGATGATGGGTGTAGTGGAAGAGATGATGGAACACCGTACAATGTTTGAGTGGGCTCCTAACTCATTGGCCTAGAAATTCAGAGAGCTATGGGGTTGGACTACACACAAGTGTTATGAGATTGATGTTGGGTTTTTGTTACAATGTTGGGCGCACAAGCACATTGTTATTTCTCTTCCACTGGGGTTTCCTAGTGTCATTGATGTGAGGCACCCCAATTTTATGAGATAGAGTGTGAGTCTTGGTAGAGCAAGGGAGGATAAGGGGCATACTTATTAGAGTGACTTGATTTCATGGTTATAGGTAGGAGATGTTATTTGGAGGCTTTATAGATTTTATTGATTGACCTAAGTTCCCTTAAGACTTATTGTGTTTATAGAAGGATATCTAGATTTAGGGTCGCAGTACTAGGGAGGAAAAGTTTCTACATTTTAGTTAGGTTCAGAGACAATTTGGTTTTGTCCATAGTATACCCATAGATCCAATTTTGTACAGACGGGAGAATGGGGATACTGAGACCCTACAAGTTGTTGTTGTGAGGCTTGTAGTCATTGATGAGAAACTGGGTGCCATGGGTCTAGATGAGGATGGGATGATGGTTCCTATAAATTATGTGGGGGTGACCCTATATTTTCTTGCATGATGAGACCGTTCATTGAGGGCTTTTGAGAGGAAAAGGGAAACATAGAGGGCTGCAAAGATAGTTAGATGGGTGTATGCTTGAGTAGTGGGAGGAGCATAGGATCTTGAGGAGGTGAGAGATGAGGGGGATGATGTTTTAGATGCAACAGTTGTAGTAGTGATGACCAAGAAGGACACAATAGAGGTAGAGATGGATACTACTTGAAGAGAGTGAGATGATTTAGCCAGAGTTCAGGATAGCCTGATCGCAGAGCGGGATGGTATGATAGTTGAGCATGATGGCTTATAAGAACATCTTCTAGAGGTTTCTTCTGATAGAAACAAGTACAAGGGAAAAAGAGATACATTGCGAAAGGCCTTGGGGATCATAGGGCCTTCCATTTCAGGTGCAGAGTTATCAATGATGGCTCGACAGAGCAGAGCATCTGAAACATCTGGCATGATTTATGTGACAAATTATGAGGTTGTGCGAGTAGAGATATATTATTACTTGGACATGATAATCAAGAATTACCCTGACGCCACTCTATATGTTGATCATGTAGCTTCCCAAGGGGGCACCACAACAAGAGTGAGGCTTAGTGATAGTGTAGGGAGTGTGGGTAATCCACCTTGGAGGCTAGAGAGAGGAGGTGATAGTGGGAGAGGAGATGGTGATGGTGCAAGTAGAGATGCCGAAACAACAGGAGGCACTCCATCTCCTAGAGGAGAGGGTGGTGTTAGCACGATGTGAGGAGATGTGGATTTTACCACATGATTTGTTTTATGATGTTGTAGGCTCATATAAGCCCTTTTTTGTATATACGAGACATTGTGATGTGTTTTGGACTTTGATGATGATGGTAAGTATACTTGGGGTTATAGGATCATGGAACCCATGATGTTATATTGATTATGCAGCCATTTGTTTACAAGACTTTTATATGTGTTGATGATTATGATAATGATGATGATGATTTGTTATCATATTTTTTTTTGATAAGTGTATATTGTATGCTATATGTGTTGGATGTGTTGAGACCTTAGTTGATATTAGAATATTTATGTTTTGGTTATGATGTTTGATGTTTAACTATTGTTTTGATCTCGCAAAAAAATGTGACTAATCAAAGTGTGTTAAATCAGAATGTGACTAAAAATAAAATGAAGTAAAAGTGGAAAGAATGCCCCACTTATAAGTTTTTAATGTGTAAAATGGATTTCAAAAATAACACTTGCACTTGTAGCCTTTTAAAAATGTTAAATAAGACCGTTAATGGACAATTTGTGCAAATCATAATGGATTTGGGTAAAAATGCATTTTTGTTAGGATAAATTAGAGGACTTTGTGGGTGTATGCATTTGTGAGGGAAACAAGTTATCCTCTTTAACATATTTATAAGGAATCACCGCCCCAACTTTTATTATACTTCTTATGAAAATTGATCAATGTGGGAATCGTGCTAAGATGGAAAAGCTGATCAATATGGGAAGCTTTCTCGGATGTTTTTGATTTTGATATATTTTTAAGGATGATCAAAATGGGAAGCCTTATGCATAGGTAGCCATCCTTCGAGGGTATGGTCTACATTTTTGAATTTGATTGGATGGTCTTCCTTTAAGGAATTGGTCCATGATTTTTAAATGGTAGTTTTCCCTCAAGGGATCAGTCTACTCTTTACTTTTAATGAGATGATATTTGAATATATTTCTTTCAAGGGATCAATTTATTTCTTTAATAGGAAAAATCCATAGATATTTATTTTTTTGTGCCAGAGGCAAGACCCTAATAAACTACTTGTTGAGAAGGGAATAAATGCATAGATGACCTAAACCCACATGCCCCATGCTAGGATATTGGTATGGGAGGTTGAATAATTTGAAGGGGTTTTTGCAGAGGAAGCTGTTGGTTATAATGATGGAATGGTAATATTTGACCAAAAATTTCATCCTAATAATCAATCATTTAACAGTAGAAATACCTCAAGTGCAAAGAATTTAAAGGTTCTTGTTCAAGTTCCCTATCAAGAGAAGTGAGATGATATAGTCCTAACCCATACTTGTGTGTAATAATGTATGGACCAATCCAATTGGGGGACAATGTTCCATGTTTACTTCATTCTAATTTAGTAATGTTTTGATTTTCTTTAAGTACAAGGTCATTGATTTTAAAGTTGCATTCTTTGGCATGCTTATTATATGCTTTGTTGATAAATTTTATGATGTTCAAGAGTTGCTAGATGATTCTCATCTAAGAATTCTAGTTGTGCTAAGTTATTTTGATGGTGCTCTTCATCGGGGATAAAACCCTGTAGAGAGACACAAAGTGATGGGATTTGAATTTTGAGGGGGATGATGGCTTCAAAGCCATAAACAAGTGAAGAAGGTGCAATACCGGTAGGTGTGTGGATACTAGTTCGATAAGCCCATAGGGAAAACAAGACTTGGATCTATCTGTTTCTGCCTGCATCATTTATAATTTTCATAAGGATTTTTCCAAGTGTTTTGTTGAAGGCTTTAACTTTCCCATTTTCTTGAGGGTAGTATAGTGATGAGAAGGTAAGTTTTATGTTAAATGTATCAATTTTTTTTTTAAGTTCTTTATTTTTGAAGGATTTTCCATTGTTTGTGATGAGTTTATGTAGGATGACAAAGAGACATATAATGTTTTGATATATGAAATTTACGATGGGTCCAAATTTTGTCAAGGTTAAAGGAATTTCTTCAACCCATTTAGTGAAGTATTTAGTTGCAGTGATGATTGAGTGATGCTGTTGGGAATATTTTGGATTGATTGCACTAATACAATATAACCCCCATTGAGAGAAAGACCATAAATCATGAGCAGGCTGCAATGCTTGACTATGAATGTGAATAAGACCAAAATGGATATGAAATTTAACACACTTCTTTATGTATGCACAAAAATATTTAATGATAGTAGGCTAGTAATACCCTATCTGTATGATGTGTTTAGTAATGATGTTACCATGGAAATGACCTCCACAGATTCCATCGTGGACTTCTTCGAATCCTTTGGTTGATTCATGTGATTTAAGAAAATGTAATAATATACCATTGAAACTACATTTTTAAAGGATACCTCCTATGATTACAAATCAAGTGACATGTTGAAGAAAAGACTACTTAGTGGTTTGTGATAGATTTGGTGGAATTTTGGATTTAGTGACATAGTGATAAATATGAGTGTACCACAAATATGATGGATTTTCATCAATGATGTTGATGGAAGGTATCTCATTTTGATGTGAAGGATGATCTAAGCATTGGATTTCTATAGACATCTTGGTTTTATCCTTTAATTTTTTTGTTTCGAAAGAGATGAGGGAATTGAGAGAAGACATAGTGTCTATAAACATGTTAGAATATCATGTAATTGCTTGAATAGTGTAGTGATCAAATGCACCAAGGATAAAATTGACAATAACCTTATATTTTTGAAGTAATTCATTTTTGTACTGGTATTCTCCTTTGAATTGAATAATGACGAGTTGTGAGTCTCGATAGATTTCTAGAATTTGGACACCTAAGAGAATAGCGGTCTATAAGCCCATGATTAAGGCTTCGTATTCTGCCATGTTGTTGGTACACTCAAAATTGAGTTTGAATGATATTGGGATGGGAATGTTTCATAGTGGTATAATGATGACACCAAATCCTCCTCCCTCTTGGCAGTTAACACCATCGAAAAAGAGGATCATTTTAATAGAGACAAAATGTGATTCAAAGTTGTCGGCTTCGTTGATGTTATTGATGGACTTGTCAAAAAAAAATTCATGGGATGGTTGATTATCTAGAAGAGATTATTCAACAAGTTGATCTACAATGGCTTGACCCTTAATGGATTTTTGTGGAATAATTTCAAGATAAAATTTAGTCATGAGCATAAGCTATCAAGTTATGCAATCATTATGATAAGGTTTTGCATGCATGGATTCAAGTGGATTAAAACTAGTGACTACATATGTTTTGTGATTAAGGAGGTAATGTCAAAGTTTGGAGGTAGCAAAATAAAACAAACAACACAACTTTTTGGCTTCAGTGTAACATGTCTCGTATTCATGACGTGTGTGAATTATGTATTATACGGATTTCTCATGACCTTGACTATCACGGTGGACAAGCATGACTCCTAGGGAATGTTATGAAGTGGATATGTGTGAATAAAACAACTCCCCTTCACAAGGTGGAGTAAGAACATGTGGCAATAACAAATATTGCTTGATTTGATCGAAGGCTTTTTGGCAATCTGAATCCTAATGGAATTCAAAATATTTGTGGAGGAGATGGTGAAATGGTTGTCAATGGTTGAAGAGTTGTGATATGAAGTGTCGAATGGACTATAATTTTCCTTGAAGGTTACATAGATGTTTGAGATTACAAGGTGAAGGAATTTTGACGATTTCTATGACTTTTATGGGATTGACTTCAATTCCATGAATAAATATGATGAATCCTAAAAATTTTCCGATGAGAACACCAAAAACACACTTTTATGGATTAAGACAAAGGAAAAATTGGATAATATGGGCGAAGATTGATTCAAGAACATCAAGGTGATTTCCTCGTGATTTATATTTTCCAAGGAGATCGTCAACGTAATCCTCAAAAAATTTGTGGATAAGGTTACAAAAGATGTATGTCATGGTGTGTTGGTATATTTCCCCAAAATTTTAAAGTCCAAATGGCATGACTCGGTAGCAGAAGGTTCCCCAAGGGGTGATGAAAGAATATTTGCATTGATCATCAGGTGTGATGAGAATTTGATTATAACTAGAAAAACCATCCATAAGGGAAAGCATTTCATGGCTAGCGGTTAGGTCAATGAGATGATCTATGTTTGGGAGGGGAAATAATATTTTGGACAAGCAAGATTGAGATACCTAAAATCAGTGTAGACGTGTATCTTTCCTAAGGTTTTAGTCGCAGGGATAAAATTAGAAACCCATTGCAGATAATAAATTGGTATAATAAAGTTGGAAAATAAAATATGTTGCAGCTCTTCCTTGACAAGGAGAGCTATATGGGGGTACATTTTGCAGATTTTTTGTTTGACTAAATTTTATTTAGGGTATGTGACTATGTTGTGCATGACGGAGCTAGATTCAATCCCAGGAATATTACTATATGATAAGACAAATGCTGTGAACTCATGTAACTCTTATAGATTCATAGATTGAACGACCTTAACTATACAAGGATCCTGTGGGGTTTCTAAGTTAACGTCGATGGTTGTTTCATTAATAAGGGTTGGTGTACTGGATGGTAAAGACTTATGAAGGAAACAATCCTTAGCTCCCATGTGAGAAAGAATGTCTTGGTCATTTTGAAAATGAAGGATATCTATAGAGGGAAAATCTCCCTCAACCATTTTTGGATGAAAAAGTAGTAACAATTTAGTGGAGTGATTTGATTGATAAATGGGTGGTCCTAAAGATACAATATTGATTAAAAAAGGTTAGGTGGGATGGGTAGAGTGTCATTTGTGTCCATGGGGTTTTTAGGGTTTGTTGATGATGTCAATTCTAGTTCAAAAATGGTTAGGGACATAGCAAGTTTGGATGTAGTGGCTTCACACATGTCAGAAGTGAAGCTTTTATAACCTACTCCACTTTTATCATTAGATTTGAGGGTGCACAAGATAAGTTGATCATACATACCTTGTTCATAATGCCCAAGGCCAAAGCCTTTCCATGCGTAGCAAGGAAGATACATACGAGAAAAATTTGGGTTGTCAAGGGTTTTGAAGTTTAACATGGATTACATGACATGATGCAATTATTTCAAAGTGCCCACAAAGGTTGTGAATGGGGAAAAGTCATGGGTTGATACAATGATATACTAGAGAGCTTCTATCATGACCTGCTTATGACTATGCGATATCTGGATGAGCTCATAAAATGACATTTAGATAGGGGATTGGTACAATTGTTTAACAACGACCTTTTGTATCGTTGTAGAAGGTGGTGTTGCTGTTTGTATAGAAATTTTAGCTTTTGATGAAGATGTTTGATTGGATTCTTTAGGAGCTAAGGAAATGGACACCTTCATCTTATTAAGTGGAGTTGATAGCTTAGGAGGTGGAGGTATGACAATGGAAGCCTCACCTTTATGAGTCTCATACGATCCGTTTTTTGTAGTCTTGAGAGCAACTAGTGATGTGGATGACATCGACTTGGCAAATCAACATCCCAAGGATAGATTATTCTAGTGATGTTTAGGTTGATGTTGTATTTGAATAAAAAGAAAGGAAGAGTGAACTGCCAATATTTTGAATTTTTTGATGAAAGGATCTACAATCTTTTATGGTATATCCTCATGTTCTATGGTAATCATAGAAGGTAATTAAATTCATACCAGGAAGGTTTACACCCATGATGATATGAAAACTTGGGAGGTGGTAATGTGATGAGTGACCCTTATAATAAGTTTTCCAAAATGGTGGCATAACATCCTTTAGGTACAAACGTAGATGGAAATAAGGTTGGGCATTCATTCTTCTTGGGAGGAGGTGAAGCGGGTTGTTTGGAAATAGGTTGTTTACTTGGTGGTCATGGAGGCATCCTAGATATTAAAACATGTTGATGATGGGGATTTTATATGAGTGGAAGCTATGGAGGATAACTGGATTGTGTAGGAGAAGGAAGATGAGGGTCAGATGTTGATACCCATTGTGAAATAACAAATGTAGAATACAAACTCATGGTGGGGGCCTGATGCATGGGTTTTCCCCTAGTAATAATAAGGTGATTAACTAGTATTATGGAAGAAGGATTGTGTAGGGGATTGTGATCTAGAGGGAGATAATGAGGGTTTTTAGGAACTTGAATTATGTTTAATGTAGTAGGTCTCATAGGTCTTGGTTTTGACGTGACAAAAGGATCTCCAAAAGTGGGTATGTGCCTTGGATGAAAGGATGGATGGAAATATGGAGGAAAATGGAAATGATAGGTTTCATCATAATAAGGACTTCTAAAGACTTGAACTACGCCTTGCTTGTTAGGTAATTTTGAAGTTTTAGATGAACTAGGTGTATTTGTTGAGGTTGATGTTAATGAAGGATGAAACATTTTGATGGTGTGGTATAAATGATTTGTAGGTTTCAAACTATTTTTTTTCATAGATTGAGGATGGTTACATGCCATGGTTGGTTTGGGAGTATGTGGTTGTGCTAAGAATGTTTCAAGTGGTATCACAGTTATATTTTCAAACTTAGGTGCAGTCGTTGGTGTAGTTGTGCTGGAGGACAAGGGTATGGGTTCGGTAATAGTATGTGACGAAGATGTGGGAATAATTTTAATAGAATTTAGTGGTTTTGCAATTTCAAGATTGTCACATTATGGCATTGATTTTGTGGGTGTTGATTTGGTAGGTGAAAAATATATAGGAAGGATTTGAGTAATGATTTCAACAAGGGGAGACTCTGTAGTAATAGTTTTAGGCTCATTAGGTGTTGGTGTCTATTTTTTGGGTTTTTTTTTTAAGTGAAAAGGTAGAAAAAGGGACATGCTCAATTTTAGTTATTGTATTAATGGTGTGAACATCACTTGTTTGTCGTTGATTGGAAGAATAAGGGTGATTTGGGAAAGGATGTTTAAATATGTCGAGACTTTGATTTGGGGGTGCATTTGGATTGTCTAAGTGAAGGTCACCTTTTTCAATCAAGTCTTGAAGCAAATTATGGAATGTGTGATACCATTTGTTGGGCCCCTATCCTAGCCTCCCAAATCTTAAGGGTGCGTAGGCACGCATGGCAGGAGAAAGTGCGTAAATATAGGTGCATAAGGTAGAGTTCAAAAGGATTCTTGAAGAACTCGGGACGCGCACACTGCGTGAAGAACAATTCAGGACTTAGCCATTTTTGGCCTTTGGGACAGAACACATGAAGAATGTGTTCCATTTGGATAAGGTTCCAGCCTAGTGATAGGGTGTCCTAGAAGGAATATACCTTGCAATAAAAAGATCCAAAAGGTTAATCATGACACAGAGAGGCATGCGCTCGGAATGACCCACACCTTGACACTTGGGGCCAGATATGAGGCTGCAGAGGAGTTTGTTAGAGCTCAGAGGCCTATTTATACATGCACCCTTAGCGAAGAAGAAGAGACAAAAATAAGGTAGCGGAGCTTTGTAGAATTACTGCAGGAACTATGGGATGAAATTGGGTACAGAATTCAAGTAAGGATGTAATGGGGAAATGGGGAGTGAAATTTTTTTATGTGAGAATACATGTATGGATCCACCTATGGTGCATGAATATGGTTTGCCCTCTGTAATCTTTTATAAGTAACACTATGAATGAATGTGATAAGGTTACCATGTTAAATGTGCTAAGAATCTTTCCCTATATTACCTACATACTTCTATTGTACTTATTCTCGTATATAATCATGAATCTTACTTGAATTGTTAAGTATAGTAGTAGATCTACAACTCTTAGTTCTATTATTTCTGTTGTGTGTTTTAGTTCTACTATGAATGAAGGGGTATAGAAGATGTCTTGAGCTCTATGGATCTTCATGTCTGTTAATTCACTAAGTTAGAGTCATGAGCTATGCCTTCCCTAGACTCACATAAAAGAGAGACTCGGCACCCTCTCACGCGCCTCATGTGAGCACCCAGCACCTGCTGGGTGATAGGACGATGCGCATGGGGTTCCCTTGTTCTTAAGTGGGTGCAAAAGTGACTACATCTTGGTTCCGTTGATGGGACCCTCTTTTTAAATTTGTAGTGGAACATGACATATATCATGATCTCGATAAAAAGTGATGACAAAACACTTAACCCTTGAAGGTGTTGAAGATTGGTTTAAAAGCACAGAGGATGAATTCACTCAGAGATTTAGTACCAGATTTGGGTTTGATTCATGAAGATGGGTGGAAGACACTCTTTACCATGAGTTGTAAAAAACCTTCTTTTGTTGTTTCCCAGTAGAGTTGTTCGAATGGCTCTCGGCTTATACATCTAGATCAGGATGGCGTTATAGATCATACCCTTGGACCCAAGAAACACATCAAAGCCTACAAGATGCTGATCTAAAATGGACCCGTGCTATAAACCATTAGTGGAAGGGAATACTGGCTAACTACACTATAGAATACACCATTTCCACATATTCTTGTCTAGAAGTTGCTGAGTTTGAGTTCTTGTAAGATCCTAGGGGATCATTTTTGTGTGCTATTCCCCTTACAATAAAAATCTTAATGGTAACCGTGGGTTTAGAGGCATTCCCTATGGCCAGCTAAACCAGCCCCAAGTGCTAGGTGAGGAAGCCAGGTTGGGGAAGGATGGCTGATCTGATGACTGAACAGGAAAGGGAGGAGAGACGACTCAAGTATAATGAAGAGCGTGAAAAGGATATCGATAGATAGCGTAGGGTTAAAAGTGGGTTATGGAGCCAGACATGGTGGAAGGGAGTTGAGGTTCACGCGGAGGATGTCAAACCTGAATAGTTTGTGGTACCCCATCTTGGTAAGCACAGAAGAGAAAACCTTGTGGCTTCTGATGAGAGTCCATTACGTAGAGAGAGAAGAGTCATTGGTGCACATCTGACCCCACCTAGTGATCAGACCTTGGTGCTTGGTTTGTTTGAATGAGGGAAGAGTGCTCTATTTGATATCAGTAGAAGCAACCGATTGAAACCTAGAAAATACAATTTTTCATTTGGGACTTCTATGGCTTCACACACTATTCCGATATTTGGTGGAATGTTTGGACAAGGCACGTATATGACTAGTTTTGGAAGCACGTTGGGAACTGGTGGGGGAACTATGACTGGGAGTGGTACTAGTTCACAAACTATTAGCGCGTAATTTACTGGGATGTTGGGAGCACTCGGCATGGTAAACATAGGCCCTGTACCTAACATAGGAGGATTTGGAGGTGGAAGGAGTGGAGCTGGTGGCTCAGGATCCAGTGGGTCTGGTGGAGGAGGAAACCAAGGGACTGGATCGGGAGGGTAGGGGCCTCAGCCACCTCCTTAAGTATTTTTTGAGATGTCTCTACCATTTCCAAATTACAGTGGAATAGAAGATGCCATGGAGCATGTGCATAAGTGCGAGCTGCTATGGCGCGTGAAGAGAATCACAACCAAGGATTGAAAGGACAGTCAATTTGCGATGACCTTGCAAGGATGTGTGCATAGCTGGTATAGAAAGTATGACCCTCATCAGACTATTGTGGATTATACCACATTAAGAAATGCATTCTTGGCGGAATTCCACATACCTGAGTTTGAACAAAAGAGCATTAGCTCTCTCAAAGAAATCCAGAGGGAATGGTAGAGAGTGTGTGAGAATACGATGTTTGCTTTAAAACTCTTTTGTCTAGGCTATCTTATGATATCCACCCTTCATAACATGCTCAGTGGTTTTTCGGAAGATTAATCACACCCTTTAGGAGGGCCTTATCTCACAAAATGTTCATGGACCCACTAAAGCATTAGAAGCTACATTACACACTGAAGCAGTTGGTAGTGTTGACACTGGTGTTAGCCCATTTCTGGAGGCTCAGATTGCTGCCATGGCTAAGAAATTAGAGAAAATTTCTAACTACACAATCCCAGAGATTCGCAAAGGGATGTGGTGCATGGATTGTAATGTGGAAGGACACACAAAGGATAATGGTGGGGTATGTACTTGGAAGGTGGTACGCACAGTGGCAGTAAACTGTTAGATATGTCATGAGGACCATGATGCAACTACGTACCCCTTGTTGCAGCGAGGGATCCGCCAAAATGTTTCTTGTTGTTGCAAAATATGTACCTCAACCACTCATGACACCAAGGATTGTAGATTGATTGACTAGATTCATGAGGTAATTGATCTTGGTGTGCACCAGATTGGAATTTCCAGTAGTTCCAAAGGAGATGAACATCAGTATGAGGAGCGTAGAGATGGAGATGCATGTGGAAGAGGGTTTCGTGGAGGATTTCATGGTCATGGTAACTGTGGAGGAAGGAGTGAGTTCCTGCATGGGACGTGTTTTAATTGTGGAGCCACATACCATTATAAGTGTGAATGTCTAGATCTTCTACAATGCTCCTAGTGTGGAAAGAAACTAAGTATGAAGAATGCCCAAAGTTGTATGAACATATGAGTCAGCAGTACCAGAAGGATAAGGGCACTGCCATGGTGAGTATTAAGAAGGCTGATGCATAGTGGCTTCTGCAAGTAATGTGTGAATCAGAACTAGAGCCTGTTATGGTAACAACGAGGGTGGAATCCACACGTGCAAGGGAAGCACCTAGGCAGAGACCTCTGGTTTTGAGAGAAGAAGTAGTACATGGGAAGTATCCAAACCTGGCTCACCAAAAAGAAGTCTACCAGGAAACCATGGATGTAATTCGAAGGTTATAAGGGGAGATCCAATGCTTAAAAGATAAGACTAGAAAAGATGACCAAAGGAGGCCAGTGAAAGCACCAAGAGTTGACTTGGATGAGGTTGAGGAGGTGTGTAAACTGCTGAGGAAAGAGAATAGTATTCCCCTGCTAGGGGCATGGTTGAGAGAAAGGGTGCCATGCGCTAAGGAAGGACATGAAAGGTAGATCCTACATGTAAACCTTCCACCTAAAAACCTTGATTATGAAAAAGAGATTACCCTGAACGTAGTAGTGGATGGGTGGTTACTTAGCAACATCCTCATTGACACAGGCACAAAGGTTAATGTTCTCACTCTGGATGCCTAGCATCAAATGGGAAGGCCTGCATTACAGCCATCTTCAAATGTGCTGTATATGGAAAATAAATCAAAGGCAATTCCCATAGGTGTCTTGAAGGATGTGACCATTACTATTCAGGGGACTAGGTTCAATGGGGATTTTGAAGTCTTGGCACTTGCCGAGATAGATAATTTCCTAGCTCTATTTGGGCACCCATGGTGTTATAAGAACAATGCAGACCTCTGGTTTAACAAGGGGTACATAAGCTTTGAGAATAAGTAAGAATGTGTAGTTATACTGTTGGTTGATGGGAATTCCACCCCCTATACTAAACCCCTTGGGGAGGAAGTCCTAGACAGAATATATGTGCACTCCATAAGAGATCCAGAGACCATCCAATCTACAGAAGGAGTCATCCAGTTCGATGATGCACAATCTGTCAGTGATACTACCAGTATAACATGTAATAATTAGGTGCATGGGACTTATGAATTGATTGGGTGATATCTGAAAGGATTAGTAACCAAGGTAACAACGACGCGTATAGTTCAGTGCCTAGGAGGGAAGAAAATAACAAAGTATTCTAGGGATGCATACCCTGAGGTCTTTTTTAGAGAGATGGAAGCTCTCTGGAGGGAGGATGAGTGACGAAGTATGCTAGGATATGTGTTTTGGTGCAAATCAGCAACACCCTTGGATGTTGATCATATTTCTAGTTTGACATTTTAGACATCCAGTGTGATTACAAAACATTGAATATTTTCCCCAAGTGCAGGACTTGTAAAAATGGGAAAAGAATCTCCAGGTTAGAGGCTGGTTCCTCAACTCCTTTGATCAGGCGTGTTACTTACAAGATACAAAGGTTTTAAATTCAAGATCCTACTTTAAATTCCAAGGGGATAGGGATAGTGAATGCCAAAAAACTGAAACTAATGCTAATAAGGTGATGCACCAAAGGAGTGGTGAGCATTTTTTACTTCTGCAATTTGACACAGATCATAGAAATGCAACAAAACATCATGCACAAACTGATAAAATGTAATGAAAGGTCAGAAATGAAGAAAACAACACAAATAGAGGATTAAAACCCATTCACAGAGCTTGCATTGTCATTTTCAACATAAAAAAACACATGCATTACAACATCTGAGAGGTAGAAAATAGGTTGCAGTCTTGGAAGAGGTCTTATTTTCCATAAAATCACTTTTATTTAAGGTGAAAAAGGGAGCCTGCAATACATGAAAAATGTCTAACCATTCAAAAATGAGCCAAATCTGGCTTTTACCATGCAAAAAATGAGCCTGGGAGAGAGAAACACGGGAAAACATGGGAGAGCTTCAACCAATGACCAAAAATGCAATAAAACAACATGGGCATCCTTATAGGCCCATTCCCTGACATTTTTCACCATGCTGGGAGAGAATGCGAGCCATTCTTCATTAAAAATGGTGGTTGAAATGTCATTTCTGCTCATTACCACGTGCCAGAGGCGTTTTTTCAATTTCCTCCCTCCAAACTCCATCAAAATACAAAATTGAGCCTGGAATCTTGTATAGAATTTCACAAGCTTTCCGTTGATATAAAGAAAGTGAAAAACTGAGATTTGGATAGAAAGTTATAGCTGTTTGAAAATTTAGGGCAAAACAGAGCCAAAACGGGTTGGTGGGCCAAAAATTTGAAAATTTTCCACCATTTTGGCCTTTGGAAATTTTTCCAAAAATTCTCCGCTGGGCTAATGAACTAAGGACATGTGGCAAGATGTGATTAGCCGCGGGTGTCTCCCCTTAAATTTTCCGTCGCTTTTGGTCATATTTTTGACTTGAACATGTGGCGAAACCCCATTGGTTACGGGCTTTCCCTTTTCCTTTTTCCTGTGGGTCTATCCTACATTTTTGCTGCCACATGGAAACATGGCACTATCCCATTGCCTCGCATTTTGGGGGGTGGACTTTTCCTTTTGAAATTTCCTTTGTTTTGCTTTGGGAAAGTTTCCAACTTTTCCCCCGCGTTCTGAAGCCCGGTGCCACGTGGCATGATTCCATTCGACACGGGCCTTGGGGGAAAAAATTTCTCTTTGCGCTTACCTTTGGGAAAAATTCCCAATCTCCCCCCGTGTTCCACCGGTTTGATCCCTCAAGGACACGTGGTGAGCTCTAACTGGTCGGTGGGGTGGCGGACCAAAAAATTAACATTACGCCCTTGCTGATCACTTGCCAAATTTTCAATCTTTCCTCCACCATCTGCCACTCCCTTCACCTTAAGACATGTGGCAAAACATGATTGGGCGTGGGCCTTTCCTAGAGATTTTTCCATGGTGCCAATACTTAGTCAAATTCTTTTAATTTTCCCCCCTTGGACACATGGCAGGATCCGATTCGTCGGCGGGCCTTCGGGGTGAAAAATTCCTTTTGAAAACTTGCCAAACACTTGGTAAAAATTCCAAGTTTACCTTCGCCCTCAACCCTCCCGAGGACACGTGGCTCATCTTATTAGCTCAGGCTTTTCAGGGGAAAATTTCCCACAAAATCTCCGTCGAGCCATAACTTCAAAAACACATGGAGTTAGGAGGAAAACTTTACCTTCCTGGAAAGCTGAAAAAAAGCTCTATCCAATGGTGCCATTTCCAGAAGGTCTTGAGTGCCTAAAAAGTAAAAAATTATGATTGAGGCACAAGAGAGGGAGGTATGAAGGAAGTTAGCCAAAAAATGTACAAGGGGAACACTTTGGATAACAATTTTGGCAACTCAGAGGGGTCATCTTCCTGCTGGATGAAGTTACCGGTTGCCTGAAATAATCTATTGGGCATGGAGTCATTAAATTCTCTGCCTGGTACCCCAACTAATTAGAACACTGCAAGGAGGAATATGGAGGGTGACACATCGCCTGATTGGAGCAAGGCTTGCAAAACACATTTCTTGGAACAACAAGCTTGTGCCAAAGCACTTAGGGAAAGAAAAACTAATCTATAAAAAACAATGTGCATAAGCACTTGGAGTAATGAAAACCTAAGTTAATATGTACAAGGTGGAGAATTCCCTTCAGTAGCAATGCTTTAGATGGATTCCATTGATTGGAATCTACAATTCTTCACCATCCAATGTAGACAATTTGAAGGCATTGTTGTCCTTGCACTTTGTGACCATGTATGGGCTGCTCCAAATGACATCAAATTTTGAATGCCTTCCCAGTTTTACTCTATTTGCATCCCATTTTAACACTAGATCTCCAAATTGGAAAAATCTATCCTTGGCCTTCCTATCAAAGGTCTTCTTGATCAAAGCTTGATCCTTCTCCATTGCTTAGGATGCCTGATTTCTGATTTCTTGGAGCTCCATCAATTCTGCATATCTAACCTCCATAGGCCCAAACTCCAACAACTCTAACTGTTTCATGAGTTCCAATGTTGGAAACTCAAGTGACATGGGAAAAACTGCCTCTCTTCCATAAACAATCTTGAACGGAGAATTTCCTGTAGATCTTTTGGGAGTTATCCTATCAGCCCATAAGGCTGATTTTAAATTAGTGTGCCAAGATCTCTGATTTTCATCAAGAGTTCTCCTAATGATCTTTAACAAGTTCTTGTTTATAGATTCAGCCTGGCCATTACCCTGAGGGTAATAGTTTGATGAAGTGCTTAGGTAGATCCCATTCTTGACAGCCCATTCAGTTACCTTAGACCCAATGAATGCTATGCATTTTTTGATATTATTGTAGCAGGTATGCCAAACCTGGTTGCTATTCCCTCATAGAAGTCCAGGATTGTAGATTCATTTTCTTCCTTCAGTGCTACTGCTTCAGTCCACTTGGTGAAGTAATCTGTTGCTGTTAGAATCCATTTGTGTCCTTGGCTTGAATTTGGATTGATGACTCCAATGAAGTCCAAACCCCATTGCATGAATGGTTGGTCAACTAAAATTGGATGCAATGGAAGGGCAGCTAGTCTCTCTTTACCCGTGAAGAATGCACAATTCTTGCACCTCTTGATCCATGCATAACAATCACTGAAAATCTTGGGCCAATAATATCTAGCCATCATGATCTTTAGAGCTGTCACTCTCAGTACAAAATGACCACCAGCTGATCCACCATGGAACTCTTCCAACACCTTGTGAATTTGATTTGTACCAATGCATCTCAGCAGCACTCCATTCACATCCCTTTTGAACAAAACACCATCAACAAGGGCGTATACGACAACCTGCAATCTGAAGTGTCTTTTTTTGGTCTTATTTATCTCTAGAGGGCACAAACCTGTGCTTAGGAAGTGCATTATGTCTTGGGTCCAGCAAGGAGTGAGGACACCATTATTTTCCTCTTGGGTGCTTCCTTGCTCAAGGCTATCTTGCAACACCAAAACAACCTATTCCTCATTGCATGATTCCTTTTGTTTGCTCAAAATCAGCTGATCACTCAAACCTTTTCCTCTGACCAATTTGGTGAATTTAATCTCAATGTCATACTCCATGACATGAGTAATCCAACCTGCTCTCTTTTCATTCAGGTCTTTGTTGAGGAGGAAGTCTTTAACTCCCACATGAGAAACCAACAATTGAACCTTGTTGTTTGAAACTAGATGCTTGAATTTTTTCAAGCTCCTGATTACTGCAAGAACATGCTTCTCAATAAAGGAATACCTGTTGTTGTAAATCAGCAGCGCCCCCTGGATGTTGATCAGATTTCTAGTTTGATCATACTAAGCATCCAGTGTGATTACACAACATTGAATCCTTTCCCTAAGTGTGGGACTTGTAAAATGAGAAAGGAATCTCTAGTTTAGAGGCTGTTTCCTCAATTCCTCTGGTCAGATTTATCACTTACAAGTTGCAGAGGTTTATATTCCTAATCCTACCCTAAATTCCAAAGGAGACAGAGATAGAGAATGAAGATAAACTAAAACTATTGCTAATAGGTGATACACCAAAGGAGTGGTAAGCATTTCTCACTTCTGTAGATTGACACAATTCATAAAATGCAACAAAACAACATGCACAAACTGATAACTGTAATGAAGAATCAGAAATTAGTCAAACAACACTAGCAGAGGATGGAAGGATTAATCACAAGGCCTGTATTATTATTTTAACATCAAAATCACTTACATTACAACACCTGAGAGGAAAAAATAAGTTACAGTTCTTAGAAAAAGGTCTTTTATTCCACCAAAATCACTACCAAGGTGAGAAATGGGACCTCCCATACACAAAAAATGTTCAACACTTTGAAAATGAGCCAAATCTGGCTTTTACAGTGCAAGGGACAAGCCCAGGAGAGAGAAACATGCGAGAAAAAATGGGAGAGGTTTCAATCATTGACCAAAATACATTCAAAACAGCATGGGAATTCTTACAGACCCATTCCTTGACATTTTTAACCATGTTGGGAGAGAATGTGAGCCATTCTTCATTAAAAACGGTGGTTGAAATGTCATTTATGCTCATCACCACGTGCCAGAGATACATTTTTTGATTTTCTCTCTCCAAAATCCATCAAAATGAAAAATTGACATTGGAATCTTGTATATAATTTCACCAGCTTTCCATTGATATATAATAACGCAAAAAATTGAGCTCTGGATCGAAAGATATGGCCACTTGAAGTTTTAGGGCAAAACAGGGCCAAATCGGGTTAGCGGGCAAAAAATTTGAATTTTGGCACCTTTTTGGTCATTTTGGAAAATTTTCCAAAATTTCCCCGTGCTCCGCCACTCTAGGTGCCATGTGGCAGCATCCTCATTGGGCTGTGGGCCCATTTTAGAAACTATTTTCTCTTCAAAAAAACTCCGCACTTTAGCCATAAATTTTCCAAAATTTACATGCGAGTTAGGAGGAAAACTTTACCTTTCTAGAAAGCGTGAGAAAGAGCTGATTGGATCCAATGGCCTGTCATTTCCTAGAAGGTTTTCACGAGTCACTTGAAAAGAAAAATATTATGTCACCTGAGGCACAAGTTAGAAACCCCATTTGAAAGCGGAGTTAGACCTTCCAAAATTGAGTAGGGGGCTTGACATTTTGGATAATAATTTTGCCGTGACCTCGACACGTGGCGTCATTCTACCTGGCTCACAATGAAGGTTACCGGGCTTTCCCTTCTGAATTTTCCTTTATTTTCTCATTGGGCATGGAATTTCACCTGATTCTCCCCTCATCTGATACCCCAACTGACTAGGATACGTTGCAAGGAGGAACATGGAATTGGTCACGGGCTCCCCGCAAGCATTTTAGGCCTATTGCAGAACACACTTCCTAGGAACAACAAGCATGTGCCAATTTCACTCCCTAGGGAAAGCAAAACTCCAACCTACAACAAAACAATGTGCACATTTTTATTGGCACTTGGAGGCCATCTCTCCAAAATTTCCATAAGCTAATATTTAGCCAAAATGGTGGAGAATTTCACCTTTAGTAACACGTGGCTTTATGTCATTGGTATGCGGGCCATTGAACTGGAATATGTCCCACCAGTTCTTCACCGATCCATAACTTGAAGACAATACATGGAGTTAGGCATTGTTGAAAAATTACACCTTTCAGTGACCATGTATGAGAAATATCTCTATCAAATGACATCAAATTTCCAGAATACCTCCCTGAGAAATTTCTCTATCTAATGGTATCACATTTTAACACTAGATCTTCAACTTGGAAGGATCTATTCTTGGCCTTTCTATCAAAGGCCTTCTTTATCAAAGCCTGATCCTTCCCCATTACTAGGGATGCTTGATTTCTGATCTCTTGTAGCTCCATCAATTCTACATATCTGACCTCCATGGGCTCAAATTCCAACATCTCCAACTGTTTCATGATTTCAAATGTTGGCAACTCAAGTGACATGGGAAAAATTGCCTCTCTCTCCCATAAACAAGCTTAAATGGAGAGCTACCTGTAGATCTTTTAGGATTTATCCTATCAGCCCATAAAGCTGATTTCAATTTAGTATGCCAAGACCCTATGATTTTCATCAAGAGTCCTCTTAATGATCCTCAACAAGTTCTTGTTTGTAGATTCAACCTAGCCATTACCCTGGGGGTAATAGTTTGATGAAGTAATTAGGTAGATACCTGTTCTTGACAGCCCATTCAGTCACCTTGGATCCAATGAATGATAATGCATTATCTGATATTAGTGTAGTTGGTATGCCAAACCTGGTTTCTATTCCCTCATAGAAGTATAGGATACTAGATTCATTTGCTTCCTTGAGTGCTACTGCTTCAGTCCATTTGGTGAAGTAATCTATGGATGTTAAAATCCACTTGTGCCCTTGGCTCGAATTGGGATTAATAACTCCAATGAAGTCTAAACCCTATTGCATGAATGGCTGGTCAACTGAAATTGGATGCAATGGAAGGGCAGCTAGCCTCTCTTTACCTGTGAAGAATGCACAATTCTTGCACCTCTTGATCCATGCATAGCAATCACTGAAAATCTTGGGCCAATAATAACCAACCCTCATGATCTTTAGAGCTGTCACTCTTGGTGCAAAATGACCACCAGTTGGTCCACCATGGAACTCTTCCAACACCCTATGAATCTGATTTGTACCAATGCATCTCAGCAGTACTCCATTCACATCTCTTTTGAACAAAACACCATCAACAAGGGCATATGGGACAGCCTGCAATCTGAAGTGTCTTCTTTGGGTCTTGTTCATCTCTGGAGGACATAGACCTGTGCTTAGGAAGTGCATTATACCTTGGGTCCAGCAAGGAGTGGGGACACCATCATTCTCCTCTTGAGTGCTTCCTTGCTCATGGTTGTCTTGCAACGCCAAAACAACCTCCTTTTCCTTGCATGCTTCCTCTTGTTTTCCTCAAAATCAGCTGCTCACACAATCCTTTTCCTCTGACCAACTTGGTGACCTTGATCTCTATGTCATACTCCATGACATGAGTAATCCAACCTACTCTCTTTTCATTCAAGTCTTTGTTGAGGAGGAAGTCCTTAACTCCCGCATGAGAAACCAGCAATTGGACCTTATTGTTTGAAACTAGATGCTTGAATTTCTTCAAGCTCCTGATTACTGCAAGAACATGCTTCTCAATGAAAGAATATCTCACCTCATAGTCCTCCAGGATTTGGCTGAAAGAAAGCAATTGGCTGCTCATCATTGTCCTTGTTCTGCTGTACCAAAATTACAGAGATAGTATCATCACCCCCCAAATGCATAGAGGATGAAATCCTTGGAGAAATCTAGGTTGATGAGAGCTGGGGCTTGAGAGATGGCTTCTTTGATTGCTTCAAAACTCTCCTTTCCTTCTGATGTCCATTTGAAAGCCATGCTTTTTTTTAACATCTTGGTGATGGGCTTGACAAGGGCTGCAAAATCTGGGACAAACCTCCGAACAAAATTTATTCTCCCCAAGAAACTCTGGAGGGCCTTCTTGTGGCTTGGCAATGGTAGTGCTCTTATGGCTTCAACTCTTTTTGGATCAATTGCTAATCCTTCTTTGGAGACAATGTGACCAAGGAGCTTTCCTTCATGAGCTAAGAAAATACATTTTTTAGGATTCAAGGAGACTCCAAATCTTCTACACCTTTGGAACACTTGTCTCAAATGAGAGAGGTGGTCTGCTGTATTTTTTGAAAAAACAGTGATATCATCAAGATATATCAGCACTATGTTGTTAATCAAACCTTTGAATGCCATGTCCATTCCTCTTTGGAAGGTAGCTCCGGCATTGGATAGCCCAAATGGCATTTTCCTGTATGCATAAGTTCCCCATTTGGTTGTAAAGGCTGTCTTGAACTGATCCTCTTCCTTCACCATAATCTGATTGTACCCTGAATAGCCATCAAGTAGTGAAAACCTTTCGGAGCCAGCAACAACTTGCAAAATCTGCTCCATGGAAGGTAGTGGGTAATGATCCTTGAGAGATGCTCTATTCAAATCTCTGAAGTCAACACACAATCTGATTTCCCCACTCTTCTTTCTGACTGGAACCAAGTTGGAAACCCAACTAGAATGCTTGATAGGGAATATGATTCTTGATTCTATCAACTTATTCAATTCTTTTCTCATGAGAGGCTCCATGTGGGGGTTGACTGGCCTTTGCTTTTTACCTGATGGGCTTAGTATTTGGATCCAATTCAATGGTGTGTTGAGCTAACTCGGGATTGAAACCTTTCAAATCTTCATAGCTCCAAGCAAACACATCAAGGAATTCTTGACAAAGTTGTATAAACTCATACCTTTCTTGCTCAGTTGTCATCTTGCCAACTTGGAGTGATTTTCCTTCTTCCACTGAGATAGACATTGAATCTTCTCTCTTCACTTGGATGTTTTCTTTCTCCTTCCTAAAATGATCATTAGGATTGAAAATGGACTCCAAACTAATAAGCCCTTTTGGTAGTTTATTGGTTCTTAGCTGTACCACTTGGTCACCATACTGCTGCTCCAACTTTTCCTGATTTTTGGCTGAGAATTCAGCCTCTTCTTGCAAGAAATGGATGATTTGCTGATCATTTTCAAATACTTGCCAACTTACATTGTTGTTCAGCACTGAAGGCCTCATAATCACATGGATGTTTGGCTATACCTTGTCCTTTTGAATGCTTTCAACAATGTCAAAGGCTGCCCCAACTGCTGCAAGCCTGTTAGCAGCTTGGTTCTCTTTCCTAGGAATGGATTTGATGCCAAAACCCTCAAAATCTTCAATGAGGTCCCACACCCTGTTCTTGTAGCACTTGAGTAGATCATTCTTGACAGCATGCTACCCCTTGACTTGGTTGAAAATCAACTCACTGTCACCAAAGACTTGCAAGTTCTTTATTCCTCTCTTGATTGCCCAATGCAGTCCTTGCACCAAGGCTTCATATTCAGCAGTGTTGTTAGAGCATGCAAACTGAAATCTAAAAGCTGAATAATACTTAACTCCTTGAGGTGAAACCAGCATGGCTCCCCCTCCTGCACCTTGTCTACTCCTTGATCCATCAAAAAACAACTGCCATACCTCATTGTCATCCTTGTGGTCTGGCTTGGTGATGCTAGGGATAGGCTGATTTTCTTCATGCATGCAATAGACTCCTAACTCAGATTCTTCTATTTCTTGATAAGGATCAAAAGCATGCACCTTGTTTGCCCATTCATCAAGAGTTAGATCTAGGATACTTCCGACCTTGGTGTCAGCTTCATTAGTGCTTGGGTGATCTTCTTGGTCAAATGTTGAACAATTGGCATTTATCTGACTTGGGGTGTAAGGCTCAATGTGAAAGTTTACAATAGGTTCAGACTTGATTGTGGTTTTGGTTCCATATCTTGTTCTGAACAACATGTGTGACCAATCAGCAGACAAGTAACCTCCAATCTTGGCTATGAAATCCCTTGACAAACATAGGGCAAAGAGTGGTGGAAGGTCTATTACTGAGACATCTTGCAAAACAACCACGTTGGGACAGGCATGCAAAGTAAGACTCAAGTTTTTGATCACTCCAACTGTTGTTACTGCTGTCCCATCCAATTGTACCACCCCTTTGAATATGGTTTCATACTGAATTTCCAACTGATCAGCTATTTTCTTGGGCATTACTGAACTACTTGCCCTGGAATAAATCATGCAATTTTGTACTAATTGGTTCCCAATGATCAATGAAACATAAAATGGAGGGGGCTTCAACATCTTACCTCGCTATCCTCCATGATTCCCCTCAGGCTGGGCAGCATTTGTGAGCACCTTCTCTTGCATTTGGACTTGCTGATTTGAAGTTGAGTCCAGTCCTTCATAGTAGCTTGTAGCAAATCTCTTTGGCCTGGGATAGATAGTGATTCCCACATTGATATGTTTACATTTGTCTTCTTCATCTGATCAATGATATTGAATGGAGATGAAGTATCCCTTTGCTGTCCCTTGGCTTGCACATTCATTCCTTGCACATGGGCAGCAACAACTGGCATTTGAGTTGGCCTAGGAACTGTTTTAGGCAGTCCTTGCATGTGCTTGGAGCTGCATTTTGTTTGCCAATATTTTGTGGAGTGACAGAAGGTTGTGGATTTCCTTGAGCTAATGGCTGTTCTTCACCTAAATTTCTCCTCTTTGACCTTGTGTTGGCTGCAACACTTTGGGAAACCATTTGATTCATGCCACAAAAATCTTCTGCCTGCCAGTTTACAAGTGTGGTGTCATTTGGAGCTGATTGCTGCTGGAATGTTTCTTATTGCTGGTCATTTCTTTGACTACCTTCACCCTCCACACCAGTTGTTGTCACCATTAATGCTTGATTCAAGGCACCGTTGAAGCACATGGACTGGTTATGAGGTTCATTGCATGGGAAACACCAATCATACTCTTGAGCCATATTGTTTTGTACTGGCACTAATGCTTTAGATGCAGATGTAGCATTGGGATTATAGGGCTGAAATGGTCTATTGGCAGGAGGCCTTGCTTGATTTAGATTTGCAGCTGGATTGGGTGGTCTTTGGGGTTGATATGGCTGCCTGTTAGGCTAAGCTTGGGGCTGGAAAGAAGGTCTAAAACCTTGAGCTTGCTTCCTTTTGAGTGTAACCAGCTCATTACCTAGATTTTGCAATTGCTTCATGACTTCTTGAAGTTCATTTGAGGCACTAGAAGATGAAGTGGAAGATTCACTTGAATTCTGATTTCTAGGAGTGGGAATAGAAGCTAAATTAGGCACTTGGCTAGTACTTTGGTTCTCTAAACTTGGAAATAATGGCATTGGAGGCCTAGGAGCCATAGCTTGCCAGCTTGAATCAAACAATTTTCAGCTCTAATGGCAATGCTATAAGCAATGGGGATAGTTGTGCCTCCCATAGACTAAATTAACATAGAAATATCAGAATTTAAAGCTTTAAGGTAATAAAGAAAAGCACCTTCTGCTGTTGGCCTGACTGCCACTGGAATTCTCTCCCAAGTCCTTTGAAATCTTAAATTAAAATCAGTCAGCTGCTCATTGGGAGCTCTTTTGATAGTTGTCAGCTACTCCAAAAGGGACAAGTTGTCTCCCTTTTCCCCAAACTGCTCATGGAGGGCTATACATAGCTGATTCCAATTTTGAATAGAACCTGAGGCAAGGCTCCTGAACCATTGTAAAGCTTTCCCTTTGAATGAAGATGCCAGCAATTTGACAGCAACTTGCATCTCATTGATCTCATGGATTGCACAAATGTTAGCAATATCCTTGACATGATCACCAGGAGTGGTCTGATTTTCTCTAGTGAAGTATGGAATGTTCTTCAATGCTGCAACTGGGATTGGATTTTGTGCATTGAGAGCAAGTGGGCTGCTGCCAGTGAAATTGACATAGGGGTTGTTTTGTGCCATTCTGATTGGCCTTAGAACCCTTGTTGATTGAATGAAAGGCCTACTAGGTGGAGGAGTTGAGAGAGTTCTATTTGGTGGAGATGGAGACCTTTGGATTCTCCTCCCACTTTGCCTTATTCTTGGAGATAATTGTAGATATTCAAACAACACCTCTTCTTCTCCAGCTCTTGACCTTGTAGTGATTCTTCTCATGAGTTTTCAGGTCTGCACTGCTAAAACCAGCTGATTCTTCTTCCTTGGAGTCGCCAGATGTGCAATTTATAGCTCTTTTAAGCAAGAAACTTGCAAAAAATACACATCAATTTTGTTGCAATGAAGATGAAGACCTCTAAGGTCCCACCGGGTGTGCCAAAAATGTTGTTACAAATCAGCAGCACCCCCTAGATGTTGATCAGATTTCTAGTTTGATCATACTAAGCATCCAGTGTGATTGCACAACATTGAATCCTTTCCCCAAGTGTGGGACTTACAAAATGAGAAAGGAATCTCCAGTTTAGAGGCTGGTTCCTCAATTCCTCTAGTCAGATTTATCACTTACAAGTTGCAGAGGTCTATATTCCTAATCCTACCCTAAATTCCAAAGGAGACAGAGATAGAGAATGCAGGTAAACTAAAACTAATGCTAATAGGTGATACACCAAAGGAGTGGTAAGCATTTCTCACTTCTGTAGATTGACACAATTCATAAAATGCAACAAAACAACATGCACAAACTGATAACTGTAATGAAGAATCAGAAATTAGTCAAACAACACCAGCAGAGGATGGAAAATTAATCACAGGGCCTGTATTGTTATTTTAACATCAAAATCACTTGCATTACAACATCTGAGAGGCAAAAAATGAGTTGCAGTTCTTAGAAAAGGTCTGATATTCCACCAAAATCACTTCCAAGGTGAGAAAGGGGACCTGCAATACACAAAAAATGTTCAACCCTTTGAAAATGAGCCAAATCTGGCTTTTACAGTGTAAGGGACGAGCCCAGGAGAGAGAAACGTGGGAAAACGTGGGAGAGGTTCAATCATTGACCAAAATGCATTCAAAATAGCATGGGTACCCTTACAGACCCATTCCCTGACATTTTTTAACCATGCTGGGAGAGAATGCGAGCCATTCTTCATTAAAAACGGTGGTTGAAACGTCATTTCTGCTCATCACCACGTGCCAGAGATGTTTTTTCAATTTTCTCTCTCCAAACTCCATCAAAATGCAAAAATGACCCCGAAATCTTGTAGAGAATTTCACCAGCTTTCCATTGATATAAAAAACACAAAAAACCGAGCTTTGGATCGAAAGATATGGCGATTTGAAGTTTTAAGGCAAAACAGGGCCAAATCGGGCGGAGGGCAAAAAATTTGAAATTTTCCACTTTTTGGTCATTTTGGAAAATTTTCCAAAAATTCCCCGCATGCTCCACCATTCCGGGGTGCCACGTGGCACGTCCTTGATTGGGCACGGGTCCTTTAATGCTTCTATTTTCCATTCACTTTTCCCTTTGGAAAATTTTCCAAAAAATCCCCGCCGGGCCGATGATCTTGAGGACACGTGGCACGTGCTGATTAGGATGTGGGCCTGTCTTTCCTAAAGTTTCCATGAGTCGCTGTTCGATCCTATTTCTTGACTCTGGACATGTGGCAAAACCTCATTCGTTGCGGGCCTTAGACCTTCCGAATTTTCCATCGCGGGCTTGACCTTGAGTTTTTTGGCTGCCAGCTAACACGTGGCGAGATTCCATTGGTTCGCGCTAAGGGGGGTGGCGATTTTTCCTTCTGAGATTTTCCTTCTATTTTCTCCTTGGGAAAATTTCCCAAATCCTCCCCGCGCTTCCGCCAGTCCGGGACACATGGCGATCATACTCATTCGTCACGTGGGCCTTTCGCACAAGCATTTTAATCCTTTTGCGCAATCTCTTTGGGAAAAAATCCCAATCTCCTCCCTCGCACTTCGCCGTTCCGAGGACTTCGAGCGACACGTGGCCTATCTTTGAATGGTAGCGGTGGGCCATGCGGGCCAATAATTTTCCTTTTGCCAACATTTGGCAAAACACTTCGCCAAAATTCACCCCTGGACACTTCTGGCGGCATCTCATTGGCTGCGGGCCGTTGAAGTGGAAAATTTCCTACCAGGACACTGCCGAGCCACAACTTCAAAAATGGTTGGAGTTAGGAGGAAAACTTCACCTTTTAGGAAAGATGAGAAAGAGCTCTATCTAATGGTGCCAACACTTAGTCGATTTTGAGTGCCTGAAAAGAAAAAAATTTTCCCCCTGAGGCACAACAGAGGCACGAATGAGAAGAGTTCGCCACAAAAATGAGCAAGGGCACATGTGGGGTGAACATATCCCTTACCTGAAAACTCCTGCCAAACACTTGGCTGAAGAAAGAAATCCAAGTTTTCCTTCGAACCCCGCCACTTCCTTGGACACGTGGCAACATTTCATTGGCTGCGGGCCTTTTAGGGGAAAATTTCCCACAAAAACTCCACCGAGCCATAACTTCAAAAATTTATTCTCCCTAAGAAACTTTCTTGTGGCTTGGCAATGGTAATGCTCTTATGGCTTCAAATCTTTCTGGATCAATTGCTAATCCTTCTTTGGAGACAATGTGGCCAAGGAGTTTTCCTTCATGGGCTAGAAAAATACACTTTTTAAGATTCAAGGATACTCCAAATCTTCTGCACCTTTGGAACACTTGTCTCAAATGAAAGAGATGGTCTACTGCATTTTTTGAAAAAATAGTGATATCATCAAGATATATCATCACCATGTTGTTAATCAAATCCTTGAATGCCATGTCCATTACCCTTTGGAATGTAGCTCTAGCGTTGGATAGTCCAAATAGTATTTTCCTGTATGCATAAGTTCCCCATTTGGTTGTAAAGGCTGTCTTGAGCTGATCCTCTTCTTTCACCATAATCTGATTGTACCCTGAATAGCCATCAAGTAATGAAAACCTCTCAGAGCCAACAACCACTTGTAAAATCTTCTCCATGGAAGGAAGTGGATAATGATCCTTGAGAGATGCTTTATTCAAATCTCTAAAGTCAACACACAATCTGATTTCCCCACTCTTCTTTCTAACTCGAACCAAGTTCGCCACCCAACTAGAATGCTTGATAGGGAATATGATTCTTGATTCTAATAACTTATTCAATTACTTTCTCATGAGAGGCTCCATGTGTGGATTGAATGGCCTTTGTTTTTTCCTGATGGGTTTAGTAATTGGATCCAATTCAATGGTGTGTTGAGCTAACTCGGGATTGAAACCTTTCAAATCTTCATAGCTCCAAGCAAACACATCAGGAAATTCTTGACAAAGTTGTATGAACTCATACCTTTCTTGCTCAGTTGTCACTTTACCAACTTGGAGTGATTTGCCTTCTTCCACCAAGATGGACACTTAATCTTCTCCCTTGACTTGAATGTTTGCTTTCTCCTTCCTAAACTAATCATTAGGATTGAAAATGGACTCCAAAGTAATAAGCCCCTTTAGTAGTTTGTTGGTTCTCAGTTGTACCACTTGGTCACCATACTACTGTTCCAACTTTTCCTGATTTTTTTCTGAGAACTCAGCCTCTTCTTGCAAGAAATGGATGATTTGTTGGTAATTTTCAAACACTTGCCAAATTACATTGTTGTCTGGCACTAAGGGCCTTACAATCACATGGATGTTTGGCTGTACCTTGTCCTTCTTGATGCTTTCAACAACATCAAAGGCTACTCCAACTGTTATAAGCTTGTCAGCAGCTTGGTTCTCTTTTCTAGGAATGGATTCGATGCCAAAGCCCTCAAAATATTCAATGAGGTCCCACACCCTATTTTTGTAACACTTGAGCAGATCATTCTTGACATCATACAGCCCCTTGACTTGGTTGAAAATCAACTCACTATCATCGAAGACTTGCAAGTTCTTTATTCCTCTCTTGATTGACCAATGCAATCCTTGTATCAAAGCTTCATATTTAGCGATGTTACTAGAGCATGCAAACTGAAATCTAAAAGCTGAATAATACTTAAATCCTTGAGGTGAAACAAGCATAGCTCCCCCTCCTACACCTTGTCTACTCCTTGATCCATAAAAAAAAACTGCCATACCTCATTGTCATCCTTGCGGTTTGGCTTAGTGATGCTAGGAATAGGCTGATTTTCTTCATGCATGCAATAAACTCCTAGCTCAAATTCTTCTATTTCTTGATAAGGATCAAAAGCATGCACCTTGTTTTCCAATTCATCAAGAGTTAGATCTGGGATACTTCCAACCTTGGTGTCAGCCTCATAAGTGCTTAGATAATCCTCTTGATCAAACGTTGAACAATTGGTATTTATTTGGCTTGGAGTGTAAGGCTCAATGTGAAAGTTTGCAATAGGTTCAGACCTGATTGTGGCTTTAGTTCCATATCTTGTTCTAAACAACATGTGTGACTAATCAGTAGATAAGTATGCTCTAATCTTAGCTATGAAATCCCTTGAAAGACATAGGGCAAAGAGTGGTGGAAGATATATTACTGAGACATCTTGTAAAACAACAACATTGGGGCATGCATGCAAAGTAAGACTCAAGTTTTTATCACTTCAACTATTGTTACTGCTGTCCCATCCAATTGCACTACCCATTTGGATATGACTTCATATCGGATCCCCAAATGATCAGCTATTTGCTTGGGCATTACTGAACTACTTGCCCTAGAATCAATCATGCAATTATGTACTAATTGGTTTCCAATGATCAATGAAACATAAAATGGAGGGGGCTTCAACATCTTACCTTGATGTTCTCCATGATTCCCCTCAGGATGGGCAGCATTTGTGAGTACCTTCTCTTGCATTTGGACCTGCTGATTTGAAGTTGACCAGTCCTTCATGGCAGCTTGTAATAAATCTCTTTGGCCTGGGATGGATAGTGATTCCCACATTGATATGTTTACATTCGTCTTCTTCATTTGATCAATGATGTTGAATGGAGATGAAGCATCTCTCTACTGTCCCTTAGCCTACACATTCATTCCTTGCACATGGGCAGCAACAACTGGCATTTGAGTTGGCCTAGGAGCTGTTTTAGGCAGTCCTTACGTGTTTGGAACTACATTTTTCCTACCAATAATTTTTGGAGTGATAGAAGATTGTGGATTACTTAGAGCCAATGGCTGTTCTTCACCCAAATTTCTCCTTTTTGACCTTGTGTTGGCTGCAACACTTTGGGAAGTTGTTTGATTCATGCCGCAAAAATATTCTGCCTTCCAGTTTACAAGTGTGGTATCATTTGGAGTTGATTGCTGTTGGAATGTGTCTTGTTGTTGGTTATTTCCTTGACTCCCTCCACCCTCCACACCAGTTTTAGTCACCATTAATGCTTGATTTAAGGCACTGTTGAAACACATAGACTAGTTATGAGGTTCATTGCATGGGAAACACCAATCATAATCTTGAGCTATGTTGTTTTGCACTAGCACTAATGCCTTAGAGGTAGATGTAACATTGGGATTATAGGGCTGAAATGGTTTGTTGGCAGGAGGTCTTGCTTGATTTTGATTTGCAACTAGATTGGGTGGTCTTTGAGGCTGGTATGGATACCTGTTAGGCTGAGCTTGAGGCTAGAAAGAAGGTCTAAAACCTTGGGCTTGCTGCCTCTTGAGTGTAACCAGCTCATTACCTAAATTTTGCAATTGCTTCATGACTTCTTGAAGTTCATTTGAGGCACTAGAAGATGAAGTATAAGCTTCTCTTGAATTCTGATTTCTAGGAGTGGGAATAGGAGCTAAAAGGCATTTGAATAGTGCTTGGACTCTCTAAACTTGGATATAATGGCATTTGAGGCATAGGAGCTAGTTTTCCAACTTGAATCAAACAATTTTTAGGTCTAATGGTAATGCTATAAACAACAGGGATAGTGGTGCCCCCATGGATTGAATCAACATAGAAATATCAAAATTTAAAGCTTTAAGGTAATATAGAATAGCACCTTCTGCTACTGGCCTTACTACCACTGGAATTCTCTCCCAAGTCATTTGAAACCTGAAGTTGAAGGTGGTCAGCTACTCATTGGGAGCTCTCTTGATGTTTGTCAATTATTCCAGAAGGGATAAGTTACCTCCCTTCTCTCCAAACTGTTCATGGAGGGCTATACATAGTTGGTTCCAATTTTGGATAGAACCTGAGGCAAGACTCCTGAACCATTGCAAAGCTTTCCCTTTGAATGAAGATACCAACAGTTTGACAGCAACTTGCATCTCATTAATCTCATGGATTGCACAAATATTAACAATATCCTTGACATGATCACTAGGAGTGGTCTGATTCTCTCTAGTAAAGTATGGAATGTTCTTCAATGCTGCAATTGGGATTGGATTTTGTGCATTGAGAGTGAGTGGGCTGCTGCCATTGAAATTGACATAGGGGTTGTTTTGTGCCATTCTGATTGGCCTTAGAATCCTTGTTGATTGAATGAAAGGCCTACCAGATGGAGGAGTTGATAGAGTTCTGTTTGGTGGATATGGAGACCTTTGAATTCTCCTCCCTCTTTGCCTTCTTCTTGGAGATAATTTCAGATATTCAAACAAAACCTCTTCTTCTCCAACTCTTGACCTTGTGGTGATTCTTCTAATGAGTTTTCAGGTCTGCACTGCTAAAACCAGCTGATTATTCTTCCTTGGAGTCACCAGATGTGAAATTTAGGGCTCTTTTAAGCAATAAAATTGCAACAAATGCACATCAATGAAGATTAAGACCTCTAAGGTCCCACCAGGCATGCCAAAAATATTGGTGCAAATCAGTAGCACCCTTGGATGTTGATTAGATTTCTAGTTTGACATTTTGGACATCCAGTGTGATTGCACAACATTGAATCTTTTCCCCAAGTGTGGGACTTGTAAAAATGGGAAAAGAATCTCCAGGTTAGAGGATAGTTCCTCAACTCCTCTGATCAGGTGTGTTACCTACAAGTTACAGAGGTTTTAAATTCAAGATCCTACTTTAAATTCCAAGGGAACAGAGATAGTGAATGCCAAAAAATTGAAACTGATGGTAATAAGGTGATGCACCAAAGGAGTGGTGAACATTTTTTACTTTTGTAGATTGACACAGATCATAGAAATGTAACAAAACATCATGTAAAAACTAATAAAATGTAATGAAAGGTCAGAAATGAAGCAAACAACACAAACAAAGGATTAAAACCCATTCACAGAGCTTGCATTGTCATTTTTAACATAAAAAAACACATGCATTACAACATCTGAGAGGCAGAAAATAGGTTGTAGTCTTGGAAGAGGTCTGATTTTCCACAAAATCACTTTTTTTAAGGTGAAAAAGGGAGCCTGGAATACATGAAAAATTTCGAACCCTTCAAAAATGAGCCAAATCTGGCTTTTACCATGCAAAAAACGAGCCCAGGAGAGAGAAACATGGGAAAACATGGGAGAGCTTCAACCACCAAGAAAAAAATGCAATAAAACAGAATGGGAATCCTTACAGGTCCATTCCTTGACATTTTTCACCATACTGGGAGAGAATGTGAGCCATTCTTCATTAAAAATGGTGGTTGAAATGTCATTTCTACTCATTACAACGTGCCAGAGGCATTTTTTCAATTTACTCCTCAAAACTCCATTAAAATACAAAATTGAGCCCAGAATCTTGTATAGAATTTCACAAGCTTTCCATTGATATAGAGAACGTGAAAAACTGAGCTCTGGATCGAAAGTTATGGCCGTTTGAAAATTTAGGGCAAAACAGGGCCAAAACGGGTTGGCGGGCCAAAAATTTGAAAATTTTCCACCGTTTTGGCCTGAGGAAAATTTTCCAAAAATTCTCTGCCAGGCCGATGAATTGAGGACACATGGCAAGATGTGATTAGCCGCGGGTGTCTCCCCTTAAATTTTTCGTCGCTTTTGGTCATATTTTTGACTCGGACATGTGGCGAAACCCCATTGGTTGTGGGCTTTCCCTTTTGATTTTTCTTGTGGGCCTATCCTGCATTTTTTCCACCACATGGACATGTGGCACTATCCCATTGGCTTGTGTTTTGGGGGGCAGACTTTTCCTTTTGAAATTTCCTTTGTTTTGCTTTGGGAAAGTTTCAAACTTTTCCCCCACGTTCCAAAGCCCGGTGCCACGTGGCACGATTCCATTCAACACGAGCCTTGGGGGCAAACATTTCTCTTTGTGCTTACCTTTGGGAAAAATTCCCAATCTCCCCCTGCATTCCACCGGTCCGATCCCTCGGGGACACATGGCGAGCTCTGATTGGTCAGCGGGGCGGAGGGCAAAAAAATTAACATCACGCCCTTGCCGATCACTTGCCAAATTTTCAATCTTTCCTCCACCGTCCGCCATTCCCTTGGCCTTAGGACATGTGGCAAAATGTAATTGGGCACGGGCCTTTCCTGGAGATTTTTCTATGGTGCCAATACTTAGTAAAATTCTTTGAATTTTCCCCCCTTGGACACGTGGCAGGATCCAATTCGCCGGCGGGCCTTCGGAGTGAAAAATTTCTTTTGGAAACTTGCCGAACACTTGGTAAAAATTCCATGTTTACCTCCACCCTCCGCCCTCCCGAGGACACGTGGCCTCATCTTATTAGCTCAAGATTTTCAAGGGAAAATTTCCCACAAAATCTCTACCGAGCCATAACTTCAAAAATACATGGAGTTAGTAGGAAAACTCTACCTTTTTGGAAAGCTGAAAAAAATCTCTATCCAATGGTGCCATTTCTAGAAGGTCTTGAGTGCTTAAAAAGCAAAAAATTATGACTGAGGAAAAAGAGAGGGAAGAATAAAGGGAGTTAGCCACAAAATTTACAAGGGGAACATTTTGGATAACAATGTGTTGATAGGCACAACAGCCAGGTGGTGGGCCGCGCATAGTGAGAACTTGTTGGAATGGTGCAAAGTTCAAATTGTGCTCACTATCTAATTCTCAAAAAGCAATGTACCCACTACTATTAAGGATTACAATGGAAATGGACCACCTCTTCCCACATCCAGGCATGTGAGAGGGTTTGGGGAGAAGGCGCGGGAGCTTTACCACCTTCTCTTTAGATGCATAAGCTATATTCGACACTAACAAGTTGTGCACGTGCACGGTATATCCATTCTGAAACACACCGCCAAACGGGAAGTTGGCAGGAATTAATGACTGACTTGGTCCACACAGTCAAGTACCAAAGTACCAAACAACTAGTTGATGAGGCATTGTAGACTATCAAGTGCCTCACTTTGGGGGATTGCACCATGGCAGAAGATAGGTTAGTAAAATTACACGGTGGACCTATTTTAGAAGCACGGTTTTAAGAGGAAGAAATAGAAGACATACAATTTGAGCACGCGTGTGCTAAAAAGGAGAAAGGAAAGATGGTATACCTTGTTGATGGAGAAGAGATAGAGAACCTGAATGTCGACCATTCGATTGGGGCTCACGATGTAGTTAACAGTGTGGATGCATGTGCACGTGCGTATCATGAACCAATTAAAACCAAGAAGGTTAACATCGGCTCAGAAGAGGAGCCCAAGGAGGCTATCATTGGGGACTATTGGTCGAATAAGGAAGTATCAAAGATCATTGATCTCTTACGCAAATTTGAGGATTTATTCCCGCGCGGATACCATGAGTTGAAAGGAGTCCACCATTCATTGGGGGAAATGAGGATAAGGTTGAAAGATGGTGCACGCCCGGTTAGGAAGAGGCCTTACAGGATGAATCCCAACATGCGCATAGGGGTTAAAGAAGAACTAGACAAGATGATAGCATCTGGTATCATTGAAGTTGTGGAGGAATCATAGTGGATAAGTCCAATGGTGATTAGCATAAAGAAGGATGGGAAAATTAGGATATGTGTGGATTATAGGGAATTAAATGTTGTTTGTATCATAGATCCTTTTCCCACCCCCTTTACTGAAGATATTTTGGAAGGAGTTGCTGGGCGGGAGGTGTATTCCTTTACGGATGGATTCTCGGGATATCACCAAGTAAGGATTGCCAAGGAAGACCAAGATAAGATGACTTTCACCACCGAGTGGGGAAGTGTTATATATACGGTCATGCCCTTTGGGCTGAAGAATGCGCCTGCTGTATTTTCACGCATAGTGGAACAAGCATTTAAGGACTTCATCCACAAGTTTCTTTAGGTATATTTGGATGATTGGATAGTGTATGGGTTGGTCAAGGACCATTGTGATAACTTAAGGTTGATGTTTGAAAGATGTCAGTAGTTGAGGATCTCCCTCAACATTAAGAAATGTATCTTTGCAACTCCTTTTGGAATGCTGTTGGGGCACATCATATGTAAAGAGGGCTTACTAGTAGATCCCGCGAAGGTTACTGTTATTGTTGGATTAGGGGAGCTTACCAGCCAAAACACCATGTGTGGATTTCTTGGACACACTGGGTACTATAGAAAGTTCACTAAGGGATATGCCAAGGTCGCCACACCTTTGGAAATATTGCTCAGGCACAAGAGTGCCTTTCAGTGGGGAGAGGCGCAACAGAGGGCATTCAACACTCTAAAAGAAAGGATTAGCACCGTACCTATTCTACGATTCCCATCATGAGATAAACCTTTCCATATCCATGTGGATGCATATGGTACAACAATAGGAGCCATTCTTGCTCAACTAGGGGAGGGGATTGTTGATCATCCTTTTTGTTTTGCAAGTAGGAAGTTGACATCAACAGAACAGAATTATACAATGACCAAGCGTGAAGCATTTTCAAAGATCTACGCGCTCCAAAAATTTAGGCAATATCTGCTGGAAAATCCTTTCATATTCTATACTGACCATATGGCCTTAAAGTATCTGGTAAATGAAGTAGTGTTGCAAGGGCGCATATGCCATTGGGTTCTTCTATTTTAGGAATTTGAATTCAAAGTGGTGGTAAAACCGAGAAAGAACAATTGTGGGCCAGATCATTTATCAAGGATTGATTCAGGAGAGGACGCATAAAGCATTGAGGAAACCATGCCAGATGCACAACTATTCAGGTTACGGCGCGCACTGTCAGAACTAGAAGACATTGCTATCTTTCTCAAGGAAGGTGTGGCGCCTGAAGGAATGAATTCTCTGGAAAGGAAAAGGTTAGCCATAGATGCAACACCCTTCATGTTGATCAATGGGGATTTTTATAAAATTTTCCACGATGAGGTCTTGCACCAGTGTGTACTAGAACATGAACGCATAGCTATAATAGAAGAAGCCCATAGTGGGATTGCTAGAGGACATTATGCAGGGAATGCAACTATCAACAAGATCCTAGTCACTAGACTATGGTGGGAAATGATTCACTAGGATTGTATTGAATTTTGTAAGGCCCATGACCACTACCAGCACCTTGAAAAACCTGGACGAAGGGACGAAATGCCCTTGTGCCCCATCGCCAATATGGAACATTTTGAAAAGTGGGCAATAGATTTTTTCAGACCAATCTCACCAGCTGTGTGAAGGACTAACTCGTGGTATATTATTACCTATAATGATTACCTGACGAGGTGGGCAGAGGCCATGCCCACTAGGGACTACAGCGTAACCATGGCTGCTAGATTTTTTTGGGAAAACATTATCAGTAGGTATGGGTGCCCATTAAGTTTAACAATTGATAGGGGCACTCACTTCTTAAATGAAACAATCAGGATCCTATTGGCATAATTCATGGTAGCCCATCAAAAAAATACCCCTTATCACCCTCAGGAAAATGGGACTGCAGAGGCATTCAAAAAAATTATTAGTCACACATTGACTAAGATATGTGAAGTAGGAAGGCAGGATTGGGATGACAAGGTGTCAATAATCCTTTGGGAATACAGAAAAACATATAAAAGTTTGAACAAGGCCACACCATTTCAACTAGTGTTTAGCGCGGAGTCCATTTTTCTGGTTAAATTTATGCTACCATCGTTGCGTATAGCTCGTGTAGGAGGGCTGGACGATGAAAAAGCTCTGGAAGAGAGAATTAATGAGTTAATAAAGTTGGATGAAAGGCACTCACTGGAAAGATGGAGCCAAACAACTTAAAAAGCTAAACAAAAGGCATGGCATGACCGCCACATTAAAAACAAATAGTTTGAGGTTGGCCAGATGGTATTGTTATATGATTCTAAATTTCTACACCATCCTGGAAAGTTGAAGGTGCATTGGTTGGGCCCTTATGTAATTTCACATCCTTGATTCGGGCACGTGCCAGCTACAAGTGCTGGATGGAACAAAATTACTTGGACACTTCAATGGGAGTAGGCTAAAGCCCTACTATAAATAATGCTTCTTGGTGTTTATAAATAAGGCAGTTCTACCAGTTAGTTTAGAGTTTCCTTTTATGCTTTTACTTTCTTGTTTTTCCCTTTTGCGTTGTTGTCTTGTTTTGTGCCTTGGGCACCGATAGCCTTATTAATTTTTAAACTTATGATTGCATAGAGGACCGTGCATAGATTTAGTATGGGAGGAGGTGATGAAGAGAGGCATGAAGTTATTCTATAGGAAGATTGAGTTGGTAGACCATTCGAACCGGCCCTATTGGAAAAAATGCATTAGGAAGGCAGATGGATGACAAAATAGAGTTCCATTGAAAATCCACGTACAAAGAAGAAAAAACACAAAAACACAAGGTAGGTGAAAGCAAGAATTAGGAGGATGGAAGAGGTGCCTTTGGCACTGGAGACACGCATTCAAAAGTCTTCTATCAAGATGGATTTTCTGCATGCCAGAAGGTTGGAAAAGTTTTCACGCAAGGATTGAGCATGGGTGAAAAATGTTTCGCACAAGGATTGGGCGTGGGTGAAAAATATTTCATGCAAGGATTAGGTGCGCAAGGAAAATCACTGAAGTTAGGTTTGTTTGAAAACACTGTATTAAATATTATCGTACGGTGGTAGGTAGCCTAGCCTTAAATGTTTAAAAGTGGGAAAAGCTATAAATACAAGGATGGTAAGTTCATTATTTTACTTTGCAAAAACAAGGAGAAAAATTTTCTTTCAAGAGCTAGGGTTCGAGAGCTAACCCGTGTGAAGGAGAATATCAAAAACTCACTCTTAATCAGTCTGGTTGATCCAAAAACTAGAGAAGAAGTGATTTACGGGTGTGAGGTAAGTTGTGAAAGAATGCTGTGATCGAAAGAGGGAAATAAAAAGTTAGGGTTTGTACCCTAGGGCATGGGGCACACGAAAAAAACTCTCAGAAAACTCGAAGGAAACCAAGGAATGAAAGTAAAGGGTAAAATGACGGCCATGAAACAAGTTGATAAGCCTACAATGCAATCTAAGAAGGGAAAGGGGAAGGGAAAAGGAAAGAGGAAAGAAGATGAAATCCCCTTCTATACCAATGAGGAGTGGTACTCAGAGATGCAATACCCAGATGGGGTTTTGCTGGGACAAGAGTGGGAGTCCCACATCAGATAGATGACTGTAATTGATTACAATCACTAGTCAAGTATAATTGTGAAGGAAATGGTGTTGGAGCTGGTGTGCCCCACAAACAAATGAACACTTGATGGAATGCTGATTTACAGTGATGTAGTCAAGGTAAAAATGGAGAAGGTAGGGCTTCTCCAGCTTTACGAGTTTCCCTAATTCGGGAAGCCTGAGCACCTGTACCAATGGCTGATGATGTGCGTGCACGAAGATTTTTCTTACTTCGTAGGGTGTAAGTGCACATAACCCCACAATTAATCTCACACGTCACAGGCCTGAGCTGTAAAGGGGACACAATCCTAGATGACCTCTAGGATGAGGAGGTAATTAAGGAAACCATCACATCCTAGGATTATAAGAAGGGATCAAGGTACTACGATGTCATGGATATTAGTGATCCTATGATGAAAATGGCTATGGACCTTGTTTCCAAGCTAAATGGACAAGATAGGTGGACCCAGGTGAGCAAGCCCTGGTTGAATGTTTGTAGAAAGGTCACGGAAGGCACCATGTACAATATCTCCCAGTACATAGTAGTCGAGATTATAAACAGCGGGGAGAGCGGAGGAAAGATATTGTTTGGGAACATTCTATTAACCATCATGTTCTTAGAAATCAGGGTGCCAGATGCGTTTGATAAGTTTGTATGGGGATACCCCAATGAGGACCCTTCACCCGCAGATAGGTTCCAGAAATATAGTTGTGAGTCAACGATGGGGGTGCACAAGGCGCTCTTGGATAAGTGGTATATGTGCATTAGGAACGCATTCAGGGTAGAATGGTGGATCCCAGAGTAACTCCCCACAATGACTGGAGGAGAGGCAGAGTTTGCGGTGTACCAACACTTCTACATTAGCAGATTTATCTTGGCGGATGGCAGTTGGAGTCCCTGGTGTAAACTCCCCTTCTCATTTACTACCTAATTCTTCTAGGCAGGGGAAAACAAATATAAGGAGTTAAATAAGCTAAGACTCGACCTATCCACCGTTGACAGTGAACATAGAGAGATGAGAAAGAAGTTGGTCTATCCAGGAAAGCACGCGTACGTTAAGAGGTACATGTCATAGGATGTGCACATTATAAGGTTGATGACCTTACTGATTGCTGAGAGCGCTGCTGCTAGAATTTACTTATGCATAAGGCCAAAGTTTGAGAAGGGTGCATATGTAGAAAATGAAATATCCATCCCAGATGACCCCATGGGAAGGAATAAACCAGCGCTAAAGTGTAAAGAGAAAGAAGAAGAAGAGGAAGAACAAGGGGCGGTGGAGAGGCAGGATGTAGGTACCGTGGGGCTAAGTACCTATGTCTAGAAGAAGAGAAGAATGATGGTCAAGGAAAAGACCTCGGAGCCTACAAAGCCACCATCTCCTGAGGAACCTTCATATGAAGAGAAGAAAACATCCCCCACTCAAGAATTTTTGGCCAGAGAAGAAGAATAGAGAACGAAGGAACAAGGGTCTAAGGATATGAACAACCTGAACAACTTTGTAGGTGAAAGGGATGACGATGAAGGGGAGGAGCTGGAGGTGGACCAAGAGCCAATAAATATCCATGAATTAGAAGGAGAGGAGGCTAAGAATGAAAATGATGCCTTCATTTTTGTAAGGAGGAAGGACACCTGAAGGGAGTAAGGTGCGTGCGGTGAAGAGGGGAGCGAAGGGGCTAGTACCAAGGAACCAGATATGCCCAAGCTCACTCAGGAGGAGGTGGATGAGAAGGAAATAAGAGAGTTAGAGAAGATAATTGATGCCTTGGTCAATGAAGAGTTGGGGCACAACATGTACCTTGTACTCGGTGAGTTCAAGGAGGAACAGAAGGAGAAGAGTGGAAGTAGCATGAAAGGACCAACTCTCTCGGTAACTATTCCCAAGGGTGTGCGCATGGGAAGTAAATGCATGGAAGGGGCAAGGATAGCGATGAGTTACATTGATGACCGCAACAAAGTTTTACGTGCACATTTCCAAAGTACCATGCCAACCAAGGAGCTCACTAATAAGGAGTCCTTTGACCTTGAGGGAGGATACCCGCAAACGAGGAAAATTCTATCTTGGGCATTCGACTCCCACCTCGATGAACCTGAATTCAAAATTAACTAGGGAGTGGTGTTGAAGTTGTCTGAAGGAAAGGGGGACACCCCCATTGTAAACATGCAACAACTATCAGACGAGAAAGTGTGCAATGTGCTGAAAAAATTCTCAGTGGAAATCGAGGCTTGGCTCTTTGGTAGAAATGACAGGGTTAGAGCCTTGGAAGATCAATTAGAGAAAATGAAGGAAGAAGTGGTGAAGTTGACAAAGGATCTCAGCCTAGAGAAATTAATTAGTGTGCAACTATAGAGGGAGCTTTAGGAGGAAAAGGCCAGGGTGCGTAAAGTTTCCAAGAAGGTGGAGCTCATCTCCCAATCAATTATCACGAAGCACCCAAACCTTAACCCTCCTGCGCAAAAGTATAGATCCTCCCTGGAGTGCCTAGAGGACTTGACTCAGATCCTCACCATGGAGAGGCAACCCTTGGATTTAGAGTCGGTAGAGGAGGTAGCGGCGTGCTTGGAAAAAGAAGACAAGTTGAAGGGCATCACGCTCATGGCTGAATACAACAAGGTAATCAATGACGTAAGAACAGCTGCACAAACCACGGGGGTCACTTACAACCACATCACATATCAAGACAAGGTGAAAAACATAATGCTTGCCAGTGATGAGGCCGAATTAAAGGAGTTCAAAGAGAAGAATAAGGGAAATAGAGAAGAATAAGGGAAAGGATCATGGCCGAGGTAGAAAAAAAATCTGAAACCACTGAGAACTGGTGAGTCTCAATCAAAACCCGGCTGAAAGAGCTCTACAAGGTCATCACAAGGAAGATGGATTCCCTGGAGGACCACGCTAAAGAACTGGAGACTGTGGTAGAAACCATTACCACACAGGGGAGGGGCTAACTTACGACGAGGTGAGCACCTTAGTTGGAAACATCTGCACTAAAGCACATAAGAAAGTCAGTGCTTGGAGTACACTGGAGGCCGACCTCTAGTAAGACTTTCCCCTCCTTTAGGAAAATTTCCCCCTATTCTTTCTCTTCCCCTTTATTTATTCTCCCCCCCCCATTCTTTTCCAAGGAAAAGCCTTGCATTCTTTTGTATTGCATTCTTTGAAAAGGTTCTTGAGGGAAGAGAACAGGTGAAGTGTGGGGTAATATTAGGCCCCTATCCTAGCCTCCCAAATCTTAAGGGTGCATAGGTGTGCATGGCAGGAGAAAGCGCACAAATATAGGTGTGCAAGGTAGAGTTAAAAAGGCTTCTTGAAGAACCTGGGATGCATGTAACGCGTGAAGAAAAATTTAGGACTTAGCCATTTTTGGCCTTTAGGATAGAACACATGAAGAATGTGTTCCATTTGGATAAGGTTCCAGCCTGGCGACAGGGTGTTTTGGAAGGAATATACCTTACGATAGAAAGATCCAAAAGGTTAATCATGACACAAAGAGGCATGCGCTCAGAGTGACCCAAACCTTGACACTTGGAGCCAGATTTGAGGCTACAGAGGAGTTTTTTAGAGCTCATAGGCCTATTTATATGCATACCCTTGGCGAAGAAGAAGAGACAAAAATAAGGTGGCGGAGCTCTGCAGAATTACTGTGGGAACTATGGGATGAAAATGGGTACAAAATTCAAGTAAGGATTTAATGGGGAAATGGGGAGTGAAATTTTTGTCTGTGAGAATACATGTATGGATCCACATATGGTGTATGACTACAGTCTGCCCTCTGTAATCTTTTATAAGTAACAACTATGAATGATTGTGCTAAGGCTACCATGTTAAATGTGCTAAAAATATTTCCCTGTATTACCTGCATACTTCTATTGTACTTCTGCTCGTATATAATCATGAATCTTACTTGAATGGATAAGTATAGTAGTATATCTATAACTCTTAGCTCTATTATTTCTATTGTGCGTTTTTGTTCTACTAAGACCGAAGGGGTATAGAATCCATCTTGAGCTCTATGGCTCTTAATGTCTATTAATTCACTAAGTCAGAGTCATGAGCTATGCCTTCCCTAGACTCACATAAAAGAGAGACTCGGCACCCTCTCATGCACCTTGAGTGAGTGTCCAATGCCCATTGGGTGATAGGGTGGATGTCATGACCATTGACCCTATGGTATTTTCAATCATTGTTATCCTAATACCAAATGGGTTTTGAAGCTGATATATTGATGGGTTGGATGGGTGGAAGTGATATTACATTGGAGGTAAGAAATATGGTAAAAATTGTGCCATAGGTTTCTGCTATGGGTGTATAGTTGCGTTGTTGATGAATGTGTTTAATGGAAGGCTTTTATTTAGGAGTAGATTTGACTAGGACTGTGCATTGATGTATTTTTTGAACTTATCTGAGTTGGATGTAATGACTTGGATGAGAATTCCACTTTTGATTTCTTAGGACAAGCTTTACCCATCCATCTTCTAGAGCTCTCAATTCTAGCTAATGGGCCATGGTAAACACCTCATCAAAAGTTTGGAATGATTGAATTTGTAAAGTGGATGAAATATATTTGGCACAAACGTGACAGAACATTTCAATCAATTTTTTATTTGGTAATGTAAAAGTTATTTGATTAGTGACATCCCTCTAATGGGTGATAAAATAATTGATGGAATCATATTTAAATTGTCTAATGGCATACATGTCATTGATGGTGATTTTGCAAGCTATGTTTATGGATAACTGGTCTAAGAAAAGTTGTGCAAGCCATTTAAAAGAAAATAGTGAGTGTTTCATAATGTTGTTGTACCAGTCTAAGGCAAGACTGGTAAGGGACATGGAAAAGGTCCTCAACATGAGGCCTTGATCATGAACTATCAGAAAACATGCATGAAAGAAGGCATAAGTATGTTGTTGGGGATCTTCTTTACTATAAAACTTAGTAAGTTTAGGAAGTTCATAGTGAGGTGGATGCAGTTTATATGGTATAGAAGAATGAATTGGTTCATTAAAAATATGATCATAAGAGAGAACATTCTTAGATGTTAATAAAGTGGCTTCTAAAATAGATATGTGGCTTAAAAGAGACTGAAGAGGGTCACTTTTTATTGATTGTTATAAGGATGAGCTAAGTTGATACAAAGACTGATTGGGTTGTGAGTATGCTTGATACTACTGTGGAATGTTTTGTTAGTAGGGGGTGTTCTGCTGAGGGATGTGATGTTGATATGGGTCATTGTTCTAATAAAGTTATTTTGTTGTGAGATATGGTATTGTGGAATGTTCTATTTGAGGTATATACTGTATTAGGAATGTTCTGTTGAGGTACGAAATTATGGGGTATGTTTGTTGAGGACATTTATTGATGATAATTGTTGATGATGTGGGACATTTTGATGTGATAGGATATTTTGTTGCGAAGCAATAGGATGTGAGGTTTGAACATACTAATATTGCAATGGCATCGATATATGCGTAAGAGGTTGTGAATATGTAGGTGTTTTTTGAAAAGGTATGGTCGAGGCGGTAAAGGAAGGTTCCTATTGTGGAACACTTTGTTGTGTGATACTATATTGCAGCATTTTTTTTGAGGTATGTACTATGGAGTAGATGTCAATGTATTATGAAGGTTGTGGCATGTATTGTGAAACGAGATGTGTACTAGGAATGTGGTATTATTAACCAATGGTGTTATTGTGGGAATAGACATAGTGATTTAATGGATGAGAGTAGTAACCTTTTGGGAAGGCATAACTATAAAAGGAGTGACGAAACTCAAAGGAGGTGTTGGTACCTGTGAGGAGGTTGGAGGAGTGGATGAGGAAGTAAATGGTACTACTTAGAGGAGTTTTTTATCCTATAGAAGGACTACGTGAAGATGTGGGTTGTTGAGAAAATGTGTTTTATGATGAAATCATGTGAGGATTATAGACATGGGAATGAGGAGACACTCAGTGAACTTCAGATTGACTGGTGAATAATTGTTCATTTGAAATTTCAAATGGGTTAGTAGAGCTGGAAGAAATCCATGGTTGACTATTGTTTTTAACATTTTAAGTTGATTTGAAGTGTAGGGATATAACTGTTGGACAACAGGATCTTGGTTTTGAACAATGATTTTTGCAATGGAAGATGAAGGGTTATAAGTTATGTGGAGTGGGTTTGGGTCTAAATGGTTACATTTGGACATTTTTTGCTGCTAAATAAGAATTAAGAGCAATGGGATTTGAGTCTAACATTTCTTCAAAAATAGGGTCTCCCCTATTGTAAAAAGGAGGTTCAGATGCTGTGGGAGAAAATGAGTGTTATAATTTTGGTGTATAAAGAATTTGTCCATGATATTGATGTGGGGAATGAAAGGATTGTTGTCCTATTTAATTGTTATAATTAATCTCTGATTCATTCCAAGTTTTTTGGGTGTCAGAAAAGGGGTTGGATGTGTCTGTTGGATAAAGAAATGCTTATGGTTGCATTGGTTAGGAAAAGGGTGTAGGAAGTGGTGTAGTATGAAGTGGGCCCTGTTGTTGAAATACAAATGGTGAGGTATACATGTCTTCAAAAGGTTGATTATGTACTTGTTGTCTTATAAGTACCATGATAAAAAACACACACAAAACACCTAGAAAATGGAAAACAACTAGATGAGTTATTTTACAAACAACAAGAAAAATCAAGCAAAGTGTTGTTTTGTAGTTATTTGGATTAATTATAAAAAGTGAAATGTGTAAGATGGCTAAAAATTTTTTCCCTAGGAAATGGTTTTCCACAACTGATTTTAGGTAAGTTAAAGGGTGGAGTCCTCAATATACCCAAAGGTACGTGAGGCCCAACTTCTGTACTATTGTCTGGTATGGGCATGGTATTGGGGCCTACCCCCTCACTTCACAGTCCTGTTGTGATAAGGGAGTCGGGTTTTGAGCGATAGACAAGAGATTATACTCGACCGGAACACCAAGTCAGTTTTCTTGTTGGGTGATGAAATCCCAATCAGTTTCACCTAGGTGGGAGATGTTTGAATTCATTTTTGATTTTGATAGTGATTTGGTTGTGTGTGAGGGAAGATAAGTGAATGCAACTAATTAACCTCCCTATTTAATATTATATGAGCAAGAAGTATGGAATGGTTCATTTTAATACCCAAAATGAAATATTGATTTTGATGAGAGAAATAAAACAAAAATGGTAATATGGAAAGTTTAAAAGATGGTTTTTAAAACTCACCATGAGAGGGCTCCTTTTTATTTATTTTATTTTCAAATTTTAGCAATTTTTACAGACTGCGTATGGTTAGAAAATCCAAAAAGTACAGTTCTCAAAGAAAAACACCCTATAATCAGATTAATAAAAATAGAAAATAGAAGAACAATAAATAGGAAACTAATTATGAAATGATAAGAAAACAACACAGGGAAATCACTAACGATTGGGCTAATTGTTGGAGATTAAGACAATCACTCATGATTGGATAAGTCAGTGAAAATAGTGACCAAATTAATGATAAAATGAAGTAAGTTAAAAGGGATAAGGGTCCCACTGGGTATGCCAAAATGTCAAACTACGGTTTTTACCTTTGGTTTTCTTGATGTCTCAAAGGGGGTAACAACCTAACTCAACCTCAGTATGGCGGGGTTTCTTGGGATACCCGAAATGTGGATTTTGTGATATTGTGCACCTTGAAGAAAATAAATCAAGGCTTCCTTTACCTGCAATTAAGCCTATAATCAAATGCATTTAAACAAAACAATGTTCGTAAAATAAATGGGTAGGTTTTCTGGAAAAATCCAGTCCCTAGAAGCCTAAAGACTTCCTTTTATGGATATCAAACTACTGAGAGATAATCAAGATTTTTTATTGATAATAAAGTTGCAATATAACTTGATAAAGTGAAAGTATGACTATCTAGTGTCACTTATTTAGGTGGAAATATACATGATAAGATAATTGCATTGGCCTAAAACCACAAATTAGATTCTTGATCTATGTAAAATTTTTAGAAAAGTTAGACCTACAGAATCAACTAGGCCTTCCTCCTCGGTAAATCAGATTCAGGTATAGAAATGAAAGTCATTCAGAAAAGAAATCAAACACTTCCTCTTGAGTGGCGTAGAGATGGGAAAGTGTGGTGTCAGTATCAAGGATGTTGTTGTGGATATCAGTATAAACTTTGGAAGCAATAGGGTTATCTTCTAGGATATCTAAACTAGCCTCATAGTTGTTCTCATATTGTGTAAGGTCTTCATGGAGATTTCAAGCCTCGTAATACACATCCCAAAATGCTTCAGTTTCCTCATGGATATGTTGGGTTGATGCAAAAATGGATTCTAGATGGTCAAAGGGCATGGAATGAAGACACAAAGATATAAATTGTGAAGCATCTTGTACTGCTCCTAGTAAAGAGGATGTTGAAAAGCACCAATCAACAATAGGGTAATAGTTACTTACTAAATCCATCTGAAATCACCATGTTGGGCAAGAAGTTTTAAAAAATAGAAATAAAAAAATAAAGGAAAATAAGGTTAGGTATATTGTGAGAAATATGCAAGAGAAAACTATTACATAGGAATCACCGACGATTGGGAAAATTGCTGGTGATTGCTATAATTTTTCACAGTTTAGAGAAAATAGAGACAAATTCAATTTAGACTATGATGTAAAGTGAATTTTTCAGAGCATATACAACATGTTAAATGTAATAAAAATTATATTACCTAATATTAATGATCGAAATAGACAAAAACGATGATGGTTACCTTGCGTGACTGACTAAATGAAACTCAAACACCCGAGGATGATTTGACAATGAAAGGAGGACAATGAATGATCAAATTTATGATTATAGAGTAGTGTAATGTATGATGGAGCCTTGGGAGAGATAATTGATCTTTGGAGTTCCTGAAAATGAATAAATTTTCCTATAACACATGCCAAAATTCTATGCCAAAAATGGGTCTGGAACAAACTTATATAGATCACGGTAATTGGTAAAAATTTTGGTGATTGCGGGAAATCTTAGTTACTGAATGGTGAAAATGAGTGATTTTACTTCTATTATTAACTTGATTTTGAGGGGGGTTTTGAAGGTGGTTAAGATAAGAGATGGGGGGAACTCGAACTTGGGCCAAGTTGTTTAGGATGAGGATGTGAGTGATTTTAGTTATGGTTAGTTAAGTGGGGAGAGGTGGTTAGGGATAAGTTATCAGTAGTTTTAGTTGTATTTATAAAAGGTTAGTATATTAGTTAGTTGGTTATAACTAACAAGGTGTCTGAGTTAGCATGGTGAGGTGTGAGGGTAGTTATTTATTATTTAAATTAGATTTTAGGGATGTAAGTATATTAAATTAATTAAATGTGATTGCCAAAGGGTGATCCTAATGTTGCATGAAGTTTTGCAAATACGTCAAATATGATTGTAAATGGGTTCAAGAGATAGGTAGTGTAGAATTTTTGGTGTCTACAGAATGGATGTATATTTAATCAACCATGGGCCTAAGAAAGTTTCATTAGATGGTGGAATATCCACCAAGAAGATCTTATCACTAGGAAAAGAGGTAGATATTTATTTTCTTAGAGTAGATAAAGGTTCAGAAGCTAATCACCTTGATGCAGGTGAACTGCATGAAACAATGCGAAAGGTAGAAGTTGGATAGCTCCCAATACAAGAGATGCACTACCTTATTGGTTATGGATTTTCTTAATTCGAGATCTCCATTTTTAGGATTTAGATGATTCTAAGATTGTTAGGATGTCATGATTCATTTAATAGAATGAAATGAGAATTAATGTACTTGAAGGGATGATCCCTAATGTTTGATACCCAAGTATGAACCAGTGGAAGGAGCTTTTGTGGAAGAAAATACATTCTAGTTGATTTAAAACAGACACCTGGTAAGAACTGGTGTTATGTGAGAGCAGACACCATATGGTGTTGCCAGCCCTGAACCGACTTTGTGGTAGAAGAGTTAAATCAACTGACTAGTTGGGATGGTCACTTGTGATCTAGATGCCAATCTATCATTTGATGACCGGCGTCCAGTCACTGTCAGATGTTGAATTACGAATATACAAGATGTCCTAAAATTAGCCTTGGTTTGTTCCTTGCCCATTACTCTACTCAATAAAATAATGGAATCTTAGTAGGATTCATGGAACTCACTCCTCAATAGTGAATTTGGTAGCCTTTTTTTATTTTATCTCTGGTATCGTTTGATAGTGGTGAGCCCAACTACAGTTTTGTATAGATAGAAATGCTATCTTGGATACCACTAAAAGAAGTTGGAGCATGGCTTTGTGATGAGGACCATGTTGACTTTTATTTTGAATTTGTAGGTAATCATTGACATGGGATTTGGATTCAGGATTGCTAGCAATGTAAGAAAACATCTGCAGAAAAAATGGGTTTATCCAGGAGGCAAGGATCAGAATGTTTAGCGTAAGACATAGACCAATTCAGTACTAAGGTAAGGATTGTGGGTAAAAGGCCTCCTGCACTAAAAAATGAGGTATTGATTTTTGTGGGATTTTTTCTCCTATAGTAAAAATGACTTCTCATTACATAATGTTTTGAGTTTAGATTGGAGTAGAATATCTTCCATAATTTGAAGAACTTTATGTTACATACGAATTTCCTTCATAAGTGGATATTCTGTAGGTAGGGTTGAAATTGGCTCATAACCAATGTATTTGATCTTCATGGTTACCAAGAATAATGAGGGAATGAGGAGATAAATTTTTGTGTGAAATTTATATTTGATATGAGAATTACTATTTTTAGTAAGTCACACCCTACCCTTACTTTCCAAGGAAATGGTATACCCAGGTTTGATCAGTTTTAGAGTCATGAACATGGGGATTATATGACAGGTGTAGAATCATGACTCATTAGCTATCAAACTTTCAATAAGCTTGAGAAATGGAATATATATTATTCTAACTTACTAAAAATGTAGATGATATGCCTTATTGAAGTTGATCTAGTATGAGAGGATATTGTTCTGAGCTGTATTAGAAAATTTAACTCATGATCATCTTGCAATGAAATATTTCAGGAGCTATAAAGCCTACAAATCCTTGGCTATGTAAATTCATAGAGACAGGAAGACTATTTTCAATGAAATTATATTCAAGGGGGTGCTCAGTAAACATTATATCAATAAGGTGTCAATGGAGATGAGGTTTGAATCATCTCAAAGGCATTCAAAACCTGTAGAGTAACCTATGGCTGAAGACTTTAGAGGATTAACAAATAAATATTAGTTTCCTACATCAGGATGAAGTTATTCGATGTACATGGGCATAGGATTACATATGCTGTCAAAAATTGGAAAGACCTGGTTATTTATGAAATGGTTTATACTAGACTAGACATTGCAACAGGAAGCTGGGGAGTTGTGAGTAATAATTTATGGCCAATCATAGGTTAACTTAGCATTAGGAAAACCCACCCCTTGACCTACATTTGGAACTTATTTCTTAGACCCGTGTTGAGAGGCGACATCCAACATGTATTTATGCTATGGATGGGTCTAGGAATACTATCTTTATGTGGTTATGTTGATTCAGATATGGCTAAAAGGAGATGTGGATGGTAATGAGCAAGTACCACTGGGATATGTATTCACCAGTGGGTGGCAGAAAATTTATCTAGGAATTTCACATATTGCAGAAGAGTTGTGGCCTGAGTCTACTACAACATGGCTTAGGGACATATGTGTGCAGATATATGAGTGATGAGACAAAGAGATTTTACTTGGTGGTGCAAGTTTTTACACCTTATGCACTTTTGTACTAGGTGCAAAGGTGGAACAAAGGTAAGGATGTGTACCAATTGTGATTGTGATACATCAAGAGTTGGAAATTTGAATCTATGAATGGATAACTCAGCATTTCACTTCAAGAATGAAACACATTCAATTGATGATATGCACTTCCATACGACAAGTTTTGGAGGATGGGTAGATGACAACTAGATGATAATTCATAAAAATAAGAACCCTGTGGATAGGTGCAATAACGAAGTTCATTAGGAAAAGTGAGAAGTTGGTCAGATTCAGACAAATTTTGAGGGGTCTTCAAGCTTGATACTTGAAGAGTGAAGAACACTCAGCCAAGGAAAAGATCCAAGGATGGAGCTGTATCAGTGATGAATGTTTATAAATTTATCTCCTCACATTTGTGGCACAAGTTTTTTCACATCATGCACCTTTTCACCAAGAAAAAATGTGTAATAGTGCATCACTTGTGTGAAAATGTGCCATGTACACTTTTGGAAGCCTCACCTTCACCAAAAACTACTATAAATAAACATTAGAGAGTGATTTTTTACCCCATGAGATGCCCTAATAGTTAAGTAGGAAAAAATTATATGATTTTGACCTCAAATGGTTTGTGGAGACCATTCCCTCAAATTTTAGGATCCAATTCTTCCTGAAATTTTAAATTTACCCCTCTTTTTATTTTTGTCAAGCCAATGCATCCATAAAAGGGACTCCACCAAAACATATGATGATGAAGATGACAACCAACATATTTTGAGTGAAGATGGAATTACATATGTCACATTGGGATTTTAATTAGGCCTTAATTATCCATAGAACTCTTGGAATGTTCATTTGAATCCCCATTAGGATTGGGGATATTTATCTTCATTACTAGGTTAATATCTCAAAATTATGATGGTAGAATCTCCTGAAACCATTTTTAGTAACTTCTGAAAATATCTTGAGGGTCTTGAATGATTCAAAACAAGCCCACTAGATTTTTTACTACCTTCATTTCCTTACACCAAGCCATAAGTAACCTAGTGTTACAAAACTTATTCATAATCCTAATCTACCTTACGAAACTTTCCTAAAATACTTTAGATGATATCATACCTCTGCAACATACTTCTTAGATTATTCATCTCTTCTTTTTTCATTTGCAAAGGATTCTCATTAGATGTAAAAATATTGAAAGTAGGGTTTTCGGGGACTTTGAAAGAACTTTTATTTACCTAGATCTAAATATCTCTATGAATAAAATTGAGTATCATCCCCTACACATGAAACACAATTGAAAATAATATTAGCACATACCTCTAGGCCATAGTGATGGTAAACACATTAATTGAGTTAGCCGGAGGGTGGGTTCACATTGACTGAGAGAAGAATTTTAAAGGATGACTTGAGTTGACATGTCATAAATTTTGATTTTTTCATGCTTATGTTTTACATGAAAATAGATACATATCTTGAGACACATCTCCATTGCATCCTTTTAATATCCCCTATTAATATGCTTATTCTAACTGAAGAATGCCTCTAAGATTCCTAGTAGAGATATAAAAAAAGGAAATTAGAAAATGATTTAAGGAGATTCCATGACCTCATTTGAACCTATGACACCACATTTTCACCCTTCTTCATAACATCAACCTATGCACAGGATTGAATTTCTCCAATAACTCACTTACAAAGGTTTTCTTGAGTTACTCTTAGTTCCCATGCCTTTTCTTGCCTTTTTTCTTGTACTTTAGGAGCTTGAAGGACCATGAAAACAAAATTTGGAAATGGGACTAGTATGATTATAGTTATAACACATGAATTAATTCATACCTCTTGACTGATATAAGTTGAATCTCCTTCCATAATTCTATGAGGCCTCATAATTGGATGACTTTATACATTCTTTAGCCCTATGCTCAAAACCATGACAAATATAACAAAAACCATTAAATGTTTTTTCATACTTGAAGCAATTGATTGTATCACAAACCTTGTATTCTTATTTTCGTTGATGTTTTTTTAATTTCTGATCTCCCTTGGAACTTTGACTAGTAAGCTCCTTCTTCTGAGTAGTATCTTTTTGAATCACCTCTTTTTCTTTTAGGTTCTCCTTGAACCCAAGACTAGTCCTCTCACTTATAGTCTTATAACTATCCAATAGATCATCTAGATCCTTGAAGATATTTTCATATATCCAAAATGATCTTGCCTTACCTGGAGCTTCTTCTAGATCTTCCCTTAGAGAGATAAGTTCCTTTTCAAATCTGATGTGCTCATCATCCTTAGCTTTTATGTTTTTATCTATAGTGTCTAATTTATAGTCTCTAGCTACTCGATGATCTTGTCATAATCATTTTTGTCATACGAATGCTTCTCCTAAAAATCATGGATGTTTTCTTCAAAATATTTGATTTATTCCTTGATTTTATTTTTATTCTTCTCTATATGCTTCAATTCCTCTTGAATACACATTAGCTTAGTTTCAAGATCAAATCATTATTTTTATAAATTCACACATTATCCACCAAAGATGGTGCCTTCAATATTTAAATTCATATCACCCTTGGCCATGAAATAACTTCATTTACAACATCTTCATGCTCATATTCAAATTCATAATAAAAAACACTAGGTTCATTACTTACCTCTGATGACCTAAATTCTTCCTTGGAGTAGAAAATATTCTTGGAATTCTTCTTGTCCTCGAAATTTCTAAACTTATTTTTACTCTTATATGACCTATGGGAATTCTTATCATCACCATGCTCCTTTCCCTTATTCTTGTGAGGACACTTTATAGAATGTTCAATCTCTCCATAGTTGAAACACTTGAAGGGAAGCTTACCCTTATACTTGCCTAAAGTTGTTCTCAAATTCTTAGAAAACATAGAAATAAACTCATCCTCATCATCATTATAAAAAATATCATTATATAAGTTCTTTTTGCCTCTTTAATTCTCAACTTTGAAAGTTGTTTCCTTTTGAGGGGGATTTTCAACACCTTTCCTCATCTCATAGGTAGTCAATATGTCATGGAGTTCATCCATCAACATAGTAATCAGATCCTTAGCTTCTCTTATGGATGAGAATTTAGGACTAAATTTAGGAGTGAGAGATCTCAACACATTTTTCAATACCAAAAATTCTTTCACATATTCACCTTATCCTCTGATGGTATTGACAATTTGGTCGACTTTGAGAAGATAATAAATACTTATTTCTTCTTCTTTGATCTTTATAATTTAAAATTGATTTCTATAGGTCTAAACCTTAGCTAGATTTACCTTAGAGTCACATTCATAGCTCACTTATAGTTTTCCCCTTATAGCATTGGCTATAGTACATTACATCAACTTGAAAAACTATGACTTTGCCAAACCACACAAGATAACATTCATTGATTTAAAATTATCATTACTAGCTTTCTTACCTACTACATCAGTTGGAGGGTTTTAAGGAATTGTGTAAAAATTTGATTAACTAAAAATTGGGGATATGGGGGTAGTTAATCTAATCTAGAATGAAATGTAAATATAGTAAATAAATGTGATAGAAAAGTATGTAGAATGACCCAAGAATCTGATCTGATGAAAGTAGAAACCCTAATATGTAAGAGAAGTATGAAAAATACACAATTGATTTGGAGGAAGATCTAAACTATGTTGCACAGTGAATAGAATAATCTGGAAGTAGAAATGACTATGCAAAGGTCCAAAACAAGATGGAATCGAGTTATCAAGCTAGACTGGAGCACCTGAAGAGGTACTGCGGTGCCTACGGGTGCTTTGGTCTATGCAAAAGATCTAGAACTAAGTTTCATAGGTCTGACATGTGGTATGAAACCCTCACTGTGTGTCACATTAACTGCACTACCTTGTGCCATATGTCGCTGATAATCCATGGTGAGGAGTATAAAAAACCTAAAAAAATAATGCAAATGAATGGGTCATATTGACATTATCTACCACAAAAGTGGGCTTACTAATTGAGCATTGCACTACATTTCAGACGCAAATGTAGTTCTGGTGTGTGTGTGCACATTATGTGCCCTAGGCGCTCTTGTTCCAGTCACACTTTTTAAAGTAGTGAGAAATAACTAGATGTAGAAAATGTAATAGAATGTGTTAATGGAAACAATAGACTTGCCTCCTATGAATTGTGATATAAATTAAGCAACTTTGTGCCTATGTGATGGGGATAGATGGATGCAAATGATTTCTAAATGAATGCAACTCTAGGTGGATGATAGTAGTGCCTAGTGTCTAGTCACTCATTATGGTCTCATAAATTTTTATTTAGAGGGTTCTCTGTTAGGGAATAAGGGATAAAATATATGGAACAATCCCACATAGAATTGTAATAGTAGAAACTAATATGTAAAAAAGATTACAAATCTTAAATAAAAGTGTAGAAAAATAAAAGAACATAATAGAGACACAATATTTAACATGGTTCACCTAATTTGGTCTACGTCCACCAATAATAACTTACTCAAATTTTATTACAAGCCACCTCTCTCTCAATACAATACCCAAATCTGTTTGGATCTATGCTAAACAACTCTCTTGAATTCACACCTGAATTCACACACATCTACAATGATATGCCTCGCACATCAAAAGTGCATTAATAGGCAATTGCTTAAGAAATTTTTACAATATTAGGGTATCAAAACCACTGGCCAAAGCCAACTTATAAACCTATGGGTCAAAAATACTGCCCATATGAGTAGAACCCATTTCTTGAGATATCAGGCACATTCTTTGAGGCCAATTTTTTTAACCCCGGTGAGAAAATTGTGGATAATATACAGTAATTTTAGTGTATAGTCTTCAACACTTTCACACATGAAAAAAAGCTCCACAACATAACAATCTCCCACTTAGAGACTAGTTTTCCTTTGAGAAATCTTCTTAACCCTTCACTGTCATCTGTGAAGACCAAAAAAAGCTAAACAAATCTTTAGTTTCTCCCTTATTACCACCTTGGTCATCATGTCTATAAGATTCTGATTGGTATGAATCTTATCAAGCCAAATTATCTTCCTCTAAATATGTCCTAATGAAATGGTACCTAAACTATATATGCTTCATCTTAGATTGGAAAGGAGAGTTATTATCTAGGTGTATAACAATCTGACTATCACTATGCAACTTCCCTTCCTCCTACTTATGCCCCAATTGCTCAAGAAATTGTTGTAACCAAATCATATCTTTGGTTGCCTCTGTGGCAACAACATACTTAGCCTCCGTGGTTGAAAAATCCACAAGATTTTATAGTTGTGAAATCTAGCTCACTATTGTCCCACCTAAAGTGAAAATATAACCTATCATGCTCCTCCTACTATCTACATCTCCAGCCATATCTAAATCTACATAACCACGCAAAGTGGTTTCCAATCTAATGTAGCAAAAAAATATCCCCATGGTCCCTCTCAAGTACCGAAGGATAAACTTTACTACCTGCCAATGGTCTTTACCTGGATCAGTCATAAATCTACTCACATATCCCGCTCCATGGGAAATATCAGGCCTAACACACACCATGACATACATCAAATTGTGAATCATTAATGATTAAGGTACCTTGGACATATGGTTTCTCTCCTACCATGTCTTGGGACACATTTCCTTTGATAACTTGAAATGGCCTGCCAAAGGAGTCCCGCCTGGTTTAGCATCCTACATATTAAATCTCTCCAATACCTTCTTAGTGTACTATTCCTAAGACAAATTCATCTTAAGTTCCTTCTTATCCTAAGATATCCTCCTACCAAGCATTTGTTTGGCTGCCCCCAAATCCTTCATAACAAATGAGTCACTTAGCTTCTTCTAGAGTACTTTTATTTCTTGCATGTTTTTGACTACAACCAACATGTCATCCACATACAATCACATGATAATATAACTTCCATCCCAAAATTTATTTATATACATGTAATGGTTAGAATGACATCTAACATAACCTTTCTCCATCATGAAGGTATCAAATTTCTTATACCATTGACGTGGATCTTGTTTCAGGACATATAATCTCTTCTTCAGTTTGCACACCATCTCCTTTTTACCTTTGACCTCATAGCTCTCTCGCTGATCCTCCTCCAAATCACCATGGAGAAATGTAGTCTTTACATCAAACTGCTCTAAGTCAAATCTTCTACCACCACTAATCAAAGAACACTTCTAATAGAAGTAATTTTTACTACAGGAGAAAAAATACCATCAAAATCTATACCTTTTTTTTTGTGTGAACCCCTTGACCACCAACCGGGCCTTATATATTTTCTTTCCTCCTTGTTCCTCTTTAACTTTGTATACCTTTTTTTTTGCAATGTTATTTTACATTCGGGTAGGTTCACAAAATTTTAAGTCTGGTTCTCCATGATATCCTAATGCTCCTCATCCATGGCTTTCTCCCACTTCTTCTTGGCATCTACCTTCATTGCTTCATCAAATCTCTCTGGCTCCCCACTATCAGTGAGTTATAAATAATAAAGAGAAGGAGAAAAACGTCCAAGTTATCTTATTACCCTAGAAGACCTTCTTAATATAGGATTTTGGTGTTCTTGTTGAGTAGGTTCTTAAATTGATTCATGTGTCACTTCCCCATCCAGAAAGTCCTCTACAACAACATATTATTTCTTGGATTCTTTCCTGTTTTCCTGTAACTTTTGCTTATACACAAATTTATCAATAAAGACCACATCCTTAGATTGAATGATTTTCTTGTTCTTAATAATCCAACATTTATATCCAAATTCATAACCACCATAACTAATGAAAATAAATTTTATGATTTAGCCTCTATCTTAGTCATATCATCCTTTTCTATATGAAAAAACACCTCACATCCAAATAATATAAGAAATGAGTAATAAAATTTCATACCATACCAATCCTCCTTAGGTATGCCTCCATCCAAGGAACTTGAGGGTCCTTTGTTTATCAAGTACATAGTTGTGCTCATCATTTCTACCCAAAAATAAAGATACAGTCCCACATGTAACCTCATGCTCCTAGCACATTCCATTATTGTCTTATTCATCCTTTCTGACACCCCATTCTGTTGCAAAGTTCCTGGAACCATCTTTTTCCTGTGGATTTTATTCTTAGAACAATAATCATTGAAATCATTGTTGCAATACTCCCCTCCATTGGCTTACCTGAGATATTTTATCTTAAGACATGTTTCATTCCATACCAAGGCTTTCTATTTAACAAAAGTGTCAAATACATCAGATTTGTTTCTAATAAAATATACCCAAACTTTCCTTGTTGCATCATCAATAAAATTAACATAATAATTTGAACCCCTAAGAGATAATACCTGAGCTGATCCCCACACATTAGAATGTACCAGCTCCAACTTACTCTCTTTATTTGTAGGTCCAACCTTGAGAAACGTTACATGATTATATTTACCATATACGTAATTCTCACAGAAATCCAACCTATTTTTGTATATCCTGGAAAATTACTCTTTATGATCTCCATGCCCTTATGGATCATATGATTGAGACTATAGTACTACAATGTTGTATCTACTTTTGAAGCCACAAGATTCTAAGAATTAGTGTTATCAGTGGTTAAATACAAGGTTCCAACCTTCTTACCTATTACCACCATGAGAGCACCCTTGGTAACCTTCCAATAGTCTGCTATAAATATCAGAGTACAACCATCACTTCCCAACTTCCCTGATGATATCAAATTTCATCTTAATGTAGGAACATGGTTGACATCCTTCAATAACCATGTATTCCCATTCTGCATATTAACCTGAACATAAAATTTTCCACTGCAAGGCTCATCATCACCAAGAAAAACATGCCCAAAATCCCCTTGAACATAATACAAAAAATAATGCCTATGGAGTAGCATGGAAAGAAACCCCCAAATCTAAAACCTAATATTTAACAATATTATGCAAAGAAAGAATCAAACATCCTGACATATATTACCCATTACCAAATTTTCCTCCTTTTTTTCTTCCTATTGTTTCTTCTTATCCTGAAGCTCCTAACAATCCTTCTTTACATTCCTAGACTTTCCACAGTGCCAGCATACCATCTTTTTTTTGGATTTTGACCTTGCATGATATTTTAATTTTCCACAACTTCCTCTATTATTTTATCTCCCTCTAGTTTCCATTGTTAAAGAATTCCCTGAAGTTAGTTGGAACTGAGTTACTTACCACCATTACCAAGCTATTCTAACACCAAGGTAAAGAACACATAATTAATAAAGCTGTAACTTATTCATCAAATTATATTATAACCAAAGATAACATATTTACAACCATATTAAAATAATTTAAATGATTTTCTACTGAACGATTCTCAGACATGTTCATATTAAACAAATTATTCATTAAAAATATATTTTTAGAGGTAGAGGGTTTTTCATACAACTTCCCTAATGCATCCATAAGTTCTCATGTAGTATTTTCCTTTGAAACATTAAATAATATTGAAGATGTAAGACATAGTTGGATTATCCCAAGTACCTTATTATCAAGAAAATCCCATTATGCATCCATCATGCTCAAGGGTTTGGTCCATTTTCCAGATAGTGAAATATAAAGATCCTTCTAATAAATGTAATCTTCCATCTGCATCTTCCAAAGAATAAAATTTTGCCCATTGAATTTTTCAACCCTTTATCTTCCATCATCTGTCATAGCTCCCAGTCAAGATAAAAATTTCCTTGCGATTCAACAATTTAGCAAACCAAATAAGGCTCTGTACCAATTGTTAGGAAATACGGGATAAAATATGTGGAAAAATCCCACACATAATCGCAATAGTAGAAAATAATATGCAGAAAATATTACAAATCTGAAATAAAAGTGTAAAAAAAGAACACAATATGGAGACAATACTTAACGTGGTTCACCCAATGTCCAATAAGAATCACTTGCTCAAATTTTATTACAAGCCTCTCTCTTAATACAATACCTAGACTTGTTTGGAGTTGTGCTAAAAAACTCTCCTGAATTCACACCTGAATTCACACACATCTACAATGATATGTCTCACCTATGAAAAGTACATTAATAAGCAAACACTTAAGCAATTTTAGAATATCGTGGGTATCAAAACCATGGGAAAAAACCACCCCATAAACCTATGGGTAAAAAAATCCCACCCATATGAGAAGAACATGTTTCTTGAGATATCGAGCATGTTTTTTTGAGGCCAAATTATTTTAGGAGTTGGGGCATAATAGGAAGGAAGGGAATCTACATAGTGATATTCAGAGTGTTATACACCTAAGTAAGAACTATGCTTTCCACTCTAGGACAAAGCATATACAACTTCGGTACCATTTCATTAGGACAACTTTGGAGGAAGAGAAGTTGAAGCTAGAGAAGATTCATACCAATCAAAATCCTACAGACTTGATGACCATGGTGGTCACAAGGGAAAAACTGAAGTTTTGTTCAGCTTTGGTTGGTCTTCATGGATGAAAATGAAGGGTTGAGAAGATTGTTTAGAGGAAAAATAGTCTCCAAGTGGGAGATTTTTAGTTGTGGAGTCTATTTTCATGTGTGGAAGTATTGAAGACTGTACACTAAAACTACTATACACTATCCATAGTTTTCTCACTGGGATTAAGTTCTTTGGCCCCGAACCTCGGTGAGAAAACTATGGATAATGTACAATAATTTCATTTTACAATCTTTAACACTTCCACACATGAAAATAGGCTTCACAACATAACATTCTCTTGATCTAATTTCATAATAAACCTCGAAATGGCCAACCACCAAAAATATTAGAAGCTAAAATGACTATAAAGTTCCCAAAAGGTGGCAAGAAAGTTAAAAAAGGATTGGGGTGTTCTTGGTGGGACCAGGGCACCCTACTACTAGCCTAGGTGCCCCAGTCAAGGCTAAAATTGTGAAATAAAAGACTATGTTTGGGAATGTGGATGTAAGAGGTCGAGGGTGATGAAATAAAATGAAGTAAGATGTCTAAAACACAGGGTTTAATTAGTAATTTTTTCACTCAAGAACCTTCTAAAAATTAGTATGATGTCAAGATTAAATAATGCCTAAAGTGCATGATTTTGTGTCTACATTTTCACCCACTTTATGTTGGAGAGAAAAAATATCGATAACATAAAGTAGATAAAGATGCATACTTGATGTGCATGAAGATTGTAGTAGAAAACACATTGAAGGACTAGAAAAAGTGTTGAATGAAAAAAATATGATGGAGCGTGGAAAATAAAGATGAATAAAGTGAAAGAAAGTGATGGGAGTGAACCTAGGGCGGAAAACATGTGTGTGTACCTGCTGACTTGTACGATGTAACTGTATGGTTAGTATAGTGTGTGTCATCACAAAGTGTTGTTGTCATTATTGTTTCCTCCATTTGATTGTTTTTTCCCATATGGCCGTACCTGTAAGGAGAAAATGATCTACTATTCTAATATGTATGTGTAAAAAAAAATTTCAAAGAGGTACATATATGAATGTTAAAAGCATGTGAAATACACAAATGAAAAAGTGTAAATGGAACATGTGCACTTGATCCATGCCAAGAAAGAGAGTGTAGAAGGATATCCTGTAATGCCAAGGTTTTTTGGTCAATTTGATTATAGACACCAATAATTTGCATTCCTTGACTCAGACACATTCGTGACTGAAAAGTGACATGTTTATGAAACTTCACCATGACGATCGTCTTTTGATTAATTTATCTCAAACACAACCCTCACATATGCCTAAGGTCTATATTATTTATTTATTTAATTTATTAAATAAATTGGTTATCCCCTCACACCTCACTACAACACCTCACTAACCACTTAGCCATCTCTGAAACCACCTTCCTAAAAATCACTAACCTATTCCTAACCAAATAACCTATTCCTAACTATCTAACCCTCCAAAAATGACTAACTAACTTAACCTTCTAAAAAATCTAACCACCCTCATCAAAACAAAATTAGTTTGTGTTTTTTTACCCATTTCCCATCCTAACTACTTCAAAAATCCATCATATCTAGTTTGAAAAGGAATAAAATAACCCATTTAACCAACTTAGTGATGATTTTCTACAATCGCTGATGATTTTCCTAATCGCCAACGATCTATAAATAGGTGCATTTAGACCTCCTTTGCAAGAGCAATTCTCACGTCGTTGTAGGTAACTTTTTTCTCACTTCTAATGTATCAGAGATTGAGCAATAATCTATTATTTTTCACTATAATAACACTACTTTAGATTCATCAGATTGATAGTCAAACCACTCATTCTCATCTTCAGGACTTCATCCCTCATTTTCCAATCAAACCATTTCATTATTCAAGGTAATCAACCCTTTTTTGCTAGTTTTTAATCATTGTTTCGTAGGTAACATCTACCTTATTTGTTTATAATATCATATAATGCTTCAAAATCATCTTAAATCATAGTTTAAATTGAGTTTCCCTTCCATGTTTTAATAAACATTTAGAAGTAACACTAATCGTCAGTGATTTCCCTAATCACTGGTTATTCCCATGTAATATTGTTTTTTACATATTTTTCTTATTATACCTAACATATCTATTTTTTTTCTATTTTTTTCTAATATTCTATCCAAGGTGGTGATTTCAGATGAAACTAGGAGGTAATAACTCCCCCATTGTAGACTCTTTTCATGTGGTTCGAAATCCACTCTATTGGAAACAATACGAGCTCCTTCACGACTCAGAGCTCTGTGTAGTCTTGAATGTTCTCTTCAACCATCTTGAAGCTATCTTCGCAGCAACCCAATGCATCCATGAGGCTACTAAAGCATTTTGGAATGCATACGGTGAAGCTATAAGACTCCATGAAGATCTAATACATTACAATCATAACCATGAGGCCAACCTAGACCTGCCATAAGAATACAACTGCACAACTTCTTAATTTGAGACCATCAACCACACTAGCATCCCTGATACTGATACTACTGTTTCACACAGAGGACGGTCTCAGTTCCTAGAATAGAGTTAATTCTATCCTTTCATTCTCTTGAGAAACAGATAAGGGTTAGGGCTAGGAGGAATACCTGTTGAATGTTTAGAGGGTGTGCGCATACCATAGAGAGAGATCATATCGATTGCGAAGAACTCCTTTTTGTCTGGGAAGAACTACCTACAAGTAAGAATACAAGACCACCAGATTCTGATTAGACAATAAATGAGGGAACTTCCTTGGGCCCAGGAAGTATTAAACTTCCTTTCGAAGGTGGTCAGTTCCCCTGCTAATATGAATTAACACAAATTATTGCAAAATTACAATTTAATTACCTTGTTAAAATAATAGAGGAAAGGGCTAGTTTTGGTTTTGAATCACAGTGACCGATGCCGGTCACTGTCACCGGTACCAGTTTCTGCTAACCGATATAGGTAGGGGCAGTGGTTTAGGGGCTTTTAGTGAAGGTTGGCTATAAGGTGGCTATGGTGTTTATAAGGCTAGTAAATGATTGGGGATAGGTAATGGGGTGATGGAGAAGGCTCAGAGGGTATGGGAGCTGTTCTTAGGGCAGTGTAGGGGTAGAGGAATGATAGTTAGATGTAGGGTGTTACCGGGTAGTAGATCTAAGAATAGACTTATAATTGCTGTGATTCAGAAGTTCAAGAAATGTTATCAAAAGAACATACAAGATACTACTTACTAGTTCCTCATGAAGATACAGGTCCAAATACTGTGATAACGAAGACAGGGCTCAGGTAGAATGATCAGATAATCAAAGATAAGCTATCTTCTCTCCCAATTCTTGGATGAGTGTCACTGGGCTCTGGTTACTCAGTTGCAGTCTTGGGCTTGATGTCCTTCTCTGCAAACTCCTTTCTTTCCTTCACTTGTCTCTGCTCGGCCAAGTGAATTCCTGATCTTTCCAATGAATTTCCCGATTCCAGATCCTAGGTTCTAGGTTGGGGGAGGTCATTTATAGGGAACCGATGGCGGTTACGTAACCGATGGTGGTCGAGTAGGAATCGATATCGGTTAAGTCAAAGTGGACTATTTTTAGTAAAGTAGCCAAATTTCCCTCCTTTTCTCCTGAGGAATTAGTTGTGGGCTTGGTCAAGTCATTATTAGGTTGATTTTGGTGCGGGTGAGGAGTAATTAGTCATGGGTGTGGATGTAGACCAAGTTATAGGTCTTAATTAGGTCAATTTAGGGTTAGGGCTAGGTCATGATGAGGTGGCGAAATGTGGTGGCAGGTTTGGAGATGTGGATTTATTAATTATAAGGTAATTAATAAATAATTGTGCAAGGTTTAGGTGGTGAGGCTAGGTTGCGAAGTGAGATGCGGGGCACGGGGGGTCGTAAGACACAAATTTTGTGTCTACATTAGCCCCTTGTTGTCATATAGCTTGTCTTGTAAAGCTGCACTGACAATAATAAGAAGTGGTCCTGTTAAGGGTATAGGTAATCCCCCTCAAATCTATCACAGATTGAGGTAGCATGAAATTAGGGATAGGGTTGATAAAGGGTAAATGGTGTTGAGATGATGGTAAGATGGTGGGGTAGGTCTAAGGAAGCAGACGCACGTTGAAATGCAGTAGTGCGACCAGGGTACATGATTTAAAGAGCAAACAAGTAATTCATAAGCAAAGGTCGATAGTTTATCCAAACAAGGGTGATATAATCCTGGTATCCAAGGCATAGGAAGTAGCTCTAGGGGATATAACGGGTAAGGTACATGAATGTTTAGGCATGTTCGGCAGTACCAAATGGTTGGTTTGGTTGAGATAAACGTCACGGTCTCAGTCTAGGCAAAGTTGGTCGACTGATCAAGTCAAGTACCCTAATCATGCTGAAACACGAACAGGTGAGCTCGATTGAACAAAAAGCTACATAATGGGTGGTGAAAATTGTAAGTTACAGGTTTTGGGCAAGGTATTTAAGTAGTGCAGCCTTAGGTTGGGCCTGATTGGTTGGTTGCAGCTGTGGGTCAGGCTAAATGGTTGGTTGTGGCCTTGGGTTGGGCCAAATGGTTGGTTGCGGCCTTGGGTTGGGCCTGATTGGTTGGTTATGGCCTTGGGTCGGGCCAAATGGTTGGTTGCGGCCTTGGGTCGGGTCAAATGGTTGGTTACAGCCTTGGGTCGGGCCTGATTGGTTGGTTACGGCCTTGGCTCGGGCTTGATTGGTTGGTTGCGGCTGTGGGTCAGGCCAAATGGTTGGTTGTGGCCTTGGGTCGGGCCAAATGGTTGGTTGTGGCCTTGGGTCGGGCCTGATTGGTTGGTTACGGCCTTGGGTTGGGCCAGATTGGTTGGTTGTGGCCTTGGGTCGGGCCTGGTTGGTTGGGTGCGGCCTTGAATTGGGCCAATGAAGTCAAAAAAGGCTATTTAGCAAAGGAGGGTTTAGGCGATGTGGTGAGAAAGGGAGATTGGTGAATAAGGGCATAAATTGTGGTGAAAAAGGTATTAAAATGATATCGGTTAGCTATGACCGGTATCGGTTAGATGACCGATACCAGTGGTTTAGGGCACAATATAACCGATATCGGTTATAGGTAAAAAACCTATAAAAAGAAAAATACGGCATGTCATTGTCACATTTTCAATTTGATAACCAATACGGCTTGTCTGCGTGTTAAAAGTGATTTTGTTGAGTTTGTACGCTGAGTTGGCAGTAGTTAACTGGAGGAGTGAGTGATTGGTAGACCCCAACGAGTAGGAGGCAGAATTTGATTGGTGGAGGACCCAGCTGAGGATATTTATAGTCATGGCACAGCTAGGAGGAGTAGGAGGTGCTGGACCAGCTGGACCACCACGACCTATCCCACCACGACGACGTGTCGTCGTACCAGTAGGTTCTAAACCTCTAATTATGTGAATTTAATGGTTTTAAGTTTAGATTTGGGTTTTGGGTAGGAATCCAAAATTTAATGAAATAATGAATAAATGGATGTAATTGGAAAAATGGAGTGGGTAGGTAGGTTAGTTAGGCTAAAACGGTAGGGTGGGTAGATTTGTAGGGTTTTTCAGTGGGTAAAACGGTAGAAAAAGGAAAAAAGATGGTTTTGGGGGCTGCGTCGGGTTCGGCTCCGGAGCTGGAGAGTGACCGATGTTGGTCACTAGGTGACCGGCATCGGTCACCAATTTTTTAGGCAAAATGGGTTGTGGGTAGACCGGCGTCAGTCGTATGTCGACCGGCACCGGTGTATATCATGAGCTATAGGGGACCGATGCCAGTCAAGGGTGACTGGTACCGGTCATTAGTTAGGTTTATTTTTGTTTTGTTTCGTTGTTGGTGTTTGTGTTTTGTTGTTTGGTTGTTGTTTGGGGTGAAGAGGGAGGGGGTAGAGTTGATAGGAAAGGTGATTGGGATTGGGGGGAATGGGGTGGTTGTGTGGTTGGTTCAGTTAGGATAGATCAAGTGTTGAGTATGAATTAGGAGGTGTTAAATTGGTAGGGGCATAGTTAGATGATGAGAGTAGATCGGGGTGATTGGTAGGGTGTGAGATAAGGAAAGGGGATATAGTAGATGTTTTAGGGTAAGATAGGTGGGTGTAGATGTGTGTTATAGAGTCGGGGTGTGGTCAGGTGGGTAAAAGAGGGTATAGAGGGTTAAAGTAGTTGTTTTTGTAAATGGTAGGTCTAATGAAGTGGGTTGTTTTTGTAGGCACGTCAGCAGCTTACGATGCGGGATCAGATGCCCCCGCTATTGAGACGGATGCGACCACATGTGTCCGCAGCACAGTGGGCCATTATGCGCAAGGTGGGACTCGGCGGAGTCCACCGATATAGGGTTGTGGATAGGGACCACAGCCTTATGGTTGCCCTCATCGAGAGATGGGATCCGGTAACCAATGTTTTCCATCTCCCTACTGGAGAGATGACTATTACCCTAGAGGATGTGTATCACATCCTGAGACTGCCGATCATAGGGGAGGTAGTATTCCAGGTAGATGCGGAGATGGCTATGGACATCATTCTTCAGGTATTTGGAGATGCAGTCGCATTATTGACTTATCACAGTGCGAACATTACCTATGGGGACATGTATCGTGCCCACAGACATGAGACACGGCTTACCATGTTGATGATGATAGGTATCACCTGCTTCACCCTCCCGGACTCAGAGAGAGGCCGCTTCCCACGGGCTTTGATGGGAGTGCTGCACGAGATGGTAGAGGAGCATACGTGCTATGCCTGGGCACCAGTATATCTAGTGCAGCTATACAGAGAGCTGTGGGGTTATCGCTGGATGAGGCGATTTAGGATTTGCTCCACATTTTTGTTACACTGCTGGGCATATGAGAACATCACATATATATGACCAGTAGGGCTGCCCCAGCAGCCAGGGCCATAGGTTATATGCAGCTATGGCTTTCAAAGGTGGTTGGGGGTCATGGGCCAGCCACGAGCGGTGCTCGCAGGATGGTACGTAGCCTACTACTGACATATGTTAGAGGGCTTGAATGCGCTAGACATTGTATGGAGGCCCTACAGAGGCCATCAACCCTGAGGAGGAGCTCGAGCATAGATGCGATGGATCCAGTATACTTTCTGGATAGCTGGATGGAGGCCTAGAGAGCATGAGCGGATACCCCTAGAGAGGGTACGATGGCAGTTAGGGTTGCGACAGGATGAGCCACCTCCCTTCCCACAGTACCGGAGGGATGATGTAGAGGCCCCACTACCTGCACTGCAACCTATTGACCCAGATTGGGTAGCAGAGAGGCTAGCAGATGATACAGTGGATGACGCTGGGTGTACAAGTTCATTTTTGGTGTGGTGGGTAGGGGAGAGAGTAGCTAGGAGAGCACAGCCCACACAACCAGATTTAGTAGCTGTTATAGCAGAGAGGGACCGGCTCGTAGGACAGGTGCAGTTGTTACAGGGGTAGTTTGCTACTGCACAGGCACAGATCGGGGTATTACAGGGGCAGTTAGCCCAGGCATAGGTGTAGGCATAGGTACAGCCATAGGCAGCACCACAGGCACTGGCACCACCACAGGTATAGGCACAGGGTGTATCGGTAAGACAGGGCCACTATTATTAGGAGTCGGGGGACCAGCCTCAACAGCCATGGTGGCACGGGCTCGCTATATGGAGGTGAGAGTGGAGGCCCGGTATTATCAGGATGTCCTTGATGGTACTGGGGCTGACTATCAGCCATATGCGGCGCACACAGCTGAGATATCTCGGAGCCAGAGATCTTAGGGGGGTGCAGCCACAGCCGGTGGGTCAGTGACAGGGAGGAGGCGGGAGCCAGCACAGGGACCACCAGGGATAGGAGCTGAGGGTAGTGGGGAGAGCTGAGACATCCCCGGAGCGGAGATGGGTGTTTTTTTTGTATATTGGATATAGGCACCGGTCTGCGAACTGGTTATTTATATAGAGGCCTGCGTGCCCACATATGATTCATTTATTCATTCTTGTTGTATATACTGGCTTGTGAGCCAAGTACAGGTTGTAGAGTTGATACCGGCCTGCGAGCTGAGTATATTTTTATCATGAGAGACCGGCCTGTGAGCCGAGTCAAGATTTTGACAGTGATAGCGGCTTGCATGCCGGATTTGTATTATTTTGAGATCACAGAGGCCCCCATGCAGGGCAAGTTGTATATTTGAAACATTGATATATATAGAGATGATGATTTTGATCCATATGCTGTGCATAAAATGTTTTATGTGTTTTGTCGATGGTTTTTGAAATTTAATGTGTATAGATGATGAGTTAGATCCAAATGGTATATATACTGATGGGTTTGATGTAGATATTGCAATGTCGTACGTATTTTGTTGATGGTTGTTTTATTGTAGCTAGATGATGTTGATGAAATTGTGATGATATATTGATGTGATTTTGATGACAAATATTGATAATGGTGTCGTTTTATAGGAAAAAGAGGCAGTCGCCACAAAAATTTGCAAAAAATAAAGAAAAGGCCCAAGTTTAAGAAAAAGGAGGCATGTGACCGATATCGGTTAGCTAACCAATGTCGGTAGATTGTGGACCGATATCGGTTAGGTAACCGATACCGGTTATGCCAAAACGAGATTTTCTAAAAATAGAAAAGCTTGGGTGGAAAATTAAGGTCTTATTTTTAGAGTTCTTATTTTTAGAGTCATGCAACAAGTTAAATACGTGAATGCAACGCTATTTGACGACAGATACAGGTAATTGCATGAAAGAATTGAGTGATAAGGAGGAAAGAGATAGGTAAAGTGAGTGTGGGCTGCGATTAAGAAGGTAGAAAGGCAAGTTATATTTGAAGAGAGTGATGAACATGGCTAGACGAGGAGAAACATCCAGCAGGCAGGGACGAGAGGGAAGACAAGTTCCACCCCAAGTTGCTACATCCCGAGAGGTAAACTATTTGGTTGTATTTTAATTCTTGCATGTTTTGATGAATAGGTTGAGAGAAGGTAAGAGGGTAGAGATGAGAAAGAAAAAGTGATAGGCAAGAGTTTGGGATAGAGTGAGTGTTATGGGGTAGGTAAGCAGGGTGTTCACGTATGTTTATAGGTATAGAGAGGAGTAAACGAGAAAAATAATTATCGTAGGTGGTGGTTTTAAGCAAGCTGTATAGGATTGACAGTGATCGATATCATTTAGAGATAATCGGTATCGGTTATCTATAACCGATACCGGTTACTGTAGGAATTTCCAGAATGTGAGAAAAAACACTTGGGGATTTGATTTATTGAATGGTTGTGTGTCGTTTTGATGTATGCAGGCAGAGGTAGGGTTGAGGAAGAATGATAGTGTGCCAGCTTTATTGTCATGAATCCAAGCGGATGTAACACTAGGTGAATGGGCATTGATAAACCGTGTGGGGTTAAGTGGAATCCGCTATTATTCACGAATCACACGCAATCATGCTATGTTGCAGGCATTGATTGAGAGGTGGAATATAGAAAAGAATACCTTCTATATGCCAACAGGGGAGATGACAGTGACGTTGGAAGATGTGTTTAGAATTTTGAGGCTCCTAATTACAGGAATACCAGTGTATCAGGCATTGCCTAGTGCAGGGCAGGGAGTGATAACAACAGTATTTGGTTCAACTGCATGAGATTTGACACAGTGAGGTTTGACATTCACTTATGGTACAATGTATGCAACACACCCTGAGGAAACAAGGTTGGCAGTGGTATTAATGATAGCGGTGGGGTATTATGCATTATCGAGGGCGGAGGGGGAAAGATTTCCAAAAGCATTGATGAGTTTTATTTGGGAAATGATAGAAAGGAGTGTGACTTTCGCATGGGCACCCGCATATCTAGCGCAGTTATACATGGGTTTATGGGCATGCAGGTGAAAACACAGGACGACACTGGATTGTTCATACTTATTACATTGTTGGGCCTATGAGCACATTATTTGTGTGCGACCGATAGGCCGACCCATCTAGTCAGGAGAGACAAGAGTGCAGAGGTTAGGATTCAGACGATGGGTCCAGATAGAACAAGAGGTGAGCTCTAGGCCGTGATAGATGACATTGAGTATTATGGGCAGGTATGGGAGATGGTGACGATTGCAGATATTTGTTGGAGACCTTACAGGAACTATATGGTGATGGAGCACATAGATTAGGAGTTGAGGGGTGTAGAGTGATTGAGGTGGATCGCAGGACACAGGCTAGGTGAGTACGAGAGGATTCCTCTAGATCGCATGTGGCGACAATTTAGATTTGTTTAGGATATACCTATGGCTTATAGACCATACATGAGGATCGACACCGAGGTAGCATTCTCACCTCCCTGGCCAACACCTCCAGAAGGGCTAGAGGAGATAGCAGTTGATCACAAGGTAATGGATTCAGGAGTGACAGAGGCCTATAGATTATGGTGGGTAGCAGAGCTGCGAGGTGTATGTGATCATACTAACATAGCTGTGATTACAGCGGAGAGAGATCGTCTACAGGGTTTAGTTCATCAGCTCCAAACGTGGGTGAATGAGACAACGTGATTGTTAGCGGTTACAGAGTCACGAGTGGAGAGACTAGAGGCAAGATTCCTCCATGCAAGAGGATGTATTTGTATGTTACAGGAGATGTTGGTGGATCAGTGGGAGGAACCAATAGCAGTGGCACCTTTGAGGATGGAGAGGCCAAGTGAGTGGCATCAAAGATCACGATCACCACATGATTCGGGAGGAGGCGCAAGGGTCTAAGTGAATTTCATAAGAGTATAAGAATAAATAAGGATGCCGACCTGCACGTCAATGATAGAGAAGATGTATTTGTTTAACATATAAATAAAACTAAATATGTATGTTGATTTGAGTTATGATAATAATAAGAATGGTTGTGTTTTAAAAAAGGATAAAGATGAATGTGAGTGAATAGAAATACACAAATAGATTCATATATACCACACATGATAGGTTATGGTAGGGGATGGTCGAGCTAACCTTGGGAGACCCCATGTCTCCTAAGTGCTAACTACATAGCCCATTACACAAAGCAAGGAGGGGCCTCAGACCGATGTAGTTCTCCCTTAGGACCAGGGAGAGGTGAATTCAGGAAATTTGGTTATAGTTAGGCAATTTGTTGGCTGGTAAAAATATTGATATTGGTAGGGTAACGTTGTTGGTGTTGGTAAGGGACTGGCGATGTTGGTGTAGGTATAGGTGAAATGAAAGTTAGCTTACCCAAGTAGTAGGGAATCGTGTCTTGATTAAGGTCAGCACACAATCCTAGATTCGAGTAAAAGAGGTAAAAGTGTCCTGTAGTTGAGAAGAGCTAAACAAACCACTTATTAACGTAGGATGATTTTGAATCCCTAGGTGCCTTGCATAGGCAAGAATTCAATAGGTGAAAAGAGTCGTATAATCATAATATATCAGATATACGTCACGTCCCTTGAGTTTTGTTGTGTTGACGAATGGTGAGGTGAGGTGGTTGGTATAGCTGGGGTGCAGAGAACTTATTATAAGGTGATTATTTTGATGAAAGAGAACCAAACCTAAATAGACAAGTCCATGACTCAAAAGTGCTTTGGAATACGGCTTTTTACTTTTCTGGATATAGATTGATCGATGCGGGAAGTCCATAGGGGATATGCATTTTTTTGTTCTTGAGGTCTTCACGAAGCTGAGCAATGCGAGAAGCTTCTGATAGAGGCTAACTTTGTATAGCTGTCCTTCAAGGGAGCAGTCTATTTATAGTAGCAGATGCAGCTTTTGTGTATAGCTGTCCTTCAGGGGAACATTCTAGTGTATAATAACAGATGCGGCTTTGTACATAGCTGTCCTTCGAGGGAGTAGTCTATGTATAACTTTAGAGGTCTAGATGTCTGTTTGGCATGAAGCATCTAGTTTTGTAGGAAGTTTGACTCAAGAATATCCCATAAGCGTATAATTAAGAACGTGTTATTTTGATACTTTTTAAGTCATGGACTAGACTAAAAAGGGGAAGGTATCTTTAAGGGGAGGTGATGACCAAACCATGTGAGCTTGATTCGATTTGAGATGCATGGAATAAAAGTGTATGAGGTATTAAATGAGCTCAAGGGATGAGCGCAAGGTAGATAAGAAGTGATATAACACTAAATTCAATAGTAGAATGGTCGAAGATGCAAGGAATTAAGGGGTTCAGGCTCAAGTTTACCATTAAGCGAAGCTAAACGGTAAGTTCCTGATCCATAAGTATGAGTGATAATGTAAGGCCCAATCCAATTAGGAGAAAATTTTCCATGTTTGTTCTTTTCTAGTTTGGTTACATGCTGATTCTCTTTGAGGACAAGATCACCAACCTTAAAGGTACGCTCATGAAGTCACTTATCATAAGCATGCTTGATGCGTTTTTGATAGATTTGAAGATGGTCAAGAGCTGTAAGATGACGCTCATCAAGAAGCTCCAATTGGGCTAACCGCTCTTGGCGGAAATCATCATTGGTAAGAATATTCTGAAGAGATATTCTTAGGGAGGGTATTTGTATTTCGAGAGGTAAGACAGCCTCAGTACCATATACCAAAGAAAATGGGGTGGAATTAGTGGAGGTGCGAATGCTAGTGTGATAAGCCCAAAGGGAAAAGTGGATGTGATTAGGCCAATTGCTTCCAGAATCGTTAACAACTTTCATGAGGATTTTGGTGAGAGTTTTATTAGAAGATTCAGCTTGACCATTTGCTTGTGGATAGTAAGGTGATGAGAAGCTAAGTTTGATACCAAAGCTGTCACAAAGGTCTTATAACAACTTATTTTTGAAAGATTTTCCATTATCTATTATCAGGCGATGAGGAATGCCAAAACGACAGATAATGTGATGGTTAATGAATTTGACGATTTTTTATTTTTTGGTTGAAATGAGTGGAATGGCTTCCACCCATTTAGTGTAATATTTGGTTTCTGTGATTATCCAATAGTGACGTTGCGAAGATGGTGGGTGAATCTCACCAATAAGGTCTAAACCCCATTGTGAGAAAGGCCAAAGATCTCGTGCGACCTGTAGCAGATGGCTAGGAGTATGTTGAAGGTTGGCATGTTGTTGACACATAACACAATGCTTAACATATTTGTAGTATTTTTTATTAAGAGTAGGCCAATAATAGCCTAGGCGAAGGATTCGTTTGGCCACGGAAAGGCCACTAAAATGTCCACCACAAATACCATCGTGGACTTGTTGGATGGTAAAGGTGACCTCTGAACCGGTTAGACATCGAAGGAGGATGCCATCAAAGCCACGTTTATAGAGGAGTCCCCCCATGACGACATAATGAGAAACAATTTTAAGAAAAGCACGTTTGCCGTTACTAGAAAGGTCAGGTGGGAGAACAGAGGTTGTAAGGTAGTCGTGAAATTGGTGATACCAGGTATCCTGCGAATTAGTAGACACATTATTTATCATACAAACATCCGGGGCTGGGTAAGATGGGGCAAAGAGTTGTTGGACCAAGACAAATATGTCAGAGTCAGTTGGTGAGGCAGGAATTTGCGAGGCTAAGCAAGCCATAGTATCTGCAAATTTGTTAGTGGAGCAGGGAATGGTTTGGATAGAATAATGAGTAAATAAGGTCAAAAGTGAATCCACGTAATGTTTGTACTTTTGAAGTTCCTCATTTTTACATTGGTAGATGCCCATAACTTGATTGAATACCAGTTGGGAGTCACCAAAAATGTTAATAGACTTGACACCTAAGTGTAATGCAACCTGGAGACCTAAAACAAGGGCCTCGTATTCCGCTATATTATTAGTACAGGGGAAATCGCGTCGGAATGAAAGAGGCATAGGCTCAGCATTAAGAGGAATGAGAATAACGCCGTCTCCACCGCCGCACTGGCATTTGGATCCATCGAAGAAGAGGGTCATTGGATACGACTCCTCACTGAGTGAAAGGGTGGCAATGAGCTCATCAGGGAAATTAAAATTGGTAAATTTCTCCCCAGGTAAAGGGGCTTCTGTGAGTTGGTCTGCGATAGTTTGTCCTTTGATTGACTTCTGGTGTACAAATTCAAGGTCGAGGTTAGCGAGGAGCATAAGCAATCGGGAAATGCATTGGTTTAGATGAGGTTTGGCGTACATATAATGAATGGGGTCCGCGTTGGTGATGACAAAAGTTTTGTGATTCAGGAGGTAGTGTCGGAGTTTGGTGGCTACGAATGATAGGGCTAGGAACAACTTTTCTACATGTGTATACCTAGTCTTGTAATCCATGAGAGTACAACTTATGTAATAAATGGCTTGTTCTCGATGCTCCGAGTCACGATGTGCGAGCATGGCTCCTACAGCATGGTTGGTGGCAGAAAGGTAAAGGTAGAAAGGGTGATCATCCTGAGGTGGGATAAGCACAGGTGGCTGCAAGAGATAGGCTTTAAGAGCCTCAAAGGCTTTGTGGCACTCTTCACTCCATTGAAAGGCAATGTCCTTTTTAATAAGATGATGGAAAGGTTGACATCGATCCCAGAGTTGAGAGATGATATGCTGGATAGATTGGAGTTTACCTTGCAAACTACGCAATTGTTTTAGGTTAGTAGGTGGGGGCATTTATAGGATAGCTTTGACTTTAGCTGGATCGACCTTGATGCCACGCAAAGAGATGATAAAACCAAGCAGTTTTCCCGAAAGGACACCAAAGACACATTTCTTTGGTTGAAGACAAACACAATATTGTAACAGTTGATCGAAAATAATGGTTATAACATCGAGATGTTCACTGCGATGTTTAGATTTGCCAAGAAGATCATCGACATAATCCTCAAGGATAGTGTGCATAATGTCATGAAAAATGTAAGTCATAGCCCATTGATAGGTCACACCAGCATTCTTAAGGCCAAACAGCATGACACGATAATAGAAGGTTCCCTAAGGAGTTTTGAAAGAAGTTTTATGTTGATCGGCCGAGGCTACCAAAATTTGATTGTATCCCGAGAAGCCATCCATGAGAGAAAGCATCTCATGGCCCACAGTGAGATCAACAAGTTGATCAATACTTGGGAGGGGGAAGTCATCCTTCGGGCAAGCAAGGTTAAGGTCCCAGAAATCTATACATATCCGAAGTCCCCCCGTTGCTTTAGTAACAGGTATGATGTTAGAGATCCATTGAGGATAGTCAATAGGTAAGATGAAGGAAACAGAAAGGAGTTGTTGAAGCTCTTCTTTGACCAAGAGGGCAATGCGTGGATGCATTTTTCTCAGTTTCTGTTTAAATGGTTTGACATCAGGTTTTAGGGTAATGTTATGGACAGCAATGTCAGGATCAATTCCTGGCATGTCAGCGTAGGACCAAGTGAAAGCTTGGTTGTGGGCACGGAGGAAAGTAGTGAAGGAAGTTTTTTCTGATGCGGTAAGAGATTGTCTGATCTTCACAATGTGAGGATCATCCTCAGTGTGGATGTTTATTTCTATAGTCGACTCATTCAACATGGTTTGAGTATCAGATGGCAAGGCGCGTTGAATATAAGAGTCGTCTGCACCAAGGTAAGTGAGGATGGAGTCGTCATCTTGGCACTCAACAACATTAATTGAAGGTGATTCCTCTTCGATCATGTCTGGATACAGAAGGGGAAGAGAAGATGGGTCTTCATTATCATGTTGATAAGTGAGAGGACCCAAGAAGATAGCATTTATGAAAAAAAAAAGTTAGGAGGGATAGATTCAGGGTCTATCGACTATATGGGTGACGATGGCAAAATGGGTGATGATGGTCTGGAAGGGGTGACTTCGTCGCCTTCCTGGATACAACGGATATGTGATGTTTTCAGTGTAGGTGGTTCAGAGAATCCAATACCATGACGATCTTTGTGTTTACGTGTAGTAATGGGAATGATCGTATGTCGGCCTTGTTCATAAAGACCGAAACCGAAGCCCTTCCAAGCACAGCGTGTCAGGAAGGTAAGAGCAAAACGGCGATTAGTTAGATATTGAAAATCAGATTGGAAGCGGACCACACCAAGGGGAGGTTTAGGGGTGACAGGATGTATCGACACCCCCATACGTCAGGTTGGTGCGGCAATTAGGTGGTCCATAGGAGATTACTTCCCCCATACGATGGTCATAGGTAGGATGCGCATGTAACTGTCCATACTCCTGTGGGGTATGGAACGTGCTAACGTTATATAGGTGATACTCCCCCAGCGTAAGGCATTGAAAAACATCTACTAAGGGGTCTGAGGTTGAGATGTTGTCCGCAGGAAAGGAAGTGGTATTTGTGATAGCGGTCTCATTGGTTAAAGGTGTAGGTGTGGTTGAGGTGGATGGTTGAGGTGTGGTTGAAGTGGATGGTTGGGTTGGATGAATGGGTGTCTTGACTGGTACAAGCACATCATTGGGGCAATATAACATATTGCAGGTTTTGAAAGGGGGAGGGTAAGCTTTTATGGTATAGGACTTCCCCTCGTACTCAAATTTTATGCATCTATGTAAGGTGGAGGGAACGCATCCCATAGCCCGGATCCAAGGGCGGCCTAACAACATGTTGTATTGGAATTCTCCCTCAATGACATAGAAGAGTTCAGGTAAGGTACGTGGCCCTACACGAATTTTAAGGATCACAGTGCCTAAGGTAGAAGTAATAGCATCTTTGAATGAACGCAACATGGTGGGGTTGGCACACATGCAGCTAGAGGGGATATTCATTTGTTAGAAGGATTTGGAAGAGATGATGTTTAGGCTAGCGCCCCCGTCAATCATAACACAACGTACATGGATGTCCCGAATGTAAGCTGAGATGAAAAGAGTGGGGTCAGGATCTTCTGCACCAAAGTCAACAATTTCATCTTCGGAGAAATTGACAGCAGCGGTTTGCTATACAGGGACGGAAGTGGTAGATTGTTTGGTGAGAGAGGCAACATGGTTAGGTGTTAAGATGGAGGTAACGGGAAGGGTTTCATTAGATAAGACCTCTATCCCTTGAAGGAATTCAACGAGAGCTTGTCGATGAGATTCAGAGGCCTGAATGAGATCATACAGTGTCATTTTTACAGGTGATTGGTGAAGCTGTTTGATCATGGTTCGGTGGGAAACTCCATTAGAGATGGGGTAGGCAGGTCCACGAATAACCACTTTAGGTGGTGGTGCGATCGGGATGGTGGATGGAGAAAGAGAGGCCGCAGGTGTGATTTCTTTGGCTTTCCCATTTTTTTTCTGCCCTCGAGTAGCAACACTAATCATATTGATCTCGTGAACATGAGAGGAGGAAGACGGTAGGGATAAGTCATGGTCTTCGAGAGGTGGGGTTGTAATAATGATAGATCCTGGTGAGGAGGGGACATGTGGTATAGGAGAGGGGATTGAAGCTAAAGGTTTCTCCCTTCGTAAATTGTCTTTCTTAACCTTTCTATCCGAGAGAGGTGACTGACGAAGTATGGCTTTCAACGCTTTACATCCCTCTACATCATGTCCTGGTGTGCGGTGGTAAACACATATTTTAGACTCATCATAACCTATAGGTCGAGATTTAGATGGATCATAGGGTCTAAGTGGGGGTAGGGAAATGGTCGCATTCTCCACCAACATAGCAAGGATCTTAGCGTAAGATCCTTTAAGTGGGTCAGAGTCAGAGGAAGATGAAGCTATTGATTGGGTGGGTTTTGGTAATGTTTGGGTATGGTTGGTTTGTACAGATGGTGGTTTAGACAAGGGGTTTTGATAATTGGATTTAACTAAACGTGGCTTCTTCAGCGTAGAAGTTATGTTCAGCTGGTTAGATGATGAGGCCATAGATGATATGGTATCAGGAAACGACCACGGAGAAAGAGGAGTGACATCAAACAAATCTTTTGATGATGGAGTCGATTTAGGTTTGATAGGTGGACAAGATCTCTGTATGGATGTAGAAGGTGCAGGTCATTTTAAAGAAAACGCAGGAGGTACGATGTATTGAGGCAAGGTGGAGGGGTGAGGTCCCAATATAGAAGGTAGGTGTGACGGTGAGGGTTTTAGTTGTGACAGAGGCATAGATTGGACTTGAGGAGATTGGGTATGTCTCCTAGGTGGATGGATGGCTTTACTTTTGGATAAATCTAACATTTTAGGTGGGTGTGTTAGACTGGGTATTGGTGAGGTCCCAAGCGTAGGGGAAGGTTTGGTTAGGTCAATAGAGGTGGATGAGGTATTTGGTAGAGATGAGGGGGGTGAAGATGAGGACATAGGCATTTTAAGCTTTTGTAAACACTTTGGGTATATGGTAGAGGCGTCTGGATCAGTCATCTACATTTGAGTAGAATATGGTGTACTCAAACGTTCCCATAGGACCTATCTATCTTCTGAGGGGTGACAATCCTCACGTGTGAATAGGAAATTTTGTATGGAAGAAAGGTGGGTTGTGATTCCGGTCCACTGTGGGTGTGATACAGGGGGTAAACGAGGCACTGTATCAATGGGCGTTAAGAGGTCAACCGGTCGTTGAAAAGATTTAGGCGATGAAGAACTAATAGGTAGGAGGGCATGTTTGAGAGGATCTGTCATGATTAAAGAATTTGGTGATGTCGGTTCAAAGTGTTTCTCGTCTAAGGATGACGAAAAAAGTGGCGAGCGTTCCTCTTGTACAGCAAGAGTGGTAGAAGGAGATGTTTGGGAAATAGATAAGTTAGATAACATTCGCTCATAGTCTTGCAGAGATGTGGTGTAAGAAGGATCATCTGTGAGACAAGAATTCTGGGCTGTTAATTCCTTTATGGGTAAAGGAATGGCAAGGATTTCGTCTTGTCTTGATGGTGGTGAAGGGGGTTCAGGTCCCTGCATTAGTGAAGAGGCTTGATTCAGAATTTTCTCTATAGAAGTGTTTGGTTGGGAGTCGAAGACCGCATGGATTTCATGAACACTCTCCTCGGCTAAGATATCTTGGTTTATGTTACCATTAGAAGAGTGGTTTGGGAATGGTTTGTTGAAGATTTTCAAATTTCGGTTAGCAGGTGCGTTAGGATTATCGAGGGTTATATCTCCTACATCAACCATTTCCTACACTATATTTTTCAACATCTTGTAGTTTTCATGACTGTGTCCCTTCACGTGGTGGAAGTTACAGAAGTCATTTTCTTTATACCAAGAAGGTATAACGCGGGTGGAATCAAACCCAGAGTGAGTTTTAACAGGAGGTAAGGTAATAGCTCCTGCTTTGAGCAATTTTTCCAATATCACACCATAAGTTTCTCCCAAGGGAGTGTAATTGATGGGCTCGGCTCTATACTTATAAGTGGTTTTTGGCGGGGTATTAGGTGGTGTTTGAGATTTGACCATCACCGCGTGTACAACTCCTTTTGATTTTGAAGCAGTCGATGTGTGAGGATTGGTGGTGTTAGGTTTGTTGGCGGAGTCTTGGGTTCGGAAATTGGGGTTTTTGTTGCGCAACCATAATTTCTCTTCCTCTAAGGCTCGAATTTCTAGTTTCTAAGCCATAGTAAAGGCCTCATCAAATGTGTGAAAAGTTTGAATTTGGAGGGTAGGAGAAATGTTCTTAGCACAGGCCCGCGTAAAGAGTTCGATAAGTTCGGCCTGAGGCAAGGCATAAGTAAGTTGGTTGATAAGGCCCTGCCATCGTCCAATGAAATTTGTGATAGATTCGTCTTCAAATTGTCGGATGGCATAGAGGTTAATGATAGATACTTTCTTGGCAATGTTAATGGAGAAATGATCCAAGAAAGATTGGGCTAATTAGTTAAAAGAGAAAATTGAGTGCTGGGTTAAAGCACTGTACCACTCTAAGGCGGGTCCTGATAAGGACATGGGAAAGGTGCGGAGTAGTAAGGCATCGTCATGAGCAATCAGATAGCAGGCATGTCTAAATGATCGCAAATGTTGTTGAGGATCCTCCTTACTATTAAAACAAGTGAATTTTGGTAATTCCCATTGAGGAGGATATGAATGAAGGGGGATAGAAGGATGAATAGGCTCCCGAAAAACTTGCTTGTATGTCAGGGTGCTACGGCTTCCTGAGACAGAAGCCTCCATATTTTGCATTTTTTCCATCATTTTTTTGATGAAATTAGTGGTGGGATGAGATGATGGTGTGGTTGTTGTAAAAGGTGGAGGATTGGGCCAAGGGCCTCCACTAGACAATGGGGGGGCTAAATGTTGATAAGGTATTGAGGAAAAATATGTTGAGGCAACCGAATAGGGATGTCCTATATAAGGTGTTAAAGCCACCGGATCAGTGTGTGGAAATGAAAAGGTGGGCGGAGCTTGAGAAGGAAAGCTCCTGTGGATAGGTGGCAGAGAGCAAGTTATGAAAGGAGAAGTATGCGAGAGAGACGAGGTAGGAACAGTTGGCGGTAATGATATGTGGGGCCCTAGATTAACAAAAGGAAAGCCAATCTATGCGGTAAGAACCTCTGAAGCCACTGAGTTAGGAGACGGGGCTAAGGATGAAGAAGGCAAGGCGGAGTTATTAGGTGGGGAAGGAGCTAAGTGAGTGGCTATACTAATAGGCATACCAACAAGGAGTTGACCGTCGGGTGTACGGTCAGGGGCATGAGACAAATAGTATTGTACAGCACTAGGATTAGCATCCAAAAATTTCACAAATTCCTTCTCCTACAGGGATTTTGGGAACCTCGCTGGTGTCCGTAGGATTCCCCACAGGATGTGAAGGGGGTGATTCAGGAAAAGGCACGGATCAGGCATGTGAAACCATGGCTGCAGCTTGTTTCTGAGTGATAACAACCATGGACAAGAGTACATAGCAGAATGTAATCTATCAGGAATAGAAGCAGAAATGAAATGTTGGAATTGGTAGGTTGCTGGTTTTGGGAACTGTGAAAGATAGTAACCGATATCGGTCAGATAACCGATGTCGGTCAGGCTGTAGCCGGCGTCGGTAAGCTAACCGATGTCGGTATAATAGGACCAGTGTAAGAAGCTATAGGAAGTTGCTGATTTTGGGTTAACCATGCTTAGTATGCCTACCAAACTGTTCTGAAGTGATCACAGAAAATAATGTATGACAGAGAAACATAACTAAAAACAAGCAAGATGCACAAGCAAATTAACATATTAACCCTAGGATTAGTTTTAATTATTGTGGGCTTATGCCTTAGATGCAAGATGATGTCAATCCTAAACAAAATAAATAGGGGAAATGCCAAATTTTTTTGGCTTATAAGGTTACCTCAATCGGGCGGAGGAATACCGCAGAAAAAGGGGGGATGTTTGAGTTGTTGTGTTGATTATGACGTGATTTGGTATGTGTTGTGCAGTGAAAGTAAGATTAATTTCTTGTCAATACCGTGGATATCACCCCCACGTGTACGACCTGTTACTTAATCTATGTTCACTAGAATTGAAAACGGCAAGCAAGAATGTGATGCACGTGTTTTAAACCCAAATCAAAAATGATATTCGATGAAGCATAGGAGATGAATTTCACTAATGCAAAAAAATGTGAAAGAAAGACAAATTCTTTTACCAAAAGGTAACAAAATATCTTGTGAATATTTTAGAAGAAGAAAATAACAAGTGTGCTCCCTATATGAAAGCAAGAAAGAAAGAAAGAAACCCAAAATGGGTCCCACTGAGCGTGCCAAAATGTTTCACACAGAGGACAGTCTCAGTTCCTAGAATAGAGTTGCTTCTATCCTTTCATTCTCTTGAGAAACAGATAAGGGTTAGGGCTAGGAGGAATACCTGTTGAATGTTTAGAGGGTGTGCACGTACCGTAGAGAGAGATCAGATCGATTGCGAAGAACTCCTTTTTGTCTGGGAAGGACTACCTGCAAGTAAGAATACAAGACCACCAGATTCTAATTAGAAAATAAATAAGGGAACTGCCTTGGGCCCAGGAAGTATTAAACTTCCTTTCGAAGGTGGTCAATTCCCCTGCTAATATGAATTAACACAAATTATTGCAAAATTACAATTTAATTAACTTGTTAAAACAATAGAGGAAAGGGCTAGTTTTTGTTTTGAATCACAGTGACCGATGCCGATCACTGTCACCGGTACCAGTTTCTGCTAACTGATATCGGTAGGGGCAGTGGTTTAGGGGCTTTTAGTGAAGGTTGGCTATAAGGTGGCTATGGTGTTTATAAGGCTAGTAAATGATTGGGGATAGGTAATGGGGTGATGGAGAAGGCTCAGAGGGTATGGGAGTTGTTCTTGGGGCAGTGTAGGGGTAGAGGAATGATAGTTAGATGTAGGGTGTTACCGGGTAGTAGATCTAAGAATAGACTTATAATTGCTGTGATTCAGAAGTTCAAGAAATGTTATCAAAAGAACATACAAGATACTACTTACTAGTTCCTCATGAAGATACAGGTCCAAAGACTGTGGTAACAAAGGCAGGGCTCAGGTAGAATGATCAGATAATCAAAGATAAGCTATCTTCTCTCCCAATGCTTGGATGAGTGTCACTGGGCTCTGTTTACTCAGTTTCAGTCTTGGGCTTGATGTCCTTCTCTGCAAACTCCTTTCTTTCCTTCACTTGTCTCTGCTCAGCCAAGTGAATTCCCGATCTTTCCAATGAATTTCCTGATTCCAGATCCTATGTTCCAAGTTGGGGGAGGTCATTTACAGGGAACCGATGGCAGTTACGTAACCGACGGCGGTCGAGTAGGAACCAATATCGGTTAAGTCAAAGTGGACTATTTTTAGTAAAGTAGCCAACTTTCCCTCCTTTTCTCCCGAGGAATTAGTTGTGGGCTTGGTCAAGTCATTATTAGGTTGATTTTGGTGCGGGTGAGGAGTAATTAGTCATGGGTGTGGATGTAGACCAAGTTATAGGTCTTAATTATGTTAGTTTAGGGTTAGGGCTAGGTCATGATGAGGTGGTGAAATGTGGTAGCAGGTTTGGAGATGTGGATTTATTAATTATAAGGTAATTAATAAATAATTTTGCAAGGTTTAGGTGGTGAGGCTAGGTTGCGAAGTGAGATGCGGGGCATGGGGGGTCGTAAGACACAAATTTGGTGTCTACAACTACATTATCCCATCTCTATGAAACTCTAGAGAAAGTTTCTAATTTCTTTACTGAAGATTTCATCTCTCTTCTTGAATGTGAATTTACTAAAGTAGAAGGCCTTGTGGAATCCATAGGGTCTAATTTTTTAGAGAACTTGTATACTGATCAAGAATATGATTTGTGGATCTAAGTCATGTCAGTGGTATATTTATGTATATTCATCTAAATAAGTGACATCCCATAATCACATTTTCAATTTATAGCTCAACATTAAATATCAATAAAATTTGTAAGTGTTTCTTAATAGGTTAATATCCTTTAAAGGAAGTCATTTGAGATTTTTGGGGACTGGTCTTTGCCATATAACCTTCACATTTATCATTGTAATATTATCTTCTTTAAGTGTAATTTGTAGGATTTTTTATAGGAAAGAATCTCTGATCCATTGTATTCATGGCGTGCAATAAAACATAATCTACATTGTGGGTATCATTGAAACCCCACAATACTGAGTTCAAGTCTGGTGGTTACACTCTTGAAAAATAAGAAAACCCAAGGTAAGCATTTGTGCTCGATGCCAATATCATAGGAATAAGAAGTGTAGGGAGGAATTCCGCTGTATCCTCCAACATGTAATTTCTTCCTTGAATATGTGTGAAGAGATATTTGTATGTCCTGGTTTTTTAGGTGATCAGACACCACTATCTGAAGAAGTGTAGGGATACACACCCACTGTAACATCCAAGCCTATAACTACTTCCTAGAATGCTAAGGACTACCATGTCCTATAAAATTTGTTATGTATGGGGTTTGTAGACTAGTCTGATCCCACTCTCTGTATGTAAAAAAATTCCAAGGGTGGAAAGTGCGCTAAGCTAAATCAGTGTAGAATTGTTGTATAGAATGTAAAACCAAAAATGCTACCCCCCTCTTAGGGGGCACATGTAGTGCCACTGCTAGTATAATGAAACCCCAAAAGAGGACCAACTACATGAATTGTACTTTGGAAATATATTGGTAGAAACCAAAGCACACATAAACAAGAAGGCTAGCTAAAGAAAAGTGTTAGTACGAACAAACATTCATGTAGAAGACAATATATAAGCTATGAAAATAGTGTAAAAGCTATGAAGTAAATTAATGTAAACACACAAGAATAAAAGTAAGCTACACAAAACGAGATGTAAATAAAGTTCACCACTCACGATGGTGTAAGACATGTAAGTACGCCATGACCACATACAAACAAACAAGTGTGCATACCAAATAAAGTACAAGGCCCGTAAATAAGAACAAACAATAGAAAAATAATACAACAAACAAGTATGGAATAAAATATCCATACATAACCAATAATGCATATGAAGCACTCGTTAGCATGTTAGAAAGATAATTAGTATGCCCAAATCCTGTATAACTAGTAATGTAAAGTGCTAAGTACAAACTGAAACAATAACACCTGGAAGATATGAATGTGGATGCCCCAAGAGATCAGTGTAGGAAGGGTAGAAGGTGAGCATCCATGATATGTGTAAGAGACTTGTATATGTGATCACAACTAGAAAAGGACGTAAACACACGTGTGGGTGATATAGATAAATTACATATAAGTAATCTAACTAACATGTATAACAAAGTGACCATGAACAAGAAAAAGTAAGAAAGAGTAAAAGTAACCATAAGATGCAGTATGATGTGGATGGATGGAACGAAATGCAAGATTAAATGATACGATCCACGTGCCCCTCAAGTGACTAGAAATGTATGCAGTGAGGTTCATTTAGTTTTCCCCCTGAACACTCAAGAATGAACCATAAATGAGAGTGCGTCATCAGGAAATGGTCGAATAGTGTGTTGGGTCTAACACACTGCGATGAATGTGTATGTGTGATGATATGAGACCTAGAAAAGATGTGTTTGTCAACCCTATAGCTAAGGAATATATGACAACCAAATGAATGAAGGAGTGATGATTTAACCTAAAGTGTATATCAATACTAGATGAATAAAGGGAGTGGTAATTTATCCTAAAGTGTATCCCACTACAAGATGAATAGTAGGGAGAGGTGATGTAGCGTAAACCGTATACCACTACAAGATGAATAGAGTAAGTGACTATTTAGCCTATAGCTTGTGTCACTATACTAAAAATTTCACATGATGAAAGGTTGAATGAGAAACACATGATGAATTTGAGGTCCATTTGATGTGTAAACCCTCAGTAGTTGAGTATGGGATGAGGAATTAAAGCGCGTCACAGGGTAGTGAGTCTAGTGTATAGAAGTGTGTTCAATGAAAATTTGCAAAAGCCATGGATTTGGGGTAACAATCTCTAAAGAAACCCCAAAGGCTTTTAACAGTTTGATCAATGGACCATGTGATAAGAAATGAACAAGGTTTTCTTCTTTGCATAGATTAATTTGAAATAAGCATGCAAACTAAGAAAATGCAGTTAACCTCTATTCTTTGAAAGCTTGAAATAATGAACCTAAGAGGATCGAAGCATTCAGTTATGTGTTTAAGAGAAAGAGATATCCCCATTAATGGCTTTAAGGCCAATGGATCTTCCCTTTTACTCCATGTTAGTGCTATGAAATACAAAATCAAATGCTTTTAGCTCAAATGGAAGAAGATGAAATATAATCTAAAGCCTAAACAAATTTCTATAATCTATGCTAGGAAGAAGAGAGAATTCTTAGGAAATGAGGGAGGGGGTATAGCCCTATTTATATTTTTTGGTTTGGAAGAAATAGGAGATTTGGGTACATGTGGGACTAAAGGCTAAAGTCCAAAAAGCACTTTTAGCAAGTCAAAGTGTGATTTGACTATGTTTAGGGTATTTTAACCTAGGTTAGACTAATTAATCTCTCTTAGAGAGTAATTAGGGTTCTGACAGGATTTCTGAAGGGCTTAATCAATCCAATAAAGTGGATTGATATTGTAGGGAGCTAATAGAAGCAAGCTAGAAGGGAATAAGAAGCTAATGTAGTTAGAATGAGGCTATAACAGCCTGTTTGAATAGTTTATAAGAGAAAAAATGACCAAAAAGGTGTCGTGAGAGGGGAGTTAAATAGGTCTAACTGGCGATGTGCCATCAATTTGTAAAGGGAAGAAGCATTAGTGCACCATTAGAAATAATAGTGTATTGATCAAACTACATGTGTCTACATTTTCCCCTCTTTGAGGTGATGTAAGCTACGTCACTTCAAAGAAAGTAGACAAACGTAAACAAGTATAAATTTTTTTAAAGGGGTAGAAGAAAAATTAATAGGATGAAGGATGATGAATGCCCCCTCAAGTGTCTATGGGGTGATGAAAAATCTTGATCGACGATTGAAAAAGAAACAAATAGAAAGAAAAGTGCTCAGAGAAAACAAGAAACTAGAAGAAAAAGGGATATTGAGCTATCCGCAAATCAATTGCTATCAATACTTAATCATCATAATGCTTAGAATCCTCCTCATGGGTCCTTATTAAAATATGAGCATGTGACATAAGCGTAAAATGACATGAAAAGCCAAGATACAAACAACCGTCCTGTGCTAAAAAAATGATCAACTCCATGCAATATACATGAATGTAATGCAATATGAGAAAAAAGCAAAATCACCTAACAGGGAAATAAGTACAATCACACACACTTAAACCAACAATGTTTAAGATAGTTGCAAAAATATTTTTTTATCGAGATGAAGCGCCAAATGTTTTGATAAACGACAAGGGTGAAGAAAGGTGCCCCAAGCAAGGTGTATTATGGAAGGGGAAAGATGGAGGAGACATGGGTCCCTCGAAAAAGCAATGTGCACGACGAAAACAATACCAGGAAACTAATGGTGCCCCAGAGTATAGACAAAGTAAGCAACATAGCTTGTGTAGGTGATTGAAAATTTTGGTGATGCATGAGTCATTATTTCGACACATTTGAAAATGTTAGCAAGATCCGAGGATGAGTGTCATGCGAGAGACATAGATTTTAGCCGTAGATGATCGGTATCTTAACCAATTTTGAGGCATTTTCAAAAAATTTCAATGTTTTTTGACTGTTTTGAAATATTTTTCTAATTTTTTGAGATTTTTTGATCGGTCATAAGAATTTCAAAAGATCTAAGATCTTCTAAAAGTAAATGTGCAAGGGTGATAGTGGGAAGGCTAAGGCTGTCTAAAGAGCCAGGATATATTCCCACAAGAAGAAAAACGGGTCGAGAATAATTTATTTAAAATAAATTAATAAGTAATTATCATGAACGGGGGAAAATAGATGAAAAAGAGAGGAAAAGGTGAGAGAAAAGACACCTGAAAGGTTCGTAAATTATCCCAATGTGACATGGAGAAGTGACTCGTTGGATGACACGAATTGCCCCAACATGTGAAAATTAGTAAAAATAATTTCATTTTAATATCAAAAATAATTATCATAGCGGATAGAAGAAGGTTAGAATGATGATGGCAGAGAAAACACGCCTTAGGGGCATCAGCGATGGGTTAATATACCCACCCAGAGTTGGTAAAAACAATCACGACCAATTCATTTCTACCAGAGCTCTTTGCAAATTTTTACCGTGAGTGAGAGTGATAGCTCTGGAGTGAGATGGTGGGAATACTGAGGAGGACAAGAAGTGCACGGATCACATCCGAGAGTACATGACGGGACCTAGCTAGATGGACCCTTTCATGAGTGGCCTAAACCCCCTATTAATTATGCATTTATTTCCCTTTTTAGGGATTTATCTAGGGTAGGTAGGATGGAAATTGATCACATGCGCGTGGGCATATGCATCAGTTTGATGGGTACGCACACGCACATGTGTCAAAATAGACATGGATGTGCATGCGTATTCATACTAGATAGGGACAGGGATGCGTACGTGTACCTGTCAAAAGTTAGATATGTGCATGTGTACCTGTCAAAAAGGCAGATTCACGCATGCATATCTGTCGAAAAAGAGATTAGTGCCCCAGGGGCACGTATGCATTGGATGGAGGAAAAATAGACATGCACATGTGTGCATTAAACATTAGGTGTGTAAGCATCATACTAGGCACGTAGGCATCCTATGTGGCTTGTAGCCAAGAGGAAAATAGACTAGGGGTGTACATGCATTGGTAGGGACGCGTATGCGCAAAAAGGGGCACGCATGTGTCAAAAGAGGTGTGAACAAATCCTGGTTAGTAAAATAACCAAGTATAGAAAAATTTAGATAAGAGTAGATTAGAAGAAAGGAATAATTAGTAAGTTAGATGATTTAAAGAATTTTTTTTCCTTAGAAAAATATATAGAAATAGGTAAGTGCCTAACACTTGCATTGATTTTGCAGTGTGTGTTACCCATTCTTCAGACTCGCGAGTGCCTAGGTTGGTTAGTTTTGATAGAGGCACAATTTGATGATGATGATAGAGCCTCTTATACGTGACGGGACTGACTCATGTGGCCGAGATGCCACAGATTACATTAGACCATGGCCTTTTGAAAGCCATAGCAGAGCGATGGCACAACGAGAGTTGGTTCTTTCACCTCCCAACCGGGGATATTACCATTACCTTGGAGGATGTATGGTGCATCATGTAGGTCCCGATTCAGGGAAAACTTATTGAGACTACGAGCCGCTAGACTAACATTCAGCTATATATTGTAGATTTATTTGGCATCCCCACAATACCATGGTACGGGAGGTCTATCAAATTATCACGATGTATTGATGATCTAGAGTTAGATCGAGTAGTGGTCTATATGATGGCCTTTGTCTGTGGAGTTTTTCTCCTTGACAAGACTGGTGCTTCATTTCCACTCGATCTCCTTGGAGTGATACGCGGCTTGGTGGAGGGAGATACCTACTGCTGGGGTCAGTGCATTTTAATGCACTTATACTGGGACCTTCATTTGATCACTTACTACTGTCAGAAGACGGTAGGGCCAGCCTGTTTGCTACAAATTTGGGCATGGGACCACATTGTTATTGTTTGCCCCTTAGGTGTTCTGAGAGTTCCGGCTCCCGACAAGCCTTCTACGATGGGTTGGGTCCCGGCAGGGGACGATGTGTGACCATTTATGGGAGTTACATACCACTACCAGCATGAGTTGGATGAGTTTTGGTAGGCTTCCATTGTATGGAGGCCTTATAGACATTTCCAGTGGCCAGAGGATGGTTTAGAGCTTAGCACTACTACCATTGAGCATTTTATCTTGGGAAGCTATAGCTATATGCGGGAGTTATACAGAGTAGATCAGTGCTAGAGGTAGTTTGGCCTTACCCAGGATGTTCATGGGCCAGATAGATGGTATGCTCGTAGAGCTAGAGAGAATTTTGATATGGGTCCATAGATTGTGCGTGACAGAGCACTAGCCAGTTTTCAACAGGTGGTCCCTGTTATGTGGGTACCATTGCGGAAGATTAGAGATCCAGGCACTATGCCGGAGTATGGGCCATGGTACAACGGTGTGCTCCTGAGTCGTTTGAGTATTCCTAGAGTGGCGTATGATGTCGACGTGAGACCTCCTCCAGTGGGGCCTCCTAGCAGTGGCAAGGGTGGAGCTGATAGTGACGATGATGATGGTGATGAGGGTGGGCCCGATGTGCACCAACATGTTAGAGGTAGGGGACAGGGTCTCATACCACAACAGCCATAGGGACAGGGCCTCAAGCTTAGGCTGAGACATGTATACAGGGTAGTGGATATAGAGTTTCCCCCAGTGGGAATTCCAATGGGGATATATACCCCTCTTCAACAGGTACTTCTAGAACAAGGGCCACCACTTGATATTCCAAAGAGTAGCAGCGTTAGGGAGCAATGGGCTGCTCTTTAGTAGCAGTTATAGGTGGCTATTATAGTATAGTTACATGTGGCTAGTGAGAGAGACATACCTAGGGCATAGGTACAGGCCCTCACAACAGAGTGAGAACAGGAACTCGTCCAGGTGTAGATTTTTTTAGCAGAGAGGGATCAAGCTAGGGCATAGGCTACCTAGTGCAGTGATAGTGCTTCATGGCAGAGTCAGATGTGAGAGATGGCTACACATGGTGCTTAGATGTTGAGCCTCCTACACCAGTCCTAGACTTAGGTGTAGATGGTTGTGGCGCAAAGGGACCATGCACATGCACAGTCACAGGGCTATATTACACAGAGGGATCAGGCACACGAGCCCAGGTGTAGGTTATTACCACAGACAGAAGATCAAGAGGCTGCTACCTTGAGATAGGCTCAGGACAATATTGGTCAGTTGATAGGCCAGTGAGATGCCACCCTACAAGTAACTCTCACTTCTGGAGATGTAGATTTGATACGAGATGCAATGAGATCTGGTGGTGAGGCTTTGTACAATAGGACTGCCTACTTCAGGGCAGTTCTTGCAGATTAGTGAGTAGTATCATTCCAGCAGTCAGAGGCTAGTGTGATAGGCTCTAGGTAACAGAGATCAAGACACTCAGCGAGATCTATGAGGTAGCCTATGCCAGAGTAGCCATAGGGATAGGGGCCATCTAGATAGTTTGGTGGTACCCCTGGTGTAGGTCCATCACAACCACCATTATTCTATTAACCAGGTGATAGACCCGGGAGCCCCTGGTGAGGGAGAGAGTTGTGGTTGAGCTCTATATTATTTTTTATATAGATATCTTATATACATGCCTCTTATGAAGGTTGATTTTGATGTATAGCTGTGTATACCATTATTTTGATGATGCCTCGTGATGAAGGATCGATTATTTTTGATGCATGCCCCTTTTTGATGGCATATTGTATCGATGATGTATTATTTTGAGTACTAACCTAGATAGTTATACATGTATATATGGAAATTTTGATGTATCCTACTATGATGGATTTATGATGTATGATTTATTCTTTCCTTTATGTATGTGGCATACCTTAGATTCAGAAATGTGTATATTTCATGCTTTCATTTTTGATGATGTATTTGTAGATAGCACCACATGTTTTGGATTCATGATTTGTTTCTGAGTTTGTATTCTAGCACTTGGGATAATACTAGATGATATTGGTGTGGGGGGGATAGATTTACCCCTCTTGCCACCATTGATGATGATATAGATGATATTGGCTAATGGGGAGGGATGATTTGTGATTATGTGCAACCCCTCTTGCCCCCATTGATGATATGATATGTGATGATTAGCTTAGCATACATGCATGATGTAATACTTAGCATTTTTGTATATATATGATGTAGTGAATGATGTTAGAAATGTGATGAAATGATAGATGATAGATGTGATAACAAACAACTGTGCAAAATACACACAAGCAAATAGTTAACAAAACTAAACAAATATACACATACAAACAACAAAACAAACTACAACTAAACAAACACATGCAAAATTCTTAACAAGAGATTAAAATGAGATCTAATCTAAGCAAGTAAAAATGAACTTCAAATAGACGCACATAACAAATAAATAAGCCTACAAAAATTGTTTACAAGCATGAGAGTTCCTAAATTTATGTAATGCAATACATAATTTAAATCAAACAAGATTCAAAATCAGATAAGAAAACGATCCATTTAAAGAACCAACAATTCAATAGACTAAGTACATCAAAACTATACAAACCAACAACTAAAAGTAATTACATCACTACTCTATTTTTGCGGGACAGCATTGACATATTTTCTAATGTTTTTGGGTTGCAATTAAAGCATTACTTTGTTTTTGAAAAGATAAGTTTTTGCAGCTATCTAAAACTATTTTTCACAACTAATTGTTGTCTAGGTTTCCCTAAGATAACATTCGTGAGATGAATGTAGCTTTATCCCTAAAAAGGAAAATTTTCTAGATGTTTAGATTTTTGTGTATCATTTTCCAAGTGTTTTTGTGTTTTCCAAGGTCATGTTTTGAAAGCAATGTACAAGAACAAAGAAGCGTGGATGCCCCTAGCGTGATGTGGGAATATAAAAAAGGCAGAATGTCATGCATGTATGTGCGAGAAGGTGGAAACGGTAATTTCATACTCAATATTAGATGGGAGCATACATAGGTAATGTCCTCCGTGCAAATATAAGAGAAAACAAACTAGATCATGGTAAGGCAAAGGTGGTCCTAGTAGGGTTCCTAGACCTAGCAGTCGTATCTAAAACGTGGTAACGATCACCCATCCTTTTGTAAGAGTAACTTGTGTCCAATGAATCTTCCATGAGCAGTAAAAATTGGTTTTCACTCAAATACTTTCCCACTATGACACAATTGCGTGGTTTTCACATGAGGACAACCTGATTTTTCTTTACTATTTTTCTCATTTTTCTATTTCATTTCTTCCTTGCATTTTTCAATTTTTTAGTTCTTATTTGATATTCTCGTCATGCCTAAGCATAGAATCTCTTTAGGTGCATGGAAATCATAGGTTCCAGAAGCTCTTCACTATCTGAATATGTAAGATTGTAGGCTTCTGATCCATATTTTACAATTACAACATAAGGGCCTAACTAGTTAGCCTCGAACTTTCCTTTCTTTTCTCTATCTTTGACGGTGTTCTTCGTGAATTATTCGAGCACCAAATCTCCTATATATAATTCACTGATGAATGATGCATTTGCCCATATCCTCTGGAAACTTTCACATCTGATACCTGACTTTTAGGTGATTAAGAGATGTGATACATTTTTCATCTAATATTTCTAACTCTGCTAGGCAAGTAATTTCTTAGTTCTTCATCTTTATCAAGATAGTCTCTTTCTCATGGACTAGAAGCTCCACTTCCTAAGGTATGATGGCATTTAGTGCCATAGACAAGTGAATATGGGGTCTGCACCAATAGGAGTGTGGATGGAGATACGAATGGCCCAGAGGGTGGGATGTATCTGCAGATGCCGATTATGGCCGGTTTACTAACCATTTTCTCCATAATCCGTAAAAGGGTCTTATTAGTGGCTTATGCCTGATTCCATTACCTTGAGGGTAATAAGGGGTAGACCACTTAAGCTATATGGAAGTGTTGACACAATGTTTTAACAGTTTTATTTTTGAAGGATTTACCATTATCAATGACAATGGCTGAGGGGATTCCGTGAACATATGAGATGGTTCATGATGAATTTTGAAATCTATGCTCGATGACATAGGCTTCTGATCCATATTTTACAATTATTAAGGGTGTTATTGAACTTTTCTAATTCTTTTCTCTGTCTTTAACAGTGTTCTTCAATGTTTTATTTGAGCACTAATCTCCTGTATCAAATTCTTGATGAATGATGCATTTGTTATATCCTCTGGAAACTCTATTCTGGTAGACGATTTAGGTTTGAGAGCTGTGATACACCTTTCATCTAATATTTCTAACTCTGTTAGGTGAGTAACTCTGTAGTCTTCTCCTTTATCAAGATAGTCTCTGAGAGATCATTCTTAGATCTATGGATAGAGGTGGTCCTAGTAGGGTTCCTAGACCTATGGCTTCCAACTTTACCAAAAGGTTCGTATCTAAAAAGTGGTTAATGGATTACCCATCCTTCCATAAGAGTAACTTGTGTCTCCATGAATCTTCCTTGAGTGCCAAAAACTAGTTTTCACTCAAAGACCTACCCCCATTGCCACAATTGCATGGTTTTACATGAGGAGACCTACTTTTTTTTACTATTTTCTCATTTTTCCATTTTTTTGCTTTTTTTTTCTTTGATTTACCAATTTCTTATTTGATAATTCTCGTCATGCTTAATGTAGAACTGACATAAGAGATGGTTCATAGGTTCTGAAGCTCTTCACCATCTGAATATGCAAGTTTGTAGGCCCTGATCCATATTTTTGCAATTACAACATAAGGACCTAACCAGTTAGCCTCAAAACTTTCCTTTCTTTTCTCTGTCTTTGATGGTGTTCTTCTGATTTTCTTTGAGAACTAGATCTCCTACATCAAATTCCCTGATGAATGATGCATTTTTATATCCTCAATTGGATTCCATGGACACTCTGTTCTGATAGACTTTTAGGTGATTGAGTGCTCTGATATGCCTTTCATCTAATAGTTCTAACTCTGCTAGGTGAGCAACTCTGTAGTCTTCATCTTTATCAAGATAGTCTCTAAGAGATATTCTCAGGGAGGGAAGCTCCACTTCCAAAGGTATGATGGCTTCAGTGCCATAGACAAGTGAATATGGGGTCGCACCAGTAGGAGTGCAGATGGAAGTACGATAGGCCCAGAGGGTGGGATGTATCTGCAGATGCCAATTACGGCCGGTTTTACTGACCATTTTCTCCATAATCCATACAAGGGTCTTATTGGTGGCTTCTTCCTGTCCATTACCTTGAGGGTAATAAGGGGTAGACCACTTAAGTTGGATATGGAAGCGTTGACACAATGTTTTAACCATTTTATTTTTGAAGGATTTACCATTATCAGTGACAATGGCTGAGGGGATCCTGTAACGGCATATGAGATGGTTCATGATGAATTTTGAAATCTGTGCACACCGGTGACATAGGTAAGAGGGACAACCTCTACCCATTTGGTAAAGTATTGGTGGCAGTGATGATGTGAGTATGACCATCTGATGAAGAAGGATGGAGCTTCCCTATGAGATCCAGGCCCCATTTAGAGAATGGCCAAGGCGTTGCAATAGGCTGTAAGGCTTGTGCTAGCGCATGTATTAAATTTCCATATTTTTGGCATAGTTCACACTTCTTTACGAAGTTGCAACAATCAGATTCCATGGTAGGCCAATAATAGCCTACTCTCAATAGATTTTTAGCTAAGACCATGCCACTAGTATGTGCTCCACAAATACCACTATGTACTTCCTTAATTGTGTGGATAGAATCAACAACATCCAAATAGCGAAGCAGATTCCCATCATAGCCACGATGATAAAGGGTGCCTCCTAGGAGGGTATAATGGGCTATGCGGTGAATAAGGGCTTTCTTTTCAGAATGGGTGATGTCAGGGGGAAGAGTGCCATCTTGTAGGTATTGGAAGATAGGGTCGTACCAAGGGGATAAAGGACCAACAACTTCACATGCCAAACATGACTCTGGCATATCATATGCAGGTACCTGTAAATGTTCCATGAAGAAAGGCATCTTGCTTTCTTCAGGTGCTATGTGTAAGAGAGACCCAATAGTAGCCATAGCATCCATGGATCTATTATGTGACCTTGGTTTTTGTTCAAATATGACTTGTGTGAAATATTCCTTCAAAGTTTCAACCATTTTCTTATACGGAATAAGCTTCTCATCTTTAACCTTGTACTCATCATTAACCTATTTTATGATAAGTTGAGAGTCCCCAATGACTCGCAGTTGTCTGATGTTCCATGTAATAGCTAGCTTGAGGCCAGTGATGAGTGCTTCGTACTCTGTAATGTTATTTGTACATGGGAATCCCAACCAGAATGCTCGTGGTATGACATCGCCTGTTGGAGTGATGAGCACCACTCCTGCTCCAGATCCATGGAAGGTAAAAGATCCATCAAAATGAACCTGCCATTCTATGGATTCCTCAATATACATCATAGATGCATCTGGTAAATCTAAGCATAAAGGTTCCATTCCTGGGAGAGGAGCTTCTGCCAACTGATCAGCCAGTACCTGTCCTTTTAAAGACTTCTGATTCACAAACTCGATATCAAATTCACTCAGGAGAATGATCCAATTAGCCATTCGGCCTGTGAGGGTGGGTTTGGATAAAAGGTACTTGAGAGGGTCAACTTTAGATATGAGCTTGGTTTTATTATTTAGGAGATAATGGTGAAGCTTTTGAAATGTGAAGACAACGCTAAGCAGGCCTTTTCTATTTGGGGATAATTCAACTCGTATGCGATCAAGGTGTGGCTAAGATAGTAAACTACTCTCTCTTTATGGGCTAAGTCATATTGGGCAAGTAATGCACCAATGGAAAACTGGGTAGTGGAAATGTATAAGAGGAGAGGTTCACCGGGGGTAGGTGGCATTAGTACAGGTGGGCTGGACAAGTACTGTTTGAGTAGCGCAAAGGCTTTCTGACAGTCAGGTCCCCAATTGAATGTGACATCTTTCTTGAGCAAATGAGTAAAGGGGTGGCACTTATCCGCAAGTTGTGAAATAAAGTGACGGATTGCCTGAATCTTTCCTTGTAGACTCCTTAGCTGCTTGAGAGTGGTAGGTGGTGGCATTTCTGTGATAGTTGTAACCTTTGCAGGATCCACTTCAATCCCTCTTTGTGAGACAATGAACCCTAGGAGTTTTCCTGATAAAACACTGAAGACACATTTCTTAGGGTTCAAATGAACCTTATAGTCTCTTAGATGCTGAAAGATATGCCTCAACACTTCAGGGTGTTCTTTTCTACTTTTGGATTTTGCTAGGATATCATCAACATAATCCTCCATGATGTCACTTATCATATCATGGAAAATAACTGTCATGGCCCGCTGATAAGTAGCCCCAGCATTCTTAAGCCCGAAGGGCATGACTTTGTAGCAAAATGTTCCCCAAGGGGTGATGAATGTTGTCTTATGTTGATCTTCTTCTGTAATTCGTATCTGGTTATAACCTGAAAAACCATCCATCAAGGACAACATTTCATAACCAGTTGTTGAATCGACTATCATGTCGATGTTAGGTAGGGGAAAATCATCTTTTGGACATGCTTTGTTGATGTCATGGAAATCCGTGTAGATCCTTATGCCAACAGGTTTTTTCTGTACTGGGACTATGTTAGAGATCCATTCTGAATAGTCAATAGGTTTAATGAAATCAACAGCTAACAACTTTTCTAATTCTTCTTTGACTAAAGAGTGCCACCTTAGGATGCATCTTTCTCAACTTTTGATTTATTGGTTTGGCATCTGGGTGCACAATGAGGTTACACACAACTAGCTCTGGGTTCAAACTAGGCATATCTACATATGTCCATGTGAATATGTCCACGTATTCTTTTAAGAGCTCTACAAAGGTCTTTTGTTCCTGAGCTGAGAGTGAAGCTCCCAACTTGACTATTCTAGGTTGCTCCTCTGAGCCAATGTTGACGTTGATTGTTTCCTCAATAAGCATTTTAGAAGCATCTTCCATCCACGTAGGATCAGGGGGAAGAGTAAGATCGACCTCCTATGGTAGTTCATGATCATCTTTGAATGGATAAATCACTTCATCTTTAGACTCTTCATTCTGTTTTTCTATGAGTTTATCAAAGAGTCTGTCACTATGGGATTTCCGTTGAGCCTTCTTGCTTGGTTTCTCAGAAGTAGGTGTACTTTTATTTACAGCCTTTTTATTCAACCATCCACACATCTCTGCTTCTTCCCTGAAGTAGGCACAGGTGTCTAGTTGAATCTTAAATCCTTTCTTGTGGTCTCCAGCCAGAATAAAGTCCCTGAGTCCCATGAACTCTACAAATGCCTCATCATTTTCAAAGAAATCCTAGGGGCACGTGAAGTTGTTGATCCCAATCTATAAGTTCAGGATATACAAGGGCTACTGGATATTTATCTAGGGGGATGGATTCAGATAAGGTAAGGACCGAAGAATCTGGGAATAGGTTCGTGGAGGCAAGATCCTCATAAAGGCTACATTGGGAATCTGTGTCACTATCAGAATGAGATGAAACATCCTCATGTTCAGAAGAGGTGGCGTCATTCTCAGAAGGTAGAGCATCATGGGGCCTTATTCCAAGGCCATGTTTATCAGTTTTAAAATGAGGGATAGGGATAGGCTCCAACCGGCCTTGTGCATTAATGCCACATCCAAACCCACTATAGCCCATGACAAACATCATGCGGGGACCTTTGATGTACTGAGGTGCTTGATTGCATGAAGCCATGGTGCCTTCTGGCACTCTACTGGTAGGGTCTTCTAACATTTTCTCCTCAGATAGGAGACCACTATGGACAAATTTTTCCAATGGTTTAGGACATTGCTCGCGGGTGCTCTTGAACTGAAAATAAGGCTTACCCCTTGTCCTGGGGGATACTGATAAGTCTGATATCAACAGAGCCTGCTCAAGAGTGAATGGCTTACTTGGGCCATATTTTGCTGATGTTGCCTCCCATGAAGCAAATGGATTGACCAATGAGGGAAAATCTTGATTGAAAGGTGTGAGGGACTCTGAATCTATTCGGTTTTTTATAGCCTCCATTTGTAGAGGGACAACAACATCTGCAGAAGGGCATTCATAAGCAGGCACGAGAAAAACTGTGCAATGCCCTACAATGTGTGAATGGTTCTGGGTCACCCAAAATGGTAACCACCTGCCCTTCATGACATAACTTGATGCACTGATGAAAATTTGATGGAATAGCTTGCATGGCATGGATCCATGGGCATCCCAAGAGCATGTTGTATGGAAGGTCCAAGTCAAGGACATGAAACGTTGTGTCATGACATGTTGGTCCTACCTCCATGGGAACCACTATAGTCCCTGCTGACTCTCTTTCTTCATTGTCATATGCTGTGATTGTGATAGTCTTAGCACCCAGCTCTATTTCTGAATGGCCTAGCTACTTTACCAGCTTCAAGGTGCAAATATTCAGACCAGATCCCCCATCTACAAGTACTCTTTTGATTTTACGATGGGTAACCACCACTTCGAGATACAATGGTAAGTTATGCTCTGGGTTGTTATGTGGGATTACAGTATGATCAAAAGTAATATGATCATTGGTGTCTAAGCGTGCAATCATGGCTTGAAGGTTCGTGGGGTCTACCTCTGTGGAAACCCCTGAATTTTGCAAAGTTTTGTACAGTATGTTCTTATGGGCATTAGAGATCTTGAGGAGATCGAGAATAGATATCTTAGTAGGTGTTTTCTCTAATTACTCTATTAAATTATACTGACCTTCCTGAGGGATAGGCATAGGATCTGGTATGATTAAGCGGGCACATCTTGTCCCGACTGCGCAACTCTTTTCTAAAATCTGAATGGTGTTGATTTGTTCATTAGATGAGTTAATACATCCAATGAGGGAATCATAAGGACTATCATTTGTAGGGTACACATAGGCAGCAGTCCTATAGTTGTTGGAAGTCTTCCCTTGATTTGTTTTCTTTTTCTTTTTATCTGCATGGTTAGGAAAAGGTTCCTTGTAAATACCCATTTTTTCATTTAAACTTTTACCAGTCTTAGGGGGAGACTCCACAACAATCTTCCCTTCCTCTATGAGGTCTTGGATATAATGGCGCAATCTCAAACATCTATCCATTTTGTGTCCTTTAACATGGTGGAAGTCACAATATTCATGATCTTTGAACCAAACCAGTTTTGGAGCATCTTCCGGATATGGTACTGTTGTAGTTGGATATTCTACCATTTTTGCGTCATCTAATTGTTTTAGGATGGTAGATAAGGATTCTGTCAAGGATGTGAACGTACGTTTTGTAGGTGCTTTGGGACGAGGTCCTTGCGAAAGCTTTAAGAGTGGGCCTGTCTGTACGGCTTGGACTCTCTTGGAGTCTGTAATGCCATCACCAACAACATGTTTATTCTTATTGAAGAATTTAGGTTTGTCTGTGGATTTGGCTTCATGTTTGTTTTTAGTAACAGGTTTAAGCGTTCCCTTGGCAATGAGGGCTTTCTCAATTTGACTACCTTTCTCTATGACTTCTTCGAAGTTTGAGCCACAATGCATTTGCAAGTGAAAGGCTATTTCTGGGTTTAAGTTAGGAACAAATATGCTCACTAACTATTTTTCTGGTAAGGCACAAGGAAAGTGACTAGCTAACCCATGCCATCATTGTAAAAATCCTGCAAATGTCTCATTGGGTTTTTGTTTTGTGTTACATAGATCGTTCATTGTGATGTCACTCTCCATATTATAGGAGTAATGCCTTACAAATTTCTCTGCTAATGCATGGGCCATGTTGTAATGGAGCCCTTGGGTATGCTATAGAACCATTCCAATCCCACGGCTCCTAGGCTGCGAGGAAAAAGTCGTATTAAGAAATTATCGCTATATGCGACCTCTTGGCAAGCCATGTAAAAGTCTTTTATATGATCACGAGGATCACTTTTGCACTTATACTTATCAAACTTGGGAATGGTAAAGTGTTTTGGGAAAGGTTGTTGTAACATGTCCTTATCAAAGGGGTAAGGACATAGTTCTTCATACGAATATTTTCTATTTTGGCCTACATTTCCCTGTTGTAATGTAGTAAGCGTATCTTTCATAGATTTCAATTCATCCTGAATGAGTTGCTCTTTAGTAGGTGATATTGACCTTTGAGCCTGAGTTGCCTTAAAGGTATAGTCTGTATGTGGATCAAATTGAAACTCGTTAAGTTTGTTTTTGTCTTTGTCTTTGTATATGTTTTTTCTTGAAGAGCCTAGGTTTGCTAGTTTCTGACTCAACTTCAAGATCTATTTTTGGAGGATCTCCTCCTCAACTAGGGGGTCCTCTTCTTCATCAAATTTTGGAGGAGGGGAAGCTTTCCGCTCAGTTTTCACTTTACGTGAAGCTTTATAGTGAGGTTTTCATGATGGTTCACCTTCGACAGTGGCCTTATGTTTCCCAGAAGTGGAAGCATACCCCACATCAAAAGGATTATCTGTGTCTAAGATGAATCTTCACTCTCCTAAGGTTAGGTTTAATGACCTTTGTTTCTTCTTTGTGCTCATGTGGAAGTTTAGCTCCTAATGCTAAGACTCTTGTGAGTACTTGATCTTTATTATAATATAGGAGTTCATCAAATCTACTTAGGTCTAACCTTTGTTGTTCTCCGGAAGAGTCTGACTCTTCTCCACTATGATCAATTAATGTCTCCTGTATCTTTGACTTGAGAAAAGAGTGGTCCTAAATTGTGACCACTAAATGGGAAGGTGTCGAAAGGGTTTTCTCCTATATCATGCTCATTTGATTTGGCTGCCATTTTTATGATTTTAGGCATTACTAGCAGACGTTTGTATGTAGCTAGTGTAACCCCTAAGTGTATGGTTTTCTGTAAGCCATTCAAGGTGATGTTGGAATTATACTACAGTGTATCCTAGATGTAGTGTTATGCAATTGTCTTTATCAAGGAACACTCATATGCACACCTAAATGTTATGATCACTCAATTTTTGTTACCAAGCCTATGCCCTAAAAACAGATAGTGACAATGATGTATCAATATGTAAGTCAAGTTAGAACCCCAACAAGGTCTAAGCACTGATGTGATGTTGTCGCAGTCCCTCGACAAGGTATACCTAAAACTAGTTTGAATGCCGATGAAAGCCAAACCTTCTGAAAAATGGAAGTCGTGAATAGATATAGCGTAATAACGTCACCGTGATACATTAACTGAGAAAGCAAGGTGTTAGTACCATGACAACTTTATTATGATATATATAAGGTGTTATCAACACTTTTCAAGAAGACTTAGATGACGTCGAAACTGAAACCAAGTGATAAGTATAACAAGGATTTTTTAATCATGTGAGCAGTGTAACTGTGCAATAAGGGGACTTATACCATCTTCTCACAAAATGAGAATACGATGTAAGTACCGAGATTGTGCGTCTAGGATGTGAACAAAACTATCAACTCAAGAAGAGACAAAAGATGAACCGAACACACAGTGGTGAAGATGATCTTGAAATCAAGATGGAAGGACTTTTATCAAAGATATGAAAAGTGTACCTGCACACTTTAGATGTTTAACAACCCAGCCACAAACATGGATGGGTGTAAACGGACAAAAAAGTGATGAGTACTATCTCTGATAAAAACACGCAATGTATGCACCTTTCTCACCCCAAACAATGGGTGGTGAGAATGCAAGGGTATTGATCAAAAGATGGAAACAAACCAAGCGCCACTTAGGCAGAGCTTCGCCTCATCCGAAGACAAGAATAAAACTAAGAAAAAGTGGGATGTAGTTTAGTTTCGTGATGAAAGACACTCAGATCAAACTCAAAAGGGTTATTTGCCTTGTTCGAAAAACAAGGTTCAAATTCCAGATGAGTTGTCACTTCATGATGGCTTGATGCAACAAGGACTAGTAAAGTGGGCTCCAAGAAAAAATGGCCTCCTTAATAAGTTCTCTCAACTAGGTGTTACAAAGTTGTCTAAGAGTGAGGCATAATTATCCAAAAAGTCACACTTGACTATTTGGGAGTATCTTGCTCTTTGCCCCCTTCAAGTACAGTGGGCACTAAATGCATCCATGTGTACTTTTGCCAGGGTCACGATACGGAACAACTTTGTAACTCTATCTCACAAGGAAAACTAGTCAAGTGGGTAAGTTGAGCACTTCTTGTTTCATCCACGAGGTTACACAGCAGTGGATTACTTTAGGGTTCCTGGAACCACCCCCATTGTTGTAGCTTAAGGTGTTATGCCAAAGGGGTTATGTTCCAATTGAACGGATAGGGATGTACCCTTTTCCGAAACCTACAATACAATGTTTTGAATATGGTGTGTTTTTTATCTTGCTTAACTTAATGTGGATTTTAAGTAGCACACCATTTGGCAAACCTGTAAGAACATGTGTATTAGAAGTTTTGTTTTTGTTTTTTTCTACACAGTTGTAGGGAGATCACATTGTGAAAACACTGTAGGAGCCACGGATCGTTCTTGGGACAGTTTCTGCTATTTTTCAGAGTTCTTGGGACATTTATCAGCTCATTTGCAGGTTTGTGATTCATTATTGGTTGTTTGTAAGAGTTATTGTACTTACATTTCAATATTATTAATGGATCAGTTCAATTTGAACCCGGGGACGTAGGAATTTTTGAACCCCATAAACAATCTTGTTTGTTATCTGAATGTTTTCAGTTTTCTGATTATTTATTTGCTACAAAGTTTTCCGCACTTCTATGGATGCATAATAATCAAAATTTAATCAATTTTTGGAGTCAAGAATACTTAAAATTGGTTAAGAAAATCACGATCTTTGGAAACTTTTAAAAGTGAAAAAAATACAACACTCGTTTTTAGATCAAGTTTGGTATCAGAGCTGTTAGATTTCCGGATTAGCTTCTAATTGTGTTTGAAAATTTGGCTTCAATTTCTTTATTGATTTCACTTTTTCAGTGTGCAGACATTTTGGGGCTTGTTAATCTTGTTTCGCAGTGTGAAGTTTTGGAAGTACAGGTTATGTTTGCAGGAACCAGGAATCATGGGCAAGTCATCCAAACAGGAGCAATTGGATGAGCTTGAAGCCATAAACCACCAACTCCAAGAAGAAAGTTCTTTCTTGAGAGATAAATTTTATTCCTTGGAAGAGGAAATAATGCAGTTAAAATCTGAGCCACAATCCTCTATAACCAAGAAAGAGGAGTATGTCAACAAGATGCTTGAAGAGAGCAAGAAGTTGATGGGCTTTTTTAAAGAGTTGCAAGAAGAAATACAGACCAAGGATGCCCTCTTGGAAAAGATGCAACAAGGTGAACATAAGAAGGAAATGCCTTCCAAAGTAGATGACGGTACTATGACATAAGAATGCATTGTAATTTGTTCACATTTTAATTCTTCTTCTCATTTAGTTTCAGATATTCCTTTGGGTCAGTTTGAAAAACATACTAAGGGAATTGGGTCTAAGCTAATGGTTAAGATGGGATTTAACAGAAAGGGCCTTGGTAAAAATGGACAAGGTGATGCTAACCCAGTACAGGTAGAGGATCAGCCTTGGTTTGCAGGTTTGGGTTATTCTAGTGGGAAAATGGAAATTGAAGAAAGTTCCAAAGCAACTGAAGGAAGATAAGCTTCCAACAGCCAAGGATCTATGTCACTAGAATTGTAGGATTCCACCATCAAGAGGAACAATGAAAGGTGTAAGAAAACAGGCAAAAGAGGTAATCAGATTCCACCTCCTTCCACTTACACTAAAAAGAGCACTAAGGGAAAAACAAATCCTAAAATTTTTAATACACTCTTTCAGTTGGAACAATATAGATTTGGTAGGCAGAAATATGCTTTCCCTTGCACATTTTGTGAAGGTACTAATCATTCTATTGCATATTGTTAGAAGAGGAAAAAATTGATTAAGAAGTTAATGCCTTTTGTGAATGATAAGGCAGGTGCTAAAGACCAATCTCACCAAGGAAAGGTGAGAAATGACAAGAATGTTACCTCTCTTACACAGGGGAATCATTCTCGTAGACAGAGTTATGAGAATGGTAAAATGGGTAAGACTCCTAAAAATAGGGAAGTTAAATTTTGTTCCCATTGTAATAGGAATGGTCATGATGTTAAGGTTTGCTGGTTTGTTTCTAAACAACAAAATTGGAAAGTTGTTAAAAAGAACAATATTGTAAAACCAACAGTGCTAAACCTAACTAAAACTCATTTTGGTATTGAGAAGGTAAAACAACCAAAATAGATAAACCCAAGTGATTGGTTGGGAAAAACACTCCTCAACTTTATATTTGCACTACAGTAAATTGTTGATAGTAGGCAAGCAAAATGTTTTTCAGAGCTATATTTTAGGGATTCTTGTTGATTGATAAGGATTTGTTCCTAAGTTGATATTTAAGCTTTGAAAATGAATGGAAACAACTGAAGAGAAGATTTGAGTGATAGGTTCATCATACTCATGTTTTGTTTTCTCATATTGGTTGGTAGTTCCATTGTTGAAAACACTATTTAGGGATAGGTATCAGTAGCATGTCTAAATTTGAAACTTGCCATTGTAATCAGCATAATCATAGTGTCAGTTGAACACTAGCTTCTATTATAGATGGGTGTTATTATCTGAGTTATTATTTGTGATGGCGATATAGTGTTTTGGCATATTCATGTTGATTCAGTTATTGACTATAGCTATTTTTGGGTGTTGATAGTCTATTATATTTTGATAGTGAATATTTGCAGTTGTTACAGTTTCAGATGGGCAGTGGGCACTAGCCTAATTTTGGGCAGTTTAGATGTCTTGTATACTGATCTGTGTTATGGAATTGTAATTTTTGGGTAATCAGCCATATCACAAAGTGACAGTTGAACACTAGCTTTCTGTAATAGAATGGGTGTTATTATTTGGTCAATAATTTGTGATGGCATTACAGTGGGGCATGACAGTTCACAGTTTTGCATAGAGTTGACAGGGTTGCAGCGTTTCAGTTGAACACTAGCTTAATTGGGTGTTATTATCTGATCGGTTATGTGACTAGCTAATCAACTATTTGCATTTATTTAACCTATAATGTTATTTTGGGTTCTTGTATGTGTTTGTGCAATGCAAGAAGAGATAGCATGTTTTTGTGGGTTGATACACAACTTTTTGTGGACAAAAATCCTTTCTTAGTGGGGAGGTGTGATTAGGGGATAATTTTTGAAAGTTCCCTAAACATCCCTAACTGGTGTCAGTGTAGAAGATCATCTCGAGAGCTTTCCAATGACTGTGAGAACGTGGCAAACGAACATCAGGAGCTCTAGTTATGTCCGGTCAAAGTTTGGTCAATGAGAAAAGTCAACTCTAGTCAATATTGGACCAATGGCACTGCGACACGTGGCGAAAAGGCAAAAGGGAGTTGTTTGTTGGTTTTCGATCACCAGTCTTCGACGAGCATAAAAATGGTGCATGGGAACAAGAGGCTCAACTTTTATTATGGAGGGAAGCGTGTGGACTATGATATTATTGCCAACATGGTGGGTCCATAAGCCACCACTCATTGAATTCGATCGATTTACCTATCGGGAGACGACAAGTGGAATATATACTATTGACCGAGTTAATTATTTCCATACCACATTACATGGGTCAAAATTATATTTACTTGGTAAGTCCATTTTCCAAATGCCACACATATATCCAAACCACTATATATTAATGTTTATACATTAGTATTAAACCATACAAACTAAACCGCCAACATTAAGCCATGCATGGATGTTCCACGTGGAAGGAAGGAGTGAAGCGGTTGTAGTGGAAGCTTCCATGTGAGGAGAAAGAGGTGGGGGCGGTTAAGCCCACGTGGTCTTTTGACCACTTCAAACAATGTATGGAAAGGCTATTAAAAGCCTAAGGTATTAACAGCCCACAAAATGTGGGATATACATGCGTCCTATTTGGGATTAATCCCATTTCAAATGCTAAGCCACTCCACATGGGATTTATCCCATTTAAAATACATGTAAATCTTTTTGCATTTAAACATGGGATTAAAACAAAACCGCGGAAAAATTGTAGGAGGTGGGATTTGATCCCCCGACCTCATCACCCCAAGACCCATCCACCAACCAACTCACCTAGAGGCTTGGGCGCATTATAAAATGGGTCGCTTCCACTTATACAAGGGGGACAGGTCTATGCAAAATAGGATAAGGAGCAGATCTCAGAAAACACCATTTTTGAAGGCCTTTTACTCAAAATGAGAACTCAAAGTAAAAAGATGAAATGAAGGAAATTCTGAGAAGATTCCAAAGATGTAAGATTTTATATTTTTTTTTTAGTTTTAGCTTATTTTTGGAAGCTTTGAATGAAGATTTTAATAGGGATATACAAGACAACTAGTTGGAAAACATGAAATTTAATGCACTTCTGATCCGAATTGTGACTTGGTGTGAACATGAAAAGTGTTCAGAATTCAGAGATGATCTCAGATATATGATTTTTTTTCATAGAATATTTTTAAATCTCCATTTTTATGTGTTTTTTCTAACACATTTGCAGGGAGATCACATTGTGAAAACACTGTAGGAGCCACGGATCGTTCTTGAGACAATTTTCTGTTATTTTTCAGAGTTCTTGGGACATTGATCAGCTCATTTGCAGGTTGTGATTCATTATTGGTTGTTTTTAAGAGTTATTGTACTTACATTTCAATATTATTAATGGATCGGTTCAATCTGAACCCGGGGATGTAGGAATTTCCGAACCCTGTAAACAATCTTGTTTGTTATCTGAATGTTTTCAGTTTTTTGATTATTTATTTTCTACACAAGTTTTCCACACTTCTATGGATGCATAATAATCATAATTTAATAATTTTTTGGAGTTAATAATACTTAAGATTGGTTAAGAAAATCACGATCTTTGGAAACTTTTAAAAGTGAAAAAAAATACAACACACGTTTTCAGATCAGATTGTTTGCATTATGTTCCCCAATTGCTCTTGTGCCAGTCAAATGTTGTGAAGTAGCGAGCAATAACTAGATGTATAAAATGTAATAGAATGTGTGCATGGAAACAATATACTCCCCTCTTATGAAATGTGATGTAAATGAACTAAATTTGTGCCTATGTGATGGAGATAGATGGATGCAAATGATCTCCAAATAGATGTAACTCTAGGTGGATGATAGTAGTGACTAGTGCTTGGTCCTTCATTATGGTCTCATAATTTATATTTATAGGGTTCTCTTGATCTAAATTCTTAATTCACCCTAAAATGGATGGCCACAAAAAAGATAAGAAGATGAAACATCTAGAAAGTACTCAAAAGGTGGCAAGAAAGTTCAATAATGATTATGGTGCCCCTGGTGGGACCAAGGCACCCATGGGAACCCTAGTACTAGCTTGGGCACCCCAGCTAAGGCTAAAATAATGTGAAATGAAAAATGTAGACTGTGTATGCAGGTGTAAGAGATTGGGATTGACTAAAGAAAATGAAGTAAGATGGAAAAAATATGGGGGTTAATTAGTACTATCTTCAATCAAGAACCTTCTAAATAGTAGTATGAGACTAGGATTAAATAATATCTAAATTGCATGATTTTGTGTCTTCACCATCCCAAACTAATTTCCATATGTCACATCCCAAAGACATGATGTGATTTCCCATCTTGATACTCCAGAAGTCATAATTTTTCCCATCAAACATAATTGCTTTAATAGTAGAAGAACCACTCTATCGATTCACCATTTTCGTGCTTCAGAGTATCACCTCAAGCTTGTTAAGCTTGCTTCAAAGGCCATACTCTAGTACCAATTTTTAGAAGAATAAAAACTCAGGTGAATCAGTGTGCAATAAAAATTTTATCCACTTATACAATTTCAAACATCAAGCATGCATCCATAAGAGCATAAGTATGGAAGAGAAAGCATGAATGAAATAACAAAAGAACACCAGATATAAGTGGGAAACCCTCAAGGGGGAGAAAACCCACTACAATAAACATTTATTATATTTATGAATCAAATTTAGTTGAGATCCAGCTTCAGAAGGAACACCAACCCCTATATTTACTGAGGTACCAACCCCAAAAGGAGCACCAAACCCTATTTTAGTAGAGCACCAAACCTATAAGGAGGCATCTGATTAACTAAAATAGGAATATTCTGCTTCTTCTATTATAATCTAATACTATGCAAAGAAGTAAATAAATGGAATAAAATGCAGTAAAATAAACCCAAACAAACTAAGATGGAAAATGTGAAACCATATTGTGCAAGAGAGGGTTAAGAAGTCCTTAGCTGATTCTTAGATGTATCTAAACTATGTTGCAGTCTAGTCCAAGTGAAAAGGATGAGGAAAAAACCACACAAAAACCTAAAAAATTATAGATCCGAGCTCTCTGACTAGAATGGGGCACCTAGAAAGGGATAGGGGCACTCGTGGGTGACTTAATATGAGATCTAGATGCCTTGGTCTATGGAAATGGTGTAAAAATCTCCTCTAAGGTTTTTTTGGGTGTTCACCTATGTTTTCTTCTTGTCACACTACTATCACTAAACTACACCGTATGTCGCTTTAAGACCTACAATAAAGAATCACCAGTAAAACCCTAGAAAATACATCAAAACCCTAAAAAAGAAACATGCATATGAAGGGGTTGAACTATCCTTAGTGGCCACAATGGTGGACTTACTAATTGAGTGTTGCACTACACCTCAGACCGAATGTAGCTCTAGGTGTGTGTGTACAAATTGTGCCCTAGGTTACTGTTAGTGTAAAATCACAGCACCCCTAGATGCAGATCAGGCTTCTAGGTTGATCACTTAGGCATCCAGTGTGATTGCACAACATTGAATCCTTTCTCCAGGTGTGGGACCTGTAAAATGAGAAAGGAATCTCTAGAGAAGGCTGGTTCCTATTCCTCTATTCAGATGCACACGAAATATGCAGAGGGTTTTCTCAAAAACCTAATCTAATCTACCAAGGAGAAAAGGTAAGAAAATGCATAAAATGAATCTAAGCTAATAAAGGTGATGCACCGAGGAATGAAGAACACCTATTTTGCCAGTAAACACAGACCATTTGAATGTGATATAAGATCATGCACAAATAAGAAAACCTGTAGTGAAAGACCAGGAGGATGCAAGATGAACACAGAGAGGGTTGAGAATCATCCACAGACATGTATTACTTGCTCCAAAGATTGATACAATACACTGCAGAATGGCAAGAGGTAGAGTGGTTTTACAGTTTCAAATGAGAGGTTCGAACTCCACAAATTCACCTGACAGGAGAAGAAGGGAGGAGCAAAACAGAAAAATGTTCGACCTCTTAAAAGAAGCTCCTCCTTATAATATATGGAAAGAATGAGAGAGGAAAGCCAAATCTACCCCAACCACCTCCAGGTTGTATTCAATTCATCTTATTATGGCAGAAGCGGTGGATCCTGGCAAAACGGCGGGCTGTCTAACAGAAGCGGCGAACTGTCTGCTGCATTAAAGTTATTTGTTAAAGCATTACTTCTACCTGTTATTTCACGAAAGAGGTGTTTCTTGAGTTTCTCTCTCCAAACTGAACCAAAATGCAAGATTGACCCCGGAATCGTGTAGAGAATTTCACCAGATTTCCATTGATATAAAGAATGTGCAAATCCGAGCTCTGGATAGAAAGTTATGGCGATCTGAAGATTTAGGGCACAAAACAGGTGAAAACGTGTTTTGAAATCTTTTCCCATACTCTGCCACCTGGATGAAATGTGGCACGTGCTGACTGGATGAGCAATTATCTCTCCTCCACCTTTCAGCTGGCTTTTTGAAATTTCCTTGTGGGCCCCTTAAACAAGGATACGTGTCTTCTTCTGATTGGCTCGGGCTGTCCCCTCAAAATTCACCCTTTGACTTTTGGACTCTTTCCCTTGCGACACATGTCATGATTTGATTGGTTCTCGGGCCTTTCGGCTCCTTCGTGCCCTTCGCGTACTCTTGTCCTGGATGTCCCAAACCGTTTGGGACAAAAACTTCCAGTTCGCCCGAAATGGGCTTCCTCGTTCCTCATCTGGCTGATGACACGTGGCGCAATCTGATTGGCTCTCAGCTTTTTTGGCGATCCGTGTCCCTCGCGTACTTTTGTCCCACATGTCCCGAAGCAGTTAGTGTGAAAGTTCTCCTTTTCAGGCAAACCGTCCGGTTCGCGTCATCACGGCCTAAATGTCCCAATTGCTTCCGGACTGTTTTTTCTCATTTCGGCCGATCTAGGCGGTTCGCGTACTTCGTGTACTCCTGTCCTGGACTGTCTAGCTCAGCAGTTAGCCAATTTTTCTTCCTCTTTCGGCCGGATCGGCTTTTCGCGTCCCGCACGTACTTCTGGCCCGATTGTCCCAAATGCTTAGCGGGCCGCCCGGAGGCTTTTCGGCCGATCCGCGCCTAGATGTCCCAAATGTCCTGAATGCTCCTAGGACTAGGACTTAGCCATTTTTCGTGATTTTTCCTGGATCAATATACATGCTTGGAACTACAAAACTCTGATGCATGTTATCGAAATTTACCCTGGGGGTGAAATTTGGATAACAATTTGGCGACTCAGGGGGGTCACCTGCCTGCTAGGTAGAAGATCAGTGGCCTTTTAGCGATCTATTGGGCATGGAGTCATAAGCAATAACCTGAAACGAGCCTGATACTGCAAATTTTTCTCCAACAACAATCTGAATTGTAGAAAACAACCTGAGAGCAGCAAAACCTGTGCCGAAGCACTTAGGAAAACTGAAACCTAACTACAACAGGACAATGTGCACAAGCACTTGGAGGAATGAAAATCTAATTAATATTTACAAGGTAGTGAACTTCCCTCTAGAGGCAATGCTTGAGATAGATTCCATTGACTGGAATCTGCAGTTCTTCACCATCCAATGAGGCCAATTGGAAAGCATTGCTGCTCTTGCACTTCATGACCATGTATGGGCCACTCCAAATGGCATCAAATTTGGAATGCCTTCCTGGTTTTTCCCGATCTGCATCCCATTTCAGAACTAGGTCCCCTTCCTGAAAAGATCTATCCTTGGCCTTTCTGTCAAAGGTCTTCTTGATCAAAGCTTGATCCTTTTCCATTGCTTGGGATGCCTGATTTCTGATCTCTTGCAGCTCCATCAGCTCTGCATATCTCACCTCCATAGGCTCAAATTCAAGCAACTCCAGCTGCTTCATGAGTTCCAATGTTGGAAACTCAAGTGACATGGGCAAGATTGCCTCTCTTCCATAGACAAGCTTAAATGGAGAATTACCTGTGGATCTTTTGGGAGTGATCCTATCAGCCCATAAGGCTGATTTCAGTTTGGTATGCCAAGCCCTCTGATTCTCATCAAGAGTCATCCTAATGATCCTCAACAAGTTCTTGTTTGTAGACTCAGCCTGGCCATTACCTTGAGGGTAATAGTTTGATGAAGTGCTTAGGTAGATTCCGTTCTTGACAGCCCACTTAGTCACCTTAGATCCAATGAATGCCAATGCATTATCAGAGATTATTGTAGCAGGTACACCAAATCTAGTAGTTATCCCCTCATAAAAGTCCAAGATGCTAGACTCATTCGCTTCTTTGAGTGCTACTGCTTCTGTCCATCTGGTGAAGTAGTCCGTGGCTATCAAAATCCATTTGTGCCCTTGGCTTGAATTGGGATTGATGGCTCCAATGAAGTCTAAACCCCATTGCATGAATGGCTGGTCAACTGAGATTGGATGTAATGGAAGGGCAGCGAGTCTCTCTTTTCCTGTGAAGAATGCACAATTCTTACATCTCTTGATCCATGCATAGCAATCACTAAAGATTTTAGGCCAATAATAACCAGCCTTCATGATTTTCAGAGCTGTCACTCTTGGTGCAAAATGGCCACCAGCTGGTCCATCATGAAACTCTTCTAATACTTTTTGGATCTGACCTGTGCTAATGCATATCAGCAGCACTCCATTCACATCCTTCTTGAACAAAACCCCATCAATGATGGTATATGGAACAGCCTGCAACCTGAAGTATGTCCTCTTTGCTTTGCTCATTTCTAGAGGGCATAGGCCTGTTTGTAGGAAATGTATCATATTCTGAGTCCAACAGGGAGTGGACACATCATCATTTTCCTATTCTTGATCATCCTGTAATAGCAGGACAACGTCTTCTTCATCTTTTGAGTCGTCTGGTTGTTTGGAAGCGAGCTGCTCACACAAACCTTTGCCTCTTACCAGCTTAGTGATCTTGATCTCAATGTCATACTCCATGACACGGGTGATCCATCCTGCCCTTTTTTCATTCAAATCCTTGTTGAGGAGGAAGTCCTTAACCCCAGCATGTGAGACCAGCAACTGGACCTTGTTGTTTGAGACTAAATGCTTGAATTTCTTCAAGCTTCTGATTACTGCAAGCACATGCTTTTCAATAAAAGAGTACCTCATTTCACAGTCATCTAGGCTCTGGCTGAAGAAGACAATCAGCTGTTCATCATTATCTTTGTTCTGCTGTACCAGAATGGCAGAAATAGTGTCATCACCTCCAAATGCATAGAGGATGAAATCCTTGGAAAAGTCTGGGTTGATGAGAGTGGGTGCTTGGGAGATGGCTTCTTTGATTGCTTCAAAACTCTCCTTGCCTTCTGCCGTCCACTTGAAAGCCATGCTTTTCTTTAACATTTTGGTGATGGGCTTGACAAGGGCTGCAAAATCTGGGACAAACCTTCGAACAAAGTTTATCCTTCCCAGGAAACTCTGAAGGGCTTTCTTGTGGCTTGGCAATGGTAGTGCTCTTATGGCTTCAACCCTTTCTGGATCAATTGCTAATCCTTCCTTGGAGACAATATGGCCAAGGAGCTTCCCTTCATGTGCAAGAAAGATGCACTTCTTAGGATTCAAAGACACTCCAAACCTTCTACACCTCTGAAACACTTGCCTGAGGTGAAAGAGATGGTCTGCTGCATTCTTTGAGAAGACAGTAATATCATCTAGGTATACCAGCACTATCTTGTTGATCAAGCCTTTGAATGCCATATCCATAGCTCCCTGGAATGTTGCTCCGGCGTTCGACAGTCCAAATGGCATCTTCTTGTAAGCATATGTGCCCCATTTGGTTGTGAAGGCTGTCTTGAACTGGTCTTCCTCCTTCACCATAATCTGATTGAAGCCTGAGTAACCATCAAGTAGTGAAAACCTTTCTGAACCAGCTACGACCTGCAATATTTGCTCCATGGAAGGGAGTGGATAATGATCCTTGAGAGAGGCTCTATTCAAATCTCTGAAGTCAACACACAGCCTGATCTCTCCACTCTTCTTTCTGACTGGAACTAAGTTGGCAACCCAACTAGAATGCTTGATTGGGAATATGATTCTTGACTCAATCAGCTTGTCCAATTCTTTCCTCATGAGAGGCTCCATGTGTGGATTGACTGGTCTCTGTTTTTGCCTGACAGGCTTAGTATTTGGATCCAATTCGATGGTATGCTGAGCTAAGTTGGGATTGAAACCTTTCAAGTCTTCATAGCTCCAAGCAAACACGTCAGGGAATTCTTGACATAGCTGTATGAACTGACACCTTTCTTGCTCAGTTGTCATCTTTCCAATTTGCAATGGCTTGTTCTCTTCTACCAAGATGGATACCGAATCTTCTCCCTTGACCTAAATGTTTGCTTTCTCCTTTCTAAACTGATCATTGGGGTTAAAAATGGACTCCAAAGTGATAAGTCCCTTGGGCAGCTTGTCAGTTCTCAGCTGTATCACTTGGTCACCATATTGCTGTTCCAAATTTTCTTGATTCTTAGCTGAGAACTCAGCTTCTTCTTGCAAGAAATGGATGATTTGCTGGTCATTCTCAAATACTTGCCAACTGACATCGTTATCCGGCACTGAAGGCCTCACAATCACGTGGATGTTTGGCTGTACCTTGTCTTGTTGAATGTTTTCCACAATGTCAAAGGCTGCCCCTACTGCTGCAAGCCTGTCAGCAGCTTGATTCTCTTTCCTAGGAATGGCTTTGATGCCGAAACCCTCAAAATCTTCCATGAGGTCCCACACCCTATTCTTGTAGCACCTGAGTAGATCATTCTTGGCAGCATGCTGTCCCTTGACCTGATTTACAATCAATTCACTGTCCCCAAAGACTTGCAAGTTCTTTATTTTTTTTTTGATTGCCCAATGCATCCCTTGCACCAAGGCTTCATATTCAGCAGTGTTATTGGAGCATGCAAATTGAAATCTAAAAGCTGAATAGTACTTTACTCCTTGAGGTGAAACAAGCACGGCTCCACCTCCTGCACCTTGTCTACTCCTTGATCCATCAAAGAACAGCTGCCATACCTCATTCTCATCCTTGTGGTTTGGCTTGGTGATGCTAGGAATAGGTTGACTTTCTTCGTGTATACAATAGACTCCTAGCTCAGATTCTTCTACTTCTTGATAAGGATCAAAAGCGTGTACCTTGCTTGCCCATTCATCAAGAGTTAAATCTGGGATACTTCCAACTTTAGTGTCAGCTTCATCAGTGCTAGGGTGATCTTCTTGATCAAATGCTGAGCAATTGACATTAATCTGACTTGGAGTGTAAGGCTCAATATGGAAGTTTGCAATAGGTTCAGATCTGATTGTGGCCTTAGTTCCATATCTCATTGTGAATAGCATGTGTGACCAATCAACGGAAAAATATCCCCCAATCTTGGCAGTGAAGTCCCTTGACAAACATAGGGCAAAGAGTGGCAGAAGGTCTATAACTGACACATCTTGTAAAACAACAACATTTGGACATGCGTGCAAGGTAAGACTCAAATTTCTAATCACTCCAACTGTTGCTATTGCTGTCCCATCCAGCTGCACTACTCCCTTAGATGTTATTTCATACTGGAGTCCTAACTGATCAGCTATCTGTTTAGGCATTACTGAGCTACTTGCCCCGGAGTCTATCATGCAATTGTGCACTAGCTGATTTCCAATGATTAACGAAACATAGAATGGAGGGGGGTTTCAACATCTTACCTTGTTGTTCTCCATGACTTCCCTCAGGCTGGGCAACATTTGTAAGCACTTTATCTTGTATCTGCTGATTCGAAGTTGGCCAGTCCTTCATGGCAGCTTGCAGTAGATCTCTTTGGCCTGGGATAGCTAGGGATTCCCACATAAGTATATTGACGTTTGTTTTCTTCATCTGATCAATGATACTGAATAGTGATGAAGGATCTCTCTGCTGTCCCTTGGTTTGCACATTTACTCCTTGTATGTGGGCAGCAACAGCTGGAATTTGAGTTGGCCTAGGGGCTGTTCTTGGTTGTCCTTGTGCATTTGAAGCGGGGCTTTGCTTGCCAATCATTTGTGGAGCCGTGGAAAGTTGTGGATTGGCTGGGGCTAATGGCTGTTCTTCACCCAAATTTCTCCTTTTTGAACTTGTGTTTGCTACAACGCCTTGAGAAACTGCCTGGTTCATGCCACAAAAATCCTCTGCTTGCTAATTTACCAATGTGGTGTCATTTGGGGCTGATTGCTGTTTGAATGTTTCTTGTTGTTGGCTGTTTTCTTGACTGTTCTCACCCTCCACACCAGTAGTTGTCACCATTAAAGCTTGAGTCAAAGCACCATTGAAGCACATGGATTTATTATGAGGCTCATTACATGGAAAAAACCAATCATACTCCTGGGCAATGTTGTTTTGTGCTGGTACTAATGCCTTAGAGGCAGATATGGCATTTGGATTATAGGGCTGGAATGGTCTATTGACAGGAGGCCTTGTTTGATTCATATTTGCAGCTGGATTAGGTGGCCTTTGAGGCTGATATGGCTGCCTATTAGGTTGAGCTTGGGGCTGATACGAAGGTCTAAAACCTTGAGCTTGCTATCTTTTGAGTGTAACCAGCTCATTACCTAAATTTTGCAGTTGCTTCATGACTTCTTGAAGTTCATTTGAGGTACTAGAAGATGAAGTAGAAGCTTCATTTGAACTCTGATTTCTAGGAGTGGGAATAGGAGCTAAGACAAGTGCTTGACTAGTACTTGGGATTTCTAAACTTGGATATAATGGCATTGGAGGCCTAAGAGCTAGCTTGCCAGCTTGGATAAGACAGTTTTCAGCTCTAATAGCAATGCTATAAGCAGCAGGTAAGGTTGTGCCTCCCATAGATTGAATTAACATAGAAATATCAGAATTCAAAGCTTTAAGATAGTATAGAAAAGCACCTTCTGCTGTTGGCCTGACTGCCACTGGAATCCTATCCCAAGACCTTTGAAATCTAAAGTTGAAATCAGTCAGCTGCTCGTTGGGGGCTCTCTTTATAGTTGTCAATTGTTCTAGTAGAGACAAATTGTCTCCCTTTTCTCCAAACTGCTCATGAAGTGCAATACACAGCTGATTCCAGTTTGTGATAGAGCCAGCTCCAAGGCTCCTAAACCATTGCAATGCTTTCCCCTTGAATGAAGACGCCAAAAATTTGACAGCCACATCCATTTCATTTATCTCATGGATTGCACAGACGTTAGAAATGTCTTTGACATGATCACCAGGAGTGGTATGATTTTCTCCAGTAAAAAATGGAATGTTCTTCAATGCTGCAATTGGAACTAGATTCTGTGCATTGAGGGCGAGTGGGCTGCTGCTAGTGAAATTGACAAAGGGATTTAGTGGTTGCGCCATTCTGATTGGTCGAAGAACTCTTGAATACTGAATGAAAGGCCGATTAGGTGGAGTTGAGAGAGTTCTGTTTGGTGGAGATGGAGAACTTTGAATCCTTCTTCCTCTTGGCCTTCTTCTTGGAGATAATTGCAAGTATTCAAACAACACTTCTTCTTTCTCCAACTCTTGACCTTGTAATTCTTCTCATAAGCTTTCAGGCCTGTACTGCTGAAACCAGTTGATTCTTCCTCTTGGAGTCGCCAGATATGCAAACAATAGCTTTTTTTTTAAGCGAGAAAATTGCAGCAGATGCACATCAACTTTGCTGCAATAAAATTGAGACCTCTAGGTCCCACCGGGCGTGCCAAAATTGTTAGTGCAAAATCACAGCACCCCTGGATGCAGATCAGGCTTCTAGGTTGATCACTCAGGCATCTAGTGTGATTTCACAACATTGAATCCTTTCTCCAGGTGTGGGACCTGTAAAATGAGAAAGGAATCTCCAGAGAAGGCTGGTTCCTATTCCTCTATTCAGATGCACACGAAATATGCAGAGGGTTTTCTCAAAAACCTAATCTAATCTGCCAAGGAGACAAGGTAAGAAAATGCATAAAATGAATCTAAGCTAATAGAGGTGATGCACCGAGGAATGAAGAACACCTATTTTGCCAGTAAACACAGACCATTTGAATGTGATATAAGATCATGCACAAATAACAAAACCTGCAGTGAAAGACCAGGAGGATGCAAGATGAACACAGAGAGGGTTGAGAATCATCCACAGACATGTATTACTTGCTCCAAAGATTGATACAATACACTGCAGAATGGCAAGAGGTAGAGTGGTTTTACAGTTTCAAATGAGAGGTTCGAACTCCACAAATTCACCTGACAGGAGAAGAAGGGAGGAGCAAAACAGAAAAATGTTCGACCTCTTAAAAGAAGCTCCTCCTTATAATATATAGAAAGAATGAGAGAGGAAAGCCAAATCTACCCAAACCACCTCCAGGTTGTATTCAATTCATCTTATTATGGTAGAAGCGGTGGATCCTGGCAAAATGGCGGGCTGTCTAACAGAAGCGGCGAACTGTCTGCTGCATTAAAGTTGTTTGTTGAAGCATTACTTCTACCTGTTATTTCACGAAAGAGGTGTTTCTTGAGTTTCTCTCTCCAAACTGAACCAAAATGCAAGATTGACCCCGGAATCGTGTAGAGAATTTCACCAGATTTCCATTGATATAAAGAATGTGCAAATCCGAGCTCTGGATAGAAAGTTATGGCGATCTGAAGATTTAGGGCACAAAACAGGTGAAAACGTGTTTTGAAATCTTTTCCCATACTCTGCCACCTGGATGAAACGTGGCACGTGCTGACTGGACAAGCAATTCTCTCTCCTCCACCTTTCAGCTGGCTTTTTGGAATTTCCTTGTGGGCCCCTTAAACAAGGATACGTGTCTTCTTCTGATTGGCTCAGGCTGTCCCCTCAAAATTCACCCTTTGACTTTTGGACTCTTTCCCTTGCGACACGTGTCATGATTTGATTGGTTCTCGGGCCTTTCGGCTCCTTCGTGCCCTTCGCGTACTCTTGTCCCGGATGTCCCAAACCGTTTGGGACAAAAACTTCCTGTTCACCCGAAATGGGCTTCCTCGTCCCTCATCTGGCCGATGACACGTGGTGCAATCTGATTGGCTCTCGGCTTTTTCGGCGATCCGCGTCCCTCGCGTACTTTTGTCCCACATGTCCTGAAGCAATTAGTGCGAAAGTTCTCCTTTTCGGGCGAACCAGCCGGTTCGCGTCATCACGGCCCAAATGTCCCAATTGCTTTCGGACTGTCTGTTCTCATTTTGGCCAATCCGGGCGGTTCACGTACTTCGCGTACTCTTATCCTGGATTGTCTAGCTCAGCAGTTAGCCAATTTTTCTTCCTCTTTCGGCCGGATCGGCTTTTCCCGTCCCACGCGTACTTCTGGCCCGATTGTCCCAAATGCTTAGCGGGCTGCCTGGAGGCTTTTCGGCCGATCCGCGCCTAGATGTCCCAAATGTCCCGACTGCTCCTAGGACTAGGACTTAGCCATTTTTCGTGATTTTTCCTGGATCAATCTACATGCTTGGAACTGCAAAACTCTGATGCATGTTATCGAAATTTACCCGGGGGGGTGAAATTTGGATAACAGTTACTCTTGTGTCAATCACACTATGTGAAGTACTGAGCAAATAACTACATGTAGAATGTAGTAAATGTGTACATGGAAACAATAGGCTCCCCTCCTATGTAGTTTGATGTAGATGAATCAATCTCGTGTGCGTTGTGATGGAGCTAGATGGATGCAAATGTAGCTTTAAATTCCTTTGATGGATGCAACCTAGATGGTGATAGTAAGTGCTTAGTGTTTTATCCCTCATTATGGCCACATAAATTTATATTTATATGGTTCTCTCGTTCTAATTTTGTAACTAACCCCAAAAAGGATAACCACTAAAAAGGTAGAAAGATAAAACAACTATAAATTTCCCAAAAGGTGAGAGTAAAATGCAAAGAGGACAAAAGCGCCCCAGATGGGACCAGGGCACTTGGGGCACCCCAGTCCTAGATGGGAACCCTAGTAAGAGATAGGAAAACATAGGATAAAAATAAAGACTGGGAAAGTGAAGGTGTAAGATAGAAAACCATAACAACAAGCAATGTAAAAATAGCCGAAACATGGGTTAATTATTACTTTTTTAACTTGAGAACCATATGAATAGTAGTATGAGACCGGGACTAAATAATGACTCAAAGTGTGTGACTGTGTCTACAACACAAACCCCCAAGATGAATTAACACCAACCAAATACCCCTCAAATTTGTTCCACCATTGAAATGTTGTTACAACAACTGAAGCTAAAAATTTAAAGCTCACTCTCCTTCCTCCTCCTAGTTTCCACTCTAGGTCAATTTACTCTAAATATTCTTTACCAAGCTAAATTAGGTCCAATGACCCATCTCTCCAACACATGAAAACATTATAATATGAACAAACTCTTTTCCCTCTCTTTTAGGTCATAAATACCTCTCACACCTTCACAAATCACCCTATAGGTCACACCTTATCTCCTCACACACAACTAGCTCAAATGAGCTTTCTAATATACTTTTATACCTATATTATGATATTTTAACACATATGATGGAAATAATAGAGATATAAAACATCACAAAATCATAATAACATCATAAAAATAAAACCTATAAGACCATATAGGTTATAAACATCACCTATAGGCTTATAGACCACCATTAGGACTAAAGAATCCCTAAAACACCAAAACAAGCCAACTCACCATAAGAAGAATGTTCTACAGAAAAAAATTCAAGAAAATATGAAACACACTTATAAATGTTTTCTAATAATTAAGAAACCTATAGAAACCATAAAACACACCAAAACAACTTCTCAAGCCATGAAACCCTCTTGAGATAATGCACAACTAAACACCCTCAAACTTAGTTATCAGAAAACAAGCCACAACTTACTGAAATATAATAAAAAACTCAAGTGGGATATATAAATGGAAATATAATGATCTTAGGGTCATCACCAAACTCAAACCATAAAACAAATATGAATATAACACCTCTAAAATAGTTATGCATCCAGAGTGCTCAAAACTATCAAAAACTACCCAAAAACCAGTCATGCAAGTTACAACACACTTGACCTCATAATACCTCAACCATGATCTGAAACCATTATAGAAATGAATAAAAACTTACATAATTCAATAAATTCTAATTTATTCATTAGGTACAATGGATAGTTTTGGAGAAAACTAAAAATCTTCATAAACTTGCCTTTTTGGGTGGGGCCCACACAACTAAAAAATTTAAATCCCAACTATATAAATATGGAGGATTCCTCTATAACATGAAATCATCACATTTTATCAAATAATAAATGATGTGTCAGAACAATCAAGTTCATCCAAGTCATCACCAAGCTATAGTTTTTAGAGGGTTTAAAAGTTGTTTACCTTCTTAATGAATGTTCATAAAAAAATGACGATAAAAAAACATCATTCCACTTGAAAAATATGCATGATATACCTATTTAACTATCCCTAGGATCTTGAATCCCCATGAAAATCATAAAATCTCCAAAGTATCACAAAGTCAAAATTTAGCGTTGGATTCTCACCTTCACAACTCGTTTTTAGTAAAAATAACATAATTTTTGAAATTATTCAACATTAGGTCCAAAAATTTGAACCACACCATCACATAAATATTCCAACATAGATACAATGCTCACCTTTTCCCAAATATTCCCGCAAGTAATGACTCCACCACAATGGGACCTATTTTATTAAGGGTTAGGTCTAGGAATAGACCTAAAACCCAAGTCTAACACCTAAACCAGCACTATAAGACACTTGTAAGTGTCTCTATACCTCATATACCTATTTCCCATACTCTCACCATACATATCCAGTAGTTACATGTCTTATTTCACCATTCCACACCTCATACTACTCTCTTGGCCTTATAAACAAACACCTAGAAAATGCTTGTTTCACAAAATATGACCTCCTCATATCTTGGACACACTTGTAAACCTGCAATGAACTTCATCACACTCCATGATATCAAAACAACATAAAAAAATCACTTAAAAACCTATTAAATTTTGCAATACACAAGCACTAAGATGGGAGGGATGAATCAATGCTTCTCAAAAATTTGAAAACACTTCAAAAACTCAGCAAGACATTCAATATTGATCAACCTTTACCATGAGGTACCTAACACATTCAAACATAATAAAATAACATGCAATCACACATGAAGATAATGTTTAATGTGGGGGTAGACCCCTAAAATTAGTACTGCTAATTCCTTGTGTTCTCGTCCGTAGCACCCCTTCACTATCACATAATTATCATTTTATCTATTAAATATTATCCTAAGTCTTATTTCTCCCCATTATATTTAATCCCCATAGATACCAATTTAAAAACTCTAAAATCCTATTGTATCCTCTACTAAACCACTAAAACCACTTACAAACCAAAAATCAAATAAAAAACAAAATAAACACCTTCTGCACCATTTGACAACTTCCTTGATCCATATAACCTCTTACCAACCCATATCCTTCAACAAAACAAATAAGATTATTGATTTGGGAGGATTTTGCAACCTTTTTCACATGTCTCCTAGATCACCAACGACTCTACTCAATTGCTAACGATTCCCTCTTGTTGATAATAAACCTATATAAATGTGCTTCGAGCCTTCATTCACGTTTATCCTCTCTCATCCCAACTTGATAGCTAGAATTTCCTCTCACATTGTAATGTTTTTGTATCATAGTATTATCAAAAAGTTAGATTTCATCACAAAAACATTCAAAATGTAAAATATCTCTTTTTCTTCGTTTGGAAGCCATTCAAAAATTCAACAATTAAGTGCAAAGATATTTTGATGTCTATAAAATCTCTCCCTCGGGTAACATCAACTCCTAGACTTCATCTATAAACTCAGATAAGGTAAGTACCTCCCCTCTTGCATTATTATCTCATTTATTCATCATTTAAAAACATCTATCTACCTTATTTCGTGATCCTGCACATTTATACAACAATCACCATATATTCCCTTAATCACCGACGATCAGACCCAATCAATTGTGATTCACCTTAATCACTGGTGATCCCTGTCTATTAGATCATTTAAGCCCAAATATCATCCTTTAGACATTCAAATCCCATCATTTGTTACTAATATACCTTTTACAAGTATCTGTTAAACCCTATCAAGCTCCTTTAAGCCATCTATAACACTCTATTAGTTATCTAAATCAAATCTATCATCTTGCTCACTTTTGTGACTACATATCTATCTACATATTTTCTCCTTTGAGCCATTTTGTGATCCCTAGACTCCCTTTGGATCAGGTATGACCATCAGACCATTATACAACTGTAGGTTGTGTTAGTCCCTTTGCCTTTATTGTTAGAATGTGTTGTATATTATATACCTAGGAGTACTGTACACCTCTTCCATGGGCGTTAGCAGGGGTCCAGGTGTATACATATACTAGTTTTAACTATTTTTATGGGAGTATATAAATGTTATTTTTATCTATATGTATATATGGGTGGCGTCATAATCCATGAATTATGGGGAACCATTATGGGTGTTTATTAGCCCATGGTTTTGGTACCCATTGTATTCTAAAATTGCTTTGACAGTTTCTTATTGTTTTGCTTACAAATAGTTGGAGATGCATTAGGGTAAAAAAAACTTGTAAGTACGTTATTGTATTGTAAATAGTTAAGGTAATCCAATAAGAGAGAAAAGTTACTGCGTTGGTTTTTTTCCTGAATGGGTTTCCTAGGATAAATCTTTTATTTTGTCATTTGTTTTCTTTGATTATATTGAATATTTTGTTGAGAATATCTTCTTGTTTATTAGTTTATCAGATTAATTCTCTTCATTTTCATTGTTGGTTATATTGTCTATTTTATCATTTTATTGTATCATTATTAGATCAATTTATTGAATGTGAATTGGCATCCTTACTAGGAAGTCTATTGACTTCCAAGGACTAGCCTTTGCTAGGAAATGCACTATATATATATCTAATCCCATAAAATTATTAGTGTTTGTGATCTGTAAGTTCCTCCGTCGGTGAAAGAAGGAAGGATATTTCAGCCATCAGCTACAACACCTATCTCTATGGGTATCAGTAAACATCTCTGAAAGTAAAAAATATCTCTAAAAATTTTGGCATGCTCGGTGGGACCCTAGTCCCTTTTTATTTCATTTAGTTTAATTTTTCATACATTTTTATGTCTTCTGCTATTTAATCGCTAGCGACCCAATTAAATTTCCAATGATTGTGTGAATCTCTAGTAATTCTATTAATCGTTGATGATCTCTTTGACTGCTTCTGATTACTTATTTAGTCAGCCTCTAAACTCATTTTATCTTTGTTTTTTGTCCTGTATTAACATTTTTTGTAGGTTTTTTCTTTAGAGGCTTTTCTTATTGCATTATTTGCTAAATTTTTTTTATAAATTAATAAGGAAGCATTTTTGAAGTAAGTCCTTTCCTTTTCCTTTCATTTTTAAGAATTGTATTTTGTTGTCCATCTTCATCAAAATCAATCATTCTTTTGAATTCAAAATGAACCTTGCATTCTACTTGATCACATAGATAAATCTAAGGGTTAATTTATTGCATCCAATTAATATCCCTCACACACAACTAAATCACATTAAACATAAACTTTATCGAAACATTCCTACCTAGGTAGACATACTTGGATTTGATCACCAAGAAGAGAAGCCGAATTGGTGTTGTAACATCCTCATTTTAAGACTTCAATAACAAGGAATTTTTTTAATCATAATGTTCACTGTTCTAAATCCACATAATTTAGAACAAAAATTCATTTAGCTAATTCATCACACAAAAGTAAACCATATGCAACTGCCATGACTTAGTATTAAATTGATCTCTCTTGTATATTATATCAAAGTATATACTAAATATACTTGTGGTTCCCTTATTCCATTAAGGGCCAATAAAGTGTGAATATCTAAAGAACCTATCTGGGTATCTGTTATAGATACCCATATGATATCATGCATCTTTAGTCCAAGTAAAATCGAGACAACACAATCAATAACTTGCGATCATTTGGCCAAAGTTTTAAGACATGTATGCCATGATTTTATTCCTATACGACATACTCGTCAAAAGGAATATGTCTTTCACTACAATCAAAATTGTTATCTAGATTAGACTACCTTAACTCATGTCAATCACTTCCATGTCCATGTTAGATATTAAATAGGGATAGCTCACATAGACTAGGGATGATAATTTGCTTAAGGAGAAGGGAAATCAAGCACATGTAAATTGACTTGCGTCGCTTTGGATCCACTTCATTACCCATAGTAATCATAAGATGACATCAGAACTAGGCCATACTGATATCACTAATTAGTTATAACAATGACCTACATCTACAATTTATGATAACAACACTTAAGGGATATAGGTAAATAATCATGCCATAGTGGCTGCTCCAAATAACCAGTTAATGAATCACATCATTAAATGGGTAATGTGCAACAATGACTATGCTGCGACGGTCCATCAAGTTCTGTTGTACAAAACATCATATCTTAACAAGTTCATTAATCCATTTAATTCACATCTTGTTAATTCCACCCTTTATCATTCTCATTGTTAGGTGTCGTGCCTAAGAATTAACTAGGGTTTGAAAATGAATATTCCTTTATGTAAGGATCGTAACGTTTTATTCACTTAAGTGTAGGATTGTAGATTTAAGTCTACATTATGCTTAATCATTTAAGCTTAAATTGGATATGTTAGGTTGTGGATATTATTTTCATGTGTGAAAGTGTTGAAGACTGTACACTAAGAGTACTGTAAATTTTTTTTCGGGCCTTAAAATGTGCCCGATATACCGGGAAATGTGCTTTTCTCATATGGGTGGGATTTTGACCCATAGGTTTATGGGAAAATTTTTTCTCATCGTTTTGATACCCATAATTTTGTAAAACTACTTAAGAAGTTGTCTAATTATATGGTTTTATACATATGGTAGGATAATGTAATATTGCAGATGTATTTTGAATTCAGGTGTGAATTCTGTAGAGTTTGCTGAGAATAGCTCCAAACAAATCTGGGTATTGTATTGAGAGAGTGATGACTTGTAATAAAATCTGAACAAGTGATTCTTGGTGGATGTAGCCAAAATTGGGTGAACCACGTTAAATAATGTCTCTTTGTGTTGTGTTATTTTATCATGCACTTTTAGTTTGAGATCTATAATATTTTCTACATATTAGTTTCTATTGTTGCAATTCTATGAGGGATTATTCCACATATTTTATCCCTTATTTCCTAACAATTGGTATTAGAGCATGGTTTGGTTTGCTGAAGTGTTGAATCACAGGGAAATTTTTATCCTGAGTGGGAGCTATGGCAAATGATGGAAGATCAAGGGTTGATAAATTCAACGGGTAGAATTTCAGTCTTTAGAATATGCAGATGGAAGGTTACCTTTATCAGAAGGATCTTTATATTCCGCTATCTGAGAAGGTGAACAAACCCTCGAGCATGAAAGATGTAGAATGAGATTTTTTGGATAATAAGTCACTCGGGACAATCCGACTATGTCTTGCATCTTTGGTATTATTTAATGTTTCAAAGGAAAAGACTACAAAATAACTGATGGATGCATTAGGGAAGTTGTATGAAAAACCCTCTGCCTCTAATAATATTTTTTTAACGAAAAATTTGTTTAATATGAAGATGTCTGAGAATGGTTCAGTAGTAGATCATTTAAATGATATTAATATGGTTGTAAATATGTTAGCTTCATTTATAATAGAATTTGATGAAGAAGTTAGGGCTTTATTGGTTCTGTGCTCTTTACCTGAGAGTTAGAATAGCTTGGTAATGGTGGTAAGCAACTTTGTTCTAGCTAATTCAAATTTGAAGTTTAAGGATGTTGTAGGGGTGATTCTAAGAAAGGAAAAGAGAAGAAAAATCTCTAAGGAATCTTCTACTTCAGGGAATGCTTTGACAGTTGAAACTAGAGGGAGACAAAAGAATAGAAGAAGCCGTGGAAATTCAAAGGATCGGGAAAGTTTAAAATCAAAAAGAAAGATAGTATGCTAGCATTGTGGAAAGTATGGGCATGTAAAGGACTATTGGGAACTTCGGGACAAGACGCAACAATAGGAATAAAAAAAAGAGGAAAATGTGGAAATGGTTAATGTATGTTAGGATGCTTTGATTCTTTCTTTACACAATATTACTGAATCTTGGGTTTTAGATTCAGGGGCTTCTTTCCATGCTACTCTACATAGGCATTATTTTTTTGACTATGTTCAAGGAGATTTTAGGCATGTTTTTCTTGGTGATGATGAGCCTTGTAGCATAGTTGGAAAATGTTCTATTCATGTTAAGATACAGAATGTGAATACTTGGCTATTGAAGGATGTCAGATGTGCCTACATTAAGACAAAATTTAATATCGGCAGGGTAGTTAAGAAGTGATGGTTATACTGTGATATTTACAATGGACTCTTGGAAGGTTACCAAGGGTTCTCTTGTCATGGGAAGAGGTAAGAAGGTTGGAACCTTGTATTTAACCACTTATGGCACTAATGTTTGTAATCTTTTGGCTTTAGAAGTAGATACAACATTTTGGCACTATAGGGTCGGTCATATAAGCCATAAGTGTATGGAGATCATAAAGAAGGATTTTACTGGATATGCAGAAACATGTTTGGAGCTGTGAGGACTGCATATATGGGAAACAAAAGTGATTAAGGTTTCTGAAGGTTGGAATTACAAAGAAAGAGAGTAAGTTAGAGTTGGTGCATTATGATGTGTGGGGGTCGGCTCAGGTATCATCTCTTGGGGGGTCAAGTTATTATGTTACTTTTATTGATGATGTAACAAGGAAAGTTTGGGTTTATTATATTAGAAACAAATCTGATGTATTTGACACTTTTGTTAAATGGAAAGCCTTGGTAGAGAATGAAACATGTCTTAAGCTAAAATGTCTCAGGTCAGATAATGGAGGGGAGTATTGCAACAATGAATTTGATGATTATTGTTATAATAATGGAATTCGCAGGAAAAATATGGCTCCAAGAGCTCCAAAAAAGAATGGGTTATCACAAAGGATGAACAAAAAAATAATGGAATGTGCTCGGAACATGCGGTTACATGTAGGAATCCCTCTTTATTTTTGGGAAGAAGTGGTGAACAAAACTATGTACTTGATAAATAGAGGACCCTCAAGTGTCATGGATGGAGGCATACCCGAGGAGGCTTGGTATGGTAATAAATTTGATTATTCATTTCTTAGAGTCTTTGGATGTGAGGTGTTTGTCCATATAGACAAGGATCATAGGACCAAACTAAAGGCTAAATTAGAAAAATGTACTTTCATTGGTTATGGTGGTGATGATTTTGTATATGAATGTTTGAGTATTAAGGACAAGAAAATCATTCAATCTAGGGATATGGTATTTAATGAGAAATTCATGTATAAGCAGTAGTTACAGGAAAATAGGGAAGAATCCAAGAAAGAATATGCAGCGATAGAGGATCTTTTGGATGGAAAAGTGAAACATGAATCAGTTCAAGAACCTCCTCAATAGGAACCCCAAACTCCTATATTGAGGAGGTTTTCTAGGGTAAGAAGATAACCTGACCATTTTTCTTCTTCTCTTTATTATTTATTACTCACTGATAGGAGAGAGCCAAAGATCTTTGTAACTGTAGACACTAAAATTAGGTCACACTCCCCTTTTGTCCCTCAACATATAAACACCCTTTATTACATTTACCCAGCCATGACCCCCTTCACCCCAATAATATTAATTAAATTAAATTAATGCATTATGCTCACTATATTTATTATTTAAATATCTTATTTAAATAATATCTACACATACAATTCACTTAGACACCTCACCAAGCCAACTCAACCTAAGACCTATTCTCAGTAAGTTCCCACAACTAAGACTTACCCAAAACCTAAAAATCAATGCCTCCATTCCATCTAACCACATTCCCACATGATCACAAGAGGATTAGAGTCTAATCTGTGGGATAACAACATGAGATCCAAGAAAATCAGGAGGATCTCCCTAAGTTTAGTAAACCTAGGAAATCCCACCTTGACCGACATCAGTTACCTCAAACCATCGCCGGTTAAGCCAGACCACCATCAATTACCCCTTTTAACCCCTAAACTACCATATTCTCAAGGTTGGAAAACATTGGGAGAAAAAGAGTGGAAAAGCAGGAACAAATCTTAGAGAGATAATGCATCTTCAGAGAGCAAAATTCCAGCGAAAACTCACATCTAATGAAGGATATTGAGCATCTTCTCCTACACAGTCATCCCAGCCATGATCTGATCTATCCAAGTAAAGAGAATTGTGCATGCATCCCATACAGAAGCTTTTCTTTAGTTGGTGATCACTTACATCCTTAAAATTCATCATCAACACCTCCATCCTCCCCACACAGACCTTCAGGAATGAAATCCAAGTAAGTATAACATCATACTTCTCTGGTTTATTTCATTACATCATTATTTTATCACCCATTGTTTATCTTGCTCCCTATTGACCTTCTCCAACATTTTCACCTCCATAGACCCATTAAAACCTCACAAAACCCTACTCCATTCACCCAATACCTCGTCTCGACCAACCAAAATCCTTTGTGCAATCACAAAGGAGAGTAAAACCCTATTTTGTGACATTCCCAGATCTCACAGTAACTGGCACCATTTATACCTAACCACCGTCGGTCACCCCTGACCAACGCTGGTCTCTGTGTTTACCCACACAACCTTAAACAGAGACCCACCCACCTAATTTTACCTCACCTTCATTTACTTGTGACCTACCCGAAACCTTTACCAGACCTGTAGAACCCAGAACAAACCATTTGACCTGTGGATTCTATTCTAGCTTAGCCTATTAGATTAGATCTATTTTCTTATTGTTTTTTAAGTGATATACCTAAATCATTTTAAAATAACAATAGGATTTACTTTGTTTATAACATTAATTTGTTTAAAACACTGGACCGACAGTGATCTAAGAAGTACCATACTTCCCAAATCTAGTTCACACTAGGTAGTTCACTGCCCATATTGTTTAATTCCTTCTGGTGGTCTTGTTTTCATTATAGATAGTTCCTCTTAGCTAAAAGGAAGCTCTCACGGTCAGCTGTTGGTTTAAAATTCATACGCGCAACAACCCATAAAATGACATTTGAATAGGTATTCCTCCTACGCCCGTTACCCTAATTGTTTCGTGAACAATTCTAAGAAATAATCTAGATTGGTCTTTACCTGTTACCCTATCTGTTTCGTCCTTCACCTCACTCTTATGTTATCTAGATTGGTCTTTACTAACTACCATTAGTCCACTTGCCCAAGGTTTAACCCTAGCTCGGGTTAGAAACATAATTTATCATAGGAAGATGCTCACAATGACTTAGGATATATGGGCATACTCGGTTGACCTAAGTCAATAGGATGTGCCAAGGAACCATAAGCCATTTAAAGCTACTACCTATCCTAAACATGCTACTAACTTGACCTAGAGAGAAACTAAGTTCAAGTCCTTATTTGTGTGTAGATCTATATGATCAATGTAGAAGGGTGTTGCCACATGTCAACTACAATGTTATATCCTCAAGAATTCCCATGTCTTCTTGAAGGTATAGTCCTGTAGTTGGCGTGTGCCAACATCCTACAGAACTACCTCATCATGATGTACATACCCCAAGGAGGTTATTAATACATTATTAGTTTTGATTATTACATAGATTACAACAACCCTACTAAACCCTAATCCAACACTCCATAAGTTCTTTTCTATAATTGCTTCAATTAGTTATTAAAAAACTTCCTTAACTTATGATTGATTTTTATGTTCATTTTACTTGGCTTAACAAACACATATCTAGAAAAAGGACATCAACATCATAAGTTCCATTATGATGTAACTTAACCATTCAAAGAAGGTGTAGCAAACAAATAAGTTCAACTATAGTATACTTTATAGGGAAATGAAGTCTAATGATTTTTGATCATGTCACCATTCTTTAGATTATATTCCTTTAAGTGAGGAAGATTCTTCCTCTACCTGATTAAGTGTTAGGTTTTGTCATACCCTTCTTATATTTCACAATTTCTATAGTTTTACTGCATATTCATTACACATTCCATTACTTTGTTAGAATTGTTTAGATAAAGATTGTTATCTTATGCAACTTGACAAGTTGCATCTTAATAAGGGAAATTGAACTAATTCCCTTTATCTAACTTATCAAGTTTATCCGAATTAAGCATATAACAGATATGAATAATATCATCAAGATAGGATTTCCATATCCTTCATAAATTTAAATATAATTAACACAAAAAATACAAGTAAATCTCCAACTTTCAATTCATCATTATAAAATTATACATTTAAAAGACTATGCATTTTAGGCATACTGTATAACAAAAAACCTCTATTCCAAAAAGAACACAAATTTTATTTTTCAATACAACTCAAGAATGAATTGAAACTCTTTACATAAGATCCAGAATTAAATAGGCTAGCACAACATGAAAGTTATTGTCTTCTTTTATCACTTACGATGTCCATCTACAAAATTGCTAGCATGGGTCAGTTCAATGAACTGAGCATGATAAGCATTAAGCATGAAAGTAAAGTGCATTCCACTAATTGTTTTATTAAACAACTCTACTTTAATAAAACAATTAATATACATCATACAAATAATCATAAGTAAATATCTAAAAAGAAGTACAAGTAAGAGAATTTGAATTCACTTTTGAGAAAAGAGCATAATATAATCTGAAACATCAAAGTTATATCACAAGACTTAATTGATCCTATCAATTAATTTTAAATAGTCAAAAAGTCTTGTAATTCAATTATTTCATAAACCCATAAGAATAGAAATACACATTTATTTTTACCAAGTAGCAAAAGAAGTTAGTTACAGCATAGCTCATATTAAGATGATTCATCTTTCCATATAAACAAAAGAAGAAAATCAATACATATCTATTCCTCAGACACAATTCATCTGAAGGAAAGAATCAGATTTAGAACACACAACACTGCCTTAGTCCAAGATAACAATATAAGGAATCCATAAATAAATATACAACATCTAAACAAGAATTCCCAATTCAATCCAAGAGGATTAGGAAGCAAAACAGTCTAACAAATATCCTTACTAACTTCTATCTGTCAGTGGATATAATGCAAAGATCTAAAACCAGACTACCCATAAATCCAAGCTATACTTAGCAAATAAATCTCTTAACCATCCACAAGAAATTTCCATCTCAGAAGAGAGTTAATTAAAGAGAAGTTCAGTCTATGAACTTATACAATCAACATAAAAAGGATCTCAAACAAAAAAGGACCCAATCCATAATTCATTTCATTTATACTATGAAATGAATTCCCTTATCTAAATCAAACTTAAAAATTCTTTACTTAGTTCCCAAAAGAGAACACAAAACTAAATGCCCAGTTAGAGGTATGCACACTGTAAATTTCCAATCAAAACTAACAAGTTGGTTTCCTATTTCCATTCACCAAGCTCAAGTAAAAATTCAAACCTCAGAAAGAAATACACAGTATAGTCCATAAATGTATACTGTCCCCATGGATCATATTCATTTCTCTTCCTAAAACTCGGAGATTTGTTCTATGATCCCCTTAAAGAATAAGAATCCACAAACAAAGAAGATATACAACAACAGAAGGAATTGTGAACTCAAGAATTGAATTCTTATTACACAAATTTTACATCTCGATACAAGAAGTATGTAGTTCATTTCCCAAACAAGAACAAATATAAAAAAATTATCCGAACATAGAATAATATATATATATACACTTTAAACAAGATTAAATATTCTAGGGTTTAAATTCAACTTCTAATAAAACCCAAGAAACCAATTAAGAAGTCCAAAGAGAGTAATACATCATTCTTGTAACATCAAAATTTATTCGACTGTTCCAAATGATCAAAATACCAAGCAAACCCATTACTAGACATAATTCTTGTCCCCTTATATTAATAAGAACAAAATAGTCAAGGTTTCTGTAAGACACAGGTTTTCTTAGAATAGAGAAGGATAGGTTAAACTTTTATTTCTCCCACCTTGTCGAGTTCAAAGAAGGTTGTATAGTCTAAAGGACATAAGAAAAAAAACCAATCACACTCAAGGAGTGGCACGAAGTAGATTACAAGGAGATTAACAAATCGACTTCAAACTGAAACTAAAATCTCAAGCTCCTATAGAGCAGAAAATCTATAAAGAGAATACAACTTTTCAAAACACAATAAAAACCAAGCCCAACTCACAATACATGTAAACATGTCAATTCCAACATAAATCTAGAACACACTATGATGGAATACCTGTATAGTGTGTAATATGAGCTTTGAACATAAGTTCAGACTTTACAAGGCTCTAAAACTGGCTTAGACAAACATAAGATCAAATACGAGCCTATAAGAAACACAAATCCCTAAATAAAAGTTCAAAACCAAAACACCAATGCTCTAATATGAGTCCAAGTATTCTCAAATCCTTAAATGAGAATAAAATTCCAGTTCAGAATGTAAGTACAAAACAAAACTCAACAACTCAACAGTATGTTCAGCATTCGTAAGAATTGAATACAAATATAGTTGTTGAATATGAAGATTCAACCAAATTTCATAACTACACCAAGTTCCAACTTAGTCCAAAGCCAACACAAAGTCTTGAAAAAAACTCATAACAGAACACGAAACTTGAACACAAGCTTAGAACAACGACGAAGCTCCACTTCAAGTTCATGAAACACAAGGCTAAACAAAGATTCAAAACTAAACAAGCAACAAGCTAGTTCATTCAACATTAGTATCGAATGCTAGAAACAAATCTTTGAATACAAGCTACAGAGCTTCATCTACAAATTCACATGAATACCTCTAATACTTAGTAAAGAGAAAGTTCCCGAATACTATCATTAACAACAAAGGATTCACATTCCAAACCCACATAGATTTCATGAAATCATGCAAGTAAATGACCAAACACATCATGCAAAAATATATATCCAGTGAGCAGAGTTGTTTTAATGAATCATTTAGAAGAAAGAAAGAAATATTAATGGGTAGAGCCTATCATGGCTGATAGTACCTCTACTGATTTGAAGAAGACTTCCAGCCAAGTTTCCAACACCTCTTATTCTCCAAGTAAGATCAACCAACAATAATATTTTTCAACAATGCCTCTTATACATTCCCCTGGTCAAAAAATATGCTAGAAAAACCAAAAATATCCAAGAAAAAGAAGAAGTCAAACTGTTGGTTCAAGGAACCAGCTAGCTCCATGTAGAGTGAAATTCGCGATGCATGAAAAACCAAAAAATCTCTCACAAACCTACCTCTCAATTTGAGAAGATGGTTTGCACAAAAAAACTGAGATTCATTAATTCCATAACTCCTTATTCTCCCACTTATCTCTCCTTACCACCGCCTCCCAAAACTGGCGGATGCCAATCCTAATCCAACATGTAATTCCAAACTTAGTGAATCCTCCACCTAAGCCCCACTAAAATTTATCTAGCCCCTACCAAACTGGTAGTACTTCCATGCCTTAATACCAAATCAAATCAAAATCACATCTCATTAAAATCTTAGGAACCACCACTTAGCTCCCACTTACTAATCGGCCCTTAGGCTCCCTTTCATACCCCATTAGTTTAGGATAGATACAATTTTCTTAGGTTAGATATTAGGTTAATTTAAAAGTATAACCTTATGATATAATCTTCAATCAAATAGATTGCCACCTTAGGTTAGGACATAGCTTAACTAAATAGTATTAAGCAATAGGTTAGAAATAACTTAGCATTCCTTAGGTTATTTCCCTACATACTAACTTAGTATTAACAAATTAGGTTAGGATGTCATGCCACAAAGAGTGGCATAGAAAGAGTTCAAGAAAATTTACCTGAGTCTCGAATCCCATTAGGATAGACCTTATTAGATATAGGACACATTATACTCTCTCTTTATCAAGAATCCTGAAGTGGGTTTCTATTTCCCTTAATGCGATTAAGCACCCTGTAAAGGTCAATCAAGAAGAGTCGATCACAACACACGACAGAATACAGGAACGGTCTTTCAATATAATAAAGAATTTGTAACAAATACAAGTTCAATCCATGATGTATTTTAACCAATAAATGTCAGTTTACCATTCAGTCTGTTAATAAGATTTAAAATATTCCTTGGATAACTAAAATTTATCCAAGAATGAGTCAGTAAAAAGAGATAAGTTTGCAACTCTAAAAATCCGATTGCAGCTTATCAACAAGAAGTGAAAATGGATTCCTGAAAGCCATATCATTTCAGTCCACTGAATCCAAGAGCAGAGATGATTTATCCATAACAAGCATGATTTTCAACCTATCAAGGAAACCCACCTCATTTAAGAAAATCACATGCCAAATGCTTGTAATGCAAAGAGAAATATAAGATTTTGTTCAAAGTGTTACATACTTCCCTCCTAAAAAGAATCATCATCCCAATGATTATATCATTTTAATCATTGCATTCAGGATAATCAATTTATTCACTTTCATAACATATGTTTGCAACAATATCCGAATTTAATGTTCCAAAAATCAGCATCCACATAGTTGTTTATTAAAAAAAAAATAGTTTTCTGTTCACAATCGACGTACTTATTGACATATAAAGATAAAATCACAAATTTTTATCAGTCATCATAGTCAATTTTGATCAAATAAATATGGAAAAGTAGTTTTCATATTGTTCAGGTTTTCTCAAGTTGCACTTTCTTCATTAAACTGGTCCCACTGGACCTTACAGTGACTTATCTTATGATTTCCTAAATGCAACTGGTGAGTTTCCAACACTCGTATGAGTTTAACCACAATTATTCCTGGGTCTTGGACCTGCAAGGAATTCCAATTTAACACATGTGATAAATCTGAAACGTATTTCTTAAGAAAAGAAATTTGGAAAACATCATGCATTCATGACAAAGCAGGAGGTAATGCTAAATGGTAACCTACAGGGTTGATTACTTCAACTATCTCAAAAGGTCCCACATAACAAGGTGATAACTTGGAAGCCTTTTGAAAATTTATAGATCTCTTTTTCGGTTTAACCTAAAGAAATACTTTCTCACCAAGTTCAAATTTCCTGTCAACCCGCTTTAAATCAGCATAACTCTTTTTCCTATCTGCTACTTCTTTCAAGTGCTCACAAATAATTTTAACTACTTGTTCCATTTCAGTAAGAATTTTAGGTCCAATTACCTCTCTATCCTCAATGTTGTCCCAACTAACAGGGGTTCTACATTTTCTTCCGTATAATGCTTCAAAAGGTGTCATCTTAAGAGAGGCATGATATGTGTTATTATATGCAAACTCAACTAGTGGAAGGTACTCCTCCCACTTATATTGCTGGTCCATTCAATACATTTGTAACATATCCTCCAAAACTTGATTGACTCTTTCAGTATGTCCATCCATTTCTAGATGATATGCATAACTGAAATTCAGCTTAGTTCCTATAGCTGTATTAAGCGTTTGCCAAAATCTTGACGTCATTATAGGATCTCTATCCGATATGATTAATTTAAGTACTCTATGTAATCTGAAAATTTTGTGTATAAAACTTTTATCTAACAAAGGAGAATCATCCTTCATATTACCAGTAGTAAAATGTGCTACCTTTGTTAGTTTATTAACGACTACTAGAATAACATCATGTTTGTTTCTTGACATAGGCAACCCTTGTAAAAATTCCATGCTTATCACTTGCTATTTGTACTGTGGTATACTATGACGATAAAATAAACCGGCTGGGTGCATATGTTCCACTTTAACATGTTGACATTCAAGGAAATGTGTCACAAAATATATAACATCCTTTTTCATTCCCTTCTAGAAATATTACTATTTTATATCAGCAAGCATTTTTGTAATACCAGGGTGTCCAGAAAAAGGTGAATTGTGAAATTCTGCTAACAATTTCTTTCTTAAATCATTTAGCAAAGGTAAGTATACCCTATTTTCAAACCTTAATATTCCTTCATTATCAAAGTGAAAACCTTTATACCTCAGATCACTAGGATCTATAGCAAGCATTGTCTTTACTTGCTGAAAGTAAGAATTAGATTCCATAACACTTTTTACTTCATCTTTAAATTGAGTTCTCAATGTTATAAGCGCAGAAATGTGCTTCCTATGAATTAGAGTGTTAACCACTCTATTTTCTTTACCCTTGATATAATTGATGTCAAAATCATATTGAGACAAAAACTCTAACCACCTTCACTGTCTTGCATTAAGATTTGACTAAGTGAAGATATACTTCAGCCCAAGATGATCAGTTTTCAATTCAAAAGGTTTACCAAGTAGGTAATGCCTCCAAACTTGTAGTGCATAAATAATGGAAGCAAGCTCTAAATCATGTGGAGCATAATTCAACTCATGTAACTTTAGTTTTGTACTTTTGTAAGCTATGAAATGATCATTTTGTAACAAAATACCTCCTAGACCTTCACCAGATGCATTAGTTACCACCATAAAATCTCCATTAGGATCTGGTACTACTAGAATAAGTGTTGAAGCTAACTATTCCTTCAAATTTTTGATGTAATATCAAATTTCTCACTCCAAACAAAACTTTTTATCCTTGTAAAGAAGTTATTGGTGCAACCACCTTAGAAAAATCTTTTAAAAATTTTCTATAGTAGCCAGTAAGCCCCATGAAGCTTCTAACTTCATGCACATTATTTAGTGTAAGCCACTCAGTTATAACTACAATTTTTGAAGGATCTACACAATTCCTTTCTTACTTATTACATGTCCCAAATAGTGTACTTTTGTGTCATAGAAAGAACATTTAGATAGCTTACCATATAACCGTCTCTTTCTTAACATTTCCAAAACTATCTTCAAATGCTCATGGTGTTCCTCAATACTTTTAGAATATATGAGAATGTCATCTAAGAATACGAGCAAAAATTTGTCCAAGTATTCTTGAAAGACATTATTCATTAAGTTCATAAATGATGCAGGTGTATTTGTTAACCCAAAAGGTAAAATTGTGAACTCATAATGTCCATACCTTGTTCTAAAATCTGTTTTATGAATGTCCTCATCCTTAATCTGTAATTGATGATATCCAGATTGAATATCTATCTTAGAATATACCGATGCTGCACGTATATGATCAAATAGATCATCAATCCTAGGGAGTGGGTATCTATTCTTGATTGTTTCTTTATTTAACATTCTATAATCAATGCACAATCTAAGTGTTCCATCCTTCTTTTTCTCAAAAATTACAGGTGCTTCCCAAGGTGAAGCACTTGGTCTAATCAAACCTTCAAAATTTTTTTCTTGCAATGAAGCCTTAAGCTCTAGTAATTATGTAGTACTCATTCGGTAAGGTGATTTAGATATCGGTTTGGTTCCACGCTTGATCTCTATTGTGAAATCAAACTCCCTTTTAGGTGGAAAACCTAGCATTTCTTCTAGAAATACATCACTGAAGTCTCGTAACAACGGATATCGTTCCATGACATTGTTATTCTCTTCAGTTGTTTCTATAATTTTTACTGCATATAAGGTACAACCTTTATTTTTGGCCTTTTTAAGTTGCATAGCTGACAATTTTCTAATAGAAATATCACGTTTCACACCCTGAATCTCTATTGTTATTTGCAAGTCATCTAAACAACTAATGTGTTTTTCAAAATAGTCCACTTTAGCCTTATGTTATACTAACCAATTAACACCTATGATTACATCATAAGACCCCAAAGGTGTAATATAGAGATCAACTTCAGTGGAAAGTTAGGCAAATCAAGGACTACTGCAAAAAGACACATACTAACTGTATGAACAACATTGTTTCCATACTATACAGTCCATTTTTTATCCATGTTTCCAACTTTTCTTTTTAGTTTTGATGCTAATTTACTAGAAATAAAACATTCAGTAGCTCCGGTATCAAAAATGAATAGTTATAAGTAAACCAAATAACTTACCTGAAACTTCTATAGGCGTGGCCTGTTTCTTAGCCCACTTGTAAGCTACTGTAGCGTGTATCTTGTGATTGTTGATTACGATCATCCTTTTTCAAAGGGCAGTTGATTTGTGTAATGATCTTTTCCATATTTATAACAGCCTCCTACAGGTCCCTTTCTAGGCTCAAGTTTATTTCTAGCCCTAGAGTTATCATCCTGACCCCCATAGGACTTCTGTCCATTATTATTGTTCTTGAGAAAGTTATTCCATGCATTACCAACAAACTTGTTTGTTGCTGCTTTCTTATTAGTATCAGATGAAAACTTACTTTTCATTCCGAATTTCTTCTATGGTCCTTTCTTAGGTGCAAGAGATGATGAAGAGGAGTTGGGAATTTTCTTCCTTACTTCCTCCTTATGAGCAGAAATTGCCTTCAATTTCTGTTCCTGCCTTGTGGCCTTTTCAACAACCCCTTCCATCATGCTTGGGCTATGACAATCCACAGGTCTCCTCCTATTACGGGATTCAATCTCATAATGAATTTTTGTATCCTGAACTTCTCATCAGTTTGATACTGAGGTACATACTTAAGGAGTTTAGTAAATCACTCCCAATACTCTTTTACAGTTAGCTTTCCTTGAGCTAAGTTCTAGAATTTAGTCATTTTTTTTATCATAGTAAACTAACGGAAGCACACATTGCCTAAAGTAACCTTTAAATTAATCCCATGTGATATTAGTTTCATCAATGTTTAACTCAGCCTTACGGTTGTCCCACCATGAAGATGCTTCATGGGAAAGCTGATTTGCTCCCCGTATTGCCTTTTGTTTCTTCTAAGAAATTTCTTATTGCAAAGTATTTATCTCATTTCAATGAGCCAATTCTCATCCCCATCTCCGAATGTGGTGCCATCAAACTTGGGTGGAATTATTCTTTTTATATCATTAGTGAGTTCAACTACCAACCTAGCATTTTTGTTCTCAGGCTGATCAGGTATGTTCACATTGTTATTATCAACACCTACATTGGCGTTGTTCCCAGGAGGTGGCTAATTATTTTTATTAGCATCTTCTTCCTCCTAATTTCCCATTACTTTTTGTTCAAGTACAACCAAATGATCTCTAGAGTCCAACAGGGCAGCAAGGATCTCATCAAGTTTTTGGGTAGTTTTTTCTCTTTCCTTAGGCAGAGGATTATTTACAACATTTCCTCTTGTTCTAACCATTTTTTGTTATAAGAAAATTTAATTTTCATCAGATTATGGACACAATAGGTCCAAGAGATGCAACCTTCAGCTCTGATACCAAGATGTAACATTCCCATTTTACGACTTTAGAAACAAGGGAATTTTATTTTTTGAAACATAATGTTCATTATTCTAAATAAAACATCATTTAGAACACACATTCCATGCAAATCAATCTCATAAAAGATAACCATATGCAGCTATAATGACTCGGTATGCTACTGATCTCTCATTCCATGACTCAGTTACCAATTGATCTCCCATGTTAGCTTAAAGTATGGAATATTTTATGTATACTACGTATACTTGGTTCCCCTACCCTATTCTGGGTACTGAGTTATCTATTTAAAGAACCTATCTGAATATTTATTACCAATATTCATCTGACATCACGTTGCTTTAAACTAGGTGACATAGGACAACGCAACCAGAAGCTTGCGATACTTTGGCCAAATATTTTTAACATACTATTCATGTTACTATTCCTAGACAACATACTCATCATTCTAGAATACGTCCTTCACCTCACTCTTCTATTATCTAGATTGGTCTTTACTGACTATCGTTAGTCCACTTGCCCAAGGTTTAACCCTAGCCCGGGTTAGAAACATAATTTATTATAGGAAGATGCTCACAATGACTTAGGGTATATGGGCATACTCGGTTGACCTAAGTCAACCAGATGTGCCAAGGAACCCTGAGCCATTGAAAGCTACTACCTATCCTAAACATGCTACTAACTTGACCTAGAGAGAAACTAAGTTCAAGTCCTTATTTGTGTGTAGATCTAGATGATCAATGCAGAAGGGTGTTGCCACATGTCAACTGCAATGTTGTATCCTTGAGAAGACCCTTGTCTTCTCGAAGGTATAGTCCTGCACTTGGCATGTGCCAAAATACTACATAAATGGCCTCATAATGATGTACATACCCCAAGGAGGTTATTAATACATTATTAGTTTGGATTACTACACAGATTACAACAACCTTGCTAAACCCTAATCCAACACTCCATAAGTTCTTTTCTATAATTAATTCAATGAGTCATTAAAGAAATTCCTTAACTTATGATTACTTTTTATGTTCGTTTTACTTGGCTTAACAAACAGATATCTAGAAACATGACAACAACATCATAAGTTCCATTATAATGTAACTTAACCATTTAAAGAAGGTGTAGCAACCAAATAGGTTCAACTATAGTAGACTTTATAGGGAAATGAAGTCTAATGATTTTCGATCATGTCACCATTCTTTAGATTACATTCCTTTGAGCGAGGAAGAGTCTTCCTCTACCTGATTAAGTGTTAGGGTTTTTCATACCCTTCTTATCTTTCACAATTTTTATAGTTTTACTACATATTCATTACACATTCCATTACTATGTTAGAATTGTTTAGATAAAGATCGTTATCTTATGTAACTTAACAAGCTGCATCTTAATAAGGGAAATTGAACTAATTCCCTTTATCTAACTTATCAAGTTTATCTGAATTAAGCATATAACAGATATGAAGAATATCATCAAGATAGGATTTCCATCTCCTTCATAAAATACAAGATAATTTACACAACAAATACAAGTAAATCTCCAACTTTCAATTCATCATTATAAAATTATACATTTACAAGACTATGCATTTTAGGCATACTGTATAACAAACAACCTCTATTCCAAAAAGAATACAACTTTTCTTTTTCAATACAACTCAAGAATGAATCAAAACTCTTTACATAAGATCCAAAATTAAATAAGCCAATACAACATGAAATTTCTTGTCTTCTTTTATCACTTACGATGTCCATCTGTAAAATTGCTAGCATGGGTCAGTTCAATGAACTTAGCATGATAAGCACTAAGCATTAAAGTAAAGTGCATTTCACTAATTGTTTCATTAAACAACTCTAGCTTTAATGAAAAAATTAATATACATCATGCAAAAACTCATAAGTAAACATTTAGAAAGAAGTACAAGTAAGAGAATCTGAATTCACTTTTTAAGAAAAGAGCATAATATAATCTGCAACATCAGAATTATATCACAAGACTTAATTGATCCTATCAATTACTTTAAAATAGTCAACAAGTCTTGTCATTCAATTATTTCATAAACCCATAAGAATAGAAATACACATTTATTTTTATCGAGCAGAAAAATAAGTTACTTACATCATAGCTCATATTAGTATGCTTCATCTTTCCATATAAACAAAAGAAGAGAATCAATACATATATATTCCTCAGACATAACTCATCTAAAGGAAAGAATCAGATTAAGAACACAAAACATTGCCTCAGTCCAAGATAAAAATATAAGGAATCCATAAATAAAGAGACAACATCTAAACAAGAATTCCCAATTCAATCCAAGAGGATTAGGAAGAAAAATAGTATAACAGAAAGCCTTACTAACTTCTATTTGTTAGTGGATATAATGCAAAGATCTAAAACTAGACTACCCACAAATCCAAGCTATATTTTAGCAACTAAATCTCTTAACCAATCCACAAGAAATTTCCATCTCAGAAGAGAGTCAATTAAAGAGAAGTTTAGTCTATGAACTTATACAGTCAACATAAAAAGGATATCAAATAGAAAAGGACCCAATCCATAATTCATTTCATTTATACTATGAAATGAATTCCCTTATCTAAATCAAACTTAGAAATTCTTTACTTAGTTCCCAAAAGAGAACACAAAACCAAATTCCCAGTTAGAGGTATGCACACTGCAACTTTCCAATCAAAACTAATAAGCTGGTTTCCTATTTCCATTCACCAAGCTCAAGTACAAATTCAAACCTCAGAAAGAAATACACAGTACAGTCCCTAACTGTATATTGTCCCCATGGTTCATATTCATTTCTCTTCCTAAAACTTGGAGATTCATTCTATGATCCCCTCAAGGAATAAGAATCCACAAACAAAGAAGATATACAAGTGCAGAAGGAATTGCAAACTCAAGAATTGAATTATTATTACATGGATTTAACAGCTCGATACAAGAAGTATGTAGATCATGTTCCAAACAAGAAAAAATATACAAAATTATCCGAATAGAGAATAATATATATATATATATACTTTAAACAAGATTCAATATTCTAGGGTTTAAATTAAACTTCTAATAAAACCCAAGAAACCAATTAAGAAGTCCGAAGAGAGTAATACATCATTCCCGTAACATCGAACTTTATTTGACTATTCCAAACGATCAAAAGACCAACAAAAACCATTACTAGATGTAATTACCATCCCCTTATATTATTAAGAACAAAACAATCAAGATTTCCGCAAGACACGGGTTCACTTAGAACAAAGAAGGATAGGTTAAACTTCGATTTATCCCACCCTGTCGAGTTCAAAGAAGGTTGTACAGTCCAAAGGAAAGAGGCACAAAAACCAATCACACTCAAGGAGTGGCATGAAGGAGGATTACTAGATCGGCTTCAAACTAAAACTAAACTCTCAAGCTCCTATTGAGCAGATAGTCTATAAAGAGAATACATCTTTTCAAAACCAAATAACAACCAAAGCCAACTCACAATACAGGTAAACACTTCGATTCCAACATAAATCTATAACACACAATAATGGAATACCTGTACAGTATCGAATATGAGCTTTGAACATAAGTTTAGACTTTGCAAGGCTCTAACACTGGCTCAGACAAACATTAGATCAAATACGAGTCTATAAGAAACACAAAGCCCTAGATATGAGCTCAAAACCAAAACACCAATGCTCTAAAATGAGTCTAAGTATTCTCAAATACTTAAATGAGAATAAAATTCCATTTCAGAATGTAAGTACATAACAAAAACCAACAACTCAACAGTAAGTTCATCATTCACAAGAACTGAATACGAATACAGTTGTTGAATACGAAGATTCAACAAAAGTTTAGAACTGCACCAAGTTCTAACTCAGTCCAAAGCCAACACAAAGTCTTGACAAAAACTCATAGCATAACACGAAGCTTCAACACAAGCTTAGAACAACTACGAAGCTCCAATTCAACTGCTAAACAAAGCTTCAAAACCAAAACACCAATGCTCTAATAAGTCTAAGTATTCTCAAACCAAGAATAAAATTCCAGTTCAAATACGAGTACCAAAACTCAGACAACACAAAGCTCCATTCACAAGAACTAAAACAAATACATTTAACCAAAGTCTCAGAACACAAAGCTCATCAACAGAAAAGTCTTGAAGCTTCAACACAAGCTTAAAACAACTACGGAGCTGCACTTCAAGCTCATGAAACACAAGACTAAATAAAGATTTAGAACCAAAAAAGAAACAATCCAGTTCATTTAATATTACACTCAAATTCTAGAAATCAAAGCTTCAAATACAAGCTACAGAGCTTCAAATACAAATTCACATGAATACCTCTAATAATTAGTATATAAAAAGTTCCCAAATACTATCATTAACAGCAAAGGATTCACATTCCAAACCCACATATATTTCACAAAAGCATGCAAGTAAATGTCCAGACACATCATACAAAAATATATATCCAATGACCATAGTTTTTTTAATGAATCATTTAGAAGAAAGTAAGAAATCTTAATGGGTAAAGCCTATCATGCTTGATAGTGCCTCTGCCAATTCGAAGAAGACTTCTAGCCAAGTTTCCAACCCCTCTTCTTCTCCAAGAAAGATCAACCAACAATATTCTTTTTCCAAAATGCCTTTGATACATTCCCCTGATCAAAAATAGGCCAGAGAAACCAAAAATAGCCAAGAAAAAGAAGAAGTAAAATTGTTGGTTCAAGGAACCAGATAGCTCCATGCAGAGTGAAATTTTCGATGCATGAAAAACCAAACAACCTCTCACAAACCCACCTCTTAAGTTTCCAAGATGGTTTGCACATAAAAATTGAGATTCATTAATGCCATAAATCCTTATTCTCCCATTTATCTCTCCTTGCCACCACCTCCCAAAACTGGCAGATGCCAATCCCAATCCAAAATGCAATTCTATACTTAGCGAAGCCTCCACGTAAGCCCCACAAAAATTTAACTAGATCCTTGCCTAGCTACTAGTACTTCCATGCTTTAATGCCAAATCAAATCAAAATCACATCTCATTAAAATCTTAGGAACCACCACTTAGCTCCTACATACCAATCAACCCTTAGGTTCCCTTTCATACCCCATTGGTTTAAGATAGATACAATTTTGTTAGGTTAGATCTTAGGTTAATTTAAAAGTATAACCTTAGGATATAACCTTCAATCAAATAGATTGCCACCTTAGGTTAGGACATAGCTTAACCAAATATTATAAAGCAATAGGTTAGAAATAACTTAGCATTCCTTAGGTTATTTCCCTACATACTAACTTAGTATTAACAACTTATGTTAGGATGTCATACCATGTAGAGTTGTGTAGAAAGAGTTAGGAAAATTTACCTAAGTCTCGAATCCCATTAGGATAGAAATTATTAGATATAGGACACATTATAATCTCTCTTTCTCAAGAATCCTGAAGCAGGTTTCTATTTCCCTTAATCCCATTAAGCTCCCTGCAAAGGTCAATCAAGAAGATCCGAGCACAACACATGACAGAATGTAGGCACAATATTTCAAGATAATAAAGAATTTGCAACAAATACAAGTTCATTCCATGATGTATTTTAACCAATGAATGTCAGTTTACCATTCAATCTGTTAAGAAGGTTTATAACATTCCTTGGATCATTGAAATTGATCCAAGAATGAGTTAGTAAAAAGAGATAAGTTTACAACTTTAAAAATCTGATTGCAGCTTATCAACAAGAAGTGAAAATGGATTCCTTAAAGCCATATCATTTTAGTCCACTGAATCCAAGAGTAGAGATGATTTATCCATAACAAACATTATTTTCAACCTATCAAGGAAACACACCTCATTTAAGAAAATCACATGCCAACTCTTGTAATGCAAAGAGAAATATAACAGTTCGTTCAAGGTGTTACAATATTTGATGAAGCAATGCAAGTAGACGTCTGAAAGAAGTGGGAGAAAGCCATGGATGAGGCGCATCAGGATCTCATGGAGAACTAGAGATGGGATTTGGTGAAGCTACCTGAAGGAAAAAGAGCATTACAGAACAAGTGGGTGTTTAGAGTCAAAGATGAAGAAGGAGGAAAGAAAATCTACAAGTTCCAGTTGGTGGTCAAGGGGTTTGTACAGAAAAAGGTATAGATTTTGATGATATTTTTTCTCCTATAATAAAAATGACTTCTATTAGAATTATTCTTGGAATAGTTACAGTAGAAGACTTGCACTTAGAGCAGCTTGATGTAAAAACTGCATTTCTCCATGGTGATTTGAAGGAGGAATTATATATGTAGTAACCAGATGGCTATGAGGTCAAAGGTAAAGAGGAGATGGTGTACAAACCATAGAAGAACTTGTATGGCTTGAAACACGCTCCATGTAAATGGTATAAGAAATTTTATAGCTTCATGATGGAGCAAGGTTATATTAGATGTCATTATTACCATTGTGTGTATACAAAGAAATTTGAGGATGGCAGTTATATTATCCTATGCCTGTATGTGGATGACATGTTGGTTGTAGGTAAAAACATGCAGGAAATAAAAGTACTCAAGAAACAGCTAAGTGAATCCTTTTCTAGGAAGTATTTGGGAGAAGCAAAACAAATCCTTGGTATGAGAATATCTTTGGATAGGAAGGAACGGAAGATGAATTTATCTCAGGAAGAGTACATTAAGAAAGTCTTGGAGAGGTTTAATATGTAGGATGCTAAACTGGTTGGGACTCCTTTGGTAGGCCATTTCAAGATATCAAAGGAGAAGTGTCCTAAGATAGATCCGGAGAGAAATTAGATGTCCAAGGTACCTTACTCATTAGCGGTTTGCAGTTTTATGTATGCCATGGTGTGCACCAGACTTGATATTTCCCATGCAGTGGGAGTGGTGAGTAGATTTATGAGTGATATAGGTAGAGATCACTGGGATGTAATAAAGTGGATCCTTTGTTATTTGAGAGGGACCATGGGGATAGTTTTGTGATATAGTGGATTAGACACCACTTTGTGTGGTTATGTAGATTAAGATATGGCTAGAGATGTAGAAAGTAGGAGGAGCACAATAGGTTATGCTTACACTGTAGGTGGAACAACAGTAAGCTGAATTTTATGACTACAGAAGATGGTGGCTTTGTCAACCATGAAGGCTGAGTATGTTTCTGCCACAGAGGCAAGAAAATAAATGATTTTGCTACAAAAATTTCTTGAGGAGTTATGGAATAAGTAGGAGGAAGGAAAGTTGCATAGTGATAATCAGAGGGCTATACACCTAGATAAGAACTCTGATTTCCACTCTAGGATGAAGCATATACAATTAAGGTACCATTTCATCAGGACAACTTTGGAGGAAGAGAATTTGAAGCTAGAGAAGATTCATACCAGTCAAAATCCTACAAACATGATGACCAAGGTGGTCACAAGGGGAAAAATGAAGATTTGTTCAGTTTTGGTTGGTCTTCACGGAAACTAGTGGAGGGGTGAGAAGCTTTCTCAGAGGAAAACTAGTCTCCAAGTGGGAGATTTTTAGGTTGTGGAGCCTATTTTCATGTGTGAAAGTGTTGAAAACTATACACTAAGAGTACTGTAAAAAATTTTTGGGCCTTAAAATGTGCCTGATATACCGGGAAACATGATTTTCTCATATGGGCGGGATTTTGAGCCATAGGTTTATGGGACAGTTTTTTACCATGGTTTTGATACCCATGGTTTTGCAAAACTACTTAAGCAGTTATCTACTTATATGGTTTTATGCATATGTCAGGATAATGTAACATTGCAGAAGTATTTTGAATTCGGGTGTGAATTCTGTAGAGTTTGTTGAGCATAGATCCAAACCGATCTGGGTATTGTATTAAGAGAGTGGTGGCTTGTAATAGAATTTGAGCAAGTGATTCTTGGTGGATGTAGCATAAATTGGGTTAACCATGTTAAATACTGTCTCTTTGTGTTGTGTTATTTTATCATGCACTTTTAGTTTGAGATCTGTAATATTTTTTGCATATTAGTTTCTATTGTTGCGATTCTATGAGGGATTATTCTACATATTTTATCCCTTATCTCCTAACAAGATAAGTGTCATGTTCTTATTTTGATTGGATTTAATGTATGAAAAAATTCATACATTAATCATTTTCACAAAAAATCTCTTAGGAATAGTTTAACTATTCGTAACTATTATGTTTCGGTATGTTTTAATACTTTTACAAAGTAACATAACCTATCAAATGCAACCAAAACACTTCAATCATAAGCATAAAATCTTTATATCATTAATTTTCCCTTTCCTTATAATTTAGTTATATCCAATAAGCATCCCCTTATTCATAACTTCATTATAATCACTAATTATCACAATTGATTTAAGTAAATTAAACAATTATATATATATATATATATATATATATATATATATATATATATATATATATAAACCATTCCAAATAATACAAGTACAACTTATTTCCATTCAAGCTAATAGACTTAGTCTAACAGCCATATACTTGTGATACTACCTAAGTTACTTAGGTATATAATCTCTTTTCATTTATCTCATAATGGTATTCAATCACATAAAGCATGTAGTACTTCCATAGATGATACATATGCTTGATATAATAGTGGAAATATTTGCAACGAAATTTCTTCTATAAATGAAAACAAAAAAAATATTCTAGCATTATCAATTATTCATTTCCATTTAAGACAATATAATATAGTGAACCAAATATATTTCATTCGAGAATTAATATTACATTTATGTTTAAAATAATGAATTCAACCACTTCTTCTCAAAGTAATTATAATAAATGGGCCATAGGCCTCTCTTATTTCCAAATCAGAAGTACATAAATAAATTAACACAATAATCATTTATTCAAATCATATTTCTTCAATCAATATAATAATTACAAACTTCTATATTTCTTTCTTATTTCATCTTTCACGAAATTCATCTGCAAGATTGTTAGCATATGTCAGTTCATATGAACTAAGCATGATAAGAATGAAATATTTAGAGAAATATGCTCTAACTAATAATTTCATAAAAAGAACACTACTTTAAATAAAATTATTCAAAGTTTCAAAATAAAACACACAACTCTTTTGATCATGCTACAAGGACATCATAAATGAAACCAACTAAAGAAGATAAGATAACATAGTACATCATTCAAGTAATTCCAGTTAAGTATTTAATAAATACATCATAAGTAAGCCAATATAGATCAATCGATCAAATAAACTAGGGAGTAACAACACTAGAATAATACTACTATAAACATATAATCCCATACTTATATCACTGCAACATTATATTCAGTCCAATAAGTTCAAATGACATAACTTAACTCAATCAACACAGCCATTCACACTAACATAAGTAGCTCCGAAGCCCGAATAATAATATTATAGTCATATAAGCCCATACTTATACCACTGTAGTATTATATTCTATTCATTCGAAGTACATAGAACAAAACTTCAATAAACAAACTATCATGAAAAAATCCTTCAATATCTTATTAAGGAAGGAGTTCAATCTTCTTAGTTATAAGTTATATATGCTATAGCATAAATAAAATAAGGCATGATAGATTTATTAACTCGATATAACATTCTTGTATAACCTTTAATACAACACACCATAAGGACTTACTTCATTAGCTTTTCATAACAACTAGAATGAACTAAACATCCATAAAGATATATAATAAACCTAATTATATCAACCAAAAAATATTCATATAATAGCCAAAAAATCACCTCATCAAACAAGTTATGAGTTCATTAAAGAAATAGATTGACAATAATAAAAGTGACTAAGTGTCCACTCCATAGTCACACCTTTAAAATGGATCAACCAAAACTCAAGAAATCAAATCAATGTTTCATTTTAGTTAAGACTCCCTGCTTTTGACTAAAGACTACATAATCATCCAAACGAGCAAGATACTATTAACAGTTAGTGCTAATCGATCAAGAATCTAAAGTCCAAGATCTATACGATCTCCAAACTAGTTTATATTAGAAAACAAGTATCTATGGGTATCTTTCAAGTTAAGAGACTATCAAATCTGATATAACATTGCTGAGAATGGGAAAATTAGTCTACCACTCCATATGTATGAATTCGAGCTAATATTTAACTTCCCATTTACTTATACTCTGAAATGATCCTTTAACAAAATGGTATCAATCCATACAAGATTCGATAGAAAATTAATAATATAAGGAAGATGATATCCTTTTCATCTTGAGTGAGCCTAAGTCTCAATATAAATTAGTATTAACTTAACTCAAAACCATAATATCCTTCAGTATTTCACCGAGTGAAGGAGATCCAATCACACAACCATCAATATTGAATCCCTACCATAGAAAGTGAGAAAGTAAATACATGATGCAACAATGATTAAAATAATAAGGCATCTACAAAGCCACCATTACTCACCAAGTTGTCAACCTAAGGTTTCTTTAAAGAAAAAACAGAGGCCTAAAGTCATGGAAGACAAAGTGATGATACTTTGTTAATGTCTTAACCCACTTAGAAACTCCAAATGGATCTGACACAACTAGATAAGAAAAACCCAGTTGTTTTCCAAGGTGATAATAAAATAATGAAAAACATGAGCACCTAGTAAGGATATCAATTTATCAAAGAAGTTCCATTCAAAATTTAGCCATATCAACCAAATATATAGTTGATACTAGGCAAATCAACTTGATATTCAAAGTCAAAGAATAGGTAGGTTATTTACAGAGATATACATAAACACCCATCAACTTATCAAGTTGGAATAATGAATACTTAGAAATAGAAAACCTATCGATTCATATTCCCAACAACACCAATTTCCAGGAATAGAATAGCTCATGTAAAACATACATTAAACCCTGCGAAGGATAAGTATCTAGATAACAAAGATACAATGCCTCAAAATAGCAGGAAAATGCAACTATCAAGGTATTCAATTATACAAACACAACCCAAAAGTAATAATAAAAAATACAACCATATTCAGGAGCAAGATACATGATACACACAAATAATCAAATTTTGGAGAAAATATTATACACCCAAAACCATAAAATCCCATTTCAAGAAAGAGTAGAGTCCTTATAATGAAGCCCTTAATATAGAGTAAATTATTTAAAAGATTTAGAGCCTATCATGCTTGGTAGAGCTCCTAAAATTTCCTTTCAAATCTCTCCAAGTTCTTCTCTAAGATTTCATAAAAAATCCCACAGAAATATTGAACCAGCTTCCACAAGAACCCTTTTCTCTCCATATTTCCATTTTAATAGTGATTTCATTTAATATCTTTCACAATTTCCTCCACTATGCAACTGATAAATTGATATTTATCCAAAAATGAACTATGAGTTTGAAAAATAGGAAGTCGACATGTAGAGCTAAAGAGCTCAAATGCCTGAATGAACAATGAAACTCAATTCCTTTGTTTTCTCCCTGTTGGTTGGATATTTTGTCAAACCAAAACATGAGGTTCAACCACAGTACATGAGATTTAATCCCTCCTCAAAGACAGGTGAGGCTGCCTGTTTATTGCTAATCTAAAACACAGTAAATAATATATACAATATTCACACTAATCTAACCATTGGGGGTTGGGATGAAATCCCGAAATCCACATTCACACGATTCAAGGATATTGCTTTCGTAAGTGAAATAGGTTAGAAACTGTTACAGTGAAAGAAGCACGGTAGAAAAGAAATGGGAGAAACATATTTTCTTTCGAGTAAACACAGAGCACGAAATAATCATACGAGTTTTAGATCACAGATATAGCGTCTGAGATAATTAGAAACACTGAGATTCTATGCAAAGAATAGCTTTAAGATCATGAACATAAGAACAATGTCTTAAATAAGATATATTTCACAACACAAAGTCTGTAAAACAATATCAACTCCTATTCTTCAAAATGATTGAAAGAAAACACAAAGTTTTTCTCCTTTCCAATAGCCTCTTAATGCTTCAAAAATTCTCGACCCTTTAGAATGCACAAGCATCCCTTATTTATAACAAAAGAAGCTAGAGATAAAACATGACAGATCCTGAAAAGTAGCATGCTAACTAGAGTTCAGCTTTGCATGATTCTCACGCAGGAGATCAAGTCAAAGTATGAATTAAAAATAATGACAAAACGGAAATAAAAGAATGTCATTCTAAAAATAGAAATGTCATGGGACGTTGGAACTTAATCCGAGTCATCATCTTTTGATTCTTCTTCTTTCTCTTCCTCCAGCTGAGACTGTTTGTTCCGGAACTCCTGGAACTTCCGAATAATGCCTTGCATTTCATTTTCCTCAGGTGCAGTGGAATGATCATTCCACATTTCGCAGGTCTCATGGATATCACTGGCACTGCCGGGAAGCTTTTTCAACCTTTTGCTGAGCTTTCTTAAGGCCTCCAACGTATGTTCAATCCTCACAAACTGACCAATGACTTCAAGGTTGAATCCATCTACAGGTTCATGCTGAACAGTCTCTTGAACTTGTTTGAAGAGATCATCTGCTGATAGGGCACTTGAGTTCCCAACTGACACCTTTGGACAAATCTTTAGCAATTCTTCTTCCAGATCACTTTTCCCATCGATCAATTTATCCCTTGATTCTCTCAACTTGCTGCAGGCTTCATTGAGGATCTTTACTCTAAACTTGATGGCCTTGATCAGCTGAAAGTGTTTATCTGTATGTGGAAGAACGCCTTCTTCTACCAAGAGATGTGTTGGTATTTGCTTTAGCACTTGGAGAGCTTCACAAGTCAAATCAAGCTGTCCAATTTCTTCAGTGAATTCCTCATCCATCTTCTCTCCTTCCTTCTGAATCTCTGCCAAGGACTGATGAACTTTCACCACGTCTTGAATTACTTCCTTCCCTTGTTGGAGCAACTTTTGGATCCATTCATCAACCACTCTTCCTTTTTTAGCAATCTTCTCAATCGTAGGCACCGATGAGAAATCGAATCCGGCAGATACAGAAGAAGATGGTATGGATTCCAGGGGTGTTGAGAGTTTAATCAAAACTTCTGTCAACTGCTCCACTTTTTCCTTAAGCTCATTTCTGCTGTCCTTTGTTTCTTTTAATTTTTGGCACAACACGTCTATGGAAGCCCGTGCATCTTGTTGCGCTCCTTCTGCTGTCACTTTCCCTAGAGCCACCTTGGTTATCTGATAATCAGCTGCAGTTATATCATCTATAGTTTTGTCAGCTGAGGGAGTGGCAATTTCTGCGAACTTATCTCCTGAAGCATCTACCAAAACCCTTGAAACTGTTTTGGGTTTCTTGGCTGATCTCGCAGTAGAAGCCTTGAGTGAGCTGAAATCAAAGGCTGGTAGGGGTACCATTACTTTCCTCTTCCTCGGAGTTTTCTCGAGTAGCCATTATGGAGTATCAGAGGAAACTGTCAATGTTGTAGTAACTGGTATTCTACTCTCAAGGCGAGCAGATTCTTTTATTGGAGGGGGAACAACAGCCAACGTGGTAGTAGATGCAACAACGAGAGGTACAGGTTGGGGCGTACTGGTGATCACTTGGGTTCCAGCAGAGAGGGGTGAAAGCCCAGAGAAAATACTGGCCATGGTTGCAGAAGTAGATGGGGAATGAGGAAGTTGGAGTGGTTGTTGAGGGGGAAGCACAGATTCAGACTCCAAAGCCTTGAATGCAAGAGATAAGGTCTCTCCTGTTGAGTAGTCAGCAAATGGTGAAGACAGAGGCTGGCCTCCTCCTCCTTCCAAATTAATTTCTCCTATTTCTGGTGGTGTTGGTGATTCTGGCACAACCACCGTTTCAGCTGGAGAAACAATTGAAGAGATTTGTCTTTCTTTCCTCTTCTTGGGAATCCTGATTTTTATAGGCCCCCCAGGAGATTCTTTGTCCTTTTTCTTTTGGGAGGGCCCCACCTCTGAAGCAGCCAATTTTGGAAACTTGTCATCCTTAAAATTCATCCCCCAAGAGGAGAGCCATTTCTTTGTACGAGCCAGAATTAGGGCTGACCTATCGGTGATAGAGGCTTTTTCGCTGGCCGACCAATCAATAGGTGGAAAAATGTATCGATCTTCATTAAGCCCATCATAGGACATATCCAACACACTTTCATTGTCAGTCGTGCCATCTGGAAAATCAGAAAGCTCCAGCGTCTGGATCTCATCAATAGTTAACTGACTATTATCTTTTCTGCGAACTGCAACTTCGTTACGCAGATCCACCCAGATATCCTCAATGTCGGGCCTATGCAGATGTAGGGCTCCATAGGTTCTCAGCACTCCTCGGATGTCAAAACCATCCCGAGACTTCATATGCTTCTTTAATTTCTCCTGGAGTTCACATTCAACATTTTTGGCCTTTGCCACTATTGAGCAAGTATATCTCCCAATAGAAATTGGGAAGGATACTGCTGCCTTATGCTTGCTCTGTTGGAATTTGTGAAAATCCAATAGTTGTCTGACCAATTCTATTAGTATCAATCTATCGCCCGGATAGCGAGGCAGACGGAAAGGCTCTCCAGAGTACATGACCGTTCGAAGGTAGGTAAACTTCTTGAACTGCAAGAAGATACATCCCCATTTAGATACTTCAGCCCATGCCTCGTCTGAGACCCTTGTCTTTCTTAGCCCTGGATTCAGCCTGCAAATGTTCTCGTAGAAAAAGGCATCATTCACCCTCCTAAAATGATCCTCGGACCCCTTCTTTGTTATTTGAGGATAATACTTATAGACTGGATTTGTCGTTTTGCTTCCTTTTGTATCCAGTCCGGGATAGCTCCTTATTCCAGCTGCTGCATAGGCCACATATGAGAACATATAAAACTTTCCGGTCGACAGGACCGTCGTCATCTGGGAATCAATTTCATCACTGATAAGGGTCCCCCAGTCAATCCCTTTCTTGTTCTTCTTGATGGTGACCATAAATTGGTACATCCATCCATGAAATAAATTTGATTCCGGCAAGCCAAAAACCCGGCTCAACAAGGTGATAATATCGTTGATTTCTTGTATGAAATCCGATCTAGGGATAGTTCTCGGAAATCTAGATATTAATGGTTTTTCCTTGACCAAGAACTTCTTATTGACATCCCTAATGCAATTTTCCTGGTTACTTTCCCAGGCCTTCTGAGCCGACTTGATGTCTAGGGCCCCATACTCTTCAAAATTTGGTAGTTTCAGGAGATCATCAAAATAAGCCCCATCTAGTTTGATAACTACTTCACCAGCCTGATTCCTTACGGAACAAGAAGCTGAGTCGTAGCTGGATGCACACGCCAAAACAAACTCTGGACATTGGGCAGACATGGGGAAGCCTGCTGCAAGGGGCAAGCCACTGTTAGCTAAAGCCACCATCCATGAGTCTGAGAAGAACTCTTTACCCTATTCCAAAAGTCGTCCATATCTATGTTTCCCAGCTCAGTATCCCTGATGTCATAATTACAATCGATATATGACGGGGATTCTGGTTTCTTAAATTTGTATTTCATCCTACTAGATTTTTCGGCCTTCTCCTGTGATGAACTAGGATCCGACATGAAGAATATTGGAAGGAGAAAGGCTCGGAACTCTGGAGATGCTGTGCACACTGAAAAACCTGATTGACTGAATGCATCGGAAGAAGAGAAGAACCCAACACGCAGAAGAAGATATCGGAAAACTTTGAGAACCTGACAGGTCTGATATGTCGGACTCTTGGCGAAACCCGACACTTGCTTTCAATGGCGGAAACAGGAGAAAACCCGGCACCTAATTTTGATGATGGAACCTGAAGAAAACCCGGCGTGCACTTAGTGTTGAGGTCGGAATGTTGAAAAACCCCTTCACTTTGAGCTTCCTTTGTATTTCGGACTTTTGAATCTGCAAAATAGCCTTCAAAATCCGGGAAACAAAAACAAAGTCTTTCCTTTGAATTTTCACATATAAAACATCCTTTCTTTTTGTGTTATTCATATTCCATACATCATGCAAGTAATTATAATTTGGAAGGAACAACACCAATTGATAATCTCAAGAATAAACCCTAAAAACCCAAAACCCTTTCCAAAACAACGCAGAAAGAAGAAGGAAGAAAAACCCCCAACAACTGGCAAGAAATTGGAAAGAAAATACACGCAGTCGATCCAGAAAAATCAAGAATAAAGAAGGAACAAAAAATACCTTCAATTCGAGACAGGTAAAATCGAAAACAAATGATCCAGTCTGGTAACGCAAGTTTGCGGGTTTTGGGAGTGGAAGAGCATGCGAAAAATCCACGAATTAAAAATATGAACGGTAAGAATGACATGGAAATCCGCGTATTTATAAGAAAATTAGTAATAAATACACTTCAGCTCGGCACGTGCCAACTCACCGACCACTCGGCATGAATGCCACGTCAGCATGTTGGAGGAGTCCGAAAACCCGACACGAGGAGTTTTAGTGCATTTCGGGTTTCGGGCTTCGGAAAACATGGAGCACAAAACATGTTTTGAATCATGAATGTTCCGATGCATTGAACTTCTGAAAACCCGATTACAAAGGATATGAGTGGACTTCGGGAATCGGAGAACATGGCGCATAAAACATGTTTTGGAACATGAATGTTCCGATGCATTGAACTTCCGAAAACCCGAATACAAAGGATTGTTTCAACACAAGGCGGGTCTCGGATTTCGGGAATCACGCGACACAAAGCATGTTTTAACTCAAGTATGTTCCGATGCGTTAAATTTCCGAAAACCCGATTTCAAAGGATTTTCTCAATATAAGGCGGGTTTCGGGTTTCGGAGGACATAAGACATAAAGCATGTTAAAACTTATGTCAAGCTGTTAGTAACACCTGAAAACCTGATTTTCTCTAAAAGAGGTCATAATGCAAAATCACTTCAAAAATTTTGTAGGGGTTATCCGATCGTTTTTTCGTGAACTCAAAACGGGGATAACACTCCCAAAACCATCATACTTCTGCTAAGGTGGTTTTGGTATTACCAATGCCATAAATTCCAGCCATGACTTCCAATTTAACTCCCAAAATCCCTCTAACCATTCATTACTAACTAAACTTGGCAATCAAACTATCAGTTAACTGAACTCACACTAAACTATTTAGCACCAGATTTAGTGTGCTTGGCCAAGTCCAACTTGGTATTTTGTCAAAGGGTGTAAGTGGCCATTAATAAAAACATTAAAACTTTCCAAGTACGAATATGGGTGGCACCCATTTCCTTAACCATTCCCCTAACCTCTTTCATAAATGCTGAACATAGTTAGGTCTTTAGAGTTAGGTCATAGGACCTCCCTTAGATACATTAGGATCTTATTTAATCAATAAAAAAATATGTAAATATTAATATGTATATTTCAACCTTATATTAGGTTGTTAAAAATTTAATCAAATGTCCATAGGGTCACTCTAGACCCTTAATAAAAATTTAACCATCACCATTAAAATAGGTTAAATTAGGTTTTCATCATATAATGAAAATAACAGGACCTTACTGCTTAACATATCTGCTTATACCATTAATCCAATTTATTAAATGAACTAGAACTTCCAAGAAAAGGTAAACCTTAATAAAAATAGTAAAAATAAGCATTATATTATCTTTACTTCCACAAAATCTATCAATTAAAATTGTAATTCCAAAATCAATAGGAAGCCAAGTATTCATTAAATTTAAAGTCATAATCACATATCAATTTAGGTGTATACCTTGGATCACTAAAATTGATTCAAGGTGTTATCCTAATCCAATATCAATACCAAAGTAGTAATTTATATCAAGACATTAAAATATTACCAAATTACCTAATCACTTAACTGTTCCAAGAACTTGATTTACAATTTCCACAAGCTAAAATCACTATGTTCATTTCAAAAACTAGTTAAGTAAGTACTTCATGATCAATGACATAAGTACAAATATGAACTTAATAATGATTAACAATCAAGATCTTATAAGCACTTGATATCATTCTAGAAAACATGATTAAACAGTTTAGAAGAACACACCAACTTAGAACACAATCACATGTCAACGTTTGCCAACTACTTACAGGCAAAAAAAACAAATATCAACAATGTAGAGGCATTACAAGGGTTCTAGCTGACTATAAACAACTAGCTTTTTCTATATTGGCTAAGCACCTGACTCCCTTATCACTGTGAGACCGTGAAGTGAGGGGGTATGCCCCAATACCATGCCCCGTACTGGCACCAACACATATTTGGGCCTAACGTACCTTAAGGTATATCAAGGACTCTAACCTTTAACATTACTTGAAACCATCCTTAGAACATCCATATCATTAGGTTCCCTCTGAACCTCTTCCCCCACATATAAATTCTAATCAAGATAAGTAAAATTCTTCTGTTTGACTTATCTATTTCATTTGTATCACTCTTAGGGTTTTTTTGTATTGTCATCAATTGAGTATCATGGATCAAACCTGTACATCACCAATTATTTTACCCCTTATACGTCATTTTTACAATCATCTTTGATTGCTTCATTCACTACCTCTACATATTTTCATCCCAATAGATTTAAAAATACCCCCTACACAAGATCTATTCCTTATCAATCTTATCAACCTATCACATCCCACTCAACTTCATCTATCTCTGACATTTTTCTAGAACCTTCTAAACCATCATTTTCCCCCTATGGAACCTCTACCATTCATCCAATCCTACAACTATACAATAAAACTATCCAACAACCCTATGAATATCTTTCACAAAAGGTTACTTCCAAACTATCACTTCTTAGCCCATGTCAATTTTATCCCATCAATCATTCATTTCCACATCCTCTCCTTCATTACAATCTCACCAGAATCTTAGCATTCCCCATAATTTATCCATTCAACCTATCTTGACTTCAATACCTTTCTCAACACCTTAGACAACCCAAACCTACACACACATACCTACTTAGGCCCAATCAACCCCCCTCATCAAACAAAAACATATCCAACATCCCTAAATGTCTTCTCACATCCCTTTATGAAAACCTAATTTACAATCAATACCTTTTGAGGATAACCCTTATAAACCCTCATACACTGGACACTATCATCAATCAACTCAACCAAATTCTTCTCCACACTCACATATTAACTCCCTCACGCTTAATCCTACAAATTATCTTGGGCAAGCTTTGTTGAATAGATTGGAAAATTTGGAAGCCATTATCATGGGACCTAAACATGTCCTCACTTATGATAAGGTTTGTAATGAACCCATCCACCCATTAATACCATATAATCATTATCTTCCACATTGATAATTACTCGAGTTTACAATTTTCCACGACTTGGAGGATTATCAACAATACATAATAGCCTTTAGACACTAGTGCTACCTCATCATCCATGATAAAAATCTCATGCTTAGAACCTTTCCTATCTCACTATCAGGAATTTCCTTGGATTGGTAAAAATCCCTCCCTCAACACTCTTTATTTTGTTTCACGTAGCTAGCTTTGTTATTTCTCGAGCACTTCGCTATCAATGTTACTCGTAAAATCACCATTTCTGACCTCTCTACACAAATCTGAAAATGAATTCATTTTTGACTTTGTCACTAGGTGGAACAACATTATCAATAAAATGACCCTCTCACTTCCTCAATCAGAACTAATAGTTGTTTAATCAATCATGTCCCCATCATATATCATCTATCCTCCAGATCCATAATTCCAAAAATTTGACGAAGCCTTCACCATGGCCAGAAAATTAGAAATTCAAGCCATTAAAGAAGGTCATCTCAATCCTCAATCTACACATGTATCATCTGATCCTCCTAGGTCTTCCTATGAACCTAATGAGACTATCATGCATGATGCATTTACTTATCTTCCCGATTAAAAATCCTTGATAGATTCAGTCGGTATAGATACTACACATCTCTTTAGTCACGTCATCAACACTATTACATATGATATTCCCCATGAGGAGACCCATTCATCACTAATGCTTCCTTTTGAAAACTTAGAACCTATGGATCCTCTTTTCAATGATCCTCACATGTTGATATCACCTGTTTCCATTATCCAATAATCAATTATCTCCTTGCAACCCTTAGAATCTACCTTGGAGACTATTATTAGGGATGCATTCATAATCGAATATCTAGACTCCCACAAACTTTTAAAACTAATCGAAGAATTGGAAAACTCACATAAATATAACCCACCTTAACCATGTCTCAAAACAACACCCCCCTCCTCTGAATCAGACTCAATCTTATCCCCGAATCCTCACTTACCAGCCATTCTAGAAATTTTTCATGAATCAAATACTATACAATCAAAATACATCACTTCCATGGTCTCACCCTCATCATCTAATGTGAGACCCTCTCCTTTATATAAATCAAAAGTTACAAAATTGAAACCTATCACATCCACGACCTCATCCTAATCATTTGTTGTAAAACCCACTCCTTTACCTAAAATCAACATTACAAAATCAAAACACACATTATTTAAGGTCTCAACCTTGCCATCTATTTTAGGACCTCATACTTTTTCATGATCCAAATATATAAAATATACAATCCTACCCTTACCATCAATTCTGGGACCCCATATTTATCTCAATATCATGCCACACAAATATACCCTATCTCATCAATTATCTATCCATCCTCATCCATTTTGGGACCTCATACATCATCTAATTATATCAATCCCACATACTACCCTCTATCTTATCAACATCATAACTTCCATGATGTTTCAACACCATATGCCATCTATGAATCCATCCCCATCCAAAAATAAGACACGTCCTACCAAAAATTCTCATAAATATGAATCCCCTAAATGAGACTTACATCAACATCCTCGAGAGGCTCATGCAATATTACCACCAATCAAAAAACCCAATCCACATACTCGGAAACCCACATGGTATGATCAAGATAAAACATGTTCTTTTCATAGAAGCCTAAAACATAGCACAAAGAGTTGTAAATTACTTAAATCCATAATCCAATGAATCTTCCTGATCAATGATATTATGCTATAAGAATACCATCCTAATCCATCATTGATATCATCTACACCTCCACCCCCTATGCCTATAGGAAAATGGGGTCATCCTCAATCTCGTATTATCAAACCTTTTCCATATATCTCTTGAACACCTTCTATTGAAGGTTTCTCAATCTTTTCAATTTCCACATATTCCCTTTAAGGTATTTCACTCTCATTAATATCCACATATTCCATTGAATGTCTCTTAATCTCATCAACATCTACACCCAAGTCATTGACAGTGTCTTCACTGATATTCATTCATCCTCAATCAGATATTGAAACAACTTTCTCATTCGTCTTTTCATCAACTCTTAACAAAGCTCCCTCATCTCAAATTAGTGTGGTTCACCCACCCATGGGAACCTAGAATCATCATACAAGAAGAAAAGGAAAAATAAAAGCTTCATCAACAACCCCTCCTAATCAATTTCCCTCTCATATCCCATCCAAATTTTCAATAGGTCCTTTATCAAGGGATCCTTTATTTACCACATCTTTGATTGAAGGTCTCTTAATCTCATCAACAAATACACCCAAGTCATTGATAGTTTCCTCATCCACATCTATAAGACAAGGGGGTCATCCTCAATCAGATCTCAAAAACATTTCTCATGTGTCTTTTCATCATCTCCCATTGAAAGTCCCTTGTCTCATATTAGTACGGCTCACCCACCCACACGAACCTGGAATCATCATCCACGAAGAAAAGGAAAAATAAAAGCTTCATCATCTACCCCTCCTCATCAATTTCCCTCTCATATCCCATTTAAATTTTTAATGTCTCCTTTGTTAAGGTATCCTTTATTTACCATATAATCAATCAATCAAGATAAAAACTTCCATCATCCTAATATGAAATTTGTCGTTCCTTTCAGCGCATGTCATCTCTATCCATAGTGTCATGCTAGGGATAATCATCCCTACTAAGAATTTGAAAGTCTTACCTTGCATCTTCACACAACCTATACTATCAATCCAATAAAGATGTCGCTATTTTGGAAAGGAGTAAACATGGAAATTTTTCCCTTAACTGGATCAGCCCATATAGCATGGGTCAACATCTGAATGCCTTGCACTTGCTACCTTTTTGTTGTTAAAACATCTTGACCTTCATGAGAGTAGTCACATTAGATTTCTTATTATACCATCAACCAATCATCTTCTCATTGTAATGATTTGAAATCATGTGGTTTTTCAGCCACTATCCTTACAAACCTTAAAGATGAACACCACAAATTTGTTCATTGAATCTTTCACTTGGATAATTTCCTCCTCAGCAGGAACCCTATGATCATTACATATGTAAACCTTATGCACCAATTAAAAACATGTCACAGGGAACATATGTGTAGGTTGTGTACATAATTATTTTCCCCTCCTTGAAACTTTCTATTAGGGTTTTTCACTCAACTCAATAAAAATTCAAAAATACCTAATGATGTTTTCTATCAAAAGTAAAAAATAAATAGAATAATCCCTTGAAGGAAAACTATTTCAAAATATCAAAATCATATTGTCAACAAAAGGAAAAAGTAGAACAAATCGCTCGAAGGACAAATACCTATCAAAATCATAGACCGATCCCTTGAAGGAGAACTATTTGTAAAAATAAAAAATTAAAGACAAAAGTCAAAATTGTAGAACACTCCCTCAAAGGATGGATACCCATGCGAAAAGGCTTCCCGCATCAATCACCTTTTAAAAAATGTCAAATATCAAAAGTGTCCTAGGAAAGCTTCCCATATCGATCAACTATCCCATTAAAGTGAAATTCCCACATTTATCAGTTTGTGTCAAAAATAAAAAGTATAACTGGGGCATTTCCCTATGAAACCATTAAAAGGAGAACCTAGCCTCTTTTCCCACAAAAAAAACACATGTTAAAACCCTTCTCATGTTCTAGGAAGGTACATCTTATCACTTCATCTCTATATCCAAGATACTATGTGTGACTATCCATTGTTAGTCATTTTTAAACATTTTTTGTAAAGGCCAAAAGTGAAAGAGCCTTCACTCTGTTGTTTCCCACCACATATGTATCAAATCCAATAAAATGAAATCAATCCACGTTTCATTCTTAACCATGGTTTTTACAAACCTTTAGATCACTTTAAAATCAATATAAAATAACACATCATACCTAAAACATAAATTTAATAGTTGTCAACCCTATCACATCAACATCTATCAATATATCTATCATCATATCAACATATCTCAATATCAAAATAATACTGAGCACATCTCAACATTACATCATTGTTTCTAAAACATCACATTTACTCAATAAAATTGAAATTTTTCAACTGACTTCCTCCTTAAGTGAGTTACTTCATTGACCATCGTTAGGACTCCCATTTAGTCCTCATAAGCCCACCCTTATGAAAACATAAAATTACAGTCCTTTGGCATCATCAAATCATCAATTCATCCCCTAATCATTGTTAAATTCATATGTCTATAGGACACGGACCCTTTGGTTCCCCTATCACTTGAATTCCTAGTATCATAAGTCCACCTTTGTGGCAACATAAATGTTTGGTCCCTTGACCCCATTAAACCATCATATTTCATTGTTAAGTCATACATCTATAGGGCATGAACCCTTTGACTCCCCTATCACTTGACTTCTTGGCCTTGTAATCCCACATTTTTGGCAACATCAATTTATGGTCCTTTGGTCTCATTAAATTGTCATGTCATCTCCCATCACCATTAAGTCATATGTCTATAGGACATGAACCCTTTGGTTCCCCTATCACTTGAATTCTTTGTCTCGTAATCCCACCTTCATGGCAACATCAAGCATCAGTCCTTTGACCACATAAAAACATTCTTTTATTTTCCCTTTCCATCATTAATTCATACATTTATAGGAAATGAGCCCTTTGGCTCCCCTATCACTTAATTTTTTGAAAATACCCATCTTGTTTCTATACCTCATCCTGGGGCATCTCTCATCATCTCATCCTTTCATATTTCCATCTATCTGTTTCAAACTTGTGATTGATTCCATTTTAGGTCATAAAGCCCTAGTTTGAGGGGGAGCACCTCATCATATAATTTTTTCATCTTTCACATCCTTATCTATCATATCTTGTTTTTGCCTTGTGACTTTCCTATACCAAACCACTAAAAAAAGGGGAAAATGTAAACACCTAAAATTAGCACTACTGATTCTCCGTGTCCACGTCTGCTAGCACCCATTCATTATCAAATAATTATAATTTTATCTATTAAATCCTTATCCTACGTATTATTTCTCCCCATTATATTTACTCCCCTTAAATATCAATTTCACAGCTGTAAAATCCTATTTTATCCTCTCCTAAACCACTCAAACTACTTACAAACAAAAGTCAAATAAAAAAAAAATAAACACCTTCTCAACCATTTAACAACATCCTTGACCCATATAACCTCTCCTAAATCCATATCCTTAAAAAAAAAAGAATCTTGATTTGGGAGGCTATTACAATGTTTTTCTCATGTCTCCTGGATCACCAACAATTCTACCCAATCACCGACGATTCCTTATTATTGACAGTAAACCAATCTAAACGTGTTTTAGGCCTTCATTCAAGTTTAGATTCTCTCATCCAAAATTTCTAGTGGGAAATTCCTCTCACATTGTAACATTTTTGTATCATAGCATTCTCAAAAAGTTATATTTCATCACAACAACATTCAAAACATAAAATATCTCTTCTTCTACATTTGGAAGCCATTAAAAAATTCAGAAATCAAGTCCAATAATCTTCTGACATTTACAAGCTCTCTCCCTCGGGTAACATCATCTCCTAGACTTCATCTATCAACTCAGATAATGTAAGTACCTCCCATCTTACATTATTATCTCATTTATTCATCATTTACAAACATATATCTACCTTATTTTTTGATCCTTCAAATTTCTACAGCAATCGTCGGTGATTCCCTTTATCACCAGTGATCATCCATAATTGCTTGAGATATACCTTAATCGCTAGCAATCTCTATCTGTTAAATCATTTAAGTTCAAATATCATCCTTCAGATATTTAGATCCCATCAATTTTTACTACTCTACCTTTTGCAAGTGTCTGTCAAACCCTATCAAGCTCCTTTGAGCCATCTATAACACTCTATACTTATCTAAAGTAAATCTATTGTCCTAATCTCCTTTGTGAGTAAACAAATATCTACATATTTTCTCCTTTGAGCCATTTTATGATCCCTATACTTTCTTTCAATTAGGTATCACCATAAAACCATCATATAGCCATGGACCACGTCGTTCCCTTTACCTTTTCAGTGTTGGTTATATCGTCTGTTTCATAATTTATCGTATCATTATTAGATCAATTTATTGAAAGTGGATCGAAATCCTTGTAAGGAAGTACATTGACTTCCAGGGACTGGATTTTTCTAGTAATCTACCATATATCTATCTAATCCCATCTTCTTATTAGTTTATGTGATTTGTAGGTTCCTCCATTAATTAAATAAGGAAGGATTTTTCATCCATTAGCTACAAAACCTATCTTTATGGGTATCAAAAAACCCCATGTCTTCTGAGGTCAGTTTTTTATTTTATTGATTTGCTTCATTACTTTAAGTAGAAAGTAAAAAATTATCTAAAATTTTTGGAACTTTAAACAGTGGGAAACCCTTAAAGGGAGAAAAATCTACTGAAAATCAATTCACTATGAGGATAATTCTCCCATTAAATAATACAATAATTTCAATTTTTTGATCACCAACACAACTTAAAATACCAACTCCAAAAATTTAGTCAAGCACCTACTTGACATGGAAGCACTAACTCCCTGCTTTTTCAAGATACAACTTACAAGAAAGTACCAACTCCCTACTTTTCTAAGCACCCACTTAGACTTTACCAAATTTTTATTAGCTTCATCTGGTTGCTTGAATCAAAAAATTGTGGTCCCTTATTCACCTCCTTCATGTTTATCTTCCTTATTAACTCACCTTGATTCACCTATTTTATCATCTTTTCATACTACTGCAAATACATTCTTCAAGTTATCTTTCACACACACATATTTTTCCCTCATTTAAACATGAATAAACTCATCTTCCTCCTCTCACACTTCATAATTATCATCATCTCATTCCTCATCTCATACAATATTAAAGACATTTATATATACAATTTTACCTCGCACACACAAGGATAAAATGATCTAAGACATATCTCTCATTATCTAATACCTATACAATATTATCATCAAGATAAAAACCTATTTCATGCAAAATTATACCTTCATATACATAATTATGTCCACTCTTACACCTCTTCAACTTCATCTTCTAACCCCTTAAACTTCTAACTTCTTCAACTCTTAACAAAGATTATAGGTGACATCATTAGGACAGTTACATAATCATAATTACAACTACAAGTGTGTCAATTACAGTACTATCCTTTCCAGATATTTGAATACCATTATTATACATATGTGGAATAGAAAAATATGTCTAAACTCATTACATTTATGACACCACTGGAGGATTCTATTTTCAGACTGATAACTGCAAGCTCATTTGTAACAATTTTCTTCTAGTTTGTCTTATTCTTTAACGTAGGAATATTTGTCTCTTAACTAATATAACTCATGTCAAGGGTTATTAATTTGCGAACATGTTACTAGGGGCCTCTCCTTTCCTTATTTAACCTTCACAATATTTGTAACTCACCACTTTTTCTTCAAGACACCATTAGAGCTCATATGCTTCACTAGGTTTATGTACTTCAAAAATAAAGTCTTTGTACTCACTCTAGGCTCATGTAATGAATAAAAATGGATATGGGAGACTCTCCAAGATGTCCAAGACATTATCACTTACTTAAGATGTTACACGTCAGGGCTCAAGACTCCATTCCATCTCTTCTTTTTTGCTTGATGCTCACAATCATGGCAGCTCAAAAATACATTCACAAGATTGCTTCATCAACAAAAAAGTATGAAATTTAAAATATTATTATTACTTGGATAATGTCATATGTGACATATGGTTCAACTTTAATAACAATTAAACAGCTCAACCATCTTTATTCATACCTAGGAATACTTATTAGGACAAGGTCTCAAAGGGTTTGCACACACTGAAAACCGGTCTTCACTAACTTAGTTAGGTCACTCATCAAATAAAATTTTCATGGATCCTATGTAACCTTTATGGAAATATAAGATCATTTTACAACTTTTGAAACCAATAAAAAACACAATTTCAAGGAATAAGGGTTCAATATGCATGTATTTCCAAGACATCTCAAACTACATTTCAGGACACAAAAAGAGCCTTTTATAAGATGTATTCCAAAAATACAAAACACAATTTCATGCCAAAAAAATACTTTAATACTTCATTAGAGACATATAATAAATCTTAAAAATATTACTTGCAAGGGTTATTTGGAGAAATCCACATTTGCACTTCCATTCCTCATACCTTCTTGATAATAAAAATTTGACAGATTTGGCCATTAGAACATGGACACAAAAATAATTCATCACACCAAATCATGGGAACAAAAATATCATATTAGACCCATAATATCTATCCATATTCACATTTTTCTTCAACACCATGCCTTTACATCATCATCCCTTCAAAATGACATTACTAGTTTTGGTTCTTCTATCCCTGAAGCAATAGGTCGCCTTAGTTTCCTTCTTTCACCAAAGTTAAGAAAGGAACCTACCTGAAAATTCTCATGATAAATTAGGGAAAACCCTAATATTTATCCCATATTAGGATTTTCAACATGAAACCTTCTATACATGACTACACTAGAAAATTCTTGAAAAAATAGAGATATTTCTATACCTTATCAACTAACATGGAGAATGAGAGCACCAAAAAAATGAATTAGAAAGAATAATCTAAAATATCAAGTCATAAACTCATCCTCTCTAAGTAATTTCATGACCAAAATCCTCAGTTCTTCTTTATCACTTTCGAAGGAGGGTTTTAGGAGTGTTTAGAACCTAGGTAAATTCTTAACGATTATTAATAAAGCATAGGGAATAATTCTTCCTCATTCCAATTACAAAATTATCTTGAATCCTTGCCCCAATTTTTATGAATAGCTTAGGTCACCATGCAGAGATATAACGTACCAATGAGTATATCAAACTTAACCTTTGAGCTAGAAATGGCCATTTTGAGATCTCAATAGGACTTAAACTCACTTGTATTACTCCTCCTTCTGAATTTTTACTTGAAACTATGTCCGCAAAACTAAGATGACCTACTTCACATGTACTAAGGCTCATTTTACTTTGAATTTTTCTAGAAATCATCATCCACCGTGACTTGTTCATGTATACCTAGATTTTCCTCAAGAATATACCTCTAAAAGACCTCAATCATGCCCCCAACAACTGAATCTTGACCTTTAACACCTTTCAAATAATATTTACACTATCACTACACATAATTTATGATTTTAATGGACTAATTTAACTTTCCTTACTCCATAGTCCAAGTCATGCTTGTACTAGGTCTTAAAATTAGGCCTAGTTGAGCTTGATTCAACCTTTATTTCATTAACATGTCCTATTATCCATCATGAGGTCACTAAAACACATTTGAGACAATATTTCTCATTCCTCTTCATGCCCTCATGGGATCACTTGGATATGTAACTCACTTTATTTCTTTATTATGCCTCCAAACACCTAACATAGGTCTATACGATCACTTGCAAAACATGCTAAAACCTATACATGCAATATAAGATCCACATGAGTGTCTTAATACAATATATTCATTCTCTCCAAGACTTGACCATGCTTCTCTATATGTCTCATGCATTCATTCCACCATACTAATTCATCCTATTGAATAGGCTTAATAGACCAGGTAAATCTCACTAATGCCACTCGTGCACCCTTATGTTCACCATGATAATGATATCACATTATTGCACAGTTTCTGAAACAAATAAGGCATTACATGACACCCTACCACATCACCATCATTATTTTACAAGTCACTAGCTACTCATAAATCTAACTATAGACACTAAAATTAGGTCACACTCCCCTTTGGTCCCTTGAAAAATAAACACCCTTCATCACATTAACCTAGCCATGACCCCTTTCACCTCACTAATATTAATTCAATTAATTTAATTCATTATCCTCACTATATTTATTATTTAAATATCTTAATTTAAATAATGCCCACACTTAAACCTCACCTAGACACCTCATCAAGGAAACTCACCCTAAGACCTATTCTTAGTAAGTTTCCATAACTAACTAAGACTTACCCAAACCCTAAAAATAAATGCCTACATTCTCTCTAACCAAATTCCTGCATTCTTACAGGAGCTCATAGTTTAATCCATGGGTCAATGACACGAGATCTAAGGAAATCAAGAGGATCTCCCTAGTTTAGTAAACCTAGGAAATCCTACCTTGACCGATGCCGGTTACCCCTAACCATCGTTGGTTAAGCCGGAACCACCGTCGGTTACCCTTTTAACCCCAAAACAACCTTATTCTTGTTGGTTGGATATTTTTTCATGCCAAAATATGAGGTTTAACCATAGTACATAGGATTAAATCCCTCCTCAAAGACAGGTAAGGCTACCTGATTATTACTAATCTAAAACATAGAAAAAAAAAATGTACAATATTCACATTAATCTAACCATTGGGGTTGGGATAGAATCCCAAAGTCTATATCCATGCTAGGTAAATATATTGCTATTTTCTGAAATAGAATGGATTAGAAAGGAATACACAATGGAAAGGAAGTGATGGGAATGTATTTTCTTTCGAGAAAACACAGATCACGAAATAATCATACAATTTCTAGATAACAAATGTAATGTAATGTTTTAAATGATTGAGAATGCTAAACAAAGAATATCTTAAGATTCTAAACATAAGAACAATATCTTAAGAGAGATGAATCTCACAACACAAAGTTTGTAAAAATAACATCGATTTCTATTCCTCAAATGATTAAAAGAAAACACAAACTTTTTCTTCTTCATAATAGTTCTCAATATTCAAAAAATCTCAACCCTTTGGAATGCATAAGCATCCCTTATTTATAATAAAAGGTATTGAGAGAAAATAGGATAAATCCTAGAAAATAGTATTTTAAAAAGAGAGTCCCATTTTGCTTGACTCTCACGTAGGAGACCAAGTCAAAATTTGCTTCCTATGTGACGAAACAAAAATGAAAAAGATATGTCGATTTCAAGATTGAAATGTCATGTTACATTGTGCCTATTATGTATCATCATCTTTATCTTCCTACAACAAAGCCTGCTTGTCCCAAAATTCTTGGAATTTTCAGATTATACCCTACATCTCATTCTCGTTAGGCGCGGTGGAATGATCACTCAGAACTTCACATGTTTCCTGAGTATCACTAGCATTACCAGGAATATTTATCAATCTCTTGTTGATTTTCCTTAGGGTTTCCAAAGAATGTTCAATTTTCACAAACCTGTTAATGATTTCCATGCCAAATCCGTAAGTTGGTTCATGTTGAATTAATTCTTGGATCTGTTTGTAAAGATCATCAACAGATAAGATACCCGAGCCTTCACTCAACACTTTCACAAAAAATTTGACCAACTCTTCTTCTAAGTCATTCTTACCATCGACCAATTGATCACTTGATTCTCTTAATTTTCTGCAAGCTTCATTGAGAATCTTTATTCTGAATCTAATGGTTTTATTCATCTGAAAATTTTTATCCCCATGTGGAACGATGCCCTCCTCGACCAAGATATGGGATGGGATCTATTTCAACATTTGGAGAATTTTGAAATCCAATTCTAGGTTCCCGATTTCCACTGAAAACTCATCATCTATTTTTTCTCCATCTTTCTTTATATCATTTAAAGATTGATAGACTTCTACAGTATCTTTGATGACTTGTTTTCCTTGCAGGAGCAGCCTTTAGGTCCATTCATCGACCACTCTACCCTTTTCATTAATCTTCTCAATCATGGGTACTAATGAGAAATAGAACCCGATAGGAGTAGAGGATGATGGTGTTGACTCAAGAGGCTTTGAAAGCTTGAGTAAAAATTTAGTCAACTGCTCCACTTTCTCTTTAAGCTCATCCCTACTTTCCTTTGTTTCTTTTCACTTCTGATATAACATGTTCATAGTATCTCGCACATATTTTTGTCCTCCTACTATCACCTTCCCTAGATCGACCCTAGTTATCTGATAGTAAGAGGCTATTATGTCCTCTCTGGTCTTGTCAGCTGTAGGAGTGGCGATCTCTATAAAGTTGTGCCCTGAAGCATCCACTAAAACCCTTGAAATTGTTTTGGGTTTTTTGGCTGATTTAGTAGTACAAGCCTTGAGTGAACTGAAATCAAAGGCTGGTAGGGGAACTACCACCTTCCTTTTCCTCAAGAGTTTGATCAAGTAACCATTGAGGTGTGCCAAAAGAAGTTACTACTATTACAGGAGTTAGGTTCACACTTGCAGGTGGAGGAAGACTCACTGGTGGAGTGGGAACAACCACACGTGTGGTGATGGATTCAGTGAAAAAAGGTGTAGAAGGAGGGGGTATATCCATAGTCACTTTAGTTCTAGTAGAGAGAGGTGAGAGATAGGAGAAGATGTTAGCCATGGCTGATGAATAAGATGGAGAAAGAGGAGGTGGAAGTGGTTGCAAAGGAGGAAGTGCAGATCCTAAAGCCAAAGCCTGAGAAGCGAGAGATAAAATTAATTTTGTTGGAAAATCAACAAAAGGTCAAATTAGAGGTTGACTCACCTCTACCTCCAAAGAGATTTCTCCTATTTCCGGTGGGGTTGGTGAATCTGTTATGTTCACTGTCTTAGCTAGAGTGGCAGATGAAGGGGCTTTTTGTTCTCCTCCCTTCTTGACAAATTTGACCTTTATAGGCCTCTTAGAAGAGCTCTTGTCCTTTTCCTTTCTGGAGGGCCCCGCTTCCAAAGAAAAAAACTTTGAAAAAATATTTTCTTTGTAACTCATTCCCCAAGAAATGAGCCATGCCTTAGTGCATTCGAGAATCGGAGCTGATCTATCTGCAATAGAGGCTTTTTCACCGATAGACCAATCAATAGTTGGGAAAACATATTGATCCTCATTCAATCTATCGAATGAAGCATCTAGAATACTTTCATTATCACCAGTACCCTCTGGGATGTCAATGAGCTTAAGTTTTTGAATATCTTCAAGTGTTAACCTGCTATGATCCTTTCTGCGGATAGCAACTTCATCATGAAGATCAACCCAGATGTCTTCTATGCTAGGCACATGTAGGTACATGGATCCATATGACTTAAGAAATCCTCGAAATTCAAACCCATCTCTATGCTTCATATGCTTCTTTAACTTCTCCTGAAGCTCATGCACTATGTTCTTTTCTTTTACCACCATTGAGTAGGTATACCTTCCAATAGAAATTGGGAAGGATACAGTGGCCTTGTGCTTACTCTGTTGGAACTTGTGGAAATCCAAAAATTACCTGACCAACTCCATTAGGATCAGCTTGTCTCCTGGGTATCTAGGAAATTAGAAAGGATCACCCGGGTACATGACCACTCGAAGGTACGTGAACTTCTTAAATTGCAAGAAGAAATAACCCCATTTTGAAAATTTAGCCCATGCCTCATTAGAGACTCTTGTTTTCCTCAGTTCGGGGTTCATCTTGTAGATGTTCTCGTAAAAGAAAGCATCATTTACTCTTCTGAATTAGTCCTCAAACCCCTTCCTTGTTAGCTGAGGAAAATAATGATAAATGTATTTAGCTACCTTGTTCCCCTTTGTGTCCAATCTGGGATAATTCCTTATACCAACTACTGCATAGGTGACATATGAGGACATATAAAAGTTTCCCATAGACAAGACTATTATCATATGGGAATCTCTCTCGTAACTGATAAGACTACCCCAATCAATACCCATTTGATTATTCTTAATGATGACCATGAATTGGTACATCCATCCTTGGAAAAATTTTGACTCGGGAAATCCAAAACCTGGCTCAGCAAGGTAATGATATCGTTGATCTCATGAATGAAATCACTTCTAGGAACTATTCTTGGAAACCTAGAGACAACTGACTTGGCCTTGATCAGGAACTTATTATTCACATGTTTAATACAATCTTCCTAGTCGTTGTCCCAAGATTTATAAGCTGATTTAATATTCACATCCACATACTCCTTGAAGTTAGGCAATCTGATAAGGTCATCGAAGTAACCTCTGTCTAACTTAACTATAACTTCTCCCACCTGATTTCTCACTGAACGAGAAGTAGAGTCATAATTCGAAGAACATGCCAAGATGAACTCGGGGCATTGAGAAGACATTGGGAATCCTACTACAAGAGGGAGGCCACTACTAGCTATTGATTTCATCTAGGGAGTTTGGGAAGAATCCTTGATTCTATTCCAAAAATCTTCCATGTCTATATTTTTGAGTTCTGTATCCTAGATGTCATACTTGTAATCAATGTAGGAAGGAGACGCCACCTTCCTAAATTTGTACTTCATCTTCCTTGACTTATCTAACTTATCCTGTGATGGTCTAGGATCTGACATGAGGAGTCTTTGAGGAGAGGTGCCTTGATCACTTCTGGTTTGAACACTTGGGCTTGAGAACTTGCTAAGCAACCCCATAGACTTGATGCACAGTGAAGTGTGTCAGAGATTAGACCTTGTTAGACACTTTGAAAGTCTCAAAAATCAGCTGAGTGTATCAGAAAATATTAGGAGTTGGACACTCGGCAAGACCCAAAACACCACGAGAACTAGGAGGTGTCGAGCACTTCGAAAAACCTAAAACACTAGAAACCGAATGTAGGAAGATGTTGGATGCCCAAAACCTAGGACAACCCAAAATACTGTGGAAATCAGAGATTGTAAAACACCTTGCAAAACTTGAAATACAGGAATCGAGTTTTTGAGATGTCAAGACATGTAAACTTTCCGCCATTTCAATAGTTAGGATTTTTGTATTCTTCTCTTTTTCTTTGAACAACAAAACAGTATATTCCGAGGTATAAAAATAGGAAAACACTCAAAGGGTGAATTCTAAGCAACAATTCTATTGGAATGAAACCTAAAAATGAATAAGACAATAAAAACCCTAAACCTAAAAGGAAAAGAAGGAAAGGGAGGAGAATGTCAAAAAGAACATCACAAATCCACATCTAACAGACCTCACGAGAAAAGGGTAGGGAAAATACCTTCAGCACGTCAGAAAATAATAAAAAATGAGTCATGCAATCAAGCACAAGATCCAATCGAGTTTGAAGGTCGAAGGAATATGCACGAGAAAATCCACATAGTAAAAAGTATGACTGGTAAAAATGACGTGTAAATCCAACTATTTATAAAAACCCCACATTTATTAAACCTCACTTGATGCATGTGTAAACTACCTAAAAAATTGGCATTAATGCCATGTCATCATGCTTGAAGTTTCTGGAAATCCGACACAAAGGATTTCCTACCAATTCAGGTTTCGGGTTTTGGGAAACATGCGACATGAAGCATGACATGTTTAGATGTTCGAAGGTTCTGAAAACCTGACACAAAGGAACATATCAGGTTTTGGGTTTCAGAAGTCATTTGACATGAAACTTGTTTTTGATAAGGCATGTTTTGATGCTTCAAGGTTCTGGAAACTTGACACAACAGAACATATCGGGTTTTGAGTTTCGAGAAACATGTGACATGGAACATGTTTTTGGCAAGAAATGTTCCGATGCTTCAGAGTTCTGAAAACCTGATAGACTAGCTTGTTTCAGGTTATCGGGTTTTGGGGAACAATTTACATGAAGCATCTAAAAAAAATATGTTGCCATGATGTTGAAACCCGAATACCCGAAAATCTTCTCAAAAGAGCATTTTAGAAGATATTTTCCAAAAATTTTCTATGGTTATCTCGATTTTAGCTGGAAACACTAAAATGGGATAACAACTGGCTCCATTTGGGGAATTTATTTGTGACATGAAAGGAAGATAACTCAGAATATCTAGATTTATCCATTGGGCTATGGATTCTGAAAGAAGAAAACTAAAAATCAACAAAGAAAGAAAGGAAACAAAAAGCAAACATGTGACAGAAAATAAAATATATACAATGAAAGAGAGCATCTTGCATTACTGATGGAATAGCTTTAGATGTTGACCACTGAAAGGTAGAGGAAGAAAATATCCATCGAGATATGATAGACAAAATCTATTTTCACCATTTAGCTTATGGATCTTGAAAGGTCCTTTCCACAAATAATCAAACTTTCCATGCATCCCCTTTTATTCCCTTCTCTTATCCTAGAGAAGTAATAGATCTCCAATTTATAAATCATGTTGCCTTGATTTCCTATTGAACATCTTCTTTACCTTGCTCTGATGATCTACAATGTGATCAACCACTTTTATCCTTTCCTCTTCCAACCTAGCTAGGTACATAACCTTCTTCTCAAAAGAACTTTGAAAAGTTTCATCTTCAATTGCTTTGGCCAACAGCAAGGCTAGAAATTCTACAGAGATAGGGATCTCAGTATCAATCCCATATAGCACCTACAATGGAAACATTCCAATAGCCCATTTCAGAGTAATCCGATCTACCCATAATGCATCATACAATGCTTTGTGTCATGTCCTTTGATTCTCATCAACCAACTTTCGGATTATAGTAACCAGGTTTTTGTTGCTTGATTTAGCTTGACCATTGCCTTGGGGGTAATAGTTAGATGAATTAGCCAGTGTGATCCTGAGTCCATTAAAAAATTCTATCAGCTCATGTGACGAGAAATTGGAGGTGTTTCCGGCCATGATCTTGTGAGGCACACCGAATCTGAAAATTATATTCTCTTTAAAAAATTTGCACACAACTTCTGAGGTTTCCTTCTTGATTGGCACAACTTCCACCCACTTGGTGAAATAGTCAGTGGCGGTGAGCACATAGTTGTGTCTGGCACTGGAGGAAGGATTTAATACTCTGATCACCACAGGCTTAAGGGGAAGGGCTGCTAGCTTAAGACAACCAACAAAATGTTGACAAGCTTCACAGTTGGACACCCATTTTTCCGAGTCTCCAAAGAGAGTAGGCCAATAGTACCTAGCCCATAGGATCTTATAAGTTGTTATAGAGGAAGAGAAATGTTCTCCGCATGCTAGATTTTGAAAGGATTCTAGTAGCCTTACTTGCTAAGATTTATCGAAACAGCGCAGGAAAACACCGTCAATGCCTTTCTTATATATTCCATTGTCCCACAGAATGTATCTCATAGATCTTAACTTAACTATTCTCTTCTCCTTTTGGCTTAAATGTGGGGCACATTTTTTGTAAGTTAAAAATAAAGCAATATCTATGTACCACTCGTTAGTCGTGCTCACAAAAAGCACCATGGGCAATTCCGAAGAGGTGTCTTTAGTTTCTTCACATTCTGTCTCAACATTACTTTCTGTAATCAGTTGGCATAGGCCTCTTCCTTGTACTAACTTGGTAGGCCTAATTTCAAATTCATATTCCTAGACTTTAGCTATCTAGTGTCCCCGTTGACTACCCAACTCTTGTTGAGTCAAGATGGATTTAACTGCAGTATCAGGAACGAGAACGAGAGTATGAGAACTCAACACATAGTATCTGAAATGTTTCATCTCTTGTACCACCGCATAAGCATGCTTTTCAATCTATGACATCTTTAGTTCATGTTCCTTTAATGGGAAGCTCATGAAAGTGATGGGATATTTGATGCCTTCTTCGTTCTCCTGCATCATAATGGCAGACACTGTATGTGCAGAAGCATAGCTGTACATGATGAAATCTTTTTTGAAATCTAGACATACCAGAATAGGAGCATGAGAAATTACCTTTTTGAATTCATCAAATGCAAGCTTCCCTTCGGTACTCTATCGAAATGGATTTTTTCCTTTCATCATCCCAAGGATATCCTTGGTCTTATCAGCAAATTTAGGTATGAACCTCCTTAGGAAATTGAATTTTCCAAAAAAGGAATGCACTCCAGCTTTACTTGTGGGTAAGGTAAGGCCTTGGATGGCCTTAACTCACTTTGGGTCAATTTTAGTTCCTTCTCTTGTCACAATGTGACCCAACAATTTTCCTTCAGTTACCCCGAACATAGATTTTTTAGGATTCAATGAAATCCCATGACGCCTGCACCTTACGAGTACCTGCTCTAACTGATCAAAATGAACACTCCACTTCTTAGAGAAGACTATCACGTCATCCAAATATATGATTATGACTTTACCCATTAGATCTCTAAAAGCTAAGTTCATAGCTCTCTGAAATGTGGCTCCAGCATTGATCAAACCGAAAGGCATTCTCCTGTAAGCAAAGGTCCCCCATGGAGTTGTGAATGTCATTTTATGCTGATCCTTAGTAGCTACCTCAACTTGGTTATATCCTAAAAATCCATCAAGCATGGATATCATCTCTGATATAGTAATAGTCTATAACACCTGATCCATGATAGGCAACGGATATTTTTCTTTTAATGAAGACTGATTCAGGTTCTGAAAATCAACACAAATCTCGGTCTTGCCATTCTTCTTCCTGACAGGGATGGTGTTAGAAACCTAGGTAGAATGGTGGATTGGAAAGATAATCCTTGCATCTAACATATTTTAAATTTCTGTAAGAATGTTCCCTAAATTTTTTGGATTGTAATGCCTTTGTTTCTGCCTGTGGGGTTTAACTTCAGGCTTCAAGGGAATGCTATGTTGCACATCTTTGGGCTTGAAAGACTTTAGATCTACATATGACCATACTAGAACGTCCATATATCTCTTCAGAAGTGAAGTGAATCTTGATTTTTCTTTAGGGGAATATAATTTCTTGATGTTTACCATCCACGGTTGATCAGGGGAACCCAGGTTAATTTGATCTACTTCTGACAAGGAAGCACCTTCAGTTTGTCTTTTACCCTAAATAAATAAGTCATGCTTGTCAAACAAACCTTCCAGAGAAACAAATCCCTTAGGAATATTTTTGCCTTTAAGCTGAACAAACTCACCATCAATCTCTTGATATGAACTTGAAACAGATTTGTGGAAAGTCAATTCTGATCCTTTAAAATATAGTTCACTAAAATTGTTAGCTTTTTCAAGGAAAGACAGTACTTGTTGATCATCATTAAATACTTACCAATGTGCTGAATTATCTAGAACATTAGGATGGTACACAATCTCGATGGTGTACATGTCTTGTTTGAACTGAGGATGAGGAAGGAGAATAGACACAGACATGGTCAATGAATCAGCTTTGTCATTATAATCTCACAAAACTGCCTTAATAGAAAAATCATCAAAGCATTCTATGTTGTCCCATACTTTGTTCCTGTAATGCTTTAGCAGATCATTTTTGAATTGATAAACCCCTTTCACTTGATTTACAATGAGCTCCGCATCTCCCTAAAATTTGAGGTTTCAGATTCCCTTTTGTCTTGCCATTTCTAAACCTAAAAACAAAGCCTCATATTCAGCTGTATTATTAGTATTATCAAATTGCAACTTGAAAGCAAAGGGAAATATCTCAAAATCTGGAGATATAAGAACTATCCTGGCACCTGATCCAGTAGTTGAACAGCTCCCATCGAACTCGAGGTTCCAAATGCCATTAGGATCCTCTTCCTTAACATCACAACTGGTATCTCTGATGTCATGAAATAATTCCCTAAGCCAGCATCTTCGAAAAGAATTTGAGCCTTGGGGTCATCCGATTTAGTGACTAAATACTTCGCTTGATGTTCTGTATGGAGAATATGAGGAACTCCATTAACTGGAATTTTAGCCTTGGTCCAATCCATATTGATTTCCCCTCTGACATCTTTACAAAAACCTCTTCCTAAGAGAATACCATAAGCAGCTGGGATATCAGCAACCAGAATGGTCATTTTTACTCTCTTCTCCGGGAAAGTGACAAATGTAAATTGTGCATCTTTGATTTGACCAATCAAAGGAACTTTCTTGGTTTCTATGGAGTAACACCATCTGTATGATTTAGTCAAAGTAAGTCCAAGGGAATGAGCTGCTTTTGTAGGCATCATGTTATCGGAGGCTCTTGAGTCAATTATGTAATTAATGAGTTTGAACCCATTTATGAGTAAAGAAAAATAAAAAGGTTTGATCTTTCATGAAGAAGAAGTAGAGGTCATATTGGTCGAAGGAAAAGGTTGATTAGGACTTGAAAAAATGCCTTTCTAAGAAGAAGGAATAACAACCTTGCTTCTAGTGAATTTAGCAAGTTTTTTGAACTACTCTGGGTTTGATTGAAGTAATTCTGCTTCTGACATTTAGATCTTGGTTCTTTTTACATGGTCAATGATGTTAAAAGTAGTGTATGAAGGAGTGATGGTAGGCGTAGTTCTAATTAGATGGGTTTGAGATAAGGTACTAGTCTTGGGAGCAGGAGAAGGAGAATGAGAAGAAGTTGTTACCTTTTTAGTTGTCTCCCTTTCAATTTTTTCTGAAATAGGAGAGCCCCTATTGGCCATGACCACGGGAGCTTCTTTGTTCTTCTCCTTAGAGCCTTCAACTAGTTTTCTAGGATTCTGAGATTGGGATCGAGTAAAGACCGCAAATAACTGACCATCATGTTCACATTGTCTTCCTCATATTCCAAATACCCAATGCTTGAGTCATCAGCTGAATTTTCATAGGACTCATCAGCGTATTCTGAAGCTTCAAAAGCTTCACGAGAATCTTGTTCTGCTGATTCTTCCTCTTCTTCAACTATCTCTACTATAGCATTAACAAGAGGAGCTTTGATGGCCAACCTTGATTAAGTAGCAATCAACCATGGTCTATCTCTTTTGGGAGCACCATTAGTATTATTGAAATTCTACCTAAGAATATCCCAATACGGAACATTGCTCACCTATTGAGACATTTGCTTTTTCAAAGCGATCAAGTCATTATCCATCTTCTGAATCATTGGATCAGTAATACTTTGAGAAGAACTCTAATTTTTAGGCTTGGACGATTCTTTTCTGATCTTTTCTAGCCAGAATAAGATCATATTCTATTTCGGTGGCCATAATGATGGCCAAATCGGGGATAGCATATCTTATTAACAAGAAGCTTACATCCAGAGGTTGAGCATTGATGAATAAACATTTCTGATTCTCAAGAGTAGGAATAGCATGCTATGGAATCTTGTGAATCAGCTTGTTGAATTTGGCTGTGAAGTCCTGCATGGGTTCGTAAGACTCTTTCTTCATGTGGGTAAGCTGTGCCAAAAAGGCATGAGAATATTTAGCTGGTTTGAACCTTGCTTCAAATACAAATCTCATGGTATCCTAGTTAGTAATGCATGAATTTGGGAGATGATAGAACCATTCTCCTGCCACGCTATGTAATGTTTCAATGAAGAGTTGAACAGAGACATCTTCATGAGTAACCCCAAGAACACCACATACAACAAAGAATGAGGCAATGTGTTTGTTAGGATGTTGTTTCCCATCACTGTTAAATGTAGGAATATTCTTCCGTGATCCATAAGGTAGGTCATGTAATGGTAGAGTAAGGGAAAGAGGACTAATAGCTGTGCCCCAAGGCATAGGTTGTGCTGCCATTCTTCTGAATGAAGTGTGAATAGGAATTTGACTATCTTGCAAGAATAATGCACGACAAGTTGCAGAGACTTCTTGTTCTTGAGGAATGTGATTCCTTCAGATGGGTGAAGAACTTCTTTCCCGGCTAGATGCAACGTTGTTGGGTGAAAGCCTAAAATTATGCTGTTGAAGCAGATCAAAGAATGGATCAGTTTCACCCTTGGCTCGACTTAACTGAGTGAAGATCTTCCTAGCCAGCTTGAACTGGAAAATGGATCTTCTTGAAAATAAGGCAAATATGGAGTCGTCAGACACCAAAAGGATAAGCTCAGTCTTATCAATCCATATATCTCCAGTGGAGTCACCAAAAATTGTTGGTTGGATATTTTTTCACACCAAAATATGAGGTTAAACCACAGTACATAGGATTAAATCCCTCCTCAAATATAGATGAGGCTACCTGCTTATTACTAATCTAAAACACAACAAAAATAATATGTACAATATTCACAATAATCTAACCATTGGGGTTGGGATAAAATCCCAAAGTCTATATCCATCCTAGGTAAAGATATTACTGGTTTATGAAATAGAATGGATCAGAAAGGAATAAACAATGGAAAGGAAATCACGGGAACATATTTTCTTTCGAGAAAACATAGATCATGAAATAATCATATGAGTTCTCGATAACAAATGTAATGTAATGTTTTAAATGATTAAAATTATTGAGAATGCTAAACAAAGAATAGATTAAGATTCTGAACATAAGAACAATATCTTAAGAGAGATGAATCTCACAACATAAAGTTTACGAAAATAACATTGATTTCTATTCCTAAAATGATTAAAAGAAAACACAAAGTTTTTCTTCTTCACAATAGTTCTCAATATTCAAAAAATCTCAACCCTTTGGAATGCATAAACATCCCTTATTTATAATAAAAGGTGTTGAGAGGAAATAGGATAAATCCTAGAAAATAGTCTTTTAAAAAGAGAGTCCCATTTTGCTTGACTCTCACGCAAGAGACCAAGTCAAAATTTTCTTCCTATGTGACGAAACAGAAATGAAAAAGACATGTCAATTTCAAGATTGAAATGACATGTTGCATTGTGCCTATTTTGTATCATCATCTTTATCTTCCTCTAAAAAAGCCTTCTTGTCTTGAAATTATTGGAATTTTTGGATTATACCCTACATCTCATTCTCTTTAGGTGCCGTGGAATGATCACTCAGAACTTCATGTGTTTCCTGAGTATCACTAGCATTACCAGGAAGCTTTTTCAATCTCTTGTTGAGTTTCCTCAGGGTCTCCAAAGAATGTTCAATTTTCACAAACCTGTCAATGATTTCCATGTCGAATCCATAAGTTGGTTCATGCTAAATTGATTTTTGGATCTATTTGTAAAGATCATCAACATATAAGATACCTGAGCCTTCAATCAAAACTTTCGCACAGATTTTGATCATCTCTTCTTCTAAGTCATTCTTGCCATCGACCAATTGATCTATTGATTCTCTCAATTTTCTAATAGCTTCATTGAGAATATTTATTCTGAATCTGATGGCTTTAGTTAGCTGAAACTGTTTATCCCCATGTGGAACGATGCCCTCCTCAACCAAGATGCGGGATGGGATCTGTTTCAGCATTTGGAGAGCTTCGAAAGTCAAATCTAGGTTCCCGATTTTTATTTAAAACTCATTGTCCATTTTATATCCATCTTTATTTATATCCTTTAAAGATTGATAGACTTCTACAATATCTTTGATGACTTCTTTTCCTTACAGGATCAGCCTTTGGGTCCATTCATCGACCGCTCTCCCCTTTTCATTAATCTTCTCAATCATGGGTACCGATGAGAAATTGAACCTGATAGGAGTAGAGGATGATGGTGTTGACTCAAGAGGCTTTGAGAGCTTGAGTAACACTTCAGTCAGCTACTCCACTTTCTCTTTAAGCTCATCCCTAATTTCCTTTGTTTCTTTTAACTTCTAACATAGCACGTTCATAGCATCTCGTGCATCTTGTTGTGCTCCTTCTGCTGTCACCTTCCCTAGATCGACCCTGGTTATCTGATAGTCAAAGGTCATTATGTCCTCTCTAGTCTTGTTAGCTACGGGAGTGGAAATCTCTGTAAACTTGTGCCTCGAAGCATCCAATAAAACCATTGAAACTATTTTGGTTTTTTTGGTTGATTTAGTAGTAGAAGCCTTAAGTGAACTAAAATCAAAGGCTGGTAGGGGAACTACCACCTTCATTTTCCTTAGAGTCTAATCAAGAAAAAATTGAGGCATGCCAGAAGAAGTTGTTACTGTTGCAGGAGTTAGGGTCAAAATTTCAGGTGGAGGAAGACTCACTGGTGGAGTGGGAATAGCCACAAGTGTGGTGATGGATTCAGTGAAAAGAGGTATAGAAGGAGGAGGCATACCCATAGTCACTTTGGTTCCAGCAGAGAGAGGTGAGAGACTGGAGAAGATGATGGCCATGGATGATGAAGAAGATGGAGAAAGAGCAGGTGGAAGTGGTTGCAAAGGAGGAAGTGTAAATCCTGAAGCCAAAGCCTGAGAAGTGAGAGATAAAATTACTTCTGTTGGACAATCAACAAAAGGTGAAATTAGAGGTTGAATCACCTCTACCTCCAAAGAGATTTCTCCTATTTCTGGTGGGGTTGGTGAATCTGGTATGTTCACTTTCTGAGCTAGAGTGGCAGATGAAGGGGCTTCTTGTTCTCCTCCCTTCTTGACAAATTTGACCTTTATAGACCTCTTAGAAGAGCTCTTGTCCTTTTCCTTTCTGGAGGGCCCCGCGTCCAAAGAAACCAAATTTGAAAAAATATTTTCTTTGTAACTCATTCCCTAAGAAATGAGCCATGCCCTAGTGTGTTCAAGAATCAGAGCTGATCTATCCGTAATAGAGGATTTTTCATCGATAGACCAATCGATAGTTGGGTAAACGTATTGATCCTCATTCAGTTCATCGAATGAAGCATCCAGAATACTTTCATTGTCACCAGTACCCTCTAGGATGTCAGTGAGCTCAAGTGTCTGAATCTCTTCAAGTGTTAACCTGCTATGATCCTTTCTGCAAATAGAAAATTCATCACGAAGATCAACCCAGATGTCTTCTATGTTAGGAACATGTAGGTACAGGGTTCCATATGACTTAATAACTCCTCAAAATTAGAACCCATCTCTGTGATTCATGTGCTTATTTAACTTCTCCTAAAGCTCATGCATTATTTTCTTGGATTTTACCACCGTTGAGTAGGTATACCTTCCAGTAGAAATTGGGAAGGATATGAACAGCCTTGTGCTTACTCTATTAGAACTTGTGGAAATCCAAAAATTTCCTAACCAACTCCTTCAGGATCATCTTCTCTCTTAGATATCTAGGCAATTAGAATGGATCACCTAGGTACATGACCACTTGAAGGTACTGTTGTTGCAAATCAGCAGCACCCCTGGATGTTGATCAGGCTTCTAGTTTGATCTTCTAGGCATCTAGTGTGATTGCACAACATTGAATCCTCTCCCCAAGTGTGGGACTTGTAAAATTGGGAGAGGAATCTCTAGATTAGAGGCTGGTTCCTTAAATCCTCTGATAAGATGTATCACTTATAAGTTTTACAGAGGTTTCAAACTCAAAATCCTACTCTAAATTCCAAAGTGGACAGAGATAGAGAATGCAAAAAAAAACTGAAACTAGTGCTAATAAGGTGATGCACCAAAGGAGTGGTGAGCATTTTTTACTTCTTCAGATTGACACAGTTCATAAAAATGCAAGAAAACTTCATGCACAAACTGATAACTGTAATGGAGGGTAAGAAATGAATCAAACAACACAAACAGAGGATTAAAACTCATTCACAGAGCCTACATTGCCATTTTAACATCAAAATCCATTTACATTACAACACCTGAGAGGAAAAACAAGTTGCAGTCTTGGAAAAGGTCTAGTTTTTCCACAAAATCACCTTTTTAGTGACAGAGGGAGCCTGTAATACATGAAAAATGTTCAACCTTCAAACATGAGCCAAATCTGGCTTTTACAGTGCAAGAAGTGACCCTTAGGAGAGAGAAACATGGGAAAACATGTGAGAGCCTCAACCACTAACCAAAAATGTAGTAAAATAGCATGGGCATCCTTACAGGCCCATTCCTTGACATTTTTCACCATGCTGGGAGAGAATGCGAGCCATTCTTCATTAAAAATGGTGGTTGAAATGTCATTTCTACTCATGACCATGTGCCAGAGGCATTTTTCAATTTTCTCCCTACAAACTCCATAAAAATACAAAATTGACCTAAAAATCTTGGAGATAATTTTACCAAATTTCCAATGATATAAAGAACGAGAATAACCGAGCTCTAGATCAAAAGTTATGGCCATTTGAAATTTTAGGACAAAACAGGGCCAAATCGAATTGGCGGGTGAAATTTTTTAAATTTTCCACTTTTTTGCATTTGGGAAAATTTCCCAAAAAATATCTTTGCTCCACTGGTTCGGGTGCCATGTGGCATGTGCTGATTAGACACAGGCCATTCGCACTTCATTTTCCTTTGTTTTCGCCATTGGAAAATTTTCCAAAAATTCCTCGCCGAGCTAATGAGTTGAGGACATGTGGCAGCAGGTAATTCACCGCAGGCATCTCCTCCTAAATTTTCCATCACATTTGACCATATTTTTGACTCAGACATGTGGCATAACCCCATTCATTATGGGATTTTTCCAGAGAATTTTTCATGTGGGCCTGTCTTGAGTTTTTGCCACCACCGGACACGTGGCAAGATTCCATTGGCTCGTGCTTGGGGGGGCAATTTTTCCTTTGAAATTTTCTTCTTTTTCCCTTGGGAAAATTTCCCAAATTCTCCCCGCCTTCCGCCGGTCCAAACACGTGGCATCATCTCATTCGCAGTGGGCCCTGGGAAATTTTTTTTCCTTTTACGCAATCCCTTTGGCAAAAATTTCCAATCTCCCCCCGCCCTCCACTGGTCCACGTGCCCATGGACACGTGGCAGAACATTATTGGGCATTGTCCCTTCCTCTAAAATTTCTCCATGGCGCCAACACTTAGTCAAATTTTCAATTTTCTCCCCTATGGATACGTGGCACGATCCAATTCGCTGGCGGGCCTGCAGGGTGAAATATCCCTTTTGAAAACTTTGCCAAACACTTGGTAAAAATCCAAGTTTTCCTTTGACCTCCGCCACTTCCTTGGACATGTGGTACCATTTCATTGGTTGCAGGCCTTCCAGGGGAAAATTTCCCACAAAAACTCCGCTGAGCCATAACTTCAAAAATACATGGAGTTAGGAGGAAAAATTTACCTTTCTAGAAAGATGAGAAAGAGCTCTATCCAATGGTGCCATTTCCAGAAGGTTTTGAGTGCTTGAAAAGAAAAAAATTATGACTGAGGCACAAGAGAGGGAAGGACAGAAGGAGTTAGCCACAAAATGTGCAAGGGGCACATTTTGGGTAATAATTTTGGTGACTCATAGGGGTCATCTACCAGCTGGATGAAGTTACCAGTTTCCTGAAGCAATCCATTGGGCATGGAGTCATAAAATTCTCTGCTTGGTACCCCAACTGATTAGAACACTTCAAGGAGGAAGGCAGAGGGTAGAAAATCATCTGATGGAGCAAGGCCTGCAAATACATTTCCAGGAATAGCAAGCTTGTGCCAAAGCACTTAGGGAAAGTAAACCTAATCTACAAAAAAACAACGTGCATAAGCACTTGGAGGAATGAAAGCCTAAGCTAATATGTAAAAGGTGGTGAATTCCCTTCAGTAGCAATGCTTTAGATGGATTCCATTGACTGGAATCTGTAGTTCTTCGCCATCCAATGAAGACAATTGGAAAGCATTGTTGTCTTTACACTTTGTGACCATGTACGGGCCACTCCAAATGGCATCAAATTTTTAATGTCTTCCCGGTTTTTCTCTGTCTGCATCCCATTTTAACACTAGATCTCTAACTTGGAAGGATCTATCCTTGGCCTTCTTATCAAAGGTCTTCTTGATCAAGGCTTGATCCTTCTCCATTGCTCAGGATGCCTGATTTCTAATTTCTTGGAGCTCCATTAATTCTGCATACCTAACCTCCATGGGCTCAAACTCCAATAACTCCAACTGTTTCACAAGTTCCAATGTTGGCAACTCAAGTGACATGGGAAAAATTAACTCTCTCCCATAAACAATCTTAAATGGAGAGTTACATGTAGATCTCTTGGGAGTTATCCTATCAACCCATAAGGGTGATTTCAATTTGGTATGCCAAGACCTTTGATTTTCATCAAGAGTCCTCCTAATGATTCTCAACAAGTTTTTTTTTGTAGATTTAGCCTGGCTATTACCCTGAGGGTAATAATCTGATGAAGTTCTTAGGTAGATCCCATTCTTGACAGCCCATTCAGTTACCTTGGACCTAATAAATGCCGATGCATTATCTGATATTATTGTATTAGGTATGCCAAATCTGATTGTTATTCCCTCATAGAAATATAGGATGCTAGATTCACTTGCTTCCTTGTAACATCCTCATTTTATACTTTAGAACAAGTGAATTTTTTTTTTTTTTTGATAATTGCATCCTGGTTCTAAATACATAATTTAGAACTCACAAATCAAATAACCATTCACATAATAGACAACCATATGCATCTGTAATGACTCGGAGTACCTCCGATCTATTCATTCCATGACTCGGTAATCTACCGATCTATTCATGTGTAATAAGAGTCAGTGTTTTTATTTAACACATTACTCTTGCGGTTCTCTTCCCTAATCTGGGATTCAGAATGCTCTGTCCAAGGAATCTAACTGAATAATTGTTACTATTATTCATCGGCATCTCATCCCTTAGACTAGGTGAATTAGGACAACGCAATCAGTAGCTTGCGATACTTTGGCCAAAGATTTGAAACATACTGTTCATGTCTCGTATTCCTTAATGGCATACTCGTCAATCTGGAATACGTCCTTCACCCCATTCATATGTTATATAGAATGTCTTATACTGACTACTGTCAGTCCTTCCTTTCACAACTGAATCACTCGGAGGCAGATTAACAAGGTGATAATGTTATATGGATGCCCACGAGGATTAGGGATATGATGACATACTGGTTCAACCTTGCAGTTCAACCAGTGTGTCATGATACCCCGAATCTCCTAGGCAGCCTTATAACATGACCACATTCTTAATCGGTCCCAGGGTAACTCGTGCGAAATCAAGTGTAAATCTTAGCGATCAATGCAAAGGGTGTCGCCATAAGTCATCTGCATTGTTGTAACTTTGAGAATATCCTAATCTTCTCGGAGGTACAACTCTGCAGTTGACTTATGTCGTCAACCTTTAAATCCACCTCGAAAAGATCTACTCAGTAACAAGCGTTACGCACTTGAGTTTAAATTACTTTAAAGACTTTTCCCAAAGGTTTAGCCTTTCCGATCCCTGGATTCTTCGCCTTAAGACGAACCTCCTCTATAAAACCCATTACTTGGTAGAGATATTAAGGTCAAGTTCTTCATCAAGGAGTCATTAGAATACACCTGATTCTAAAGCAACAGAATCAGACAATACCTCATAACCTTTACTTGAGGTTGCCATCTGAACTCCATTTGATTGTATATCAGTTCTCTTAACTGAATTTATATCATACTTTTTAGTATAAAGATATAAATGAATAAGAATCCAATTTAATATTGTCCTGTTATACTTAGGACTAGGGATTAGTAATTTAATCCAGCTTGTTTAGCGTTCTCTTTAGGATCATTTTTAACCTATCTTCTAGAAAGACAATTATTTAAATCCCATATTGCTTTTGCTAGAACAAATTAGAACTACTAAACACTCATAAGAATTCAATCTCATTTTCTTGCAAGCTTTCATTGTCAATCACAAAAGCATCCATATTATACAATGATAACAATGCCCCTTCGTTACATAAACTGAAGAAGGTCAACTATCAGAAATAGAATACAACACATAAGTATCAAACACTTATTTCCATTCCTTTCAAAACTATACAATCACATTTTATGCAAACAACATACTTGATACAATGCTAACGGAAAAGAAACATCTTTTCACATATAGTACATCTATAAAATCAAGCTGTAATTCATTACAAATCAAATAAACAATCTGATCAGCCTGTCAGATCTGCATTGCTTTTACCTCTTACGGCAACCATCTGCAAAAATAGTCAACATGAGTCAGTTCAATGAACTGAGCATGATAAGCACTAACTTTTAAAATAATTGCAATCCATCAATTGTTTTCATTAAACACCCTGTTTAAATGAGGTCAAATATTCACATAAGTAAACATACTCAGACTATGCCCTTGTAATACAAAATGATTACAAATATGTAACTCTGTCATTGTTACAAAATAGTCTTAATCACTTTCTAATATTTCATCAAATATTAAGAAACAAGGAACAAATGTACACAAACAATCATTGAATCCAAAATCACAACATTGGTCAGATTGTTTCATTCTTCCAAAAAGGAAATAACATAACAATTCGGGGTTCCACCAATATGTTACAAAACAATTTCCCACTGTTAGACAAATATCAACAAATATTAAATAAAGGAAGAGAAAGAACCAAACCATTCATACTTCCTTTCACATAAGTTCATTACTGAACCGTCTTCACATATGAAAACATTCAACCAGTATATAAATGAACAAGTTAGACAAGCCGCAAGAAAGATTGCTGTTTTACAACAAACTTCATTGCATCAAGCAATCTGAGGTTTCCTAAAGAATATGCCATGATGTCCACACAGTATTTCCGAAACATGCTCAGTCAAAACGGACTGAATAAATGGAAAGGAACATAGCATATCTATTCTTGCTCAGTCTAAATCGGACTGATTAAATGGAAAGGGAAAAATAATCATTCTATTCTTACCTTGGCGCATGCAAGTCTAAGGTGTGGTACTCGCGATTCACCCCAACAGGGCCAGAACACGAAATATTCAACCATACTCAAGGAACAGTGACAAAACGACAGTGTCCCGTAAATCAGATTCAATAAGGTTCAAGCAATACAAGATACCTTCCGAAAGTTCATATGAATCCGAACAACAATAAAACAAATAATTGCATACGATTACATCCGAGCCCAACAATGGAGCTTATTTAAACATCAGGCAAGCAAATCCGATTACCGAATTCAAAACAAGAAAACCGACTGTACCTTGCCCATCTTTTACACAAATTTGCACAGATTGAAGACCTAAATATTCTCCTAAAGAATCTATACCACAAAATCAATGCAACACAAAAGTAATTCCAGAAAATAACAGAGGTCTTAGTACATGTCATTCCTTCCAACCACTGGTTCATCATTCACCAACTATTTAAACATATTCAACCTGAACAGTGGCCCAAATAGAAATATAAATCATTGAATCGTCTCCTCAGAGTCGTTCAGAATACAACCAAAATAAATCTATAAATACACATTACATACTGTTAACGGGTTTACGCCCATAATCGCAGAACCCAACAACAGTATAAGATGGAATTAGTTGATAAATCCTTCAATACCATCCATGGAAAACATTCAGAATGAAACAAGTGTAAGCAAATCAAATACCCATTTCAAGCAAGGAAATCAACTGAGCCGCTTCGAAACTTTCTAACAGCTTTCACAAAGAAATGCAAATGCATACCCAGGAAGTCTATATCCTTTATTTATTACAAATAACAGTGGCCAAAAGACCTGTTTCCTCCACCAGACTTCCACGAAAATCAAATAACAAAACTCAAGGATGAATCCATATTCTCAACAGTGGGTAGCAATATACGATTCAATCAAGGACTCCTTTGAGTCGTTCAAATAAATTATAGATGTATCAATAATGTATACAGTCAACAAATAATCCCGTTACTACAATAACAAGGAAGAACAACTTCCACTGGGTCGTATAGACTACGGTAATATAACAGTTTACCTATTCCCAGCAAAAATTAGAAGACAAATGAAACCCAAAAAGTACCATTAGTCACTGTCAACAAAAACCATGACAGAGTTTCCAAAGGAGTAGTAGAACTAATCAAACATACAGTATCTAACAGAATCCTTCCATACAGTTTCCACAACAAGAAACAGCGACCACAAATCAACAACATACAGTGGTCTATAAACAACATAGGTATATCCTATGGGCTCACGCCAAACAGGCCGAGCTTTCATGCTCTTAACATATAAATATCTCACATATTTAAACTAGAAAGAATACACAAAGGAATAGAGCCACAATTCGATTTTAATAAATACCCATCAAGAGGAAAATTGAAAAATCGAACCAGAAGAGATACAGTACCAAAAATCAAACAAGATCTCCATAGAAAATCATCTATTTTCTCAAAACATTTGAACAGAGTTGTTCTAATGAAATCACTTGAAAGATAGCAAGCTATTTAAAGGTTAGGGCCTAACATGCCTGGATTTTTGATCAAATTTCCGAAGCAGACCACAGGAAGAGCTCAAAATTCCTTTTCTTTTTCCAAGATAAGGCGACCAACAAAATTTTGCTATCTCCATCACATATATATCCTCCATGACAGAGAAAAGAGCTAGAGTAGTTCATACTTGCCATGCAACTCAAAGAGAACTGGTGCGAAGAACCAGTAAACAAGCAGAGTGAAAACTGAAAATCGCGACAAACCAAACAAACCCTCAAACTTCCAGTTTGCATGCCTTCTCGCGAGTTTTGGGCTCGTTTACCGAGAAAATTGAATGCCATTAAACCAACTTTCCCGCTTAAACTCAACTTCCACCGACTGCCAGAATTGGTGACAGTCCAATGAAAATTCAAGTCCATTTCCAAACTTAGCGAATTGCCACGTCTGCACAGGTTAGCCGTCGCTTAAGCCTCCGCCATGACCTTTCCCTCATCCTTATCCATGCATTAACTGCCATAGAAAACGCCGCCCATGGTTCGCACCCCTCCATAGGCCCCTTCATAATCTCCTCATTAGTTAGGTTAGTATCTTAGGTTAGAATTTAGGGTAATACCCATACTAACCAATTTACACATAGATACTAACTTAGGATATTAACACATAGCCTAGGTCTAGGTTAAATTAACACTAATCTAACCCCTAGGTTAGGTTTTAGTTTTAGGTTACTAACCATTAATAATTCCAGTTAGGTATAACATTTTATATGCCAAGAAAAGATCTAAAATCATGCATCTCCGAACAGGATTCACTCCTATACATCCGTTAGGCTACAGGAATATACATGGAAGAATTATTACTTGGTCCACATCCGAGACCTTCCAGATATACTTTGATATCGGGAACTGATTCATTTACCAAGATCAGCCTGAGTCATACTCCTGACCAGCTTAATCAATGCTTCCATACCTTGCAACCTGTTCAAGGTCTGTGATATAATTCATCACAAACAAATTTAAAGCATTACTTGGATCAATTCCACTGATCCAAGACTAGATATTATAGATGAATATCTCTATAATTCATTCCGTGATCAGATTAATATTCAGACAAAAAATGAAATAAATAAAAGAGTCTAATCATATTCTGACTCAGTCAAGATCTGCAATCTGCAAGGAAATTACAATACATATCAAGCATGATTTCTAAATCGAGGAACACATCCTTATACCAGAAATCACATATCAACACTTGTATGTCTAGGAGAAAGTAACAACAGTTCAGGGTGTTACATTCCTTGAGTGCTACTACTTCAGTCCACTTGGTGAAGTAATTTGTTGCTGTTAGAATCCATTTGTGACCTTGGCTTAAATTGGGATTAATGACTCAATGAAGTCCAAACCCCATTGCATGAATGGCTGGTCAACTGAAATTGGATGCAATGGAAGGGAAGCTAGCCTTTCTTTACCCGTGAAGAATGCATAATTCTTGCACCTCTTGATCCATGCATAACAATCACTGAAAATCTTGGGCCAATAATAACTAGCCCTCATGATCTTTAGAGCTATCACTCTTGGTGCAAAATGACCACCAGTTGGTCCACCATGGAACTCTTCCAACACCCTATGAATCTGATTTGTACTAATGCATCTCAGCTCCATTCATGTCCCTTTTGAAGAAAACACCATCAACAAGGGCATATGGGATAGCCTGCAATCTGAACTGTCTTCTCTTAGCCTTTTTCATCTCTAGAGGGCATATACCTGTACTTAGGAAGTGCATTATGTCTTGGGTCTAGCAAGGAGTGAGGACACCATCATTCCCCTCTTGAGTGCTTCCTTGTTTATGGTTGTCTTGCAACGCCAAAACAACCTCCTTCTCATTGCATGCTTCCTTTTGTTTGCTCAAAATCAGCTACACACAAAATCCTTTTCCTCTTACCAGCTTGCTGAATCTGATCTCAATGTCATACTCCATGACACGATTAATCCAGCCTACCCTCTTTTCATTTAGGTCTTTGTTAAGGAGGAATTCCTTAACTCCTGTTGATGCAAAATCACATCACCCCTGGATGTTGATTAGATTTCTAGGTTGACCACTCTAGCATCCAATGTGATTACACAACATGGAATCCTTTCTCCAAGTGTGGGACTTGTAAAAATGAGAAAGGATTCTCTAGAGAAGGCTGGTTCCTATTCCTCTATTCAGACGCACACGAAAAATGCAGAGGTTTTACTCAAAACCTAATCTAATCTTGCCAAGGAGACAGGGTAAGAAGATGCATAAAAATAAACCTAAGCTAATAGAGGTGATGCACCGAGGAATGAAGAACACCTATCTTGCCAATAAACACAGACCATTCAAATATGATGCAAGATCATGCACAAATAACAAAATTTGCAGTGAAAGACCAGGTGGATGCAAATGAACACAGAGAGGGTTGAGAATCATCCACAGACATGCATTACTTGCTCCAAATATTGATACAATACACTACAAAATGCTAAGAGGCAGAGTCGCATTACAGTTTCAAATGGGAGGTTCGAACTCCAAAAATTCACCTGATAGAGAGAAGAACGGAGGAGTAAAACAGGAAATGTTCGATCTTTAAAAGAAGCCCCTCCTTACAATATATAGGAAGAATGAGAGAGGGAAGAGAGAAAAAAGTCAGATCTACCCCCAACCACTTCTAGGTCGCATTTAGCTCATCTTATTATGGTAGAAGCGGTGAATCCTGGCAAAATGGCAGACTATCTAGCAGAAACGGCAAACTGTCTGTTGTATTAAAGTTGGTTGTTGAAATGTCGCTTCTATCTATTATCACATGCCAGAGACATTTTCTTGATTTCTCTCTCCAAACTGAACCAAAATGTAATATTGACCTTGAAATCAAGTAGAGAATTTCACCAAATTTCCATTGATATGAAGAATGAAAAAATCCGAGCTCTGGATCGAAAGTTATGGCGATCTGAAGATTTTACGGCAAAAAAAGGCAAAAAATGGATTTTGAATTTTTTCCCGCGCTCTGCCACCTGGATGACACATGTCGGGCACTGATTGGATGAGAAATTCTCTCTCCTTCCCTTTCTGCGGGTTTTCCTTTGAAATGTTGACCTTTTTCATACTTTGGAAAAATTCTCATTTTTTCCCCGCGCCCGCGCCACTTAGGACACGTGGCATGATCTGGTTGGAGGACAGGAGCGCGGGGTCATCCTTCTCTTTTAATTTTTTGGGCCCAAGACTTTTGCTAAATTTTCTAAGTCCTCCCCAAGCTCTACACTTCCCCCGCCTTAGGACACGTGTCCTGTGTCTATTAGCTCGGGCCGACCCTTCAAACCTCGCCCTTTGAACTTTTGGGCCCAAAAACACTTAGTCAAAATTTTTATTGCGCCTCCCCTTGTGACACGCATCACATTCTGATTCGTTGGCGGCTTTCCCGGGTCTTCGCATCCCTCGTGTATTTTTGGCCTGGATGTCCCAACTATCTGGGACAAATTTCTCCAAACCACTCAATTCAGGCTTCCTTGTCCCTCTTTACGGTGAAGACATGTGGCACCTTTCCATTGGCTCTCGGCTCTTTCGGCTTTTCGCGTCCCGCGCGTACTTTTGTCCCAACTATCCCGGACTGCCTGGGACAAATTTCTCTAAACCACCTGAAATGGACTGACTTGCACCAAACTAGCCGATCCGCGTCTTCCACGTACTTTTAGCCCAGATGTCCCAGACTCTGCGAAACAGATAGGCAATTTTCTTCATTCTTTCGGCCGATTCAGCTTTTCAAGCCCCGTGCGTCCTGATGTCCCAACTGTCCCGGATGCTGCGCAGATCGCCTGAAGGATTTTCGGCCGGTTCGCGCCCCGATTTCCCATCTATCCCAACGACCGCCTGGACTAGGACTTAGCGAATTTTCATGATTTTTTTTGCCCCAAACTTGGTTTTTGCAACCTTTTCACCCTTTTTTAGAACTTTCTCTTTTCTTCTTGGATAAGAGAGTTAGAGGGAAACTGAGGGGAACCCAGAAACATGATTTCAGGCCTTGAATCATTCTACTTGCTCAGGACTGACAATCTGATGCATGTTATCAAAATTACCTTGGGGGGAATTTTGGACAACAGTTTTGACGACTTAGCGGGGTCACCTGCCTGCTAGGTAGAAGATCAGTAGCCTTTTAACAATCCATTGGGCATGGAGTAATAACCTGAAGCCAACTTGATCTCTGATCCCGATCCTGATACCACAACTCATTCTTCGAGAGCACTCTAAACTGTAGAAGTTCAACCTGAGAGTGACAAAACCTGTGCCAAAGCACTTAGGGAAAAATAAATCTAACTACAACAAGACAATGTGCATACGCACTTAGAGGAACTGAAATCTAGGCTAATATTTACAAGGGTAAACCTTTTCCTTTTTAGTAGCAATGTTTAAGATAGATTCTATTAACTAGAATCGAGAGTTCTTCTCCATCCAATGCAGACAATTGGAAGGTATTACCACTTTTACATCTCGTGACCATATAGGGGCCGCTCCAAATGGCATCAAAATTGGAATGCCTTCCAGGTTTCACCCGATCTGCATCCCATTTCAGAAATAATTCCCCCTCCTGGAAGGTCCTTGCTCCTGCCTTCTTGTCAAACCATCTTTTTACATAGGTCTGATCCTTTTCAATCATCAGAACTGCATGTTCTCTTATTTCTTCCAATTCCATCAGCTCTGCGTACCTGGCGTCCATTGGTTTGAACTCAAACAACTCCAACTGCTTCATGAGCTCCAATCCTAGAAGTTCTAATGATATAGGTAATATTGCCTCTTTCCCATAGACTAATTTGTAGGGAGAACTACCTGTAGACCTCTTTGGTGTTATCCTGTCAGCCCATAATGCTGATTTTAGCTTGGTATGCCATGTCCTTTGGTTTTCATCCAGAGTTCTTCTGATGATCCTTATCAACTTTTTGTTCGTGGACTCTACCTGTCCATTACCCTATGGGTAATAATTTGAAGAGGTGCTTAAATAGATTCCATTCTTGATAGCCGATTCCATAATCTTGGAACCTATGAATGCTAATGCATTATCTGATATGATAGTGGCTGGCACACCGAACCTGGTCACTATTTCTTCATAAAAGTCTAGTATGTTAGACTCACTTGCCTCTTTGAGCGCTAGTGCTTTGGTCCACTTGGTGAAATAGTCTGTCGCCGTGAGAATCCACTTGTGGCCTTGACTCGAATTGGGATTGATGACTCTAATGAAGTCCAGTCCCCATTGCATGAATGGCCGATCTACTAAAATTGGATGAAGGGGGCAGCGCTTCTAACCTTCCTTTCCCTGTGAAGAATGCACATTTCTTGCACTTTCTTAACCCATGTAGTAGCAATCAATGAATACATTAGGCCAATAATACCCTGCCTTCATTATCTTGAGAGCTGTTACTCGTGGGGCGAAATGGCCTCCTGCCTCCCCGTCATGGAACTTGTGTAAGATCCTCTCAACTTGACCTATTCCAATGCATCTTAATAGAACACCATGGATGTCTTTCTTGAACAAGATACCATTAATGAGTACATACGGGATAGCTTGTAATCTAAAGTATCTCTTCTTCACCTTGCTCATTTCTGGAGGGCATAGGCTAGTTTGTAGCAAGTGTATCATATTCTGAGTCCAACAGGGAGTGGGCACATCATCATTTTCCTGTTCTTGACCATCTTGTAGTACCAAGACAGCCTCTTTTCCATTACCTGCTTCAACTTGCTAACTCAAGGTTAGTTGTTCGCATAGTCCCTTCCCACGTACTAGTTTGGTGACCTTAATCTCGATGTCATATTCCATGACATGGGTTATCCATCCTGCATGTTTCTCATTCAGATCCTTGTTTAGAAGGAAGTCCTTGACTCCCGCATGGGAGACCAATAATTGGATCTTATTGTTTGAGACTAGGTGCTTGAATTTCTTTAAACTCCTGATCACTGCAAGTACATGCTTTTCAATGAAAGAGTACCTAGTTTCGTATTCCTCCAAGCCTTGACTGAAGAAAGCAACTGGTTGTTCTAATCCTTCTTTGTTTTGTTGTGCCAGGATTGCAGAAATTGTGTCTCCACCACCAAAGGCGTATAACATGAAACCCTTGGAGAAGTCTGGATTGACGAGAGTGGGAGCTTGAGATATAGCCTCTTTTATTGCCTCAAAACTTGCCTTGCCTTCAGATGTCCACTTAAATTCCATGCTCTTTTTTAACATCAACATTATTGGCTTTACGAGAGCTGCAAAGTTTGGAACAAACCTGCGGACAAAATTGATCCTTCCCAAGAAGCTTTGAAGAGCCTTCTTGTGACTTGGCAATGGCAACGCTCAAATTGCTTCAACTCTTTCTGGGTCAATCATCAATCCCTCTTTTGAAACAATATGGCCTAGAAGTTTCCCCTCATGAGCCAGGAATATGCATTTTTTGGGATTCAATGATACCCAAAATATTCTATAACTCTGAAATACCTGCCTCAGATGAAAGAGGTGATCCACTGCATTTTTGGAGAATACAGTGATGTCATCAAGATATATCAGAACTATTTTATTGATCAACCCTTTGAATGCCATATCTTTTGCCCTTTGGAAAGTGGCTCCAGCATTTGATAGGCCAAATGGCATCTTCTTGTAAGCATACGTGCCCCATTTTGTAGTGAAGGCCGTCTTGAACTGGTCATCTTCCTTCACCATCATCTGATTATACCCTGAGTAGCCATCTAGGAGTGAGAACCTCTCTGAACCAGCTACAACCTGCAATATTTGCTCCATGGAAGGGAGTGGGTAATGGTCTTTGAGAGAGGCTCTATTCAAGTCTCGTCAAGTCAACACACAATCTGATCTCTCCACTCTTCTTTCTGACTGGAACTAAGTTGGCAACCCAACTAGAATGCTTGATTGGGAATATGATCCTTGACTCAATCAGCTTGTCCAATTATTTTCTCATGAGAGGCTCCATGTGTGGGTTGACTGGTCTTTGTTTATGCCTGACAGGCTTAGTATTTGCATCCAATTTTATGGTATGCTGAGCTAAGTTGGGATTGAAACCTTTAAAGTCTTCATAGCTCCAAGCGAAACATGTCAGGGAACTCTTGACACAGCTGTATGAAATCATACCTTTCTTGTTCAGTTGTCATCCTTACCAATTTGCAATCGTTTGTTCTCTTATACCAAGATGGATACTGAATCCTCTCTCTTGACCTAAATGTTTGCTTTCTCCTTTCTAAACTGGTCATTTGGATTAAAAATAGACTCCAAAGTGATAAGTCCCCTGGGCAGCTTGTTAGTTCTCAGTTGCACCACTTGGTCACCATACTGCTGTTCCAATTTTTCTTGATTCTTGGCTGAGAACTCAGCTTCTTCTTGCAAGAAATGGATGATTTGCTGGTCATTTTCAAACACTTGCCAACTGACATTGTTATCCGGCACTGAAGGCCTCACAATCACGTGGATGTTTGGCTGTACCTTGTCTTGTTGAATGCTTTCCATAATGTCAAAGGCTGCCCCTACTGCTGCAAGCCTGTCAGCAGCTTGATTCTCTTTCCTAGGAATGGATTTGATGCCAAAACCTTCAAAATATTCCATGAGGTCCCACACCCTGTTCTTGTAGCACTTGAGTAGATCATTCTTGGTAGCATGTTGTCCCTTGACCTGATTTACAATCAATTCACTGTCCCCAAAGACTTGCAAGTTCTTTATTCCTCTCTTGATTGCCCAATGCATCCCTTACACCAAGGCTTCATATTCAGCAGTGTTATTGGAGCATGCAAACTGAAATCTAAAATTTGAATAGTACTTTATTCCTTGGGGTGAAACAAGCACGGCTCCACCTCCTACACCTTACCTACTCCTTGATCCGTCAAAAAACAGCTACCATACCTCGTTATCATCATTATGTCCTGGCTTGGTGATGCTAGGAACAAGTTGATTTTCTTCATGTATACAATAGAACCCCTAGCTCAAATTCTTATACTTCTTGATAGGGATCAAAAGCATGTATCTTGTTTGCCCATTCATCAAGAGTTAGGTCTGGGATACTTCCAACCTTGGTGTCAGCCTCATCAGTAGCTAGGGTGATCTTCTTGATCAAATTTTGAGAAATTGGCATTAATCTAACTTTGGGTGTAAGGCTCAATATGGAAGTTTGCAATGGGTTCTGACCTAATTGTAGCCTTAGTTCCATACCTCGTTCTGAACAGCATGTGAGACCAATCAGCAGACAAATACCCTCCAATCTTGGTTGTGAAGTCCCTTGACAAGTAAAGGGAAAAGAGTGGTGGAAGGTCTATGATTGATACATCTTGTAAGACAACAACATTTGGACATGCATGCAAGGTAAGACTCAAGTTTTTAATCTCTCCAATTATTGCTATTGCTGCCATCCCATCCAATTGCACTACTCCTTTAGATATTACTTCATATTGGAGACCCTAGCTGATCAGCTATTTGCTTGGGCATCACGGAGCTACCTGCTCTGGAATCAATCATGTAATTGTGTACTAGTTTATCCCCAATGATTAATGAAACATAGAAAGGAGGGGGTTTCAACATTTTACCTTGTTGTCCTCCATGACTTCCTTCAGGATGGGCAGCATTTATAAGCACTTTTTCTTGCATCTAAACCCAGCTGATTCAAAGTTGTCCAATCCTTCATGGCAGCTTGCAGTAGATCTCTTTGGCCTGGGATAGATAGGGATTCCCACATTGATATGTTAACGTTTGTCTTCTTTATCTGATCAATGATACTGAATGGTGATGAAGAATCTCTCTGCTTTCCTTTGGTTTGCACGTTTACTCCCTGCACATGGGCAGCAATAGCTAGCATTTGAGTTGGCCTAGGGGTTATTCTTGGCTGCCCTTGTGTATTTGAAACTGGACTCTACTTTCCAATCATTTGTGGAGTTGTGGAAGGTTTTGGATTTGCTAGGGCTAATGGCTGTTCTTCACCCAAGATTCCTCCTTTTTGACCTTGTGTTGGCTGCAATACCTTGAGAAATTTCCTGATTCATGCCACAAAAATCTTCTGCTTGTCAGTTCACCAATGTAGTGTCATTTAGGGCTGATTGCTGTTGGAATGTTTCTGGTTGTTGGCTGTTTCCTTAATTTCCCTCACCCTCCATACCGGTAGTTGTCACCATTAATTCTTGATTGAGAAGCACCATTGAAGCACGTGGATTGGTTGTGAGGCTCGTTGCATGGAAAGCACCAATAATATTCTTGAGCAATGTTGTTCTGTGTTGGCACTAATGCCTTAGAGGCGGATATGGCATTTGGATTATAGGGCTGGAATGGTCTATTGGCAGGAGGCCTTACTTGTCTTTGATTTTGATTTATATTTGCAGCTGGATTAGGAGGTCTTTGTGGTTGGTATGGCTACCTATTAGACTGAGCTCGAGGTTGATAAGAAGGTCTGAAACCTTGGGCTTGCTGCCTCTTGATAGTAACCAGCTCATTTCCCAAATTTTCCAACTGCTTCATGACCTCTTGGAGTTCATTTGAAGCACTTGGAGATGAAGTGGAAGCTTCATTTGAACTTTGATTTCTAGGAGTGGGAGACAGGAGCCAAAGTGGGTGTTTGACTAGTGCTTGGATTTTCTAAGTTTGGATACAAGGGCATGGGAGGCCTAGGAGCCAGTTTACCAGCTTGGATCAAGACAGTTTTCGGCTCTAATGGCAATGCTATAAGCCATAGGGATTGTTGTGCCTCCCATGGATTGAATTAACATAGAAATATCAAAATTCAAAGCTTTAAGGTAATATAGAAAAGCACCTCCTGTTGTTGGCCTGACTTCCACTGGAATCCTATCCCAAGACCTTTGAAATATGAAGTTGAAATCAGTCAGCTACACATTGGGGGCTCTCTTGATAGTTGTTAACTGCTCTAAAAGAGACAGAGTTGTCTCCCTTCTCTCCAAATTGCTCAGTGAAGTGCAATGCAACAGCTGATTCCAGTTTGTAATAGAACTGAGCCCCAAGGCTCCTAAACCATTGCAATGCTTTTCCCTTGAATGAAGATGCCAGTAACTTGACAGCAACTTGCAATTCATTGATTTCATGGATTACACAAAGGTTAGCAATATATTTAACATGATCACCTAGAGTAGTCTGATTTTCTCCAGTGAAGTAGGAAATGTTCTTCAAGGCTGAAATAGGAACTATGGATGTTGTGCATTGAGAGGAAAGTGGACTGCTGCCTGTGAAGTTGACGTAGGGGTTATTCTGAGCCATTATGATTGGTCTTAAAACCCTTGTATGATTGAAATGAAAGGCCTACCAGGTGGAGGAGTTGAGAGAGTTCCGTTTGGTGGAGATGGAGACCTTTGAATCCTTCTTCATCTTTGCCTTCTTCTCGGAGATAACTACAGGTATTCAAACAGCACCTCTTCTTCTCCGACTCTTGACGTTGTGGTGATTCTTCTCATGAGTTTTCAGGCTTGCACTACTGAAACCAGTTGATTCTTGCCCTTGGAGTCGCCAGATATGCAAATAATAGCTCTTATCGAGCAAGAAAACTGTGCAGCAAACGCATATCAAATTTGCTGCAATAAAAATGAGACCTCTAGTGTCCCACCCGGAGTGCCAAAACTGTTGTTGCAGACTCATAACACCCCCTGGATGCAGATCAGGCTTCTAGGTTGATCATACTAGCATCCAGTGTGATTGCATAACATCGAGTCCTTTCTCCAAGTGTGGGACTCGCAAAATGAGAAAGGAATCTCCAGAGAAGGTTGGTTCCTATTCCTTTGTTCAGATGCACACGAAAAATGCAGAGGGTTTACTCAAAACCTAATCTAACTTGCCAAGGAGACAGGGTGAGAAAATGCATAAAAATATAAACCTACACTAACAGAGGTGATGCACCAAAGAATGTTAGAACACTTTTTTTGAAAGTCTAACAAAGACCATTCATAGATGCAATACAAACACTCATGCACAGGTAACCAAATTCGCAATGAAGAGATCAGGAGGATAACAAGCAATGAATACATGAGAGGGTTGAGAATCAATCCACAAACATATATATACTTGCTCCAAGATATCGATACATAGTACATTAAAAAGTGGCCAAGAGGAAAAAAGTGGCATTACAATTTTATATGGGAGGTTTGAAAAGCTCCACAAATTCGCTTGCATAGCAGGGAAGAAGGGAGGATGCAAAACAAGAATGTCCGACCTGTTAGAAAGGAGCTCCTCTTTACAATATATACTAAGAATGAGAGAGGAAAGAGAGAGGAAAGTCAAATATACCACAACCACTTCTAGATACACATTAAAATCATCTCATTATGGCAGAAGCGGCGGCTCCCAGCAAAACGGCGGAGCTGTCTAGTAGGAGCGGCGAGCTGTCTGCTACATTAAAGTTGGTTGTTGAAGCATTAGTTTTATCTATCACCACGTGTCAGAGACATTTTCTTAATTTTCTCCCTCCGAACAGCACCAAATTCCAAGATTGATCCCCTGGAATCGTGTAGAGAATTTCAACATCTTTTCGTTGATATCAAAGAACATGCAAATCCAAGCTCTAGATCGAAAGATATGGATGATCTGAAGATTTTAGGGCACAAAACAGGCAAAAACGGATATTTAAAATTTCTTTCCCCCATACTCTGCCATCTTGGACGACACGTGGCGGGCTGCTGATTGTCTGCGTAATTCTCATCTCCTCCACCTTTTCGTGGGCTTTTCTTGTGGGCCCCTTAAACTTTTTCACACTTTGGCACTATTCTCATTGGTTTGGATCAGTGCGCAAAAACTTGCCATTTGGGACTTTTTGGACACGCTTTCCTTGGTTGACAGGGTGCAGGGGCATCTTTTACCTTTTAGTTCCACGGGCCTGCCGGACTTTTCACGTCCACTGTCTCCAAGTTGTCCCCAGATGCTCCGCACTCCCCCTTCTCCTTGGGACACGCGTCCTCTTTCCACTTGTCCTTGAGCCAACGCTCCAACTCGCTCCCTTTGAACTTTTTCGGCCCAAAACCGACCTAGTTCAAAATCCTCCGTGCACCTCACGGCCCAGATGTCCCAGCGTGAAAGTTTCCTGTTTCGTTGCCGAACCGGCCAGTTTCCAGGTCTTCCACGTCCCTCACGTCCCATTTTGGGCTCTCAGATGTCCCAAGGACTGTCTGGGACAAATTTTCTTTCGATTCGGCCGATTCGGGCATTTCACTTGCTCCTCTTTGTCGGTGAAGACACGTGTCGAGATTGCTTCATTTGCCGCCTGGAGGCTCCTTCCACTTTTCGCACCCCACGTGTCCTTTTGGTCCAAATGTCCCAGACGAAATTTCCCTGTTTCGGTCGATCTGGGCGGTTCGCGTCCTCCGCGTACCTTTGTCCCAACTGTCCCGGATTTTCTAGGACACAATTTTTTCCGAACCACCCGAAATGGGTTGACTTTACTCTCGGCCACTTTGCCTTCTTCGCATTCTCTCAGACCTCATTCTCACGGCCCAGATGTCCTGGGACTGCCTGGGACATCCTGATTTAGTCAATTATCAATTCAACCCTGGGGGGGCTGAAATTCGCCCTTTCGCGCCCAGTGACATCCTAAGGATATTCTAACCCCTCATCCCAAGTGCTACTTTTTTAGGACTGCCTGAAGGACTTATTTGAGCCGTTTCATGGTTCGATTTTTCGGCTATCCCAAGGACTTGGTACGAAGGACCTCAGTTAATCTTGGTCATGACCTCTTTCTGACCAAATGCTTGACTAACACTCCTGCAACCTTATGACACCTGCAGAGGATATTTTTAGACATTTTCTCAACCTGTTGGATTCCTTCTTGGACAGGAGAGTTAGAGGGAAACCGAGGGGACCCCAGAAACATGATTTCAGGCCTTGAATCATTCTACTTACTTGGGACTGACAATCTGATGCATGTTTTCAAAATTACTGTTCACCTGGAATTATGGACTGAGACAAGTCCAGATTTCACTGTGAAATAACTAAGGCTTGATCACCCTGTTGTTTGAAACTAGATGCTTGAATTTCTTCAAGCTCCTGATTACTACAAGAACATGCTTCTCAATGAAAGAATATCTCACCTCATAGTTCTCTAGGATTTGGATGAAGAAAGCAATTGGCTACTCATGATTGTCTTTGTTCTGTTGTACCAAAATTACAAAAATAGTATCATCACCCCCAAATGCATAGAGGATGAAATCCTTAGAGAAATCTGGGTTGATGAGAGTTGGGGCTTGAGAGATGGCTTCTTTGATTGCTTCAAAACTTTCCTTTGCCTGGTCTGCTATCCATTTGAAAGCCATGCATTTTCTTTATACATCTTGGTGATAGGTCTGACATAGGGCTGTAAAATTTGGGACAAACCTCCGAACAAAATTTATTCTCCCCAAGAAACTTTGAAGAGCCTTTTTGTGCTTAGCAATGATAGTGACTCTTATGGCTTCAACATTCTTTCCGGATCAATTGCTAATCCCTACTCTTTGGAGACAATGTGGCCAAGGAGCTTTCCTTCATGGGCTAGAAAAATTCAAACACTTTTTAGGATTCAAGGAGACTCCAAATCCTTCTATCACCTTTGGAACAATTGTCTCAAATGAAAGAGATGGTCTGCTAGTATTCTTTGAAAAAACAATGATATCATCAAGATATATCAGTAGCCATCATGTTGTTAATCAAGTTTCCTTGAACAGAGACCATGTCCATTGCCCTTTGGAAAGTAGCTCCAGTGTTCATGACTAAGCCCAAATGCAAGAATTTTCCTGTATGCATAAGTTCCCCATTTGGTTGTAAAGGCTATCTTGAACTGATCCATCTTCTTCACCATAATCTGATTATACCCTCGAATAGCCATCAAGTAATGAAAACCTCTTTGAGCCAACAACAACTTGTCTAAAATATGCTCCATGGAAGGAAGTGGATAATGATCCTTAAGAGATGCTCTATTCAAATGGACGTCTGAAGTCAACACACAATTTGATTTCCCCACTCTTCTTTATGACTGGAACCAAGTTGGCAACCCAACTAGAATGCTTGATAGGGAATATGATTCTTGATTCTATCAACTTATTCAATTATTTTCTCATGAGAGGCTCTGATGTGTCGGATTGACACGGCCTTTGTTTAAAACCCTGATGGGATTTAGTATTTGGATCCAATTCAATGGTGTGTTGAGCTAACTTGGGATTGAAACCTTTCAAATCTTCATAGTTCCAAACAAACACATCATGGAATTCTTGACAAAGCTTGCTTATGAACTCATACCTTTCTTGCTCAGTTGTCATCTTACCAATTGGGAGTGATTTGCCTCTCTTCCACTGAGATGGACACTGAATCTTCTCCCTTGACTTGGATGTTTTCTTTCTCCTTCCTAAACGGATCATTAGGATTGAAAATGGACTCCAAAGTAATAAGTCCCTTTGGTAGTTTTGTTGGTTCTCAGCTGTAAGAACCACTTGGTCACCATACTGCTATTCCAACTTTTCCTAATTTTTGGCTGAGAATTTAACCTCTTCTTGCCAAGAAATGGATGATTTGCTGATCATTTTCAAACACTTGCCAAATTACATTGTTATTCTGGCACCTATGAGGCCTTCACATAATCACATGGATGTGTTGGTTGTACCTAGGATCTCTTTTGAATGCTTTCCACAACGTCAAAAGGCTGCCCTAACTGCTACAAGCCTGTCAGCAGCTTCAGTTCTCTTTTCTAGGAATGGATTTTATGCCTAAAGAATTTCCCTTCAAAATCTTCAATGAGGTCCCACACCCTGTTCTTGTAGCACTTGAGTAGATCATTCTTGACAGCATGCTGCCCCCTAACTTGGTTGACAATCAACTCACTGTCACCAAGGACTTGCAAGTTCTTTATTCCTCTCTTGATTGACCAATGTAATCCTTGTATCAAGGCTTCATATTCAACAGTGTTATTAGAGAATGAAAACTAAAATCTAAAAGCTGAGTAATACTTAACTCCTTGAGGTGAAACTAGCATGGATCCCCCTCCTGCACCTTGTCTACTCCTTGATCCATCAAAAAAACAACTGCCATACCTCATTGTCATCTTTGTGGTTTGGATTGGTGATGCTAGGAATAGGATGATTTTCTTCATGTATGCAATAGACTCCCAGCTCAGATTCTTCTATTTCTTGATAAGGATCAAAAGCATGCACCTTGCTTGCCCATTCATCAAGAGTTAAATCTGGGATGCTTCCAACCTTGGTGTCAGCTTCATCAGTGCTTGGATGATCTTCTTAATCAAACGCTGAACAATTGGCATTAATCTGACTTGGAGTGTAAGGCTCAATGTGAAAGTTTGCAATAGGTTCAGACCTGATTGTGGCTTTGGTTCCATATCTTGTTCTGAACAACATGTGTAACCAATCAGTAGAAAATTAACCTCCAATCTTAGCTATGAAATACCTTGACAAACATAGGGCAAAGAGTGGTGGAAGGTCTATTACTGAGACATCTTGCAAAACAACCACGTTGGGACAGGCATGCAAAGTAAGACTCAAGTTTTTTAATCATCTCCAACTGTTGTTATTCGCTGTCCCATCCAACTGCACCACCCCTTTGGATATGGTTTCATACTAAACTCCCCAACTGATTAGCTATTTAACTTGGGCATTATTGAACTACTTGCCTCGGGAATCAATCATGCAATTGTGTACTAATTGGTTCCCAATGATCAATGAAACATAGAATGGAGGGGACTTCAACATTTTGCCTTGCTATCCTCCATGATTCCTCTCAGGCTGGGAAACATTTGTGAGCACCTTCTCTTGCATTTGGACTTGCTCATTTGAAGTTGACCAGGCCTTCATGGCAGTTTGTAGCAAATCTCTTTGGCCTAGGATAGATAGTGACTCCCACATTGATATGTTTACATTTGTCTTCTTTATCTGATCAATGATGTTGAATGGAGATGAAGCATCTCTCTACTATCCCCTAGCCTACACATTCATTCCTTGCATATGGGCAACAACAACTGGCATTTGAGTTGGCCTAGGAACTATTTTAGGTATTCCTTGCGTGTTTGGAACTACATTTTGTTGGCCAATAACTTGTGGAGTAGTAGGAGGTTATGGATTACTTGGAGCCAATGGATGTTCTTCACCCAAATTTCTTCTTTTTGACCTTGTGTTGGCTACAACATTTTGGGAAATTGTTTGATTCATGCCAAAAAAATCTTCTGGCTTCAGTTTACAAGTGTGGTATCATTTGGAGCTGATTGCTGCTGGAATGTGTCTTGTTGGTTATTTCCTTAACTATCTTCACCCTCCACACCAGTAGTTGTCACCATTAATGCTTGATTCAAGGCACCATTGAAACACATAGACTGGTTGTGAGGTTCATTGCATAGGAAACACCAATCATACTCTTGAGCTATGTTGTTTTGCACTGGCACTAATGCCTTAGAGGAAGATATAGCATTGGAATTATAGCGCTGAAATGGTTTGTTGGCAGGAGGTCTTGCTTGATTTAAATTTACAGCTAGATTGGGTGGTCTTTGAGGTTGGTATGGCTACCTGTTAGGCTGAGCTTGAGGCTGGAAGGGAGGTCTAATACCTTGGGCTTGCTGTCTCTTGAGTGTAACCAGCTCATTACCTAAATTTTGTAATTGCTTCATGACTTCTTGAAGTTCATTTGAGGCACTAGAAGATGAAGTAGAAGCTTCACTTGAATTCTAATTTCTAGGAGTGGGAATAGGAGATAAAATGGGAACTTGACCAGTATTTGGGCTCTCTAAACTTGGAAATAATGGCATTGGAGGCCTAGGAGCTAGCTTGCTAGCTTGAATCAAACAATTTTCAGCTCTAATGGCAATGCTATAAGAAGGAAATAATGGCATTGGAGGCCTAGGAGCTAGCTTGCTAGCTTGAATCAAACAATTTTCAGCTCTAATGGCAATGCTATAAGAAACAGGGATTATTGTGCCTCCCATGGATTGAATCAACATAGAAATATCAGAATTTAAAGCTTTAAGGTAATATAGAAAAACACCTTTTTTTTTGGCCTTACTGCCACTGGAATCCTCTCCCAAGTCATTTGAAATCTGAAGTTGAAGTCAATCAGCTGCTCATTGGGAGCTCTCTTGATGGTTATCAGCTATTCCAAAAGGGATAAGTTGTCTCCCTTTTCTCCGAACTGCTCATGGAGGGCTATACATAGCTGGTTCCAATTTTGGATAGAACCTGAGGCAAGACTCCTGAACCATTCCAAAGCTTTCCCTTTGAATGAAGATGCCAGAAATTTGACAGCAACTTGCATCTCATTGATCTCATGGATTGCACAAATATTAGCAATATCCTTAACATGATCACCCGGAGTGGTATGATTCTCTCCAATAAAGTATGGAATGTTATTCAATGCTGTAACTGGGATTGGATTTTGTGCATTAAGAGCAAGTGGGATACTGCCAGTGAAATTGACATAGGGGTTTTGTTATGCCATTCTGATTGGCCTTAGAACCCTTGTTGATTGAATGAAATGCCTACCAAGTGGAGGAGTTGAGAGAGTTTTGTTTGGTGGAGATGGAGACCTTTGAATTCTTCTACCTCTTTGCCTTCTTCTTGGAGATAACTATAGATACTCAAACAACACCTCTTCTTCTCCAACTGTTGACCTTGTGGTGATTCTTCTCATGATTTTTCAGGTCTGCACTACTAAAACCAGCTGATTCTTCTTCCTTGGAGTCGCCAAATGTGCAATTTAAGGCTCTTTTAAGCAAGAAACTTGCAACAAATGTGCATCAATTTTTTTGCAATGAAGATGAAGACCTCTAAGGTCCCACCGGGTGTGCCAAAACTATTGTTGCAAATCAGCAGCACCCCTAGATGTTGATCAGGCTTCTAGTTTGATCTTCTGGGCATCCAGTGTGATTGCAAAACATTGAATCCTCTCCCCAAGTGTGGGACTTGTAAAATTGGGAGAGGAATATCTAGATTAGAGGCTGGTTTTTCAACTCCTCTGATAAGATGTATCACTTATAAGTTTTACAGAGGTTTCAAACTCAAAATCCTACTCTAAATTCCAAAGTGGACAGAGATAGAGAATGCAAAAAAAAATGAAACTAGTGCTAATAAGGTGATGCACCAAAGGAGTGGTGAGCATTTTTTACTTCTACAGATTGACAAAATTCATAAAAATGCAACAAAACTTCATGCACAAACTGATAATTTTAATGGAGGGTAAGAAATGAATCAAACAACACAAACAGAGGACTAAAACTCATTCACAGAGCCTGCATTGTCATTTTAACATCAAAAACCATTTACATTACAACACCTGAGAGGAAAAACAGGTTGCAGTCTTGGAAAAGGTCTAGTTTTTCCAAAAAATCACCTTTTTAGTGACAGAGGGAGCCTGCAATACATGAAAAATGTTCAACCTTCAAACATGAGCCAAATCTAGCTTTTACAGTGCAAAAAGCGACCCCATGAGAGAGAAACATGGGAAAACATGGGAGAGCCTCAACCACTAACCAAAAATGTATTAAAATAGCATGGGCATCCTTACAGGCCCATCCCCTGACATTTTTTGCCATGCTGGGAGAGAATGCGAGCCATTCTTCATTAAAAATGGTGGTTGAAACGTCATTTCTACTCATGACCACATTCCAGAGGTGTTTTTCAATTTTATCCCTCTAAACTCCATCAAAATAAAAACTTGACCATGGAGTCTTGTAGAGAATTTTACCAGCTTTCTAATGATATAAAGAACGTGAAAAACCGAGCTCTAGATCGAAAGTTATAGCCATTTGAAATTTTAGGGAAAAACAGGGCCAAATCGAATTGGTGGGTGAATTTTTTTAAATTTTCCACTTTTTTGCATTTGGGAAAATTTCCCAAAATATCCCCACGCTCCCCTGGTCTAGGTGCCACGTGGCACATGCTGATTGGATGTGAGCCCTCTGCGCTTGATTTTCCTTTGTTTTCGCCATTGGAAAATTTTCCAAAAATTCCCTTTCGGGCCGATGAGTTGAGGACACGTGGCAGTAGGTAATTCACCACGGGCATCTCCTCCTAAAATTTCCATCGCATTTGACCATATTTTTGACTCAGAAACGTGGCATAACCCCATTCGTTGAGGGATTTTTCTGGAGAATTTTTCATGCGGGCCTGCCTTGAGTTTTTGCCGCCACCAGACACGTGGCGAGATTCCATTGGATTGTGCTTGGGGGGGTGATTTTTCCTTTGAAATTTCCTTCTTTTTCCCTTGGGAAAATTTCCCAAATTCTCCCCGCCTTCTGTTGGTCTGAACACATGGCATCATCTCATTTGCCACGGGCCCTAGGAAAACATTTTTCCTTTTGCGCAATCCCTTTGGGAAAAATTTCCAATCTCCCCCCGCACTCCGCTGGTCCAGATGCCCATAGACACTTGGAAAAATGTGATTGGGTGCAGGCCCTTCCTCTAAAATTTCTCCATGGCGCCAACACTTAGTCAAATTATGACTGAGGCATAAGAGAGGGAAGGATGGAAGGAGTTAGCGACAAAATGTGCAAGAGGCACATTTTGGGTAACAGGTACGTGAACTTCTTAAATTACAAGAAGACACAACCCCATTTTGAAACTTCATCCCATGCCTCATCAGAGACTCTTGTTTTCCTCAGTTTGGGGTTCATCCTGTAGATGTTCTCATAAAAGAAAGCATCATTTAATCTTCTGAATTGGTCATCAGACCCCTTCCTTGTTAGCTGAGGAAAATACTGATAAATGTGTTGAGCTGCCTTGTACCCCTTTATGTCTAATCTAGGATAATTCCTCATACCAGCTGCTACATAGGTAACATATGAGGACATATAAAATTTTCCCGTAGACAAGACTGTTTTCATCTAGGAATCTATCTCGTCACTGATAAGACTACCCCAATCAATCCCCTGTTGATTCTTCTTAATGATGACCATGAATTGGTACATCCATCCTTGGAAAACATTTGACTCAAGAAATCCAAAAACCCAGCTCACCAAGATAATGATAACATTTATCTCATGAATGAAATCACTTCTAGGAACTGTTCTTGGAAACCTAGAGACAACTGGCTTGGCCTTGATCAGGAAATTCTTATTCACATGTTTAATACAATCTTCCTGGTCATTGTCCCAGGCTTTCTGAGCTGATTTAAGATTCACATCCACATACTCCTCAAATTTAGGAAATATGAGAAGGTCATTGAAGTAACCTCCCTTTAACTTAACTATAATTTCTTCCACCTGATTTCTCACTGAACGAGAAGTAGAGTCATAATTCGAATCACATGCCAAGATGAACTTGGGGCATTGAGAAAACATGGGGAATCCTATTGTAAGAGGGAGGCCACTGCTAGCTATTGATTTCAACTAGGGAGTTTGGGAAGAATCCTTGATTCTATTCCAAAAATATTCCATGTCTATATTTCTGAGTTATGTATCCCAGATGTCATAATTACAATCAATGTAGGAAGGAGACTCCACCTTGAATTTGTACTTCATCTTCCCTAACTTATCTGACTTATCCTGTGATGGTCTAGGATCCAACATGAGGAGTCTTTGAGGAGAGGTGCCTTGATCACTTCTGGTTTGAACACTCGGCCTTGAGAACTTGCTAAGCAACCCCACATACCTAATGAACTGTGAAGTGTGTCAGAGATTAGACCTTGTCAGACACTTTGGAAGTCCTGAAAATCAACTGAGTGTATCAAAAAATATTAGTTGTTGGACACTCGGCAAGACCTAAAACAATGTGGGAACTAGGAGGTGTTAAGCACTTCACAAAAACCGAAACACTGGAAACCAGATGTTGGAAGATGTTGGATGCCCAACACCTAGGAAAACCCAAAATATTGCAGAAATAAGAGATTGTAAAACACCCTGTAAAACCTGAAATACAGGGATCGGGTTTTTGAGATGTCAAGACATGCAAACTTTCTGCCATTTCAATAGTTAGGATTTTTGTATTCTTCTCTTTTTCTTTTAGCAACAAAATGGTATATTCCAAGGTATAAAAATAGGAAAAAACTCAAAGGGTGAATTCTAAGAAACAATTCTATTGGAATGAAACCTAAAAATGAAGAAGACAATAAAAACCCTAAACCTGAAAGGAAAAGAAGGAAAGGGAGGAGAATGTCAAAAAGAACATTACAAAAACACATCTAACAGACCTCACAAGTAAAGGGCAGGGAAAATAGCTTCAACACGTCAAAAAATAATAAAAAATGAGTTATGCAATCAAGCACGAGATCAAATCAATTTTGAAGGTTGAAGGAACATGCACGATAAAATCCGCACAATAAAAAGTATGAATGGTAAAAATGACGTGTAAATTGAACTATTTAGAAAAACCCTGCATTTATTACACCTCACTTGATGCGTGTGCCAACTACGTGATAACTTGGAATTAATTTCATGTCATCATTCTTGGAGTGTTTGGAAATCCGACACAAAGGATTTCCTACCAATTTAGGTTTCGGGTTTCGGGAAACATGCGACATGAAGCATGGCATGTTTAGATGTTTGAAGGTTTTGAAAACCTGACACAAAGGAACATATTGGGTTTCAAGTTTCGGAATTCGTGTGACATGAAGCATGTTTTTGATAAGGTATGTTCCGATGCTTCAAGGTTCCAGAAACCTAACACAAGGGAACATATCAGGTTTCAGGTTTCGGGAAACATGTGACATGGAACATGTTTTTGGCAAGACATGTTCTGATGCTTCAGAGTTCCAGAAACCTGATAGACTAGCTTGTTTTAGGCTTCAGGTTTTGGGGAAGAATTTGCATGAAGCATCTAAAATAAATATGTTTCCATGCTGTTTATACCTGAAAACTTGAAAATCTTCTCAAAAGAGCATTTTAGAAGATTTTTTCCAAAAAATTTCTATGGTTATCTTGATTTTAGCTAGAAACACTAAAATGGGATAACAATTCTCAAGGTTGGCAGAAGGTTGGAAAATGATTGGAAAATTTGGCGAACATTAGCGAATTCTAGTGAGAACATGCATGCAAGGAAGGAGAGCAAGCATCTTTTCCTTCACAGCCATCTCAACAATGATCTGATCTAACCAAGAAAAGAGGAATGTACATGCAGCCCATGTAGAAGCTTTCCTTCAGTTGGTGATCACCTGCAACCTTCAAAACCTCTCATCAACACCTCCATCCCTCACTCACAGGCATCCAAGACCAGAATCCAAGTAAGTAAATATTATACTTCTCTGGTTCATTCCATTTCATCATTATATTATCATCTATTATTTACCTAGCCACCCATTGACCTCCTTCAACATTCCCCCTCCATATACCCATTAAAACCTCAGCAAATCCCTCCCAAATCACCCAATACCTCATCCTGACCAACCAAAGTCCTTTGTTCAATCACAATGGAGACCCAAAGCTTGTTCTGTGGCATTCCCAAATTTCCACAGTAACTGGCACCGGTTACACCTAACCACCGTCGGTCACCCTCAACCGACATCAGTCTCTGTATTAGCCCATACAACCCATAACAGTGACCTATCCAGCTAATTCCCTCTCACCCTCATTCACCTGTGATCTACCTTAGACCTCTGTCAGACCTACAGAAACCCGAAACCAGTTATTTGACCTTCGGATCCTATTCTAGCCTAGCCTGTTAGATTAGATCTATTTCTTATTGTGTTTTAAGTGAGATACCTAAATCATTTTGAACTACAATAGGATTAACTTTGTTTACAACATTAAATTGTTTAAAATAGTGGACTGACAACCATCTAGGAAGTATCACACTTCCCGGACCTAGCATACGCTAGGCAGTTCACTGCATATATTTTTTAATTCCTTCTAGTGGTATTACTTTTCATTATAGGTAGTTCCTCCTAGCCAAAAGGAAGTTCTCACAATCAGATGTGGATTCGGAAGTCATATGCGCACAACAACCCATCAACCAACATTTGAACAGGTATTCCTCCTACACCCGTTACCCTATATGTTTCGTTAATAATTCAAAGAAACGATCTAGAATTAGGTGAAACATTTTGGCATGCCTGGTGGGACCCATCCGGGGTTCCTTTCCTTTCATTCATTCCTAGGAAAAATTGTATGTTTTTTTCCCTTCTGAAAAGGATATACATTAATCTTCTTCCTTGGGAACCCACATTTTCTTTCTATTTTCTCTAAAGGAAACCTTTCTTTTGGTGTCATTAAAAGAACCATTTCTTCGTGTTTTCTACATTGAAGTGAAAGATCATCCCTCTTCCTCTTCATATCTTTGTGTCATCCAACTTCACACTTTGATTTGGGATTAAAAATAAGTGCATTACATTCTGATTTATCACATTAGCTCACATTAATTGAGGGAAACCTATACGTTGGAAGTCATGACCAGCTGATGGTTGACAAATAAATCGTAGAAAAGCACTTCTTTTCTTTTCTCTTTCTCTGAGTCTTACCAAGCCTCACAAAAAATTCAAATATACACATTCTTAAAAAACATCCTACTTGGAAGAATCTTTAGGTGATCACGGTATAGTGGGCACCCAACTCATTGCTCTATCGAGTTATACTTCAGAGCGAAGCCCACCCCCACCATAACATACCTGAAACCTCACCTTTTAGATCTCCTTCTTTGTAGGAAGCCATCCTCACCAAAAAAAATTATTTCATAACTCATGTGTTAGTCCCTAAATAGCATAAGCTAAAAAAAATAATAGAAAAAGGCACTCCTAGGATCACATTTTTTCTTAGTGTTTCTTCTTGGCTTACGTTTTGAAGTGAGGGATCACGTTCTTCATTTTTTTTCTTTTTTCATCCTTGCATAATCCTCATCACAGCTAGTGTATTCCAGTTTCACCTGAGTGTGATTTTGCCATATCATCATCATTCTCATCATTCTGGGTCTAATTCTACATCATATTTTAATTCACAACCACTTTTCTTTCATCACTGTTTCAATTTCACAGTAACCGTTGTCGGTTACCTCTGACCGTCATCAGTTATACCCAACCAACGTTGGTTCCAGGTCCTTTTTCTAACCTACCCAAAAGGACATTTTATTCATCATCTTCCACTTTTCACAGTCCCTATCACTACCATCATACCCATTAACATTGTAAACATTATCAAATTTGGCATACCTATTAGATTTCAACTTCTACTTTGTTTTTGACTCATTGTCCATTTTTTTTACAGTGACTAGAAGTGGTTACCCTTACCGGTGTTAATTTTCCCTAACTGGCATCGGTTAGCCTATTTCACATTCTAACCATCATTTGGTACCTAATCCACTTTTTACCATTAGATTCACTTGTTCTTACTGTTCTTTGTGTTATTTATAGAGAAACAGCCCTACCTGATCAGTACTAGTTCATATGGTGCTGACCTGAAGATAAGCAAGTGCACTTGTGTTTCATGCCAGTTGTTAACCACTCCCACTTAGTCCTTCACCACCTTCCATTTTATCACCAGCCATGGATCCCATCTAACCTATTACTATCACTACCGAAGATGAGGAGTTCACACGACTCCTTGACCAAAACCCTACCACCTTACAGTTTTACCTTTCCCATTCATCCACTTGAGATGCCTCAGGTTAGTTGATATATGACATGCCTGTATCTATCCCCATGACTCTCGCTCCCACTCCTGCATTAGCTCCATCTAGCTCTATGCTGCCCACATCTACCTTATCCCTAGTCATTTCATAGCTAGGTCCTATACCCACTATGACTACCGCGTTTGCCACCTCATTAACACCTGCCACATCCACCATACCCTCGAAAACTATCCAAAATGCAACCTCATCCTCCCCTAATGTCTCACTCATACCCATAGCTACACTACCACCTCCCATGTTGGTGACCCCTATCCCTTTTCAGAAGGTGGTCCTTTCCATTCCACAATCATTAGCCCCCATTGCCACTAGGGTTACCATGACCCTTCCACCTCCATATACATATTATCAACCACCTCCCATTTCATCCATTATCTACTTAGGGTATGTGCCTCCTATTTCACTTCCTTCATCCCAATCAACCTACATGGTAGCACCATACACTGGAGTGCCACCCTTGTTATGTGCCCAAAACTAATCCTCTCACGTTATAAGAGGCACTCAATCATTATAACCCACCAATGACCTAATTAAATTGATGTTGGAAAAGATGGAGACATTGGAGGCATTGATTTCAGGCTCCCGCAACACTCTCACCTATGACAAGATTTACAATGAGCCCATCCACCCATCCATTCCTATCCACTCATACCTCATGCATTGGGAAATGCCTAAATTCAATCGTTTTAATAGTAAAGAAGACATGCAAAAACATTTACTGTCATTCAAACACGGGTGTTATCTGATCACTCATGATGATGCCTTGCTCTTGAGAACCTTTCCCATGTCCCTCACTGGACCTGTATTAGATTAGTATAGTGGGTTACCTAGACACTCTATATTCTCATTCAATTAGGTAGCCAAAGCCTTATTGGATCATTTCTCTATCAATATCATCAAGAAGGTTACCGTGACCGACCTATACTCCACATGTCAATATGAGGACGAATCTATCATAGATTTTTTCGCTCACTGGCATCACCTGATCAATCAAATTACCTTCCAATTGCCCCAAATAGAACTCATCGATCTCTTCACATGGGCTTGTACTAGACATATCTCACCAACCTTGTAGGTCCAAACCTTCCAAACATTCGATGAAGCATTCACTATGGCATGAAAGTTAGAGATTCGGTCCATCGAAGAGAAGAAAATCCAATTACGTAATAAGAATTCGGAATTCAAGTCGAATGATACCTCTTCTTCTTCCAAACCACAAACCAATTATTCAAAAGATAAGGGCACCGCTAACGCAGTGGTACTCAAGGCTGGCCCAACTCATAAGTCAAATCAGGCTACCCCCTCATCTAATCTCTCACCCATCGTAACCTTTCAATTTAGAAGAGAGAAATGGAAATACACCCCAATCGGGGAACCTTACTCTTTTATCTTATAAAATCTTATCAAATCTGGAGCCATCACTCTTCCACCCATAAAACCACACACTGGTTTTGACCTTGCTTTCCCCATGCTCGAATGGTATAAAGAACATGACTTCTGTAACTATCATCGAGTAAAGGCTCATAGTGATGGAAACTACATCAATTTCAAGAATATTGTCTAATAAATGCTTGAGAAAGGTGAGTTAGCCATGGATAATCCTAATGCACCTACCAACCAAAACCTACACATCTTCAAGAAACTGTCTCCCAACCATGCCCCTTCGTCTGATCAAATCAGTGAGACCTCAACTCATGATACCCATACCCGTGAGATACACGTTATCTTTAATGACATACCCGTCACCTCCCAATTACCCCATATTCCTTCCATAGAGGATATCCTAGACCAAAATCCTCCTCCTGCATCAGAACCAATCTCCCCTATTCCTTCACCCATAGAGGAACATATTTCATCTCCTTCATCACCTATAGAGGAGTCTTCTATTAACATCGAGACCATCTCACCCCTGGGTTCTCCACTTAGAGAACCTTTACCCACAGTACCTCCTCCACCAATAGAAAAGCACCCATTACCTCCTCCAACCATAGAGGAGCTCCCATCATCTTCTCCACCTATCATAGACCCATTTGAGATAACTTTTCCTCTTGGCAAGCATTCTCCATCTGCTACTCAAAATCCTGTTGACCTACTTTTGGTTCTCTTACCCACGGAAGCTGAAGCTAGCCAATTTCCCATCTCTAAGACACATTTTACGAGAATTTCCATTAGGTCCTCATCAACTCCACCTACAGACATGTTGTTCTCATGTTTAGTTGATCACTTAGATTATGTGGATAGAGCCTTACTATGGGGGCACCTTTTGATTCCTGTCTCAACGTAGATGTTGAGGTCACTTACTGATACCTCCATTATCTACCAAAAAATATTTCAACCAATTGAACCAAACACAACCACCTCTATCATAACTCCTTCCACAACACCTGTCATAGCTCAAACCACATCCTTACCCATAGCCCAATCTATATCTAAACCCAAATCCACACATATGACATCATCCTTGACTAAACCCATTACCACTTTAGGGGTCACCCTGACTACTAGCCTTCCTCATCCACCTATCAAACTAGATTTAGCTACATCCTCCAAAGACAACACCACACCTACTCTGACACCCAAACAGAAGCACCACACCCATAGAACTCATACCTCGGCTATGCCAATCACACCTACATCTATCTCGTCTATCTTAGGATCTCAGATTCCCCACATGGTCAAGAAACCTCCACCCACCAATAAACCAAAAACACAACAAAACATTCCTTCCTCACAAACCTCTAATCTCCCTAGATGCCCAACACAACTTACACCAACACCTACAACATTTTTACCATCCATACCTCCAATACCCTCAGTTATTGCTTCACTACCCACCACTTCAGTCACTATCTCTCACACCCCAAGCACGACTTGCCTCATCTACCTTCACAGCTCACCCGTTATCCCCATGGGTAAATTTCCCTCTTCCTCCATCTAATTTTCCTTCTAGACCTCATACACCCACATAACCTTTACCCAAGAAGGTGTAACCCAAAAGCAAAACTCCACTACCCCACAACAAGGTAGTCAAAACAACCACACACCCTCCTACCCGTCCATCTAGTATACCCCTACCTAAACAAACATGATCGACACCTAAAACCACACTAGTACCTCAACCCATAGCTCAATCCACTCCTCCTCTTCCAAATACCATTCCTCAACAATCAACTACACCTACACCCAAACCCACGTTAACTTCCCATTGCAATCCACTAGCAGTGTCCTACGCCAAAATTTTAACAAACCTCCTTGCAACTTTTGTCATCACATTACCGCCACTCAGGCCTTATGACCCCCTCAAACCCAAGCCAAAAGGGTTTAACGATACTAAATTTTTTTCTTACCATCATGTGCTAGGGCACGATGTGGAAAACTGTAAGGCCTTGAAAACTATCCTTATCTAGTTGTGTCCTCTGGAAGCCAACTTTGACGACGATGACCTTCTCAACAAGGATCCTACTTCACCAACAACCACAAACCCCACCCTCACAGCTCCCAGAGCCACCCTAAATATTTAAAATTAACATGGTTCACATCAAAGAAATTTCCACACCACCACCCAAATTTCCTTGCACCCAACTCACCTCATAGGGTTTTTCTCCTCCAGTAGGTTTTTACCTGTCATGTCATTATACCACTCACCCTACACCTTCTCTGTTTGCCAACTCCCCTCAGATCAACATGATACATGTCACTACACATGTTCAGAAGGATAAGGGAAAAGAAAAGGCAACTGACCCACCAACTAATCCTATACCCAACATACCATCTACACCCATACCTAAAATCACTATCCGTGGCCCCACGTACCCCATTTATAATGGCATCACACATCACACCATGCTCAAATAATTACACCAGTCTCCCTTCAAAATGTCCCTATATGACCTCATCCAAACCTCATAATCCCATCATCAGGCTCTCATGGAGGTTCTTCAATCTATTGAGGTTTTACCCAATGACCCGACACCCATGGCCTCCATTATCACACCCCATCATGTAGCCTCTCTCACCAAATTACCACCTTCATCTTCACCCCACCCTACTCACCAAGTAGCCTCCCTTAGCTTCTCAGAGGAAGAGATCGTGCCACACCGAAATGATGACCCAGACCCAACCCTCTTCATCTCTGTCCACATCGACGACATACGGGTACGTCATGTGATGATTGATGGGGGCGCTAACATTAACATCATTTCATCCCATGCATTCACTCAAATGTGCATACCAAACAATTACATGGATAAACATCTCATCATGTTGTATTCATTCAATGAAACTATCACCTCTACACTAGGTGTTATCATCATCCACATTCGCATGGGCCCCCACACTATTCTAGAATTGTTTTATGTTTTGGAAGGGGAATTCCAATATAACCTATTGCTTGACAGACCCTAGATTTGTGTCATGGGTTACATTCCTTCCACTTTTCATCATTATGTAAAGTTTGAACATGAAGGACACACCTATACCATTCCAGCTGACCGTTCACCTTTCAAAACATACAACATGCTTTACCGACCCAATGATGTGCTCATGCCTATTAATTCGTCTATCTTCGCAACCACTACCACTTCACTTATGCCTCCACCTACCAGTATAGCCGTTGCTTCTACCACACATACCTCCTCCATCCTACCACTACCATAACCTCCACAACTGACCCATCAGCTTCCCAATCCATTAACTCTACCTCAGCATCGATGTTCGATACTTTAAACATACCAGCTACCTACATACCAACCAATGATCCCTTGGAAGGTGTTTTTCAACACCTCACTCTGGGGGAGTACCACTTATATAGTGTCAATACATTCCTTACTCCATGAGAGTATGGAACCCTTCACCAACACCCATGTTATAATCACCATATAGGAGAACGTCTCCTTTATGGTCCTCCTTACCTTCATACTAGTCTCACCTATGGGGGACTTGATACTACCACTTACACACCTGAACCACTATCACAAACTCGCCCCTTTTCCGGTGACTTCCAATCACTTACCAATCACCATTTCACCCACACCTTCCGGCACCAATGTGCATGGAAGGGTTTTGGTTTTGGATATTACAAGCAAGGCCGCCATACCATTATTCCATCTACCACCTACAAACATAATGACTGTAGTGGTATTGGCTTTCCTGGGACACCTACCAAACAGGCCCGCATTGAACTCATTAAGGTCACTAACCCTTCTCCACCTTCATCAACCACTCCAACTTCACTAAAAAAGTTGATGGATCCTAAATCTATCCATCCTAACTTTTTTTTTTCATAAAAATCATTTCCTTGGGTCCTTTGACTTATCGACATGAGGGCAAGGCCCCTTCCACTCTTCCCTTCTTGTATCCTGAAATGATCGATGACAATACACCTTTAATTAACGTCATTCAATGTCAGGATGATGAATCTATACTCACCTACCATGGTGCAGAAGACTCATATATTCATCGGTCGTTACCTTTTGAGACAAAAACCATGTTTAATGAATTGACTATCGAGATCAACATTCATACTCAAGATAACCCACACATCCTAAAGATCGGATAATCTTTAGATGTTGCTGAATAGGAAGCCATCACTTCTTTTCTCAAGGATCATAACCACACTTTCACTTGGTCTTACATAGACATGCCCAGTATTGATCCCACCATAGTGGTCAACAATATAGTAACCTTTCCCGATGACAAACCCATTAAACAAAAGCCGAGGAAAATGCACCCTTGCATTACCCTTCTCGTTAAAGAGGAACTTCAACACATTCTTTATATTTCCTTCATCTTACCAATTAATTATCCTCATTGGATTTCTAACATTTTCCCTGTCACTAAGGTGACAGGAAGACTCCGTATTTACACAGACTTCTGTGACCTCAACCTAGCATGCCTAAAAGATGACTTTCCCTTACTTGGTATTGACCAGCTGGTTGACCTTACCACTGGCCACGAGATGCTGTCACTCATGGATGGCTTCTCGGGTTATAACCAAATCCTTCTTGCCCCAGAGGATCAACACAAAACCTTGTTCATCACTCCTTGGGGGACCTACTATCGAGTCATGCCTTTTGGCCTTAAAAACATTGGTGCCACATATCAATGGGCTATGAATTACATCTTCCATGAAATCATGCATCGAATATTAAAAGATTACATGGATGATCTCTTGGCCAAATATAAATGCCACTCCAATCACCTTACCATCCTCAAAACCATCTTTAACCGTCTCATTAAATATTGCATTTGCCTTAAGCCAAAGAAGTGTGTCTTCGCGGTTATCTTAGGAAAGCTCCTGGGATTTATTGTTTCCCTCTGTGGTATAGAAGTTGACCCTACTATAGTCAAGGCTATTCTCGAAATGCCTCCGCTTACTAACCTTAAACAACTCTTTAGCCTGCAAGGTAAGTTGCAGTTTATTCGCCATTTCATTTCACAATTATCGGATCGGTGCCAACAATTTCATCATCTGCTAAAAAAGGACGTCTCCTTTAAATGGGATGATGACTACCACAAATATTTTGAGGCCCTAAAACAATACCTTCTCAAACCACCCATACTCATTCCACCTAAAGACGATCAACCTTTTAACCTATACATATCCACTACTGATCACTCCTTGGGAGCCATAGTCTTTTGGACTATGAAACCTGATACATCCATCCCAAAAAACTCTGCTTAGCCTTAGTTTTCATTGCCACCAAAACCCATCATTACCTACTCAACCACAAAACCTATGTTGTGACCAACACTGACCCCTTACACTTCATGTACACCAAACCTTATCAAAATCAGCGTGCCACACGATGGCTTATGCTTTTAGCTGATATTGACCTTGAATTCATTCATCAAAATTCCATCAAGGGCCAAGAAATCACTGACCAATTGGCCGATGCACCTATTTTTGGGGATCAACCCTCTAATTTTGACTTTCCAGATGAGTCGATTTCTACCCTTTCCCTAGACAAACCCCCTTCCAAATGACACTCTTCTTTGATGGTTCCAAGTGTTAGTGTGGGGGTGGGGCTGGTATTATCCTCATTCCCCTTGAGGGTGAACCCATGCCTTTTTCTTTTAAATTAAATTTTGAATGTACCAACAATATTTCTAAATACGAAGCGCTCGTACTAGGTCTCCAAGCCACATATGCACTAGATGTTAAATCAATCAAAATCTTTGGTGATTCGCAATTGGTCATAAACCAAGTCAATGGTATGTAAAAATTTCATAACGAGATACTTAAAAAGTATAAACATCATGTAGACATACTTTTGATTGCCTTTGATCATTACACCCTTCAAACCATCCCACGTTCAACCAAAAAATTTACAGATACCATGTCCTGCTTAGCTTCCCAAATACTCGCTTCACCTGCTGATTCTATAATCTTCGTCATCGTAAAATGACTCCAATCACCTTCTTATTTACCTCATGATGTTTACTCGATTGGAACCGATACCCCCGACCTAAGTGACCTTTGGTATAAACAATACTCTGACTACCTTTCTCTCTCCATCTTACCTCCTAATCTTACCCATAATGGACAATGCGCCTTCCTTAAAAAGGTATCTCACTACGTCATATTGGGGGGACTCCTCTATAAGCCTGGCTTTGATGGTATTCTCTTATGATGCCTCACAAGTTTTGAAATTCCTTATACCATTAAGGAGGTTGATGATGGCATATGTGGAGGTCACTTCAGTGGCCTTGCTATTGCTAAGCGTATTCTTCGCATGGGCTATTACTGGCCGAACCTAAACCATGATTGTTGTGACTATGTCAAACATTGTGTAAAATTCAAACAACATTCCAATCTTCATCATACACCCAGTCATGCCTTACAGGTTGCTTGAGACCTTTGGCCCTTCTCTCAATGGGGTTTGGATCTTGTCAGAGAAATCAATCCTCATTCTTCCCATTGTCATCAATGGATCATTATTTCTACCGAATACTATACAAAATGGGTGGAAGTCATACCACTCATTTCCAAAAAAGCTAAAAAATATGTGATTTCATCAACCACCACATTATTTGTCACTTTAGTGTTCCTCATCGCCTCATCACTGATAATGGAAAACAATTCAAAAATAAAACATTGTAAAAATTTGGCGATGCCTTCGGAATTTAGCTTAGTTTCTCATCACCTTATTACCCAAAAACCAATGGCCAAGCCAAATCCACTAACAAAACCTTAAACAAAATTCTTATGAAAGTGGTTGACGATACTGGGAAGGATTGGCATATGCAGATTCCTTTTGCGCTATGGGCATACCACACTAGTATTCACACTTCCACTGCAGCCACATCTTTTTCTATGGTCTATGGTACAGAGGCAGTCCTTCCTCTTGAAGTCCAGATTCCCTCACTTCACATCTCTCTCCATGGCATGCTTAATGATGATGACTTTCATTATGACCATTTAGCATAGCTAGAGTTATTAGATGAATGTCATCTTAACGCTTTGGATCACCTTCAAGTTTACCAAAAATGTATCAAACGTGCCTATGAAAAACATGTCCATGAACAAACCTTCCAAATCGGTGACCTTGTCCTGAAATAAAATCAACACGTAACCAAAGCAGAAAAAATTAAACGGGGAAAATTTTCTCCTAATTGGCTTAGACCATACATCATGACTCACACCTATAGATTAGGTGCTTATCGTTTATCTTCACTCGATGGTAAACCCAAACTTGAGCCCCTTAATGCCTTACATCTTTGACCATTATATTGTTGAATTGTATTCCTACCTCACCTGTTGTCTCTTTCAATGCTCATCCCTTGAGCACTATTCACTTCATACACCTCACTAATGATTAAACAAGAATCATGTGAGTACCTGTCACTTGTTCCCTTCTCTTGAATATGTGTACCATGGTGCTGCACATAACATGATTCTCATGGATAATTTTTTTCTGCCTTTAGATGAGATCCCATGGTCATTTCTCCTTGCCTTTTGAACAAGATTCCAATCCTTCACCTTGGTCTTGTCCATGACTATAAAGACCTCACATGGGACTAAACTCCTTAAGTCAAAATTCTAATAAAAAGATGAATCCATCAAAATGACATCTTCCTCTCAATAATTTCTGCTATAAATAGACTGCTCCCTTGAAGGAAAACTATGTACAGTTTAAAAAAACCAAAAATAGGAGCAGCCAAAGCTTCCCACATCGATCAGCTTCACGATGACCTCAAGGAGTTCAATTTTATTCATCCCATATAGACTTCCCGCATCGATCAGTCTATCTCAACTATAAGTCAAAACAATCAACCTTTTTTTCATGGACTTTCCCATTGTGAGCTAGGTTCTCTTGCTCAAAATGCATGCTACCTACACAATATAAAAATTACCCACTTTTCACCCTTCAAACCATGCCCAATCTCACTTCCTACTACCTCAAGGGACTTCTGGGAACTTAGAAATTTGGTGATCATGTGACTAATTTTCACCAAAAAATAATCCAACATGCAATGTCTTTAGGGTCCTATGTTCATCACCTTTGCCAAGGTATGATCTACTTGGTATAGTCCTACCCAATCAGGTGGCTTAATTTCCCCCTCTTATCTTTTGGCCATCTTTATTTACGTTTTGATTACCTTATACAGGACTTGGTCCTTGACACTTACTTTTGGGGTAATCCTCTTCTTTCATCACAATCACCCTCACATACATAATTTTACCTATAATCTACCCACACCTGACAAACCTAAACCCACAACATTCCTAAAAACCTACCAACTCATTTCCATACCTCCTCATATTCTTCCCTAGATTATGGGAGAACTACATCGGCTTGAGGTCCCTTTTCGCTGGGAATATGTAGGCAGCACTCAAAGGGCATGGGGCCCTTGGAGGTTAGCTCAGCCATCCTCCACCCTCAACAATTCATCTTCTATGTGCCTCACATTACATCACACCTAACTTTGTTTCCCTTTTATACCCAACATTGGAAATTAAACCACATACATAACAAGTTGTTTCATATTTTAAACATTATCACAGCATACATTTATTATGCCTACCATTTCTCTATCAAAACTATGCATAGATTATACCACATCTCACATACGACCCATAGTATCATTCATTGTAAAAATAATGAATCAAAACTTCACCTAATTTCAACACAACCTTGCCTAACAAACCTGACTCAATCCATGCCTATGACCTGACTCAATCATGCCTAAATCAACTTGACTCAACCATGCCTAAATCAACCTGACTCGATCTATGCCTAAACCAACATGACTCCACCATGCCTAACTCACCTAATTTCCATCCATATCAAAACAACAAATCCATATCTCATCTAACACAAGCCATAAAACAAACTCTCATAAACACATCAACAAATCAAAAAATACCATATATCTCATCATATAAATAAATAAATGTGTCTATCAAATATACATGACTATCTCATCATGTCCATCATCTCAAAATCATTGGGACATAGGCTGATATACGATACAAAATGTCATCGGCACGTAGGCTGGTCTCATATATACAAAAAAATAATGAAATAATATAAAATATCTTTGGCATGCAGGACGGTATATACTTGAAATATACAAATCACTCATACATCATGACTATCTTCGACATGTAGGTTGGTATGTGATCAATAATATAACTATCTTTGGCATGTAGGCCAGTATATATCTCAATGAATAGCTATCATACATCAAAAACCAGGTGACTGCATATCAGGCATCTTACCGGATGTCCTCCATCTCTGTGTCACATGTACCCTCTACCTCCTGCGTCCCTACTGGTACCTCACCTAGAGCTGGTCTCCGTGTGCTGGTGGCCTCTCCCTGATCAGGCCTCGGAGCTTTCTGAATTCCTATGCTCTCCACACTATGAGTTTGAGATGTTGTCCTCTCACTAGATGCCTGTTTTTCCCTGTACTCGGCATAGGATATGAAATTTATCCCAGCCGCCATAAGTTGGTCTTGATAGTATCGCGACTCACCTAGGGAATCCTGTAACCTAGATACAAGAATGGTCTATGGTGGTCCCATAGGTCTTGGCCCCTATACCTACCCTACAGTACCCTACCCCGTGCCTTGCTATGAATGAGGACCTACTCCCGGTGCATGTGGTGGTGCCCCCTACCCCTGTGCTTGTATCTGGGCTTATAGGGCCCCAAACTATGCCTGGGCTATGGCCAACTAGCACTGTAAACCTACCACCTAATCCTGTAAGGCTTCTAACTGACCATCCCCCTCCTAACCATCTCCATCTCCTCCATCAACCATCTGAGCCTATAGAATTGCCACCTATATGTGTAGCTCTGCTATCCCTACCTCCCTTTTTACCCCACCCCACATTTACCCTACCCACTTACCTCACCTTTCTTGACCTCATCATTTACTACATCACTTTTTCCTACTTTGGGGACTCATTATTCTACCCCCACCTTAGCCTTACCTGTGCCGCGACCTAGATATTTAGACATGGACCATCACTAGTGACCTTTGACCTCATGTGTTTATTGTACCTTGCGGCACTGTTATCTATGTTGTTGACCTAATGACCTTACCTATCCTATTTTCATGACCATTTATCCTGACCCTAACTTTGGTGTACTGAAACATACGTAAACATACCTGTGCCTAACCTACATTGTGTTTCCTGGCCATATCCTATACCTTGGATACCGGAATCACTTCAACCTTGTTTGGATAAACCTATCGACCTTACACGATGTAGAGTTTTCCTACTCTTCAATTTGGTAGCGTGCTATAATTTATACATGTGTGTGAATTTTCCTATTGCTACCTTTGACCTAAACCCATTACCTGGCTTACTCGAGTAGACCTTGCTCCTTTTTCCCCATGTTATCAACCTTTTTTTTCATCACATTTACTTTTTATCAAACTACTCACTGATTCTACCTATTGCCTCATCAGTTCCTAGTTTGAGGGGGATCACCTTCGCCCACACATGGGGCAATCAAATCTTATTTCTGTTAGTGTCACTTACCAATACAAGCTACACAACAAAAAGTGGCAAAATGTAGACGGTAAAATTATGTCACACTCCCCTTTGGTCCCTCGATGAATAAACACCCTTCATCACATTAACCTAAGCATGGCCCCTTTCACCTCACTAATATTAATTTAATTAATTTAATTAAATTAATTCATTATCCTCACTATATTTATTACTTAAATATCTTAATATAAATAATTCCCACACTTACACCTCATCAAGCCAACTCACCCTAAGATCTATTCCTAGTAAGTTGCCATAACTAACTAAGACTTACCCAAACCCTAAAATTCAATGCCTACATTCCCTCTAACCACATTCCCACATGCTTCTAGGAATCTCCCAGTTTAATCTATGCGTTAATGACATGATATCCAAGGAAATCAAGAGGATCTCCCTATTTTAGTAAACCTAGGAAATCCCACCTTGATTGACTCCAGTTACCCCTAACCGTCACCAGTTAAGCCGAAACCGCTTTTGGTTACCCTTTTAACCCAAAAAATAACCTTATTCTCAAGGTTGGTAGAAGGTTGGAAAAATTTGGAAAAGTTGGCAAACCTTAGTGAATTCCAGTGAGAACACGCATGCAAGGAAGGAGAGAAAGCATCTTTTCCTACACAGCCATCCCAACAATGATATGATCTAACCAAGAAAATAGGAATGTACATGCATCCCATGTAGAAGCTTTCCTTTAGTTTGTGATCACCTGTAACCTTCAAAACCTCTCATCAACACCTCCATCCCTCACTCACAGGCATCCAAAACTAGAATCCAAGTAAGTAAACGTTATACTTCTCTAGTTCATTCCATTTCATCATTATATTATCATCTATTATTTACCTAGCCACCCATTGACCGCCTTCAACATTCCCCCTCTTTATACCCATTAAAACCTCACCAAATCCCTCCCAAATCACCCAATACCTCATCCCGACCAACAAAAGTCCTTTGTTCAATCACAAAGGAGACCCAAAGCTTGTTCTGTGGCATTCCCAAATTTCCACAATAACTGGCACCGGTTACACCTAACCACCGTCGGTCACCCTTAATTGACATTGGTCTCTGTATTGGCCCATACAACACAGAACAGTGACCTATCCACCTAATTCCCTCCCACCCTCATTCACCTATGATCTACCTGAGACCTTTATCAGACCTACAGAGACATGGAACCAATTATTTGACCTTCGGATCCTATTCTAGCCTAGCCTGTTAGATTAGATCTATTTCTTATTGTGTTTTAAGTGAGATACCTAAATCATTTTGAACTACAATAGGATTAACTTTGTTTACAACATTAAATTGTTTAAAACAGTGGATTGACAACCATCTAGGAAGTATCACACTTCTCGGATCTAGCATACGCTAGGCAGTTCACTGCATATATTGTTTAATTCCTTTTGGTGGTCTTGCTTTTCATTATAGGTAGTTCCTCCTATCCAAAAGGAAGTTCTCACAATTAACTGTGGATTCAGAAGTCATACATGTAAAACAACCCATCAACCAACATTTGAACAGGTATTCCTCCTATGCCCGTTACCCTATTTTTTTCGTCAATACTTAAAAAAAAATGATCTAGAATCAGGTGAAACATTAACATGACCAAGTGATCTCCATCATGACACCATGAACTCATGCCATGCCTTGTTTTTCCATGTTACACTCAATAAAAACTTCCTCTTCTACTCTTTCATCATCACTTTTCATTAATGAAAATTTTACATTAATGACAACCAAACACTTAGATGCTAACAATATCACCCTTCATCATTGATGGAAAATAACCTAGTTCTTCCCCCCTTTTTACATTAATGAAAAAATAAATACTGAGAGCACATTCTCCATCTTTCTTCAACATATTAGGACCCCTTTCTGGTTGTAAACATAAACCAAAGAAATCAATCAACCTCACATACCTATGTTACCTTCATTGACTTTGTTTTTGGCCTCACGGAAGGATTTGAGCATTGTAGCTCCCCCTAAATATATGCACGTTCAGATGCCAACAAGCATTATGAGCATAAATAATTACAAAACATAATTTCTAACTCTTTATTAATCTATATCATCTTGATACCCTTCTGTTATCCCCGTTTTGAGTTCACGACAAAACGATCGGATACCCCCTACAAAATTTTCGAAGTGATTTTGCATTATGGCCTCTTTTAAGGAAAATCGGGTTTTCGGGTGTTACTAACAGCTTGACATAAGTTTTAACATGCTTTATGTCTTATGTCCTCCGAAACCTGAAACCCGCCTTGTATTGAGAAAATCCTTTGCAATCGGGTTTTCAGAAATTCAACGCATCGGAATATACTTGAGTTAAAACATGCTTTCAAAAATGTGTGTTTAAATTTTTGTTTGAACAGTGACATAACCACCCATGTCACTATAGGGGAGGTTGTTAAATGGCTATTGTAGTTATGTAACCACCACTTTGGAAACATGGGTGGTTATGAAACCACCGCATTGATTACACAACCAATACCTAGGAAATTCATAAAGAGGCAAAAATATGGTTTTGTAATCCAAATTGAATCCCAGAAATAAAATGAATGGATGAGTTGAGTGAAAAGAGGGATCCAAAGGAGAGGGAGAGGAATTTGGTTCTTGTACTCATGTTAGAAGGATTTTTGTTATCATCATAGATGTATCACAATTCAATGTTGCACAATTTAATTTTTGCGTGTGTATAGTAGCACGTAGGACATATGCATGGAAAATGATATGTCTAGAATGAAGTGTCATTTGTGACTAGTTACTATTGGGTTGGTGACCATCTATAGTGGTACTTATCTGTGGTTTTTGGGGAATCACTATGGATGGAGGTAAAAGTTGATTGATCTCCCAAAACTCTTCTTCTGGTGA